>OX411809.1:28024713-29224713 GCA_948253155.1 Leucoma salicis | reverse complement strand
GAGTAAGCTGGAACTGTATACTTTTTGTGTAAAGATATTAAGCCTCATTGATTTATTTACAGTACAGTCGGTTAGAAAAGTTGTTTGAACTTTTATAATTGATAATATCGTGGCAAGTACCTACGTGTTAGTGGTTCTGTACCTACATGATTAGAATATTAGAAATATGCTTCTCTATCTGCCTTACGTGTAAGCCATCTATATTTGTAGCCATCTCTGTGAACCGGATTAATATTTGATTGTAAAGTTAACGAAGGAAAGCAGTTCTAAAAAGTATTTTCTTAAATGAGACTTTTGTATGGATCTGTAATCTGATATTAAGCTCAATAATAGTTTATCAATTAATATAAATAGTCGTCCACTAGACGAAACTAATGTTCCTAGCAAACGGGTTAAGAATAAAACTTTGATACTATTTATACAAACAAACATAGCATCACGCCTGTATTTCCCGAAGGGGTAGGCAGAAGTGTATTACACACCCGCAATTCGCCAGCTATATTTAAGTCCCACGTAATAGAGGGCGAGGCTATTATTACATTTCCAAACACCGGGCTGCTACTGAGAATAAAAAAATATTTTTTTACAAAAACGCTCAATACCACTGCCCGACCCCGATCCCCGAGTCCAACCTGAGACCTCATGATCAGCAGTCGCTTATACTACCGACTACGCCACGAGGCCCGCCGTTTGGTCGGGTATCACGTAAAAATAACTGAACGGATTTTTATGAAACTCTTTTGTTTGATAGCTCTTGATAAGACTTAAAACTGGTACACATTTATACCGCTACTGTATCCGCAACCTGTGATATAATCTCAGAGCTAGCTTTTGCATGCGGGCTTACTACATCTCGTCATTAACTATTAAACAATAAAGAGACAATCATTTGTGACAAATAGAGGCGAAACAGATTTTCTTACCATTGTACAGTAGCTTATACCCGCAGAAAATGCTAACCACCTCTTATCTACCATTGGTGCAAAAATAGATATCTCATTCATTTTCCCGGATAAAAACTTTTTATCGCGGAAAAACGGACAGTTACTGGGGCGGGGGCAAGTTTTGTATATACTACTTATTATGAAGTTATGTTATTTTTTTTTCAACGGCGTGCACTAAGGAATAATCTTTGTATCGCGGGGGACTTTAGATACATACAATTTCACGGACACAAAGTAGACCCGTATGGGGCCGGCTTTAGATAGTCCCATCCCTCTCCACCCATGGGAGTCGTAAGAGCCGACTCAGGGAATACCGAGGGAGTGGGCAGCAGCACTCCTTCGAATATTAACAACATCCATTGCGATCGCCAACCCGCCTGCCAAGCGTGGCGATTACGGCACTTTCCCTCATTCTTGGGGAGGCCTATGTCCAGCAGTGGACTTTAAAAGGCTGATGGATGGATGGATGGAAAGTAGACCCAGACTCAGAACAACTATCTCATCACACAAAGAGTTGTCCTGTGTGGAAATCGAACCCATAACACTCGGATGGGTGGCCGGTATCTAAACCATGCCACTATCTGTGCAGTCAATACAGTTCATTAATGTGCCATAGAGTTAGGTATTTAAATCTTGAAGTCCACACGGACGAAACCACGGCCAGGATCTAGTTTATAATATTAGTAAGGATTGTCGGTATTAAAATAACTTTAATTATTTGAACTATTACATGTGAATCCAACACGTAATCAATCTTTTGTACTTTAACTTGATTTACATAAGTTATGTTAATTATTTGCATTGTATTACACATACTACACATTAAGAAAATTTATGACATAGTGAGTCATTCATTCATGTAGCAACTTAGAAACTCAGTTATTCAGAGTAAAACGTTTTTAATGAATTACATATTTAGAGGTCATTAAAAGATAAGATGTTTTTATTCTTTTGAAACCAGTATTTTGTGTTTTTTGCTGCAGGAGTCATAAGCAAGCATCAGCCACATGCTTGTTTATCACCCCTGCAGTCTGATGGTAAGCGCTTGCCGTAGCTTATAGGATTTATCAACAATTGGGGGAACTGTTGAACTTTTTATGTTGGAGGAATGGGCGCTAAAAACAATATATCTCAGCCCTTCCTTTATACAATGATGTGGTTAAAAATGCATTTTTGTTAACACTTTTGTCTGTGAGTGTAAGTAGGTACACTTGCACTAAATCATTCGGCGTGCGTGAAATGTGCTGCTCGCCACAGACAGTAAAATTGCTCATTTACGGGGCGGCCATTAAACCGATCACTTACGAGTTGCCATCTCCTCACATTATGGCGCGATGTGACGAGCGCTGCAGTCAATCTTTAAAAGGTTGGCGCCTGTAAATAAAGGCGGTCATGGCCGTTACTATAATATTTTAAGATTCATTTATGCGCTGAAAAAAAGACGAAAATAACGGGTCGAGAATAACGATAATAAAAAAGTTTTTAAAGAAATAAATATCGATAGTGGAGGTAAGGACCACAGAGAAGGTTGGATGATCCAGGTTTTAATTGTGAGACCTCGCAAATAGAAGTTGCATAAAAGCCATTAGGCAAATAAGTTACTGTATAATGTTTATTACATGCGGATGGTTGCACAAGCCGGCTCTGTTGTTCTGCTGATGTTTATGGTTCGTAAGCGGTTCATTTGTGGCTTGGAGCGCTTCGGGACGGATCCAAACGACTGGTCCCGTTCACGGATGTATTATTAAAACGCTCTGTTCACACCTGGTTAGTTATAATCAATGGCCAGCACACTGCGAGCTTCACCGCTAACAACACAGCGTCTGGTTCATATTTAACTCTAGGGTCATGACCACATCAATATAAATCCATTCAAGAGAAAGTAAATTTTGCAAAGCAATTTTTGAAGGTCAAGTGGGGAATATGCAAATCCCTGCGTTCGTCGTTCGGTTATAATAAGATTTATGCATCTTTTAGAAACATTGCGCATTCACGGAAAATCTTGTGGCTTTCAGCGATTTCCCTGGAAATCCGTAAATACGTTTTCGAAATGCCCAAATGTTTTGAATGTGGACGTTCAAAGACATTAGCGTAATCTCTCGTGAAATATGCGGGTCATTTCATAAAGGCTTTTAGCATTAGATATAGCTCATACGTTTTATAAATATGATAATAACTGTTTGATCCCGAATATTATTGTACATTAAGGGTTATGTTGAGTAGCATATAGCCACAGGGTATTAACCAGTTTTTAGTATACACAATTGTGTATGATATTTTAATGGTGCATATTTCTAACGTTGTGTAAAACTTTGTTATCATATACTTTTGATCTTAAATGCCCAGGTACTCTCTTTTGTTCTCTCTAACGTATTCCTGCCAGAAATATTTGTATAGACAATATAAATTTTTTGGGCCTTAAGGATAACTATATGGGTATAATACTTCCACGCACATACCTAAATCACTGCTAAGGATTATACTTTTGTCTACACCACTATACATGAAACCCTTTAACCGAAATATACTCATCGCCTCGCCTAGCAAGCATTCGTAATATGTATGTGTCTAAAGTAGATGTGTTGTGTGTTGGTTGTCAGGGAAGAAAGTTTTCAACTCCACATCTCTTCATACGTCACCACTTACTATATAGATGGGATATTAGTTTGTCTACCACCCTAATTAAAACACTGCAGAGAAACGATTTTTTTGATAAACACGTAATAAAGTGTATGGGACAACCCTACGTGCCTAGACAAGGAATCGTTTCCACGAGTGCTCAGCTCACTGCAGCGAACGTAACTTTAATTATCTCTATAATAAATATATGTGTTATGTTATTACAGACAGTATTTATTCCACAAGTAAATATTGTTTATTTTTCAACGCCATCTGGTGGTTTGGTTTATGTTGTTATAAATAGTATCAAAACATAAGTTCTTTAGGGAATACGATAATATTGGAATCACCCCTGATTAGAACTTATCAAATCGAAATAATTTTTGTACATTACTTAGATAGGTGAATATTATGTCCCAATAGACTACATAAATAATAGGGGTGCAAATACATGGAACCTTCATGATTTGAGATTTTTGAGTGAAACTTTTTTCAAACGGTACCTATGAGGTTCTTCTTTTAAAAAATGTGCAAAATTCGATTATCGACAGTTGTTTTTTCTATTTAGCTTAGACAAGAAAGATGGATACTTCGAAAATTTGAGTGATTTTTGAATACGAGTTCCGACGCGGAACTAACGCTGCAGAAACAGCTCGCAATATCAATGTTGCGTTTGGAGAGGGGACTGCTAATGAACGCACCGTGCGATTTTGGTTTAAACGCTTTGGTGATGGAAATTTTGATTTGAAGAACGAACCATGTGGAAGACCGCCCACACATGTGAATAACAATGAAGTGAAAGAGATGTTGGAAACCGATCCGAGCCAAACTACCCAGGAATTAGCGGCGTGGTTTAACATTACCTTACCAACAATATTGACTCATTTGCGTCAAATCAATAAAATAAAAAAAATATGAAAAATAGGTGCCTCATGATTTGACTGATCTGCAGAAAGAAATGCGTGTTGAAACTTGTGTTGCCTTGTTAAATCGATACAGAAATGAAGGAATATTGGATCGAATTGTGACATGTGATGAAAAGTGGATTCTTTACGATAAACGTACGAGAAAAATGCAATGGGGACCCCAGGTCAAACGCCGCAACAGTGTCCTAAAGCAAAGCTTACCAATAAAAAGGTAATGGTAATTGTTTGTTGGTCTCAGCATGGTGTTGTTCACTATAGCTCTCTCTGATCTGTTCAAGCAATAACGGCACATGTCTACTGTGCCGAACTCCGAACAATGATAGCAAAACTTGCAGTGAAACAGCCCCGACTCATGAATCGGTCTTCACCATTATTGCTCCATGCAGCAGAACGAGAAACCGTTTTAACGCTATAGGAACTGCAATTAGAAACCATTCGTCACCCTCCGTATTCGGCAGACCTTGCTCCAACGGACTGCCATTTTTTTCGTGATTTGGACAATTTTCTACGTATAAAAAGTTTTCTTCCCAGGAGGCACAAAATGCTTTCACACAGTTTGTAGACTCTAGATCACCAGAGTTCTATCGCAAAGGCATAAATGGCCTTTCTATTAGATGGCAGCAATGTATAGATAATAATGGTAGATATTTTGATTAAATAAATATGTTAAACGAAAAATATATATATATAATAGTATATCGTATCTTTAATCCTTCTAGTAGACAATAGTGATGGTAGTATTTCACTAATAGGTAGATATGAGTAGTTTCAACCTTACCTTTCATAATTAAAGTCATTCTGTGAAAACAGAGTATTATATCACCGCAGTTGTAGCGGTATAAGCACAGATATCTTAATGCTCGCGTTCTTTTACATACTGATCTGACTGGTTGTTGTAGAATTGATTAACATTCAAGGCATAATACAGCGCGATTCACAATGTGTCCAGAGTTATACTCAACTTACAAGCCATGTGCTTTTAAAAAAATATAGAGTGACAGGGATTTTAAGACAGAAGTGATATATTAATAATACACAAGTCTGTTACAGTTTTATACTAGCCTTTGCCAGCGGCTTCGCCGCAGCCAAAAGCTGGGTTTACGATTATATCTCAGGTTCCCGATATAGTAGCGGGATAAAATGTCTACCAGTTTTTAAGTCAAATCAAGGCCTTTCAAATAAAAAAGTTGCGTCAAAGTCCATCTAGTAGTTCTTTTAAATAAATTCTAAAAAAAATCTAGTTTAAATAATTTTCTAGTTTTTCGGTTATATCTCAGGTTCCCGATATACTAGCGGGATAAAATGTATACCAGTTTTTAAGTCTAATCAAGGCCTTTCAAAAAAAAAGTTGCATCAAAATGCGTTCAGTAGTTTTTGTGTGATGCGCGAACAAACAATCAGACAAACAGATAAACAGACAAACAGACAAAAATTCTAAAAAAAATGTTTTGTGTTTAGACATGCCTATATAGCCTAGTCATTTATTCTCAAATATCTTAAATGTACAGACACAGCTCTGTTACAGTTTTATAATAGTATAGATATCTACATAGTATGTAAGCCACACTTATAATCAAATTTAATTGCATTTCTGCATTCGGCCGAAAATATTTATATTTAACTAGCTGACCAGGCGAACTTTGTACCGCCATATTTATTTTTCCGAAATTCTATCGTGGCACCACCTACCGGATCCAAATGTGAATCTAAACCATCCCGGTACTTACACAAACATACACAATTTTTTTTATCAAGATCGGTTAAACGGTTTAGGTGGAGTTCAGTGACATACACACGTACACTAGAATTATATATATAAAGATAAGTCTTTGCTCGCGGCTCCGCCACAGACAAAAACTGGTTTTTACGTTATATCTCAGGTTCCCGATACAGCAACGGGAAAAAACGTATACCTATTTACTAGCTTTTCAGTCTAATCAAGAGCTATCAAACAAAAAATGTTTATTCATAATATTTTTTATTTATTTTATCTATGTACACACAGAGATCTTAACCACAATACAAGAACGGATAAATATAGTAACAGTACAAAGGTACTGCTTATTTCTAATAGAATCTCTTCCAGCAGACCAGCGAGAGGATAGCCTGAATATTATAAATATGATTGTGTGTAGGATAGATATATATACATATATTATACTAATACATACAGTAAATATACATACATACATATATAACATATAACTATATAAATATCTGAATGATACGTAACTATACAATAAAATATACTTAATATATAGTAATGATGAAAGATTTAGGTATAGATTATGGAATAGTTGACAGATAATGTTGACGAACCTTATGTTTGAATGAAGAGGTAGTGGTAGATTCTCGAATGCTGGATGGGAGTTCATTCCACAGTTTAACCGCATGCACCGAAAAAGAATAAGAATAAAAATCACTTTTGTGTGTAGGGAATTTTAGCATAGTGCGAAGATTAGTCCTGCAGGTCGCATCTTTAGACCGGACAAAGGAAAACCGCTCACACAGATAAGAATGAGCATCAGGATTGTGTAAGATATTAAATAAAATACATAGCAAACGAGTGTTCCTGCGAAGGCGGATTGGGAGCCACTTGAGTTCTTTGCGAAGGTGGAAGACATGATCGTACTTTTTAAGATTAAACACAAAGCGTATACACAGGTTTTGCAGCCTCTCAAGCTTATCAATGAGCTCCTCGGTGGCATCAAAATAGCAGGCATCTGCGTAGACAATAATGGGTTGAACAAGTGATTGAGCATGAGTAATTTTTATTTTCAAGGGTAAGAAATACTGAAGGCTTTTCAATGAATGAAAGGTATAATATACTTTTTTACTGACCTCATTAACTTGTCGGTTCCATGACAAAGTCGTGTTAGAAAAATTCGTAAATTTTGAACAGAATCCGACAATAGAATCAAAGTCCCAGACAGAGTAATAGGCACCAGTGAAGAAACTTGTAACCTACTACGAAAATGTCGGCTGCCTATTATTATGGCCTAGGATTTAAAGAGTAGACCGTAGTTTTTAGCCCACGTATCTATACGACTTAAATCACTATTAATTGCAGTGAAGGCTGATGGTGCGTCAGATTCTGTGAAGTGTGAATACAATTGCAGATCATCCGCATAAAGATGAGCATTTGAAGATATGAGCTTTGTGACAGAATTTATAAATATAGAGAATAAGAGAGGAGAGAGAACCCCTCCTTGAGGTAGACCCACACTAAGGTTACTCCATTCAGAGAAAGTATCATCAAGACGCACGCACTGCGAACGCCCTCGGAGATAGGAATCGAACCAGGTGATACTAGCAGGAGAAATGTTTCACTACTGAAGTCAAGTAGTACGAGTATGGTCAATAATTTATTCTCCATAGCCCAGCGGATATCGTCGGTAACTTTGAGAAGTGCTGTTACGGTACTGTGGCCAGGACGGAAACCAGACTGAAACGTACTAAGTAGGTTGTGATTATTTATATGTGAAGAAAGTTGTCGGTGAACAATGTGCTTAAGAACTTTTGACAGAAAAGGCAGTATAGAGATTGGTCGAAAGTGAGAAGGTGTAGTAGGATTTGAAAATTTAGGAAGAGGTATAATATGGGCACGTTTCCAGAAATTAGGGAAAGAACCATAGGAGAGGGACGAATTAAATATAAATGTAAGAACAGGAAGTACTACTGATAGAATAGGATTAATCATACTGGAACCTAAATTGTCGTAACCAACAGCTGAAGAAGTGATAGATGATATAGATCTAAGGACATCAGTCTCTGAGACTAGACTTAGGGTGAAGGATGGGACTTGTGGTGCTGGTAATCTTGAGATTGACAATAAGGTCCTGGCCTTGACAATATCATCCAGAGATAGAGGAGCATCAGAAAAATGTTTATTTATTGAGTTTAAATCAATATCAAGGATAAGATATACAAGGAGAAGATTTTCCGGTGCCCACAGTTTTTAGAAATCTCCAAACATCAGACGAGCTACGATTCTCGAGCGCTGCCTGGAAATATTGCCTTTTAGCATCACGACACATTCTATTACAGCGATTACGCAGGTTTTTATATAAGTGATGCTTATATTCCGTAGGATTTCTCTTAATCAAAATCCGTTCGGTAGTCTTTGCGTAATGTGCAAACCGCCGTGTGGGGCCGGCTTTAGAATTGTCCTACGGGACTCCTAAGAGCTGACTGAGGGAATACTGGAGGAGTGGGCAGCAGCACTCCCTCGAGTATTAACAACATCCACTGCGATCGTCAACCCGCCTGCCAAGCGTGGCGATTACGGCATTATACCCTATGACGGGACCGCTCGTCGTGGCGTTTTCTTGGGGAGGCCTATGTCCAGCAGTGGACGTTGAAAGGCTGATGGATGGATGGATGGTCCAAATATAAAAATAGACACGCCTAAATAGCCTAATGCAGTATTTTTTTTATCTGACATCTTTAGTGTACAGCCATAGATAGTTCTGTTGCTTTATATTATAGTACTTTTAATCTGCTTAATTTATTATGAGGAGCTTACTCATTAGTAATCAAAAATTGCCTCTGCAAAGCGTTTGTATTATTGAATAACACAAACACTTAGTTATCGAAAGCTCTGCAGTTGAACTTTCTACAAAGCTCAAGAGAAAGTCGTGTTGTAACACGGTGTTATCGGCCGCAGGACAGAGTCACTCGGTGCTCGTTCTACCGCCGCCGCCGCCGCCGGACCGAAGTGCTCGTTTAGTTTTATGCCGTAATTAACTTTTACTTTATTGCTGGGTAATGGCATGGCTCTATAAGTCTTTGTGTATATGACGGATAAGATCTTTAACTTAATATAACTTGATAAATCTATACATTAACGCATTAATAATACTAACTGTAAAATTAATTGTTAGTAACTATGTTACAGTAGATATATGTTTCTGTGACCGTGGTTTGATAATGAAAAGTAAACATTATTCCACTACATTAGGTATTTTATTTCACTGACGTTATTACTTAATTTCAATTAGCACGCTACCTCTCTTCTCGCAGAGAACATCTCAGCCTGGCCTTAGGAAGTGTACTCCCAGACCCAGGGCTCAAACCTTGTTGGGTCCGTTCTTGATCTTTATCGCTTATGGCGAAGAGCAATTCACCTTATGGTAAGTGGCAGTTGCCGTCGTTGGACTCCACAATACCAGTACTATCGAGTCACTGCACTGAGGAGTTACATGATTAATAGCTATACTCTAGTTATACTGTTTAAAAATAATTATTTATGAGATATGTTATCGGAGGATCAACGTTCATTCATGCAGAATGTTGTTGTGTTAAAGAAGTAAATCGTATTTTAAAATATTATGTTCTAGTCTAGGTACAGGGTAAGTATTGATACCGAATCAGTTGTCGTTAGACCCGAGCGGGTAGATTCTAGCGTTTTCTATGTTCTGAACAGTCGATAAGTAAGTACATATCTTGACGTGTTTCGTAGTTGATCTTCACGATGGGCAGAGATATGCTCTTAATATTGCCGACTCCATGAGTGGCAGTCATCACTTTTCACCAGGAGGGTCATAGCTATTGCGGCCGTAAAATTATTGACCATAGTAGTAACCCTAGGATATAATAGAAGTAACGTCTTATAAGAAGTAAAGTGCCATTAACATCAATATCCGTCTCCATTGTGCGAACGACAATGTCGCGTCAACATACAAACAAATTTGTTATTATTGAATCGTCGCGTATCTGTGTCAGCCCTCGTCAGGGAATTGTGATCGCTTTGAGTTCCGATGTTAATGTCATTTCGTATCTCCTTTTAGGCGCTCGATGGCTGTCGTTATTGAGTTCACGATAAAGGGGCGACGGCGTTAGGGCTGACGATTTATTAAAGCCCGCCTTGTTAGTATTAGGTATCTTTTGTTGAATAGAATTAGCTGATCTTGTATTTCTTTGAACAGACACTTTGTTCACATACATAATACAAATCTGCCTATAGAGGCCGTTGCTAAGCGGATATGTCATTCAATTATGGTATTCAACGTATAACGACATCCCTGAGTACAAGCAGCAGGATAGGGCGCTGAGCTCGTCCCGACGTTGTGCCCCGACTTGTGACGGTTACGTTTCCCGGGACCTTATCTGTTAGTTGTCGGGAATGCCGGTTTAGAAAATTATTTTCTGATGTCTCATCTATTAACGCAATATACTTTTAATGATGAGTTTTGTGAAATAGTGGTAAATTATTTGCATGTCAGGCCATCTGTTCGTAAAAACTGTTTATCTGCCAAAGTTGTGTGTCCTCACCGAGAACTATTACTTGTTAGTGTTAAGAAGTTGTTTGTTTTTGGTAGATGTTTGTATTATCATCGATTTTTCATCCTTACTTAATATTATAAATGCGAAAGTAATACTTATGTATATAATACGAAAGTGAGTTTGGTTTGTTTGTTTATTACGATTGCACGCCGTAACTACTGAAGCGGTCAGCATGATGTTTTGCATACCTGATATTGTCCTGAGCCCAGAAAATTTATTTATTTTATTTATTTATCTAATCTTTTGATCGTAGTATTTTCACAGAGCCTGTGAGCCACTCTTGTGAATTCGTCCAGTCTGCATGTAAATATATCGATATTCTTCTATATCAAATTTAATCTATTTTAGCCAGTGACACGGGGGCAAACTTTAGCAGGTTAGTCCTGCATGTAGGCACGCAGTACGTCGGAAACTCACACCGTCTGATCGCCGCCCCGTCCGGCGCGCACAGGCGCAGCGCCGCCAGCGCCACGTTCGCAAGGACATGTCCACGTGTTGACGGACTAAGAATACAAGTTTTAGAGGCAACTAAGGGGAGTGAAGAAGTATCACCCATAGCATGACTGGTGGTAGGCCTGGGTACCAATTGGGAGTCTAGTCTAGTAAGAATAGTAGAGCAAGATCGCCGCACCGGCAGACAATAACTATGGAATAATATCACCCAGACACCATCGATCTCTTTATGTATATCACATGCGTACGTATGGCATCCTAACATCCACAGTCCAGATCAATCACGGGTGCTGAACATCCCCATGGGTGGATGTTCAGCACCCCTACTATTAGTCTCGACTACTTATAGTTTTAAAATGATTTCCTATGCATTATAGACACGGATTAAAACTTAGATTATAAGTCCAAAAGTGTTCTATTTTGCAAACTTTATTTATGGAATTTACAGTTTCGATATCGCACGTGATGGTAAGTGGTAACCGCCTCCTATGAAGCAACACCAACAGCAGAGCCAAGCAAGTTACCTAATGTGTAGATTTACAATACTCAAGAGAGCTGGAGTTAGATACTTCAGGGTTAAAGCCAATGAACTGATTGTGCTATTTTAAAAGTAATATTTTTTTTTTATATATTTTTAACGTTATATTCCTTGCTTATAATACTGAAAAGAGCTTAAAATAAGAAGAATATAGAGCGCACTCGTACATCTACGACAATGAGAGCATTTGATACGTTCTCTGTCAACATTCTATATAAATCAACGATATGTTTGAACGTCAGGCATCAGGTTTCCGTTACACTGAAAGTTTTGTATTAAAAAATACGCGTCTTCCTATTAGACATAAATATTTTGGTTTTAGAAGAGAGGTGCTACTTCCCATCAAGTTATCTTTTTTATAGCTTAAGCCATGGCTTATCTGTCGGTATACTAGGTCAACATGTAAACATTAGTATGTATCTGAAGAAAAGTATACTTATGTATGTATATGTACTTTACTCGTAGTCTGGAGTACTTGGAAATTAAAAAAGCTTTTTAGGGTGCCTTACCCCAAAAGGAAAAAATTAAACCCTTATATCATTGTCTGTCTGTAAGTCCGTCTGTCACAAGCAATTTTCTCCAAAACTACTGGACCAATTAAATTGTTTTTATTAAATTTGTAGTTTACACTGTGTTAGTTGGTTTAGCGTAGCAGTAGCTTGTATCTATAAGCAATAAGTACTAGAAAATAATAATAGCTGTAATCAAACTATTATATTTTGTGATTTTTATTTTCTAACATTTAAGTGACCGAAATGCTAATGAGCACCGATGCCCTCCGGCGCCAGTGACGATAACTAATTGGAAATAAGTTAACATAGTTGTACTATGAGTGATGGAAGTAGAACGCTCACAGTACATGTCGTATGTGCATACAAACAGTTATAGGTACAAGTAGTTAATTGTGTGTAATTAGGATTTTAATTAAAATCAATTGGGACTCATATGTATCGGTTGGCGTCAAGCTCAAATATCATGAGATATAACGATTGTACCTAATGTTATATTATTTTTTTTTATGTTCCTCGAGAAGAACCGTCTTGCAAGTTCCCTCACGATGTCCTCGGTCACCGAAATTCATTATTATGTAGATATTTCAATATACCTACATATATCAGCAGGGGAGACCTCTCGCTCGGGAGCGACAGGAAGTGGACCGCGGTCACTGCCTTCTGCGAGGAGGTTATCTCGTGGAAGGAAACGGTGGAGAGGGCCAGGAAGGAGGATTCTTCCGCTGACCCAAACCGCCGCCAGCGACTGAAACGGCGCAGGCGCCAGTACTTGTGCCTCATGCCGCCCTAGCTGAGGCAGGCTGCGGGTGGATGGACCGGGTAACGTCCGCCACCCGCAATGCCTCCCGTGAAGGTGCGACGCTACGTGTGCGGATGCGTCGCTCAGTAGGGGGTACCCGAAAGGGTAAGCCGCCGGCGGGCTACTGATATAATCCAACACAATACCAGTGGTCCGTCAACACAGGCGGAGAGACGGCACACGGCGGGTTTCTTTAGTGGGCCCCACACTTTTGTTCGTTGCCCCGAAAGACGGGGTGTGCGGTTAGGTACATTTTTTCCCGCCTAAACAAAAAAAGGGTAAAAATTAGATAATGATTACTGCACGTGGAATATCAAATTAACGAAATAGAAATAACATATATTATATCAAAACATAAGATAGATGGTACAGGCGTCTGCTAACAGATGGAAAAGATGTGAGAGTTTTGGGGTTTGATTCCCAGACAGGACAACTCTTTGTGTGATCCACAAATGGTTGTTCTGAGTCTGGGTGTACTTTGTGTGAAATTGGTGTTGTCTTTTTTAAAACCTTAACCTAAACCTATATATCCTCTCCTCATTATCCTAGTCTATCCACCTCCTATCCCTTTCCTTGGAGATAGTGACGCGCGAGTGATGCCTCTAGTGTTTATAAGGCTACAGGTGGGCCGTATGCTTGGTTGCCCCCACGTAGTATAAAGGAAAATAGTTACAAGGACACACACCCAAGTGTCCAGCGCCTACTACAGGCTAAAGTAGGGTTCTGTGGAAATAGAAAAATATAACTGTGAGCCAGACTTGAACCGGCGACCCATCAAATACCGGTCCTTACGCTTTAGCGTTGAGCTATTACAGATAGTACGCTAAATTTGTAGCATGTTGTAACAAGACTCTGAATCAGCAGGATTAGTTGCTACATTGGAGCCACTGGGCCAGTCCCAGGGGGTCCCACAGACCCCTCAAATAAGCATGTTTGCCATCTCTAGTGTAAAAATAATTAATAAGTTAAGGGTTGACACAATATTAAGGGAGGGGAACTAATAAACATTACGCTAATATAATTCGATACGTGAGAGGGACAGATTGTAAGCGCGTATAGACGAGGGTCATAACATAGAGATATTATACCTGCATAGCGTAAAGCATCCAAGCACAAAGACAAGTTGTTTTATCGGGAGAGAGAGAAAGAAAATTAACTTTGTACTGTTTTCCTTGTTTAAACGCACATGTCACACGCGTCAATTACAGAATTCGGATACAATTTTATATAATACTAGCCGGCTTCGCCGCAGCCAAAAGCTAGTTTTTCGGTTATACCTCAGGTTCCCGATATAATAACGGGATAAAATATATACCAGTTTTTAAGTCTAATCAAGGCATTTTAAATAAAAAAGTTGCATCTAAATCCGTCCAGTAGTTTTTGCGTGATGCGCGAACAAACAAACAGAGAAACAGATAAAAATCCTAAAAACATTGTTTTGAGTTTCCATCCATCCATCAGCCTTTCGAAGTCCACTGCTGGACATAGACCGTCCCAAGAGAACGCCACAACATGGGTTTCGGTCATATGGAGGATAGTGTCGTAATCGCCACGCTTGGCAGGCGGGTTGGCGATCGCAGTGGATGTTGTTAAAACTCGAGGGAGTGCTGCTGCCCTCTCCCCCGATATTCCCTCAGTTGGCTCTAACGACTCCGATGGGTGGACAGGGGTGGGACAATTCTAAAGCCGGCCCCACACGGCAAAGTTTTCGTCAACGTTTTTGGGTTAAGACAGGCCTATATAGCCTATTAAAGTAATTTTTTCTCAAATATCTTGAATGTACAGACACAGCTATGTTACAGCTTTATAATAGTATAGAAAAATACGCATGCGTCATTATAGGGAAATATATATACTTACGTTATTTCTCGTTCAGTCAATGGAGCATTCTCAGTTGCATGCGCTTATGACTTGTCTACTCTATCGATATAATATCTCTATGGGGTCGAGATCTGTTCCGTTCCACTCCATTGTACATGCAGATTCGGCACAACGACCCTAACCCTTGTTCCTTACACGACAGTATGAGCCGTCCCTCGGGTCCCGTTGCGTTTGGTTTTATTATTTGCATTTATATTGACACATTAGTGGTGGTATACTTGAAATGAAACTGTATTGGTGGTAGGGAATGGTATTACAAAAAACAATTAAAAAAAAACTAGACGTCGTGGGACGTCTACCAGATGTGAAAACATCAAAATTATTTTGATATAACTTATAACTTGACAAAGTACTCCTTAAGATGAATCATACAAGCCCAAACTCGATGGGGTTGCGCCGTTTCATTATAGAGTTCCTATGTCCACCTTTCAGCTCCATCATCAGATCAGCTACATGTCATCATAATATTTCACTTTCACGTGATATAAATATGCGTGTATAATTTCAGCTCAATCGGAAACCGGGAAGTGTGTCAAATTTAACTTGCAAGATTTGAACAAAACAAGTAAAATAAAAACGTCGCCACGCTAACAGCCGATTTTACCTCCCTCCGCATTAGATGTTTCACATCAAAAATTAAACCGGGCGCATTTCTGCCACCGGCACCGTAACGTTTTTGTGAAATAGGTCTGATTTGTACTGACTAAATGAAGTTTTAACACATTTCTTATAGTATAGTATATGCGAGTGGAAAACAAGTATACGGCCAACCTGATGGTAAGTGGTAACCATCGTTTATACTTAGCAAGGGATCTAGGTGAAAGGTAAAAGTTCACCACTATACCTACCAACTTTGGACCTGCAATAACCCATTCCACCAATTTTTCTTTCTTTCACCTAATGTGATATGAAACTCTATCGTGTTATGTTATAGCGTAAAATGACATATTTCGCGAGACATACGATAGCCCGGGTGACGGAAAAATATTTTTATAGCCGTCTGACCAAAGTAATTAAACAATAATCGAATTTGACAGATCTCAATATCGAATGTCGTCCACGAGTAACAGTTTGAACTTATCAAGTGACTGAGTCGGTGGTAGGTAGAATAATTTCCCAATATTAAACGATCACACTGAGTCTCTATCAAGACGAAATATAGTATTAAATGTATTCTAAATGTGTGTCCCCTTTTTATAATAAGACAGGAAAGAAATTACTTACCCCACACACTGACGTTCGGGGCCGATGGGAAATGAGATGTCCCTAATTGAATAAATTTATAGATTTCGTATTGTTTCTGAGAAGATTTTTTTTATTGCGCATAATGGTAGACAAGCCGCTGTCTACCAGTAATCACGGCTCACTCTTATACAAATAACCTTAATTTTGAGGATAGGAAAGAAATTAATCTACGACTATCTCCCGCTACATCCAAAACACAATGCTTCACGATCGATACGGTATATGGCAGCACCGACCTGCTAGGACCCGATAACAATTGAGTATTCCTACATGTTACTTACTACCGCCAGTAATGCAAATGTGTAACATCCGCGGGAAAGGACGGGAATGATACTTGTACACGATGATGATAGATATAGGAAATATGTTATCATCTTTTCATTAGCATCAACCAAAAGTATCATTTGGCAAATAGACATTGTATTGAAATGGCGGGCTTCTGTGAAGCCTACCCAAAGCTCAGTGTATCAGAAAGTTCCATTACATCGCTTAAGAGAAAGGAGAGAACAACTTACTGCGATATTACGAACTTTCTAATTAAGTTACGATAAATCATAGTGTTGTATACCTTCAATTAGCTTACATCGATATGTTGCTAGGAGCTTATATCTCCGATATAAATGCCACAATGATATTTATAGTACTTTTACTCAGGGCCAGTGAAAGTATATCGACGGATCCTATAGTATTGAGAATAACATCTAGATTCCTTACTAATATTATTAAATGCGAAAGATAGTTTGTTTGTTTACGCTTTCACGCTGTAACTACTAAACCAATCATCATGAAATTTGCATAAATATAGTCTGGAACCTAGAAGTAGGTGAACAGTACTTCACCGCGGTAAAAGTTATAGTTCTCGTGGTATAGTTGTTATTACGAGTACATAGATATAATAATGAATGCCACAGAGTGATGTATTTATATTCTGCAGTTCTGAAGTTCTCGCAGACGTTGTCGTGGGCAATATCTAGAAACAAAAGAAAGAAAGATTATTGTAATGCAGTGTTTCTATAAATAAAAATTGATAGATATATCTATCCGTGATTATTGCAGGTAGATCAGTTTCAAGTCATCTGTGAAACCCATATCGTGTTAAAGTCCGAACAATAGCTATTAGTTTTTTTATACGCCAATAAAAACCAGTGTAATGTTTGAATTCATTCATGTATGTACTAGTATGTGGTTGTGTATGTGAGTGCTCTTATTCGACCATCACTTATAAATCTTTTAATAGATTTCGGTGGTTTAAGTGTATGGTATCATTAGATTTTTATTTAAAGGACACAAAGGAGATGTGCCAAATGCCCATACATTCTCGGCCTGAAAAGGACATACATAATACTATATGTTTTTTGAAGATAAATGACTATTCTTTTTCTTTTCACACTAAAACTTTTGGATGATGAGATAAAACATTTAAGATGAATATAATTTTGAAACTGAAATACCTCAAAATAGAATAATAGATCAAAAATAACACCATAATTATAAATAAATAAAATAATATCTACATATATAACAAATAATTAGGCTTTTAATATTACTAAATATATAACTTACATTCATAAAATCACAATACAATATTCACGATACACAACTACAACCAGTAGATATGACATGACCTGACAGATGTAAAATGTTTTGCCAATATTTTGAATCATAATTGCTACTCTTGATTAGAAATAATATCAGTTTTCACGAAATAATTATAAAAAATATTTTATTAAATACGCATATTACTGTTCTCACGAAATTATTTAAGAAATAACTACGTATTATTGTTTTGTAATATAATAGTACCAAAGCTTTCAATGGGATCAACTCAGCGTAGCGGCAATATCCTATTTGATTGTCAACAGATAACAATCATCCACCAATAACAATTACGATAAAGTACAAATTCAAAATAATAGTTTTTTAAACTATAATCTTTTTCTGAAGTTCTATCAAGAAAAGAAAACCACTGACGGATTTTATAAATTATTAGTTTAATTTTAAATATTAATAACATTATGTCCGCCACAGGCCGTAAATGGCACATGTCCTTTTGACTACAAACGATCACTAAAATGTATAAAAGAAAAATAAATTATTAAAACATGTAAGAGATTAGTCGTAAGACAAATTTCATTAAGAATTTGGGATGATCGGAAGATCAGTAGGATAGCTTAGTGGTTTAGAGCACTCTCCCGGATTGGAAAAGATGCGTGGTTCGATTCCCGCTCCTACTAAAAATCTCTTTTACTTTATTCACAAATAATTTGTACTTTAAAAAGTAGCGGAGCATGTCAATTGCTAAAAGAAATATATCCAAAAATGTAAGAGATCTCCCAAGTCCGGCTGCAAGACAACTACATGTATTGTATTTTTATTACTTTTTACGGGCCAGTCGTGTGTTTTATTTTTTTAATTATTACAGAAGATTTTTCAGCAATGATTATAAGCTCTTTTGATTTACCTACATATTATTTTACACAGTATGATGTTTTTATTCGATTTAGATGAAAGGTTCTGAAGGGCTCTTGAAGGTCGCCAAATAATATCGACAATCGAGATAATGGATATTCTGAAATTGTAGCCCACGTTGGATTGGAAAAGACGCGGGTTCGATTCCTGCTAGTACGAAAAATCTCTTTTTCCTTATTCGCAAATAATTTGTACTTTAAAAAGTGGCGGAGCATGTCAAATGCTAAAAAATATAGATCAAAAATGTTTAAAAAATCGCGCCATCAAATAGTATGAATTTTAATTGCAAAATTAAACTTACTATATCGGTTTAATGCATGTAAATGCTTCCGATAGATGGTGCTGGTCGTAAAGACAAATGTAATAAGGAGATTGGGATGGTCGAAAGACCTGTACTGTAGCTCAGTGGCTTAGAGCACTTCCCCGGATTGGAAAAGACGCGGGTTCGATTCCCGCTAGTACGAAAAATCTCTTTTTCCTTATTCGCAAATAATTTGTACTTTATAAAGTTTGAAGATAGTTAAGGGACGAATTTATATACTACTGGAGCCTGCTACAGCATTTTAACTTCACCGCTGTTAAAGAAGCCAAACAGCTGTGTAAAGTTCTACTGGTAGACCCATGCTTATCCCAGCATAAATGGGCCGGCTCTATAGGGGAAGTACCACCCTCTCACAGAAGATCGTCGTGAAGTGATAGCGTTGGATACCCAAATCTCCTCCCTATTCTCTCTTTATAATCCTTCCTAACTTCTCCTCAGTATACCTTCTCTCCATATTAGGATAATCCTTTCTACCTCCTATGCCTGTCCTTGGAGATGGTGACGTGCGAATAATGTATCTTTGTATTGCTGGCATCTATAGGCGCCTATACATGCATCTATACCGCTTACCATCAGGTTGGGCCGTATACTTTTTGCCACCCACGTGGTACAAAAATATTGGTACAAATAGCTATTACATGTACCGATAATTAGTTTAAGTTAATTGATGTAATTATATATTATGAACTCCTAAACTGGCATGATCATGATTAAACCCTTCGTTTTGGGTAAATAGGATAAAAATGTGCCAAACAGATGAAATGGAGTATATAAAGGTTTTATTAGTAACAAGTTGTATTCGCGCTGCGTGGCAGACAGAACTGTCGCATGAAATTAGTTTAATTGGTAGTCGGCACGTGTCGACGTGTCGTGCACGACACGCACTTTAAACTGTATGTTATATTTTACGGACGTACCTACTTATTCCCTTATTTGTTAGGGACTTAGAAGCGTCTATTACAACATATCGCACTGTAGCCTTCTGCACAATTGTGCTTCTCCTTTCGCGTTTGTAATATAAAGCATATCTTTAAGTATATAGTAAAGGCTTGCGCGCATCCTGGCGGAAAATCTCCTAGAGCGGGGTAAAAGTTACTAGGCAAGTGCGTTATATTGGCAGCCAGACTCAAAACTACTACCTATGGGTTGCTTAGATATGTTCCGTATTGTGCCCACAGAACTTACGAGTATATCCGTTTCTATTGAAACCATTAAGTTTCTTAACAATATGAAGTACGAAAATGTGAAATAAATACTTAAACATTACAAAATAAATGCTGATCTCTTTAACATAATCATATTTAGTATCTTTTTTAAGTGAAGTTGCGGACTTTTACAACGCAGAGTTACAGTGGAAGCCTAATGCAATGCAAGAGCAATACAAGAGTATTGCGTCTTAGTTGTGGTATTATCTACTAGTTTCGAGAGCGATTGGTTGGTTTTAACTCGTTAACAATTACTTCATAACTTATCTATACTGCTTGGCATCTCTTCTTAGTGGAAAAACTGTCAAGGAAATGTTTTAGGCAAGCAAAGTCCCTCAGGAAGTGTTTCTTCACCGGACACAATAAATAAACAGACCAAAGAAATTAACAACTAGAAAAAAGAATACTTAACCCGCGCTATAAGACGTAGTATGTAGAGTTAGACCTTGTAGCAACCCTACACTGTGCACACAGTAAGGCATGTGGTCTCCTTGACACCCATTAGTCAAAGGAGCTCTTTATCGACTCGTTAGCATACCGCCCCGGCGCCGACACTCGGCCGCGCGCCTGTCTGTGCACAGCGAATGCATTGGCGATGAGTGGTGACGACACACAACTACTTTTATTGACATACTCGTACTAGTGCCGGTCACCCGGCTTCGCATTAAATAAGAAAATATCTAAAATGTTTGAATAAACTTCAATGAACTCGTATAAGTTATGAAAAAAGATGTTTTTCTTGTTTAATTGCTAAACAGTTTTACAGTGCTACTAAAAATTCGTATCTAAATCACAACACATAATTTGTTCTATACTATAGATATGAAGTTTGCCAAGTCTGAGTGTAGAGTTCTAAGATCTCGACTAGTTTAGACATAGAAAGGAATCTGATTTTTCAAAATTATTTGTAAATGTGATTAATTTTTGATGTGAAGCATCTAATGCGGAGGGAGGATAAAATGGGCTGTTAGCGTGGCGACGCCGACGCCGAAATCTTGCAAGGTAAATTCGACACACTTCCCAGTTTTCGATTGAGCTGAAATTTTACACGCATATGTAAGTATATCGCGTGACAATGCAATATTATGATGACATGGAGCTGATCTGATGATGGAGCTGGAAGGTGGACATAGGAACTCTATAATGAAACGGTGCAACCCTATCGAGTTTGGACTTGTTTGGTTCGTCTTGATGAGTACTTTATCTTTAAATGGTATCCAGGGCCTAATGATGATGATTTATGTCCAATCCCGTTATTTTACACATGTCATAATTTCATACAAGCATTGAAAAAAATAGGATAATTTTTTTTATTGCTAATGATGGCAGTCGAGTCACGGCCCACCTGATGGTAAGTGGCAACCGTCGCTTATAGACTCAACTATACCGAGAGTATTATCAAGCCGCTGCACACCATTTCATTTCTCAGATATGAAATGAAAGAATAAACAGCTGCATTCTGCTACAGCCAAAACACACTGATGTGATTCATGACCGGTCACACAGGAGATGATGGTACCGACCCGTTCGGGTCTAATAGCAAATGAGTAGGTACTCTCACTTTGTACCCAGCCTTACCACCAGTAATGCAATGGGTGATAATTGATTACTTCCCTTAGTCGCCTTGTACGACACCCGCGGGAAAGGATGGGGTGGTGACACTTGTATTCTTAGTCCATCACCACACAGATAATGATAACACAACTAATTGAGAAGTCTTTTTCCTTATAGAGCTTATTTATTATAGTGTTGGGACACGACCAACTGCATATTTTTAGTTATTGATGTGAAACATCTAATGCGGAGGGAGGGTAAAATCGGCTGTTAGCATGGCGACGCTTTTATTTTACTTGTCCCGTTCAATTCTTGTAAGTTAAATTTGACACATTTCCCGGTTTCCGTTTGTGCTGAAATTTTACACGCGTATGTATATCACATGATAATGCAATATTATGATGACATGGAGCTGATCTGACGATGGAGCTGGAAGGTGGTCACAGTAACTCTGTAATGATAAGACGCCTATCGAGTTTATACTCGTTTGATTCGTCTTGAGGAGTACTTTGTCAAGTTACGATAATTTTATTTCTACAAAATAATTTCGATGTTTTCACATCTGGTAGACGTCCCGCGACGTCTAGTTTTTCAATGATGTTATGATGTTTTACAACAGCTTATTTCTTCATGAAATTTATCTACAAAAAACATTCTGGGGGGTTAGACGGAATCTCATATCTTACAATCGACATCGTATCGTGTCGCTTGTGATTGGTTGAGATACCGAAGCGTGATGTCGCAATAATCCGTTGGCCAATCACGGTGATCTCTCAACCAATCACGGTGATCACGATACGATCGACATGTGAGATATGAGATTCCTGGTCAGTGTCAAAGAGACTTAAACCCATCCCACACGTAACTATATCTATCTATACTGTGAGAGTAGAGCTGTGTCTGTACATTTAAGATATTTGAGAAAAAATGTCTGTAATAGGCTATATAGGCGTGTTTAAACACAAAACAATTTTTTTTAGAATTTTTGTCTGTGTCTGTTTATGTGTTTGTTTGTTCGCGCATCCCTTAAAAACTACAGAACGGATTTTGATGCAACTTTTTTTATTTGAAAAGCCTTGATTAGACTTAAAAACTGGTATACATTTTATCCCGCTACTATATCGGAGACCTGAGATATAACCCAAAATTTACGGTATATGATAATGATGTTATTATTATAGCTGCATGTGTGGTCGATTCTGTTCAAGATGTCTTGGAAAGTATAGAAAATATATCATAATACACCTTGCTAGGATTTATATTAATATAATATTATAGCTACGTGTGTCACGGGCTTTATTTCTTAACGTTTGTCTCCGTTCATCCATCTATAAACTGATAAGACACTCCATATTTTAAGCATAAAGTAAATAGTTAAATATTAAAAAAGTTGCTTAATAAATAAAGCTTAGTCAGTTACAACAAAAGAATTATTTTATAGATTAAACTCTACCTCGCTTCTATGACCGCTAATCCTTCCAGAAAAATCTGTGATTAAACTGTACACATTTGTGTGTACACGTTTGGCCACAGATAATGTATCGCGGTTCGTTTACACGCACGAGATTTGTTTATTTAGGCCGTGTTTGTATTCTATAACAAATATACTTTGTACTTTATTCATTAAATTTGTATTTAAATTGTGTAACGGTGAATACATTGATAACCCTGTTTTTCCACAAATGTTCGTGCCTAGGTTTGATAGAGTAATAAAAGATTATGTGTGTTAGTATTTATTTATTGGAATCTATGTGGCACTGTGTATTTTTCATTTAGCATGTAAATATGTTTATGTAAGTCGTTAAGTTTATATTTAAGTCTTAATAACAGCTAATAAAGTAAGTAATGTGTGAAGCGTATATACGTTACTTATAATCAAAATGAATTTAAAGTTTTTGTCTGCCAGAATCTCAATCCTTTGTCATGTATACCTTTGTGTTTTGTTTTACCTAATAGTTAAAAAATGATCGTTATTTGCAAATAATGAGATTGGTTTTAATAAACGTATGTTTCGATCTTACCACATATAATGGCACTTACCATGCTGTCTGCATGTCCTTAACGATAAATATCACAAAATAAGTGTGAATGTTCGCCTTGCCTGGTTCTGTGTGGAATGCGAATAATGTCTATGAACCTCATTGTCTGCTAATACGAGAATTACCACATTATGAAGTTTGCATAATTTAAATGACAGAAATTGTTAAGAAATCTACGGTCTGAACTCAAAGTATTATGTTTTCAATAAATGCTTTCTAAAATATTATAAATGCGTTTATTTTTTACACTTAGCTACCCAACTGAAATTTGTCAGACATGTACCTATAGTGTATAGTCCAGACCCCAGAAAAGAACCCTTTTATTCCGGAAAAAGGGGCGATGGCACTTTTTGTCAAGGTGGGAAAAAAATGGTAGCTAACCGCACACCCCGTCGTTCGGGGCAATGACATTATATTATTAATTACGCATAGGCACTCACGCCTGAGCCACCACAGTTATGGCGGCGGTTTGTAGAAAGGATCGTCCTTGGCCCTTCCCGCCGCTTCTACGAGATGACTTCCTCGCAGTAGGCAACGTTAACTGTTGTTCTTTTATTTACATACCATTTTAAAGCTTTAGGTACCTGCTTTTAAATGAATATAAAAAAGTCTAGGTAGTGTATGTGTCTGTGGATCATGAGGGGTTCGAAATCCAACAAAAAGTAATTGGATTTTTCTGTCAAGAAATTCTCAATAAAAGCTCGAGGTTATGTAATTGGCGGTATTTTCCCCTCGTGCATTGAAAGGTCCTGTACCTGATCTCTCTCCCGTCGCGTTGAAATGCCGTTCCATCGGGGAATGAGAGTGAGAGAACAAAGAATGCACATGTGTTTCCGCTTACACTCGTGCACTACAATATCTCCTATGCACTGTTATCACTGACCGCTGTGACTGTAGTCAAATTAGTGCACATATATAATAGGAGGACTTACGAGTATATCATGATACGCGTCCCAAATTTGGTCAACACTAAAATAGTTCATGCAGGCCGTGATCTGTTATGTTACATGACGCGATATTGTACGAGACGCGTCGTTGTATTCGATCCCATCAGTGCTATGTGATCAGAACACATGGCTCAATTATCATAGAAATTATTTTGCAGTAATCGTAGAATTTTGTACCTATATCATTTGAACCATGTAATAATTTTATTATAACTGCCTGTACTAGGGAATAATCTCTGTATCATCAGGGACCTTACCATTTGTTGACCACGAAAAGACTTGCCCTTTGTGGGAGTCGAATCCACAATACTCGGCACGGAAAGTCCATACATAAATCAGTACGGAATCTGTGAAATATATATTTTTTTTTTACTTACTTACTTACTTATCACTACGCTATCTCCCTTGCGGGTAGGCAGAGGGAACAGAGTGCCAAAAGGCTCTATTCTTGCAAATATCTCCCCCTTCCTCAATATTCATAATTCCTGATAATTCCGCCAATGACAATGTTGATTATTTTGCTAAATTTATGTGATGGTCAGAACTCAGTAGGTATTTTCTAATATAACGATTGGAAAGAAGTGATTTTAAGTCTGAAGGGCGAGGAAAAGAAGGAGGTAGAAGATCGTATAAGGAAGATGGGGTGTTGGGGCAGCTAAAAATATATGTTCTGGACTACCTTCATCCAAACCACATTCGCACAGCGAGGAATCTCTAACCCTGATCTTCGCTAAGTGGACAGGTGAGCATGAGTGACCGAGACGAAGTCAGCAAATGACTAACGTGGCTCTCTTATTTATGTTTCGAAATTTAAAAAAACATGGTTTTAATGGAATGTCTTCCTGAATTGACCTGTAATGTTTGCCTTTTATTAAGCTCGACTGTTTCCAAGATCTATCCCAACTAGAGCGTAACATCAAACCAGCTAAGGGTAATAGGTCTTGTGAGCAGACTCGACTGCTCGACATACATCCTATGTGGCAAGCCTCTTTGGCAAGATGGTCTGCCATCTCGTTACCTTCAATACCACTGTGTCGGGGTATCCATGCGAGGTGAATTAGAATGCCTTTAGTGGGACAGCGATACAGAATCTCCTTTATTTTCAGGATTCTAGGAGTTCTGGATTTGGCCTGGAATACATTAGCTCTAATAGCTGTTAGGCAGCTTTTATTGAGGATATGGGACTCTACAAATATCAAAGCCTCCAGAATGGCAACGCATTCGCCAGTGAAGACTGAGCATTGAGGAGGGCACTTGAAGCTGAGGATAATTTTGAACTTTGGAATCCAAACTGCAGCACCAATATAGCTTTGACCAATTGACTTAGAAGCGTCACTGTACATAACAAGCCAGTCCTTCCACTTGTTGTTAATTGCTGATTTCAGAAGCATATCTGAACCAGGAGTATCTTTGCTGATGCCCAAATCAAGCATAATATTCGGCTTATAGATTAGGGCCTCATAAGCTGTGTTGAAAAGGGGTTCAGCCTGCATTGGAAGACAAGACAGGGAAGTCGGCGAAGTAAGATTAGGCTGGTGTATAAACAAGGAGGATCTTTGAGAGCCCAATAATCTTTAGATAATATAAAATCTGAAAGCAGATGTAATTTGGAGATGAGAGGGTGGGAAGAGCGTTGAAAAACTTTGAAAAGAATGCGATCAGAGAGATACTGTCTTCTTAATTTTAGTGGAGGATCCACGCATTCCACTTGTAGGGCTTTGATAGGCGAAGACTTCATAGCGTCAATAATGATGCGAAGGCATTTAGATTGCAATTTGTTCAAAGTAACCAAAGCAGATCTGTTACATGGCTCCAGGAGGATTGACCCATAATCCAAGTGACTACGGATAAGAGCATTATATAAAAGTTTCTGGGAGTATGGGTGCGAACCCCACCATGCCCCAGATAAAGCGCGAAGGATATGAATATTTTTTTCACATTTCTTAATAATGTGGTTAACATGATGAGTACCAGTTAATTTAGAATCAAGGATAATGCCTAAAAATTTAACATAGTTTTTGGTTGGAAAAATTTGATTTTCATATTTGATTGTGATATTGGGAATCAACCTGTGCCGAGTGAAGATTACCATGTTACTTTTGGGGACAGATATAGATAATCCATGATCAGATAACCATCCTTGTAAATATGAAATAGCAGTGTTAAGGCGGAAGGAAGCCTCTGTTATATCAGCCGATGCAACATACAAAGCAAGGTCATCGGCATTTTGGAGAATATTGCAAAAGCAGTTCACGGATAATTCTTAATCATAAGTATATATGTTGTATAGAAGAGAACTAAGCACGGAGCCTTGTGGTAGACCTTTAAAAACCGTTCTTGGAGGAAGTGATGAATTTTAAAAATTAATTATAATAGACCTTGCCGAAAAATAATTTGATATAAAATTGACGATCTTCATAGGGATACTCAGCTGAAGCATTTTCTGTCTAAGAATAGGAAGGAGGACATTATCATAAGCTGATGCAATACCAAGGAACACTCCAACCAAATATTCATTTTTAGAAAAAGCTATACGGATATCTGTAGTAAGTGTGCCTAGGCTATCCATGGTACTTAGTCCCCTTCTAAAACCAAACTGGCTTCTTGGTAGTATATTCCTGTTTTCTAGGAACCATTCCAAACAATTCTTAATAAGATGTTCTAATATTTTTGCAAGGCTATAGCCTTATCTTGCACCCAATCCAATCAGAGCTTTGTGTGCCTGGTTTTAAAATTGGGATAACAATATATGTTTTCCAGTCTTCAGGGGCAATACCAGAATTAAAAATATAGTTGAGAATTTGAAGAATTAAAACTTTCATTTTTGGTCCACTTTTGCGTATAAACGAGTATGGTATCCCGTCAATCCCAGGTGAAGAATCCTTCAAATTTTCAAGAACCATATTAAATTCGTTCTCGCAAAAAGTTTCATCAAATCTCTCAATTGGGGTATGGTTACTGGAATAAAGCCTTAACTCTTCATAAGAGGGAACCATTGGTGGTGCCAATTTTTGAGCAAATTCCTCAATCCAAACTAAACTATCATTTCAGGAGATATTTTGATTATTTAGGAGGGCACAGCGGAATCTTCTAACATTTCTCCAAACAAGAGACGGGCGTGAGGAAGGAGATAAGGACTCACAGAAAGCATGCCAACCAGATCTCTTCTTATCTGAGAGTAACTTAACAGTTTCTGCAGCGACTTTCTTGTAATTCAGATAGTTTTCCATGGATATATTGATACAGTAATTTTGCTCAGCAGACTTTCGTTTTTTAACTGCTAAGGAGCAATCTGTGTCCCACCAAGCTGGAGAAGGTATATTCTTTTTAGGTGGTCTCTTTAAAGGAACAGGGTTATCTGCAGATAAGGTGAGGGCTTTTCTCATCTCCATGAACATATAACGAATGTTAGAGTGATCAACCGTTGGGAGGTGAGCAATATATTCATCTGTTAATGCTTCGAAACGAAACCAATCAGCCTTGGTAACACTATATTTTGGCCGAGGGCTAAATGGAGTCAAAATATTAACAGAGTCAGGGGATGTTATGATCGAATAAATGGGAAAATGGTCACTCCCATGTGCATTATTTAATATCTCCCAGGATATCGAAGGCGAAATATCAGGGAAACAGATAGTCAGGTCCACCGCACTGTTGAGATTCTGAGAGGGTGAAGTTCGTCGAGTAGGAGATCCATCATTTAAAATACAAAGATTTAAACTATCAATAGTGTTAAGGAAGGTATGGGAGAGTGTATCAGAATAATGTGATCCCCAAGGTGAGTGGTGTATGTTGAAATCTCCCAGGATCACTATTGGAGGGGGAATAGAAGAAACTATACTAAACAAGTTATTTAATACGTGAATATCTGGTATAGGAATATATATTGATATGAATGAGATGTTGAAGGCTCTAATAGCAACAATATGAAAAGTACCAGAATGGGAAGGAAGAGAGATTTGGGAAAATATTATTGAACTTAATACAAAAATAGAAGAGCCAGCGTGACCGTCACTCCTGTCATCCCGCAAACATGAGAAACCCGGGACCCTAAAATGGGAACCAGGTCTAAGCCATGTCTCCTGAATGGCAAGAATAACTGGTTTATATTTATTTATCATATATATGAGATCTGATTTTTTATTCCGAATGCTCCGGCAATTCCATTGAAAGATTACTGGCAACATTATTAACAATAAACATTAGATGAGTAAGTTTCTTGCGAGCACTAATTGGTAATTCAGAGTCATTAAATTTTAAAATTATATTTCTTATAGTGGCTAAGAGCAGCTCAAACAAGTTTTCTTTAGGTGTATCTGGAATAGCGTTTCCATTAGGGAGAGAGAAAGTTGGAGATCTAACAATCGCCTGATGGGCAGATCTGTCAAAACCTGGGCTTGATGCTGGCGAGGGTTAATGCTGGGGAATTAAAATAGTTTTTCTGTGAGAACTAGTAGGAGAGCCAAGTAATGTAGATGATCTAGTATTAGGTTGGGATGATACTTGGTAATGGCGGTTATTGGATGAGGGTGATAAAGAAGCTCTAGTAGTATCAAAAAGCAAAAGTCTTTTTGACTTGCGGTAACCTAGCAGAGGCTTCCCAATAAGAGAGGTTTTCCTGTGACATTACAAGCTTAATAGACTTTTGACGAGCGTGTTCGGGGCAGCGAGGGTCTTTTGCCTGGTGATCACCAGAACAAAAGAGGCAAGTGGGTAAGCTCTTAGAGCATGTTGCACCTTCGTGATCCTGTGCACAAACGAAACAGCGAGGATTGGATCTACATTGGGTGGTAACATGACCGAATCGACAACATTTAGAACACTGGATGGATGGAAGTACGTAAGTCTCTACAGGCATAGATGTGTAAAAACTGTATATATGAGCTGGAAGCTTTTGACCTTGAAACGTTAACACTTTGTTTGAGTAGGGGTCCAGTTAGAGATACCTTCGTTCATAACTCGTCTATTAAGTCTGCGAGCTCTCACTACACTACCAAAACCAGAGGGAACCTCTATGGAAGATACAAATTTCTCAACAGGCCAATCTACAGGGACCTCTCTAACAATACCCATGCGAGTGACGTTATATGATGGGATTACTGCTTCATATTTTGCAACACGAAGAGCAGGGTGAGCTAGAAATCCATTGGCATCGAGGTAATTTAAAAACTCAATTGAAACTCTGTTTCTACCGATGCGTTTAACTCCATCACGAACCACATTTTTAATATTATTTTGGAATAGAAAATGACCGAATTTGATTGGATGAAGGAAAATACCAGATGAATCGTCTGAGAATCTGCTAACGTGTACTAAAAAGGGTGCTTCGTCAGAATCCGAATAAACTAATTTGTTTTACTCATATTCCGGGACGGAGTATGTATCTTGTATAGATGGAGTAGCTTGTGATGGATCGGAAATATTTTTTTTAGTTGGAGGGTGAGTAGACAGGTCTTTATTCGATTTACTACGTTTTCTGCTAGCTAGGCTAAAACTAAGCGCATCCTCAAATTTCATGCTATTAGAGTCGGACATCGAATGGGGAATAAACACGGGGAGACCTAGCGTGGGAATATATCTCCGATACTCCGCCTCCGGGATCCGGCGGTTCAGCGTCCATTGCGTTGAAACGCAATAAAGGCTAACGGAATATCAAACTATCAAAACAATAATATTTGGTATATTGATAACTCAACAGTAATTATGTAAATTATTTCAGCAATTATCCAAAAGACATGCGTCCTTCACTCCACCAACCATCAACCTCCACTTGTAAAAATATAAGATATTTATTCAATTCTTATTTTCAAACGACAATAAAATCAGCTCCACTGACTGCACAACGCAATGCCTATTTGTTGTGATTTTGAATTATATGTTCTGACAATATTAGAAGCATTTATGAATGTCAAGATTTAAAATTATAAATGTCGATGTCATATATATCGACTAAATAGATTTTAATGTCTAACAACGCCATTAATCAATAATTGAATTGAATATTTTAATATTTTTGCTCAGTATTTTAGGAAGGAAGCACCTGATCTTCCTTAGCGACCCTTAAGGTCCTCATTTTTTGATGTTGCAGTGTTTTCTTGTATACAAAGCTTTTCAGTACTTTGTTATAATCGTTGGTGTACTATATAATTAAAAGTCTACAGTTCTTTATAACTAGTGTATTTAACAGTGATTCATGGAAGCAAGAGATATTAAATAATTATAACTGAGCAACTCTGGTGTTATAATTCTTTTGAACACACAGTCGAGATATTGGGGCTCGACATATTAAATGAGAAGGTGGTCGTATCAAGACCATAGCAACCCCCAAACAAGTATCACCACCCCATTCCTTTCCACGGGTATCGATCCATCGGGTACGAGGTGACTAAGCGAAGTTAGCAATTATCTTTACTGGTGGAAGTGGGAGAACTCACTTGCTATCGGGCCCGAGCGGGTTGGTACCACCATCTCCCGTGTAACCGGCCATGAAGCACATCGGTGTGTTTTGGTTGTAGCATGAGATAGCCGTTTATTCTTTCATTTCAAATCTATGAGATGAAATGGTGAGCAGCGGCTTGACAATACTCTCAGTATAGTTGAGTCCATGAGCGACGGTTACCACTTACCATCAGGTGGGCCGTAGCTGGTCTACCACTATACGTAATAAAAAAAGTACACCACGTTGTCTATGGCTTCTGAAGTCATTCACCATCAGTTTCCTCACGGTGTGTTTCTTCACTAAACACTAATAATTTGTAAACAATATATAACTAATACTAATGTCAAATATCTTAAAAACTCAGTTGTGTGCCGCGCGAGGTCTGGACCTGGGACTCGGGATCGAACTCGATACCACTGTCTTTGCAGTCCCTAGTAGATTATCAACTCCTTACCTATAATTATATGAATGTGAAAGTGCGTGTATTTTTTTTTGTTAGGCTTTTACGCCGTACCACTGAAGTTATATAACACGGTGCCAGGGGCCCGCCAATCCAGGCGGAGAGACGGCACATGGCGGGTTTATTTAGTGGGTAAGGGCCCCACACTACCCTGTTCGTTGCCGTCGCCCCTTGTGCGGTCAAGAACATTATTTCCCGCCTTAACAAAAAAAAGGCTTTTACGCCGTAATTACTCAGCTGTCTATAACCTAGAAAAGCACAGTCTGTAGAACAAAGAGAAAAGCCTTAGGTACTACGGAATCCGCGCTTGTAGCGATTGCAAATTGCGACATTGCGGATAAACTTGCCTCAAGCGCTCGTGTTAGTTATTGGTTGACGAATATAAGTGCTATATAATATGCCGTGTGGGGCCGACTTTAGAATTGTCCCACCTCTCTCTACCCACGGGAGTCGTAAGAGCCGACTGAGGGAATACCAGAGGAGTGGGCAGCAGCATTCCCTCGAGTATTAACAACATCCACTGCGATCGCCAACCCGCCTGCCAAGCGTGGCGATTACGGCATTATCCCCCATAACGGGACCACTCGTTGTGGTGTTCTCTTGGGGAGGCCTATGTCCAGCAGTGGACGCTGAAAGGCTGATGGATGGATGGATGGATAATAAGCCTATGAAATAAAAAACAAATTATATTGCACTTTCACAAGTAATTTGTTGTAGCTGAGTATGTCAAGTGCTAAAATACAGATCAAAATACAGAAATAAGGATATTTTTGAATTTGAATAGAATCCAAAAAAAGATATTTTATCCCGACAAAATTGACAGTTCCTGTGGGATAAATAAATAATAGTAGAATAAATACTTAGTAATTTTTGCATAGAGATAAATTTATGTGCCGTAGAGTGATGTATATATATAATGTATTACTTGACCCAAATATGACCTCTACACAGACAAAGTGGTGGGCAAAATTTAGTTAAAATTAAATGAATTTTGTATAACATTGACGACATTTTTTTAATTATAAATTATAATGAGTGTTGGTTCTGTTGTGTCGTCCGATTTGTTCTATGTGCCTTATAGCTGTGCGGTAAGAGACAATATGTGAACGCTAAGATTTTTTAGTAGTCATTGAAAATTTTAAGTTATACGCGGTTAATACTGGTGCCTGTGTCTATAGGCTATATAATAAGATTATCCCGCTGATGCCTGCCGCATGACTAGACTGTGAAACTAGCGAATGTTCAGGGCAGAGACTTTAAATTCTCGTAATTTCACTGCATTTTTTTTATTAAAGGACCACATCCTACTCTAAAGAATAATCCCTGCATCTCGCGGAACTTTACAGACATACAATTTCACGGACACAAAGTACATCCAGATTCAGAACAACCATTTGTGGATCACACAAATAGTGTGTGTGAATCGAGCCTACAACACTCGGACGCGAGGCCGGTAACTAAACCAGTCCGCCATATGTGCAGTCAATATTCGCTATCAGTATACATTACAAAATTAGATTGTATGAATTTATACCCCAATAGGATTAACTGCTGAACACCAAAGATATATTCGTGATGCCAGGTGCGTTAATTAGAAAAGCGGAGTGATATATAAAACCATCTCGGGGATGTTGGTGAGATAAAGTGTAGAATAAATGAGGCGAGAACTAGCGTCGACGGACGTCACGCTCACAACTGGAGCAAATTACACGCGCACTGAGTGTGAGTTTGAGATATATCGGAGCTCAGACTATGTTCTAGTAGAGTATTACCACATATTATTGTAGATATTTTGTTATTCTATTTTCATCTTAAAGAAGAAATTATCTTCAATTGGGCATTATTATTATATGTTTTTCGCATCACAATATTTAAGTAATATCAATGGTAGATAATGTAACACTAATGTTTGAAAATATCATGAAATACCCGTGCGTGTAGCTGTTATATGTATAGTCGAACGTTGACATATCATGATGTAGGCAGCTGGTATTTTTCATACCTTCAAATACAACCATTTCATGAAATATTAGGGCCAAGTGATCAAGAAGATCGAAGATGTGGCCACACACCCAATTAACACTGAGTCATACTACGCTAAGCTGTGGCTTATTGAACTAGTTTTAAATACTATGTATTGTATGATGGTTTAGGAGTGACGATAGAAAATAGTAATATAGCACGTTTGCTTGCCAGTCACCTATTAATTTGTATAATTGATCGATTCCACTTCCGTAAGCAATGGAAACCTTGAGATGAATTGAATAAGACGTCATCCACAATTTTCTCTGATGTTCGCGTTTATCTCACAAGCAGTATCGTAATTAATTTCTAATACCTTTACAGTGAGGAATTTGTTCAAAGTTTCAAACTAATATGTTTAATTATCTACATTGTATAGGTACAACTGGGAGGTTCCGAATGTGCTATAATTAAATATTTAATATACATGACATAACATATTATAAATCGGTTTAATAGTTTTGCAGCGAATTCCGAAAAAATATACAGTTTCCACGTAAAATTATTTTTTCATAATTTTTTCATAATGAAGACAATTTTTAATGAATGGTGGGTAGTTTTTTGTTAATACCCAGGACAGCTGATACAAATTTACATCAGATGAACCCCAAAGTGAGACATCGAATTAGAAACCAACGTATACACGTCTTTTCAAGATCATGTAATCACCACCAAAATGATTATCATTTTAATCAATCACTCCCGTTGATGTAAAAGGGAATGTTAGGCATGTAATAATTACGACTCTTAAGTGTAGTAAAGTTGAGGAAGCACTGTGCGGTAGGTTCCCCTTAGAATGAATAACGATATAATGTTTCGTTTCGCTTCATTGTGATTGGTTGCCTGAATCACGCGACGAAATCTCGACTAATCAGGAATCACGCGTCAGACTGTTGAACAATCACAATGTCTCGAAACGAAAGTTTGTCTAACATCATTCTAAGGGGGGTGTATCTTGTGGTGAGAATACCCTAATCCCAAACCATCTCATCCTCTCTTCTCTATCGCCGTCGCTGCCACCTAGCCCTACCTTTAGTTTTATTGTGGGTGTTGATAGCGTCTGTATGTTAACCACTATATGCTTCTATATCTACATTAACGTGAAGGACAATCAAAATATCATTGCAGAGTTATTCATGACAAATTGAGTATTAACATTATACCGCATAGTCTCTACTGTAAAGTGTTACTATAGAGCTACGTTTATGTATCAATCTATACATATAATTATGTATAAAAAATTACATCGATTTCATTAGCCGACGGCTCCTTTCCGCGATATGGTCGCTTATCTCCGTCCATCTGCTGTGAAGTGGTCACGTATCGTATTGTACCTATCGCCTGTAATCTCATCACGAGCGATAGAAAGTGTTGCCAGAAATTAGATCCAGATGATAATTCGGTACGTGAGCGATACACTGAGGTGGCCTATCATGCTCTACTTGATACACATCATCATTCAATTATAATATGTAACTTCCTATTGTAAAACTTACCATGTAATAAAATTACGTTTACAAACAAAAAATATCACGAAGCAATTCAAAGTCATTTTGGAGATATGTTCCACATGTTTTTCCTTTTAGTAATATAAGTTGTGCCCACGTCTATTTTCCTATAGTAAAAAAATATTACCACGCCTTCTATCGCACATATACTGCAAATCATCAGAATGTATCTAATATACTAAAATTCTCATGTCACAGTGTTTGTCGCCATTCTCCTCCAAAACGGCTTGACCGATTCTTATGAAATTTTGTGTGTATATTCAGTAGGTCTGAATAGGATGCAAACTATTTTTCATACCCCTAAGTGATAAGGGTGGTCAATCCCAAAATTTTATTATTTATTGTTTGGACAATTTTTTTATTTTAATTGTTTATGATTCTGCATTAAAAATACATACAACCCTAAATTTTCACTCTTCTACTGCCAATCCTTATTTTTTAATAGCGATATTAGTACTTTAATAATTTTCATTACACAATATTCACGAAAAACAATATGGCGGTAAGAAGTTCGCTGGGTGAGCTAGTTATTACCTAAAACTATGAGGCCTTGACTCCACTATGTAATAAGGCTGAGCCAAACGCATTTTTGTTTGAACTTTGATAATTTTAAAACATTTCTATTCATGTTCCATAAATAAGGTGACGGTTAATTTATAGATACCACGATAATAAACTTTGAAAATAGACTTATGACGATTCGTTGAATATAGGAACCGGGCATTAGAGGGTCGAGGCCGTGGTCCACCAACCTGGCTCGTGTGTTGGTAAACTTCACGTGTTAATGTAAATGAGAGAATTGCCATTAATATATAAACGGGTATATAATTTTTTCAACCCTTTCCTGTCCCATTTCAAATAGTGGGAGTGGGTCTTGTTTCATACTGAGAGGGGAGGCCCAGTGCGGGTGGCCGGCTTCAATAGTCGTCGAGAAAATCTCTCAGGCATGCAAATTTCCTCATGATGTTTCCTTTAGCGAACATTCATATATTTTTTAAGCAAATACACACATAATTTAGAAAATTTTTGAAAATTCAGTGTTGTGTGCCACATGAGGTCTGAACCTTGGACTGGGGATCAAACTCGATACTATTGTCTTCGCGGTCCTTGGTTTTACCTAAGTTATCATATATTGTAGACTGGGCTATTTCCGCTGTTAACGGGTCTATAAGCGTATCATACTTATCAAAATATTATTATTTTGTCTTGTTATGTCGATGTTTCGCCTGAGTTACACCAGCATACAATGTTTTCAAGATGTTTTGTTCATCTCTAAAAGCAAATTATAGAATTATGTTTAAATAAGCTTCTATTCGTGACTTTGTTCGAACAAAGTGAAAAATGTGAAATCGAAAATGACAGTCACGAGCAGGATTTGAACCTGCATCTCCTGGATACCGTCCAGATACTTTGCCAATACAGCCATCGTGACAATTGCTACTGACTGCTAATTTCGATAACATATTCATTCCCAACGTCTTGAGTGACGTCTGCGCCATTGAAAAATACTTCCGTATTTTCATACATTATACCGACCAGGTAAACTTAATTTTACAATTAAGATTTTTAGCAAATAATGACGCAGCCCTAGAAATATTTAGATATTTTTATATACTTAAATACAAAGTGAAAATGTTTAATGTATATGCCTAAGCATGTCAAATGCTAAAAAAGTATATAAAAATATCTAGATATTCAAATTTATTAGTTCGTGTAGGCGTATTCTAAAGGCTTTTCTTATACGGATAAGTAAGTGTAATAGTGTTTATCCTGGACATCAGTTATACGAGGGGTGATCCAAAAGTAATGATAATGAAAATAAAACACGGTAATTAAAGTTAAAATAATAATTTATTTTTCTACATAGTCTCCTAACAAATCAATACATTTAGTCCATCTTTTTTCTAAGCCCAGGATTCCCTTTGAAAAAAAATCCTTTTCTTGACCCTCCCAAAACGCCTCAACAGCGGCCATAACTTCGCTATTGTCTTCAAATTTCTTGCCTCGGAGGTGTTCCTTGAGCCGAGGAAAGAGGTAAAAGTCACTAGGAGCCAGATCTGGCGAATAGGGAGGGTGTTCGACCAGTTCGAATCCCGTTTCTTGAATGGCAGCCATCGCAACTGCGGCTTTGTGAGCCGGTGCGTTGTCTTGGTGAAACAGCACTCCAGCTCGCAGTTTGCCGCGTCTTTTTTCCTTAATGGCCGCCATAACCTTTCCCGCCGAACTTGAGACTTTGAATTTCTTTGGCGTCGGTGAGGAGGCTCGCTTCCAAGTCATCGATTGTTTTTTTGTTTCAGGATCAAAATGGTGGATCCAGGTCTCGTCCATAGTCACAAAACGCAACAAAAAATTTTCTTTATCTGCTTGGAACTTTTCGAGATTGACCCTCGAAATGTCAACTCGTTTTTTCTTTTGCTCGTCGGTTAACATTCTGGGAACCCAACGCGCAGAGACCTTTTTCATATGCAACTCGTTCGAAATGATTCTTTGAACGCTTCCATATGAGATCCCTGTGACCTCAGCTACATGCCTGATGGTCACTCTTCGATCTGCCAACACAACATCTTCGACTTTTTTCACGTTGTCTTCTGTGAGGGACGTGGATGGGCGTCCTTCGCGATGTTCATCTTCAGTGGATGTTCTGCCCAGCTTAAACTCCTTGGCCCAGCGTGCAACTGTAGAATATGGAGGAGCAGAGTCCCCCAATGTTTCCACCAAGTCACAGTGTATGTCTTTTGTAGACATTTTTTTCAAACAGAGGTACTTGATCACAGCTCTAATTTCGTTTTTCTCCATGTTGATGTTATCTCTTCGACAGTTCGTATTCAAATGAATGTATCTCCCGGAAATCCTGACCTATTTATATGATTTTTTAGGCTGACGTAGGGAGTATATAGGCTAGCGAAAAAAATTTTTTTTGGATTTTTATGTGGACCTGAAGTAACCAATTATCATTATTTAGATATTTTTATATATATTTTTAGCATTTGACATGCTTAGCACTATACATTAACGATACACATTTTTCACTTTGTGTTCAATTATCATTACTTTTGGATCACCCCTCGTATGAACAAAATTATGTTCAAATCAGTTTAGTCGTTGAATCACAATTTTATTATATTCAACGGGAATTATTAATTTAGAGTTAAATAATTGCATAATATTAATACCGTATCTTACCTCTCTACCAACAACATTTCATGCAATTCGTTTAGTCGTTTAAGCGTTATTGATGGATAAACAAGCAATCATCCAAACGTCTTCACAAATATAATATTATTAAAATTATATTCTTAGGTACAAATTTATATATTTATACTCGTACATAGTTTTTACGTGGAATCTATCTACACTGTAATGTCATAAGGTTTACCAAAAATGCTTAAGTAGTAAGGGTGCGAGCGGTTGCCGGGACTTAACCCTCGATCCGTAGAGTCTCAAGATTATCACGTGAAGGTCAAGGACGGGCTAAACGTTAATACGTACGTTAGATCCTAAATGGATATGTCTATCTACACGTCTATTACGTAGTGTTAAAACTTCTATTAGGTATTTTTTTGTTAAAATCTCTTAACCTATGGATTGTGGATTCTAAACAAGTTCTGATTCGCCGCCAATATAAAACTATAGAAGTGATCACGAGGTTGTAATAGCAGTTTCACACTTCTTCTTGGGGATGTTTACTGTCATCATTTCACGGCAGATGGCGTCTTATCGACGGGGCTATTGAAAACTGTCATTTCCATATAATTTGTAATCTGTAATTTGGTAAATTTTAATTTTCTCGTAATATGCTTCTTTGTGCTGTACCAAAATGTAATAACCCCGATGTACATTCATTTCCCAAAGATCTAACCTAAGAAATGGGAAAAGTCTTAAAAATTTTGTGGTTACACAACATGATGGCTTTTAATTCTTAAATCTTCCAGGTACCTACCTACATTTATAATAGATATATACATATTACAATACATTTTAGTTAGTATTTTAAAAATATCGCTGATCAACAGGATTAAACTCAAAAAATAGCAAAGAATTCTCAGGTAAACAAAGCAACTACAATTTGACAGTGGCCATATCAATCATCATCTCACCTCATCTATTGTTTATGCACTGTTGTAATTGTATAGGTATTAATTAGTCCTAGTTGAGAAGATTAAAACAAACTTATATATTATGTTTATCAGATGTTACTTAAACACAAAGTGTTACTGTTAGTATTGTACACAAATAACTTTAAGGCAAGTTAAGTCTTAACTCCTGTCCATGCATGGTTGCCTGGAAGAGATCGCTCTGAGTGATAAGGCCGCCAATCGAAACACTTGCACAGAAGCCTTTAAACTTTGTTTGTAACACTATCGGTTTCAATTAAGAGTTATCTATCTATCTATCTCGCCGATAGTGCCATCTGCAGCTCAGCTTTGCCCGTGGACATTCTACACTCTAAGAATTCAGTAGGAAGGACGACGTACTCACAGTTTGATAAACCTAAGTAAATATACTACTTATTTCACGTCATTTCCCTAACGGGGTAGGCAGAGAGGACATAGGGCTAAAAGTCTCTATTCTTGCATACATTGCTCGCTTCTTCAACATTCATAACTTTCTTCATACACGCTCGCCGGTTTCAGAGACTCCTGACTCCACCTTCCTTCAGTACATGACCGATTTGGTCTAGGTAGGTAAGCCTCGGTCTCCCCCTGTACCTACAACCTTCCACTTTCGCATTGTATATCTTCTTAACCAGTCGCTCGTCCAGCATTCTTTCCACATGTCCAAACCATCAGAGCATTCCCTTCTGCATCTTTACACCAATACTCTCTTTCATACCTACTCTTATGTCGTCGTTACGAATGCGGCCAGTCAGGTTCACTCCACAGATTCTCCGCAGAGGTCGCATTTCAACCGCATTGAGTTTACTCTCATGCTCTTTTTGCATATCCATCTCTCACTTCCATATAATAACGTTGGGACAAGCACTGCGTTGTGTATTGCGACACGTGCCTTCTGGCTGAGGTGGTGGCTGCCGAGAAGTTGTCCCAATGCTCCGGTCACTCTATTTCCCGCATTTGCTTTTCTCTCTATATCAGTGATGTACTTTCATTCCGACTAAATCCATCGACGAACTAAATATAATTTCGTTATTAGCTTTTCAGTTCAAACTTCGTAAAAGGTACTACCACTTACCATCAGAGATTTAATGAGTACCACAGCAAGCCCTCAGCTGTTATGACTACTACCTGACTCAACGTCTGTGTTGAAACGAACTTTGATATCGAATATTTCGCACGTATTTTGATTCAATAACATGAGGTCATACCTGCTTACTCGCTCTATGTCATTGATCGTTGCACGTGATTATGGAGTTTTAATCAATTGCGTAAAAAAAACCACATTTTTTTTTAACCCCTTACTATCGCACTGGACGGAATGGGTCTTCTCTCGGAGTGAGAGGGATTGTTTCATAGGCGGTCGTCCACCAGTCGAGATACTCTTTCAGGAATGCAGGTTTCCTCACGATATTTTTCTTCACCGAGCGTGGTGATAATTGTAAACAAATACACGCGTTATTTTTGAATAATCATGAATATTCAGAGGCGTGTCACTTTGAACAACATTTCATGTCATTTGACATTACTTCAGTGGTACAGGAAGTTTACCTACCCTGACACCCTGCACAAATGCGCCTACTAACAAAGCCATGAAACGTTTCATTTCTTAAATCTAAGTCTCCTAAACCAAAATCTCTCTAAACGCAAAAGTCTATCTCAACATTGGTTGCTGTGACCGATATATCTACTTAACTAACCTTAATATATCCCTGAGCTCGAATTATAACAAGCTCACAGTTAACACGTTGAGATAACCGAAACTAAACGGACACTTTGATATTCACACGCGATAAACACCCACTCTACGGGTCACCTTTATTAATGATTCACGATATGTATCACATGTGGTTTAAGTGGCCCTCCTAGCCCTCACAGCTTATGTGAACCGATGTAATCACGGAAAGTACCCACATAACATCAATTTCACCATAAAAGCCGCTGTATAAATGGCGTATGTTGTATACATACGATTGCTTATAACAAATATTTGTATGATAAACACAATTTTTGTGTGTCTGTTAATAGCTCACGGATTTATTTTTGGTGTATCCCCTAATAACGTTTGTGTCGTTTATAAAAAATTAAAGTACATATGTATATTGTCTGTCATAACGATCTTATTTATCTAGTTTAATTATATTTATTACGCTGTTAGTCCAGTGCCGAATCTCGTCGCAAGCCAAGAATTATCTACCTTCATTATAATTTCTATCAGTAACTATTAGAGCAACGATCTTTAAATATTTCTTTAAGATTGTTATTAATCGTTCATCCATCAGCCTTTCGACGTCCACTGCTGGACATAGGCCTCCCCAAAATGAGGGATAGTGCCGTAATCGCCACGCTTGGCAGGCGGGTTGGCGATCGCAGTGGATGTTGTTAATACTCGAGGGAGTGCTGCTGCCCACTGCCCCGATATTCCCTCAGTCGGCTCTTACGACTCCCATGGGTGGAGAGGGGTGGGACAATTCTAAAGCCGGCCCCACACGGCAAGTTTGTTATTAATATATGATCTTTATTTTTCTAAAATTATATAATGCGGTCAAACAAGTTTTATTTCAGATTGCATTCCAATTTTAAATGTTAAACTTTAAACAAACACCTTCTCTTACTTTCGGCTTTCTAAATAAATAGACAAATAAAATTCTTCTAGTGTTTGAATTTAGAACGTTCGTCTCGGTTCCGTTGTGTTCGGCTTTCATGTGTTTCGGTCGGTGCTCGGTGGTGCATGCTAACGAATGGCAGGAGGTCGATGACATCACGAAGTCGTCCTTGACCTGTGACGTCACGGGTGCAAGGCCGCCACACCGCGATACCATCTGCTTATTCGTTTCAATGTCATTGTTACCACTAGCAGAGTGACTCACATGTGCCCACATGTTTGTTACAAACAGGAATAATACACTAACTATTGAAACCAACAATTATATTAAAGAACAAATTAACTATGAAAGTGTAAAAAGAGCGCTTTGCTTTTCCTAGTAGCTGAACATGCCAAGTGCTAAAATACAGATCAAGATACAAACAATTATATTATGATTAAACACAAAGTGAAAAATGTGAAATCGAAAATAACAGTCACTAGCAGGATTTGAACCTGCATCTCCTGGATACCGTCCAGATGCTTTGCCAATTCAGCCATCGTGACAATTGCTCCGATTTTCAATTTCACATTTTTCGCTTTGTGTTTAATGTATAGTGCTAAGCATGTCAAATGCTATATATATATATATATATATAATTATGATTTTGTAACGAGAGCAGTTCAACCACGCGATAACGCGTATCATCCATCAGCCTTTCAACGTCCACTGTTGGACATAGTTGGGGAGGCCCAAGAGAACGCCACAACGAGCGGTCCCGTCATGGAGGATAATGCCGTAATCGCCACGCTTAGCGCGTCGCCGTCTCCAAGGCAAGGGATATAAGAGAAATAATAATAAGCAGAGGCTGGGGAAGGGGTTTGGGCACACAGATAGTGATGTGTACGCAGTAGATGATACAACCCCATAAAATAATTAATATTACAAGCAGTAATAGCACCGATAGCTTTTTGGTAAGGCAGGAAACAATATGCACACCCCGTCATTCGAGGCAACGAATAGGGTACCTAAATAAGCCCGCCGTGTGCCGTCTCTCCGCCTGTATTGGCGTACCACTGGAACTGTGTGACATTACTTCAGTGGAAGCTCGATAGCGTAGTGCTAAGATGAATAGCTGTTAAAATAAAGGTATCGAGTTCGATATTTGATCCGAGGTTGAAATGTCACAATACTTGTGACTTTTTTTGTTTTGTTTACAATTATTGGCATGTTTTATCACAAATTTTTGAAAACATTGTCATGAAACCTATCGAAGAGAACCTTCGCTATGACGTGTCTCCCACCCCGTATTAATACAATTCGAATGTTGACTGCATTTACATAAATACATAACTTTAAGGTAAAAATACTTAAAAATACATTCATTGCCTCATTTTAAGGAATTACATTAATTTTTAGCTAATAAAACCCAATTAAATTAGGTACCTATGTGATAGTTAAAACGGAATTCTAAATATATGATTTTCTGCCTTCTATCATAATAAAGATTATTTTACAAATGTTTTCACCTATATCAAGTACCAATACGCACTTTGCTAACAAATAGTCTGTATCCAAATTGTACTCCGTAACAAAACAAAGTACATAGTTCGAACATTCGCATTGAGAAATATCGATGGAAACTCACCACACAGTCGCTCGATTTGTTCACTCAATTAAACTAGTAGGTTTATGACTTTTCTGTGAATTTTACCTTTAAATAGTTCTACGTTATTTCAGTGAGCTAATGTCGTTCTCTATATCCATTCGGTCCATACTGTATGTGTAGGAAGTACTCAGTGTGATCTACATTCATACTTCATAAATTATTTCGTCAATTAAGGAAAGAAAATAAAAAAAATGACCATAGCTATTATGTGAATCGAACGTGGGATAGGTAAACAAATTTGTCTTTAATTTATATATTTTTAAGCACTTGAAATGGTCGGTCATTAAGCCACGAGCGCGGTTAACCCGTGCCTCCTGGATACCGTTCAGACGCTATTCCGACTGAGCTATAGCGACAATGACTCGAGCTCATCGATTTCCCCCAGCACAGACATCAAGAAAGAAGGTGTTATGTGGCTGTTATGTTCTATTTAACTTATCACACTTTGAGTTCTGATAATTTTATCTTTTTCACGAGTCCTTTAATTAGACCCCAATTACAGTTAAGACTCAGTTTTATAAAAAGAAGAAATATAAGTGTAACAAATTTCTCCGTAAATTTGTGTTTAGTTCGTGTGCTAAATAAATTTGTTAGCGATCCGTGGCGTCCGGCGGTGCGGGGCCGGCTTGCGCAAGCGTTTCCGTTAAACAGACAATTAGTCCGCCGTAACCGAACTCCGTACCGGATCGTCTTACAGCTAATGCCCGCCGTGTTAGTTTACACCGACATTGTAAACAGTTTCTCGTAATTGTCATGTTTGTTGTTTGGATTATCGTATGTTTACAAATATGCAGACAACGAATATGTGAAAATCTAATATTTAATTGACCTTGTCTAAGTAGGTGACCTGAGTCTTTAATGTGTCTTATTAGTTATTTCAACACTCGACATGTTTGGCTATTTGCTAGAAGCCAAGTGGTAGAGCCTTGTTTATCCTATCATGAATGAAGTGGCTTGATCTGGGAATCAGTGCGAAAGAACGGCAGGTTGTGTTTCCTATGGTGAGTGAGAGTGCCGGAGACCCAAATTCTTGTCCCCATCCTCTAATTATCCATCCTCTCCACCGGCCTTTTCCTTGGAGATGGCGACGCGCGAGTGATGCTTTTGGTGTTGCTAGCGTCTATAGGCTACGGTAACCGCTTACCATTCGGTGGGACGTATTCTAGTTTGCCACTCACATAGTCAAAGAAATAAAAAAGCTTAAACTATGTATTTACGTGGAGTGCGTCGTGGGTTCAGAATTCTACCATTAGTAGTTTAGTTTAAGATATGGCTTTCTAGTCATGTGCAATCTGCTTACCATTAAAAAAATGTGTCGTCTGCAGTTTATTTGATAAAGCATTTGAAATGGGTTTTCTATATTTGTTTCTGGTATAAGGGTAGGGTTGCAAAGTTGTTCTACCACTGAAGTAAATGTCACACAGTTCCCGTGGTCCGCAAATCCAGGCGGAGAGACGGCACACGTCGGGTTTATTTAGTGGGTGAGGGAGGGAGTTTAACGAAAAAAAAAAGGTTGCCGAGTGGGAGTACTCTGTTTTTATCGGGTCCATGAAGGTCTGTACTACCCTGTGACAGGCATTTCGGTGTTTTTTGGAGCTATAAATAGCCGTTCATTTATTCATTTTCCACCTGCGAAATTGAATGGTGGTCATCAGCTTGGCAGTGGCTGTAACTATCTCGTGTGGGACGTGACTCCCTCCTCCCCTTTGTTTCAATAGTTAGTGTGACACGCAATGAATAAAAGTATCGTAACACAAAGCCATAACCTTCAACTCTCCGAAAAGTACTATATCTTTAAACATTAACCGAAAAAATGGCACCACTATTAAACATTTCTACCGAACGTGAAATATTCGCTATGTTTTGTGGACAAAACATTAAACGCTCACAAAATAACCATACAACTGTCATAAAGCTCACATTCCTTGTCAGAGTAGTTGTAATTTATGGCCCTTTACCTCATTGGAATCAATCATAATGTACCTGACTGCGTACTCGGCTGGCCGGGGAAATGACGGGATAATGTGGGGTTCTAGCCAACTAAATGTCAACGTGCGCCGTTTCCTTACCTCGATGAATCCCTGTTAATGATACATACCAAATGAAAGCCCTCGTTTGTTGTAACGTAACACCTGACTTATGCCTGGTTTCTATATTAAACGAATCGTTATTGTATAACAACTACGAGACGTTTTCATACCAATACCGAGGCCTCACATGTTCATACTTTGGGTGGTTATGTAATTTATTATATGAGGCAATAAACAATTCAATAAGTAAATCTTGAACCGCAGGTTTGTCAAGACGATCCACCGAAGGAATATAACATAGTTCCAGTGGCCCGCCAATAACGGCGGAGAGATGACACACGGCGGGTTTCTTTAGTGGGTGAGGGCCCCACACTACCCTGGTCGTTGCCCCGAACGATAGGGTGTGCGGATAGGAACATTTTTTCCCGCCTAAACAAAGCAAAAATAGACGTCGCGGGACGTCTACCAGACGTGAAAACATCGAAATTATTTTGTATAAATAAAATTATCATAACTTGAAAAAAGTACTCCTTAAGACGAATCAAACGAGTATAAACTCGTTGGGTTTGGGTCGTTTCATTACAGAGTTACTGTGGTCACCTTCCAGCTCCATTATCAGACCCTGGATACCATCTAGAGACAAAGTATTTGTCAAGACGAATCATACGAACCCAAACTCAATGCAGCTATGTCGTTTTATAGCGGAGTTCCTATGGTCACCTTCTAGCTCCATCATCAGACCCTGGATATCATCTAAAGACAAAGTACTTGTCAAGACAAATCTAACGATTCCAAACTCGATGGGGTTACGTCATTTCATTACAGAGTTACTGTGGCCACCTTCTAGCTCCATCATCAGACCCTGGATATCATCTAGGTCTGGAGTACTAGTCAAGACATTTCAAGCGACCCCTATGTCGATGGAGTTGCGCCATTTAAATACAGAGTTTCGCATGACCACTTCTAGCTCTATCATCAGACCCTGGAAATCATTTGGAGACAAAGTACTCGTCAAGACAAATCAAAAGAGCCCAAACTCGATGGGGTTGCGGCGTTTCATTATAGAGTTCCTATGTCCACCTTCCAACTCCATCATCAGATCAGCTCCATGTCATCATAATATTGCATTGTCACGTGATATACATATGCGTGTAAAATTTCAGCTCAATTGGAAAACGGGAATTGTGTCAAATTTAACTTGCAAGATTTGAACGGGACAAGTAAAATAAAAGCGTCGCCACGCTAACCAATTCAGCCATCGTGACAACTGCTCTCGACTGCTAATCTCGATAACACATTCATATATAACGTTCTGGGTGACGCCTGCGCGTCGAGCGCAGTTGTCACGATGACTATAAATAATTGATTTGTGTCTTTGTATATCAAATAAAATAACTGTTCGCTTAAATTACAACAAGTTTGTTCAATCAACATTGGCCTTGCATCAAGTATGTCGCCACAATTGTTAGTCGTGTACATGTGAATGTTAACTGTACTTGCAAACTTTCTCTGTACACTAACAACCGCTTTCAACCGCAGCCTAGATAAAATTATAATTGCGCAAGCCCTACAGCCAACAACACACCGCCTTTATTATACCCAACTATTCGAAGAATAATGGAGAATATATTTAGTGTTGATATAGGATATCTAGCATATATAGTTGTGAGGCACTTTAAAAAGAAGGCGAGAGTCTTTAGAAGTTGTACAGAATTAGAGAATGATTATAATGCTAGATACGTGCTAAGTGCGTGAAATGTATTGCACGCGCAAGCACTTACACACACACACGGGAACGTGCGCGCACCCCATGGCACGTAAATCATGACATACGTTACTCATTGTTTAGCTGAGCTTATAAACTAGCAGCAACCATGCTTGATTGGTCATGATCTGCCCGGGATATCTAGCTTTTTAAAGGACTGCAGGAACCAGACACACAGCAGCGTCATCAACTTTCGAATGAGTGAATATTAAAACATCCTACAAAATATAAGGGTAGGCATAATAATTCTTAACAAAGGAATGCAGTATATAATATCGCTGTAATATATCGTATTGCCTCCATACTGTGGTTGTCATTGATACCTTTAATTATACAGTTTCATCACGCCTTGTGGTGATTGTTATCCATAACGGGCAGGCAGATGGGAATACCATCGTGTTGTAACGATGGTACGTACCAGTCGCGTCACTATAGTAACAATACGTGGGCAGGTGATCCGTGTCACGAAATCAAATTAACAGTCACGCGAGAAATAAGTAAAAATGTTAGTAAATAAAATTGTTATCGGGGAGTCTGAGTGTCGAGGTCATATCAGCCACAGCTAATGGTATCCGCGCATGGTATGCAGGTGAAAGTACCCTGAAGTACGCCAAGAGGCAATCCCACGTGCTGGTAAATACCACTCACATTTACTTTCATGTTATTTGCCTATAATGATGTACGATGCATACATACTTGTGAAAGTTCTTCTGGGAAAATATTGGTGTATGTAATTACACGCTTGTTGAGTTTTATTGTTGTTCAAATTTGATACTAGCACGGGTGGGCAGTTGATTTATAGATATTTTTGAGTAATAAAAAATCTAATTTGGTCTCCAAAACCCCTTTCCTTTAATGGCATGAGTAGGTTTTTGGAGATTACCCCCGACCTCCAAACTTTCAAACGTTACCTATTTACAATTTTAGTACACGTCGATATACAGTAGGGATATTTGAAATCTATATTTCGTACTAGTTAGGATGTATGCTTATCTACCACCGAAGGAATGTACGAGTAACATAGTTCCAGTGGCCGTCAATAAAGGCGGAGAGATGGCACACGGCGGGTTTCTTTAGTGGGTGAAGGCCCCACACTACCCTGTTTGTTGCCCTGAACGACCGGGTGTGCGGGTAGAAACATTACTTCTGGCCTTAAAAAAAGGATGTATGCTTATCTGAAATATTACTCGGTGACTATCTCCGGGATCATTATAAGCTGATATATGAAGAGACGATGGTGTCTAACATAAACCATCGTAATTCGTATCTAAAGCTTTTAATAGTATTTATTAAAGAAAATTCCTGATGTGGAATGCAACAATAAGCGCTGTTTTAAAATGCAATAAATTTCTTTAGCAGTAAAAACAATATCCATGCCTTGTTAAAAAATTGTAAAGCAAAAATTGTAAATGTGGTGGTTCTATATTGCACGGCTTCAGCGCAGGCATAAGCTGTTTATCTATTTATACATATAGCACTATGTTGGTTTAATGAATGAACTATACACCTAAACATAACTTTATAAAACTTCCACACATATCACTTCATCTATTGGTGCTATCCGCATAGAAATTCCTTCGGTGTATTGCGTTGAGACAGACAGAGAGACACGGTGAGGCCACTTTATTTTACAATACGTGCTTATAGATAGTAGAGGGTATTATAAAATTTGTCGATGATAGATGTTTTTGTTATAAACCGTCGCTTTAAGTTTTTTTACTGTTGCAAACGTGCAAATAATTGACATGTTTGGATAGAATTACCTACGTCTGTTAAACGGAAAACAATTGGACTCCCAGCTCCGGACTATATAAAGGCAAAATTTTATGATGACCAGTCAAGTAATATAGCATGAAAGCTCAATATACAAGCAAATAAAATCACTTTCGCATTTAGTAAATACATATATTAAGGATAACGATAAGCAGTTACTGGTAAGGATTAGAACAATACTAATGAATAATATTGTTTAATTATAAAGTTTATACGCGTTTGTGTTGCCCTCTGTTACAATTAACACTTCTGTTGGCGGTTCATAAACTTTAGTAATTTGTTAATGCTTGTTGTATTATGTATGAGTAGTGACAAGCGCGCATGTTGCGACCTAACAATACAATATATGTGGGTGTGTGTTTCTGGGCTAACATATTACCACATTCAACACTGCTAAGCTTGGTTGTGTCTACACTTATGACTGATACGCTAAAGTCTAGCCAGGCATTCTGAAAGTTTCTCGCAGAAGTGCCATTTAATAGTCGCCATAGAACTCCCATTGTAGACGAGCCCTAGCATCGGATCTATTTTTAACCGACTTCAAAAAAGGAGGTTATCAATTCGGACGTTTATATTTTTTTATGTATGTTCGGGCATAACTCCGTCATATGTTGACGGATTTGCAAAATTCTTTTTTGATGTGAAACATCTAATGCGGAGGGAGGGTAAAATCGGCAGTTAGCGTGGCGACGCTTTTATTGTAGTTGTCCCGTTCAAATCCTGTAAGTTAAATTTGACACACTTCCCAGTTTCCGATTGAGCTAAAATTTTACACGCATAAATATGCATATCGCGTGACAATGCAATATTATGATGAAATGGAGCTGATCTGATGATGGAGTTGGAAGGTGGAATAGGAACTCTATAACGAAACGGCGCAACCCCATCGAGTTTGGGCTCGTTTGATTCTTCTTGGCGAGTACTTTGTCTTTAGATGGTATCCAGGGTCTGGTGATGGAGCTAGAAGGTGACCATAGGAACTCCGTTATAAAATGACATAACTCCATTGAGTTTGGGCTCATGTGATTCGTCTTGACGAGTACTTTGTCTCTAGATGGTATCCGAGGTCAGATGATGGAACTGGAAGGTGGCCATAGTAACTCTGTCATGAAAAAATGCAACCCTATCGAGTTTATACTCATTTGATTCGTCTTGAGTACTTTGTCTAGTTATGATCATTTTATTTCCACAAAATAATTTCGATGTCTCACATCTGGTAGACGTCCCACGACGTCTAGTTATGTTATTTTAGTGTTATAGTTTTATTATATTATTACTTAATATTTTAAAGTACCTTGTTTTTTATAGATAGATACTCACGTCGTTTTTTTTTTGTTTGAAAGGGGTTTATTTCGAAATGGTCCCATTTAAATTTCATCGAAATCGGTGCAGTAGTTTTTAAAAAATCAACAAAAATCTAAAAAAATTGTATATATCGATGATATTTTTTCGTTGTCGGATTTTTTTCGTTTAGGGAGTTCTCCCTATCATGTACGACCTACTCTAAGCTATTTTATAAAAATCACTAAAAAGCACAAAATAAAACATTTAAAAAAAAAGAACACCGCCTTCTAGTGCACTCGGGAACTAAAAAGCAATAAATAATTGGTATTTAGAAACGATTTCCGTGCTAGACATCTACTGATGGGTTTGAAGCCGGTGCCAAGTCCAAAAGTATCAAAAACAATTCATAATAAATACCTACTTAGATAACATTAAAAACCACCAGCACCGGCTTCAAACACATCAGTAGGTGTCTAGCACGGAAATCGTATCTAAATACCAATTATTTATTGCTTTTTAGTTCCTGGGTGCACTTGTTTATATAGTTGTATTATCTGCGCAGAACGTAAGGATGAGGAGATGACACTCTTATTATTCTGTCACAGTTTGTAAAGTTTGTTTGTAGGTTTATAACAGTCATTACAGTCACCAGTCAAATTTTACATACATTCTTCTGATAATGCAAATAAAATTATAAGGCCACTTTGATCAACCTCGTACCCGGACGTATAAAGGGGTGTCTACGCACCTGTATGACACAGCTGTTTTCTTTCTGAGATATACTCGTAATTCTTCGGGAACTACCTGTGTCGTAAAGGTACGTAATGTCCTAATTATATTGTTAAAATGTAATTGAAAATTATACTGTTAAAAATTTAATTAAATTGTTAAGCATGTAGTATACCCATTTTTAAATGCAATTGGAATGTTTCCATGTGGTTAGGAACAGAGTGTTTTATATATATATATGCAGGAGGTTTATAATATGCCTCCTTCTACACACCAGAGTCACAGTAAATATACAAGTATATTACTGTACCAGAGTCAACTCAAAAACGGCCTTTTCCACTATTGTGGGTGTCCGATGACCGATTAATTATCTTCCTGTTACTAGAGATTGATGCCGTGTGGGGCCGGCTTTAGAATTGTTCCACCCCTTTCTACCCACGGGAGTCGTAAGAGCCGACTGAGGGAATACCGGGGGAGTGGGCAGCAGCACTCCCTCGTATATTAACAACATCCACTGCGATCGCCAACCCGCCTGCCAAGCGTGGTGATAAAGGGATTATCCCCCCATGACGGGACCGCTCGTTATGGCGTTTTCTTGGGGAGTTCATGTCCAGCAGTGGACGTTGAAAGGCTGATGGATGGATGTATGGATGAACTAGAGATTGAATAATTCGTACGTAACATACTTCATGATTGCGCGCGCTTGATGAATACTGATGTATTTGCTATAAGAGCATAGCAGATGTGCTAACAGTTAACCAAAGCTAAATGCTACTCGCCTCTCGTGGATTCAGCAACACTAGAGCCACAGCCAAACCGCTGCATATTGAAAGATGGTGCTCTCCTTTAACCTTAACCTCGCATATAGAAGGACAGCGGAAATTTCAAATCGTACAGGCACGTAATAAAGTCATTGCAAAATTCCACTCATTGTACATAAATTTAAATAAGTGTTACAAAAATTGTATTTTGTAATTCTATGGGAATTTGGGTGTGCCTTTGCATTTTTGAATTGTAAATCCGACGCAGGGATTATTCCCCAGTGTACAAGCTGACTTTTCAAATCGAAAAGCGAACATCTGGCGGTCACGGTTGATTAATTCTCTGCAGCAACTTTGAACACGTGAACACAACAAATAAACATGTTATACGAGCCTTTTATAACATGTTTATTGTGAACAGTTCCCCCAAACATCTGTAGCACAGCGGCTGTGATATTTGCAGGTAGGTGTCCGGACGAGTCTCTCCGAATATAACATCCGTCTTGTATTTTACTGAACAGTCTATAGATAAATTTATTGTCCTTATTTGCACTCTGAATAATATATTTTAGTAAAAAAACTTAAATTTCAACCCACATCTTTTAACGTTACATGCTTTTTGTCAATTGTGTTCTTAAATTGCATTATGTTGCATCAGTAAATGTAATGCTTACATTTTTTCAAATCCAATCAAATTATCAAAAATATAAAAACTAAGGTATAAAGTCTCCTTTAATACCTTTTTTTGTTCACACACCGTTGTTCGGGGCAACGAACAGGGAAAGAATCCCGCCGTGTGCCATCTCTCCGCCTGTGTTGACGGACCACTGGTACTATGTTGGATTACTTCAGTAGCTCGCTAGCGGCATCTCCGTTAATACCCAGAGGTACATTATAGTTCTGTTTTGTTCTATTCCTTGATAGTACAACTAACAGGGCTACGCAATCGTCTACCAAAGGAATGTAACATAGTTCCAGTGGCCCGCCAATAAAGGCGGAGATACGGCACACGGTGGGTTTCTTTAGTGGGTGAAGGCCCCACACTATCCTGTTCGTTGTTCCGAACGATGGGGTGTGCAGTTAGGAACATGTTTTCCCGACTTAACAAAAAAACAAAAATGAAGGGTTACGCAATCGATCCATATTATTTTATTTTGATTAACCAAGACGTTTCGGCTGAGTTACATCAGTTATAGTCTATCCTAAGCATTTGAATATTTCATGAGCTTAATATGACAAAGCTTAAAAACTACTATTGATCCGATTCACACGTGATACTTTTTTTCTATTAAAAACGTAATTGTATTCGGCCTAAACATGTTTCATAAAATTGCACAGAACAATATCTTTCAATTTAGTTTAGTATTGGGCAATATTTTGAGTTCATTATTTGAAGCTGTAGTCATGTTGTTGATACTAAAATATTATTGTGAATGGCTCGTCAATTTAATTAAAAAAAAATTATTATATTTGGGTTAAAGAGGGATGCACATGGGGGATACATAATGTGACCATACGTCCCGCTTTGAGCGGGACAGTCCCGTTTTTAAGCTGTCCATGTCAATGTGACCATACGTTCCGTTGTCCCCAGCCAGAGCAAAATTGTCCCGTTTTTGCAAACAGACAAAACTTACTTATCATCACGCCATTTCCCTTGCTAGGTAAGCAAAAAGAATAGTGCCAAAAGGCTCTATTCTTGCATACATCTCTCACTTCCTCAACATTTATAATTCTCTTAATACACGCTCGCTGGTTTCGGAGACTCCTGACTCCACCTTCCTTCAATACAATCATGGCCGATTTGGTATAGATAGGTTAGTCTCGGTCACCACTGAACGAATGTAACATGGATCCGGTGGCCTGCCAATAAAGGCGGAGAGACGGCACACGCCAGGTTTATTTAGTGGGTGAAGGCCCCACACTGCCCTGTTCGTTGCCCCGAACGACGGGGTGTGCGGTTAGGTACATTTTTCCCGCCTAAACAAAAAAAATGGTTAGTCTCGGCCGGCTTCCACTTTCGCATAATAATAGGTAAGTATTAAGATAAATTTTTTTTTTAATTGATTCCGCAAGTGTCCCGCTATGACACCAAAGATAAATGGTCACGTTAGGGATGCATAATCAAAGTATTGATCAATTTTAGTAAAGCTTTGTGTTCTGGTATGTTACCTACGTACTTACCTACGTAGTTAACTAAATGCTATAACAAAATTTTGACAGCCCCGTGAGGCTACTCCAGTTCCAAGGCCATCACGCGACAAACGCATAAACTAAATCATAAATTACAAACAATTACAAACACGCCACGTTATGGTAATGAATCTAAATATAAAAAGCGTCAACAATTTATTCTTGATTTAAACGCTGAATATATTATGTGGCCTAGTATTAAGTTGAAAATTGCGTATTTAGATATTTTTATATATATTTTTAGCATTTGACATGCTTAGCAGGTGACGTCTGCACCATCTGTCGAAAGTATTTTCATACATTATACCGACCAGGTAAACTTAATTTTACAATTAAGATTTTACCTAATAATGACGCAAACCCTATAAATATTTAGATATTTTTATATATATTTTTAGCATTTGACATGCTTAGCAACATACATTAAACACAAAGTGAAAATTTTTCACTAGGTAAGGGTCACGATGGCTGAATTGGCAAAGCATCTGGACGGTATCCAGGAGATGCAGGTTCGAATCCTGCTCGTGACTGTTATTTTCGATTTCACATTTTTCACTTTGTGTTTAATGAAAATTGCCTGTTTAATTTAAACCTGATTCTAGTAAAGCTTCACAATTTATTTCTAAAGTCAACAAAGTCCCTAGGGGTAGAGCTTTGCTTACCCCAGTATGGATGGGCCGGCTAGACCGGGGAAGTACCACTCTCTCACAAAAGCTCAGCGTAAACCAACAGTAGTAGTACCTAACGTCACAGTAAATATATAAGCTAAATTTACTGTGCTAACGTTGTGTTACGTATGGTGAGTGAGAGATTCCTCCTTATCGTTTCCTTATTAACCTTCCTATCATCTCCTTAATATCCATCCTACCGACCTCCTCTCCCTTTCCTTGGAGATGCCGACGCGCGAATGATGCCTCTGGTGTTGCTAGCGCCTATGGGTTACGGTAACCGCTTACCATCAGGTGGGCCGTATGCTTGTTTACCACATACGTAGTATGAAAAAAAACTAGACGTCTCCGGACGTCTAGCTGATGTGAAAACATTGAAATTATTTTGTAGAAATAAAATGATCATAACTTGACAAAGTACTCCTCAAGACGAATCAAACGAGTATACACCCGATAGGGTTGCGTCGTTTCATTACAGAGTTACTGTGGCCACCTTCCAGCTCTATCATCAGATCAGCTCCATGTCATCATAATACTGCATTGTCACGCAATATACACATGCGTGTAAAGTTTCAGCTTAATCGGAAACCGGGAAGTGTGTCAAATTTAACTTGCAAGATTTGAACGGGACAAGTAAAATAAAAGCGTCGCCACGTTAACAGCCCATTTTACCCTCACATCAAAAACCTTTTTGTTTCACATCAAAAAGACAATCTACTACTGAAAATAATTTCTGTGTTCCTCAGGACTATAATACTCTACTCTTGACTGCTTAGAGTCTACCGACACGCCTTAAATTAACGGCGAACACGATGCCTTAAACAGATGACCCGTATCGTTCTGCAGGTAAGTAGTAATGATAATTATTATATTAGAATTAAATCATGAAGATGATTGCGGTTACGTTACCTAAACTGAGATCAGCGGCACGTAACGTAATCCTCTACCTTTGTTTGATAAATGAAGCTAAACACAATAGTTGTATAAAGAGTTTGAGGTGTCATGTTGCGATCACAATGAGTTACGGTACTTGTGAGAACATAACCACAGTAAAAACTATGACACAACTGTGTTCCCACATGCTTGCCATGTCAACGTGTCACTGAGCCAGTGGGGCAGTCTGTCAGCGAGACGAGGGACGAGCAGATGGCGGGATAATAGTAATAAATATTCACGCACATTTTTTTTTGTAAATACACACATATAATAGATAGAAAACACCCAGACGTAGTACAAATATGTGTTCATCACACAAATAATTGTCCTGAGTGGGAATAGAACCCACGACCTCGTGTACGGAAGTCGATTACACTACCGACTATGCCACAAGGCCCGTCACGGATTTATTGATAAACAACGATTCACAAGTTTTTGTCAAACCCTCATAAATATGATAAAATACGTTATAAAAAACGTTTTTTAAAGTACGTTCACGTTTCACGTTTTATTGTAAAATATTAGGCTTTTGTTAGCTCTAGCGTAAGGGCGTTTAGTCAATTTGTTTCTATTTTGAAACTCTTATCTCCTAGATACTCCTAGGAGATTTTCGTGTTGCTTAATCTGTGAGCTGTTAAAGATGTCACGAAAAGATTTCTTAATATAGGTACCTACACTAAACCGAACGGTACTATGCAAATGATAGTAAATGCTCCGTTATTTAGTAAAGTTAACTCGTTGACTGGACCTATAGATAAGTCGTTTACCAATCATTACGATAGCTAAATCATTTCGTCAATACATTTTGGAGACAGTTCCTGCTCATCATGAACGATGAATACCTGCCTCGTTAATTTCGTTTTTTTTTTAAACAATACATCTCAAGTAGGTATTAATCTTTGTATCGCGAGGGACTTACAAACATACAATTTCACGGTCACAAAGTACACCCAGACTCAGAATAACCATTTGTGGATCACACAAAGAGATATCCTGTGTGGGAATCGAACCCATAACACTTACCACCACACCGGTATCTACACCACTCTGCCATCTGTACAGTTAGTTAATGGTCGTGACCAAACGTGGATGATAATCAAAATTAAATTATTTAATAACTGCGTCGTGTGAACAGAACCGTTAAGTGATATTATCATGTTCATAACGTACTAACTGTGAACAAAGACTGTCGTGTAGTCATATCGATATAACTGAACAAGTGTACGTTTAAATAGCGGCAAGTTGACACAAAGGGCGGTGTCCTCACGCCGGCAGTAAATACTTGTCAAGAGATCCTTTATCAGCGCGCCCGGTCAGTAAGGTCCGGCGGTATCTTATCGCGGCTGTCAATACTTGTTGTATAAGCGAGGCGTTGTGTACAGTGGCAGTAGCGGTAAACGTGCGATACAAGGCCCTTATTGTGCACTTGCTGTCCTAGGCATGGACAGGCTTATGTGTGGAGCAAGGTATGAGCGAAAGGAGATGTGCCAAATGCCCATACATTTTTGGCCTGGAAAGGACATACATAAAACAATATGTTTTTTGAAAATAAATGACTACCCTATTGCCCTGTGTATTTCTTTTGCTACTCTTGATTAGAAATTATATTAAGTTTTCACCAAATAATTATAAAAAATATTTTATTAAATAGGCATATTACTGTTCTCAAGAAACTATTTCAGAAATAACTACGTAATATGGTTTTGTAATATAATAGTACCAAACTTTTAATGTTGTCAACTCAGCGTTGCGGCAATATCCTATTTGATTGTCAACAGATAACAATCATCCACCAATAACCATTACGATAAAGTACAAATTCAAAATAATAGTCTTTTAAACTATAATCTTTTTCTAAAGTTCTATCAAGAAAAGAAAACCACCGACGGATTTTATAAATTATTAGTTTAATTTTAAATATTAAAAAGATTATGTCCGCCACAGGCCGTAAATAGCACGTGTCCTTTCATATCTTAGTGGGCACTTAATGATTTAGCCGACTATTTCATGAAATAGCTGTATTTCATGATAAATGGCCATATCATTTAAATTTCAACGTTTGACAATATAAATATCAATCCACGTTTGACTTTATCATTAAAAAACTTTTATTACAAGTCAGCTTGTTGTTGAACTGTCACAAAAATAACAACGAGTGTCTCACGACAATAACAATCAATTCTTGTTTTAATCTGCAACTGCAAGCTTAGAGTTCGTGATACCACCATATAGGTTAGGTTTACTGAAGGGAATATACGCGTATAGTGGTATGCCGAGTACAGGCGGATGAGGTCGCACGTCGGGTATTTAATGAGTGAGATGAGAACCACACTACCTCGTTAGCTACCCAGTCATCGTTGTGTGCGGTAGGTTAAAAACAAAAAAGAGTTTTACACCAAATAAGTTATGATATTTTTTAATTATTTAAAAAATAACCTATCATTCTCAATGCAAATAAAATTTATCTAGGAGCTGGTGGTGCAAAATAATTATAGGTTAAAAACTAGACGTCGTGGGACGTCTACCACATGTGAAACATCGAAATTATTTTGTAGAAATAAAATGATCATAACTTGACAAAGTACTCCTCAAGACGAATCAAACGAGTATAAACTCGATAGGGTTGTGTTGTTTCATTACAGAGCTACTGTGGCCACCTTCCAGCTCCATCATCAGACCTTGGATACCATGTAGCGACAAAGTACTCGTCAAGACATTTCACACGAGCCCTAACTCGATGGAGTTGCGCCATTTAATTACAGAGTTTCGCATGGCCACCTTCCAGCTCCATCATCTGACCCTGGATACCATCTAAAGACAAAGTGCTCATCAAGATGAATCAAACGAGTCCAAACTCGATGGCGTTGCGTCGTTTCATTACAGAGTTACTGTGACCACCCTCCAGCTTCATCATCAGACCCTGGATACCAACTAGTGATAAAGTACTCGTCAAGATGAATCATACGATTCCAAACTCGATGGGGTTGCGTCGTTTCATTACAGAATTATTGTGGCCACCTTCCAGCTCCATCATCACCCTGGATACCATCTAAAGACAAAATACTCATCAAGATGAATAAAACGAGTCCAAACTCGATAGGGTTGCGCCTTTTCATTATAGACTTCCTATGTCCACCTTCCAGCTCCATCATCAGATCAGCACCATGTCATCATAATCGAAATTGTCGATTTACGTATGCGTGTAAAATTTAAGTTCAATCGGAAACCGGGAAGTGTGACAAATTTAATTTGCAAGATTTGAACGGGACAAGTAAAATAGAATCGTCGCCACGCTAACAGCCGATTTTACTCTCCCGCCGCATTAGATGTTTCACATCAAAAATGGCACTATATGTGCATCTAGTTGTTCATATCGTCTCCATCCATCCATCCATCAGTCGGCTCTTACGACTCCCATGGGTGGAGAGTGGTGGGACAATTCTAAAGCCGGCCCCACACGGCCAGTGTGTGTGTTCATATCATCTAATGCTTAGTTACTCATTAATCTGGCTAGACCATATCTTGATGTGGGCAGTAGATATTCTCCATTTCATGAAACGCTTGGCCATATAATGAATATATCAATTCTAAGATAAGGTCACAGCGTTGTCCGTGTGGTGACGGACTAAGAATACAAGTGTCACCACCCCATTCTTTCCCCCAGGTGTCGTATGAGGCGACTAAGGGAAGTAAGCAATTATCGTCCATTGTATAACTTGTAGTAGGGCTGGGTACCAAATGGGAGTACTCACTTGGTATCGAATCCGAGCGGGTTGGTATCATCACCATCTCCTGTGTGACCGGTCCGTTGCGTTTTGGCTGTAGCAGGAGATAACCGTTTATACTTTCATTTCATATCGGTGAAATGAAATGGTGAGCAGCGGCTTGACAATACTCTCGGTATAGTTGAGTCCATGAGCGACGGTTACCATTTACCACCAGATGGGCCGTGGCCCATCTGCCACTACATGCAATAAAAAATTTAAAAAAAGCATATATATCTACACGTATACTTTCACGTCGATTAGAAGTGCACGTTGATGAGGAATGCAGCATACTGCACAGAAAAAAGATTTTTTACAAAAAACAAGTTTGTGAAAGATACTGATATATTTACGAGCAGGAACCCGTGGCATGTTGTTCAACGCACAAAATTTCACTTCAGTGGACCAATATGCTGGTATGTTATCTACTTTATCATAAAGTTCAATCAACATATTATTTTGGCAAAGATTAAACATAAATATTAATGACCAAGTGAATATTAACAATATACCGCATCGTCTCTATAATAAACTGTTACTGTAGTGTAGAACTACGTTTATGTGACTATAAAACGTCTCTATAAATTAAGTAGAGCCACACCACAGCGCGATTCGCGTGCGTACGTTTTAGCGCAGTAATTAAATGTACATTGTATCATTACGCAGATAAATATAGACAATAGACGACCATTTAGTTTTAAGTTTTTTTTCAATTGTAGGTAAGATTATCATTGTGGTGACTCCATTCTTACGTACAGATGTCATACGAGGCGACTAAAGCAAGTAAGCAATTATCATTGTATGTGGTAGGGCTGGGTACCAAGTGGGAGTACTCAATTGTTCTCGGGCCTGGTCCAGTCTGCCTCTATTAGTAGGTACACTACCTACGTAGGTACCACAAAATATTTTTTGTATGAATTTCCTAAGTAACTAAAATAAGGCATGATAAATGACCCGTTCTCACTGTCCACTTCGGGCATAGATATCCGTCCAGCTCACAGCTAATAAACGGTATAAGCTTGAGGTTAGGGTAAAGCGCAGTGCAGAAGTACTGAGTATTATGACATGTTCTGTGACAGAAGTTAAAGGGGGACAGGTGCCACTTATCGAAAAATATATTGAAAAGCACAAAGGTGTGAGTTTTGAGAAGTGTGTCTTGACAATACCCTATTTCACTGCTTTTTATTTATTTATTAATACATGATTATTTGATAGCAGGCGTTTAAACAATTAGGTTTTACAAAGAAACAGTTGAAATTTTGAAGTCAATTTCTCAGATTTGTTTTATAATCTGAGGTTAATTGTTATAAATTAACACAAAAAACAAAAAATTATATGGCTAAGCATGTCAAATGCTAAAAAGCTTTTTTTTTTATTGCTTGTTGTGGCAGACGAGCCATGGTCCATCTGATGGTAAATGGTAACGGTCGCCCATGGACTCGACTATACCGAGAGTATTGTCAAGCCGCTGCTCACCAAATTATTTCACAGATGATATGAAATATAAACGGCTATCTCCTGCTACAGCCAAAACGCAACGATGTGCTTCATGGCCGGTCACAAGGGAGATGGTGGTACCAAACCGCTCGGGCCGGATACCAAGTGAGTACTCCCACTTGGTACCCATCCCTACCACCAGTCATGCAATGGATGATAATTGCTTACTTCCCTTAGTCGCCTCATACGACACCCATGGGAAAGAATGGGGTGGTGACACTTGTATTCTTAATCCGTCACCACACGGATAAAAAGCGTAGTGCCGTAATCGCCACGCTTGGCAGGCGGGTTGGCGATCGCAGTGGATGTTGTTAATACTCGAAGGAGTGCTGCTGGCCACTTCCCCGGTATCCCTCAGTCGGCTCTTACGACTCCTATGGGTGGAGAGGGGTGGAACAATTCTAAAGCCGGCCCCACACGGCAGCCATATAAAATCAAAATATTGAATTCTTATAATGGACTGGTGTGGCGTGTCTACAACACGGTAGAGTTTGGACATCCACTATTTACCTTAACGTGATATTATATTTTTGATCACATTATAAATAATAGAAACTTAAGCTAGAGTAAATGCTACTTATACAACTGTTAATGTGTAATACGCTCGTATCGTATGGCTCTTCAGACAGAGATAATTCATCAAAATTGTCTATCTCACTTTCTGTTCAATTGCCAAATGGAGCATTTAAATTCGTTTGATCTAAAATTGCTCAACTGCGCACTTTGAAAAGCTTAATTTTAAAATATGGAAGTCGCTATGTGGTTTCTTCCACATGTGCGTGTAATCATATCAATTGAAACATAAATGATTATGCGTACAGATTAGAATCATTACAACGTTTGAAATCCACATCTCATCGCTTTGTTAGATTTTTTCAATATGTTGTACCTACAAATTGTATTTGTTTAAACACTAAGTACTTGTTGGAAGTGTTGATACATTGTGTAACAAAGTTTGTGTAACAAAGTTTGTGTTAATTCTTGTACGTATTTAGTTTTAGATTTAAGAAGTCTAATTGAGAAAACCAAAAACATAACACTACGGTACACAATAGGTTTTAAGGTTTAAACATATCGTTTAAAAACGTGAATTAGGAAATGATAATTACGAGCTAGATATTGAACTTGCATCTACGACTGAGCTATAGTAGCAGTGGCTCCGAGGCACCAATTCTTATCCTACATTCCTTCTTACAATCTTGCGTAACGCCCAAACCATCCGCTGAATTTATTTGCATTAAACTTAATATTGTTGCAACGGATCATACCAAATGATGACGTCAGTCGTACCTATTTGTTGTTCTGTCTTTAGATTTAATTTTACTCGTTTTTATCCAATGTAAAAAAGAATATTAATACACGATATTAATAAGGTTCTTAATCTTAGGTCTATCAAAGATTACTGTTTTCTCCATACTTGCGTTTAGATGCGGTTTGTAAAGGTAAGACATCTGAAATGGGAGAATTATATACATATCTATACTATTATAAAGCTGTAACAGAGCTGTGTCTGTACATTTAAGATATTTGAGAAAAAAATACTGTATTAGGCTATTTAGGCGTATCTAAACACAATACGATATTAAAGTACAAATTGTGATTTGTGAATAAGGAAAAAGAGTATTTTAGTACGAGTGGGAATCGAACCTGCGTCCCTTCCTATCCGGGGAAGTGCTCTAATCCACTGAGCTACCGTACTATTTGTTAGAAATACCCAATCTCCTTACCACATTTGCCTTAACGACCAATACGATATTTTTTAGCTTTTTGTCTGTTTTTTTATCTGATTAATCGTTCGCACATCACGCAAAAACTACTGAACGGATTTGGATGCAACTTCTTTTATTAGATAGCTTTTGATTAGACTTAAAAACTGGTATATGTATATTTTATCCCGATACTATATCGGGCACCTGAGATATAAATTAAAAACTAGCTTTGTAGCGGAGCCGCGGGCAAAGGCTAGTATACCATAAAGGTGTGCATTCACAGTGATCGAAGTGAAAACTATTACTTTAGTAGTTTAGAGGATTTGAAAAATGGAAGCTTCTGAAATCTTATTCCGTCTTCGTACACAGACTGACTTATGTATGTCATCACGTTAGTAGCAGAGATTTATATCTAACTGAGTTGAATTCGAGATGTGTTAGACCAAAAATTCCTTCCTTTCATAAATGTACAATACAAGGTAGGCAATGTTACTATCAATGTCTGGGAAAATGACGGTGTAGTTCCTAACTTCATTTAGTTAAAAGTTGTTTTGATGCTAAATGTCACTAGAGGGTTTCATGGTCAACATTACTGAACCACGGAAGCATAAAACCGTGAACGTTGAACCCGACTCCTAAGGCAAATTCACCGCGTTCCAACCCAAAACATTACATTCGAAATTAAGAAAATGGAAACATAACAATTTCTCCGCCTAAAAAACCTAATGTACTATGTTAGTTTACATTTCAACTCAACGTGAAATATAAATATGTTACTAAAACTAAACACGATTCTAACATATTTACACGATTTAATAAATAGCGGCCGAACAGAATATATCGCCGTGAGTTTATTTACAGATATCAACGGCTACAGCGCCACTCGAAATTTATATAAAAGTTAAATTTACCGCTCTTTGGAATTCTTTTTAATATTTCTTGTGTGTTTATTTAGAAATTAGCTACAGGTTAGCGTCAAATTCTGACATTTTGCTTAAGGAACTTTATACTGTGATTTAAAATAAAAGTGCGTTTTTATCAAACTACGCAATCATTTTGCTCACGTTTTGCAAGCAAGAAATGTACAAATTATTATCCGTTGGACATCAAACATCTCAGTCGGACTGTGACTATAGGTGCTGTAGTTAAAGTATTTCAAACTTCGATCCATTTTATGTGATAATGTTTATTGGATAATTAATGTTAATTAAATTTGCCCAACATAATTCATAATATTAAAAAATCACATTTTATACATATACAATAGAGATTATCAGTATCAATCATCCAAATGTTGACGAAGTAGTTCGCCATCCGTCACGCCGCATTCCCACGGGGCGAAAAGTGAGCAGCGGGAGGCCGCTTTATGATAAGTGGCAATCTGCTGTCTCTGCCTGCCCCTCTGACAGACAGACATTAATCTATGTATGTATGTAAATATTTGAAATGCCCGTGTGAATATCTCTTTATGGGTGAAATGTTTATAAAATCCGACGCGTGTCGACCGCGGATCTTGATACTCAGCGCTGAGCAGATGCAGATGCAGGCTCCGGACGTGAGTACGTGCCGTGCAATAATTTAAAAAAAAACAAAACGATACATTTCATTGACGTAAGACGGGTAAATATAACCGAGAAGATTAAAACAAAAATCATAATTACTCTCCTGTTGCTATTCCAATGTATTTAGCAGATGCGAGGGACATAGGCAAAGTCTACCACAATGGCATGCCATGCACTTGAAAGCTTCACAAGCTGTTAATTAAATATGTGAGCTGTTTTTCTTTCAACGTAGACCTCCCCCACCTCTTAGTGAGATTGTGCGATTTGATGACATACATAAAATAATACGTATACCTATTAGTTTTATATATTCTTTTCCTAATCCCCTCTGTGACTAGTCTTGCCTCAGCATATAAATTCCTTTCTTTTTTATGTCCTCTTTCACACCATCCATCTATCTTTTCTCAGGAGTGCTAACTGCCACCAGCACATCCAGCGCCGCGCATGCCTCAAACGGCACGGCTTTTTCCGAATTTGTTGACGAATTACTTCAGTTAAGTTTAAAGAACAAATTATTTGAGAAAGGCTTAACTGCGAGCGGGAGTCGAACCTGCGTCTCATCCCATCATCATCCGTGGGTCTTGAACACATCTAAAAACAAATCTGAACTGGAGATTGGGTATTCTTTACTTAGAACATTACTTAGTATCCATACGATTTTCTAGTAAATAACACAGAATGTCAACTGTTTAAAATCAGAACAGATTCGGATAAAAGCAACGGACCGCAAAATGGAATCTTAGACAATAAATCGAAGCTCACGAACAGAGAAATATAGTGATATCGAAGTGCATCCAACTGAAAAGGAAAAGATTCTATTTGTACTTGTCTCAGTGATCTCTTTGTGTGGGAGCTTACCGTCGTGTTATAACAGAAATATACTGAATAAGCAGTTGTTTGAGGAAAATCCAAAAAAAAATTGAATATATTCTGTGGTAATGTTATCTATTATTGCGAGTTACTACCCGCAATATATACTAATCTCGATACAAACTTTTTTAGTTTTATTGATTAGTTGCACACATCTAATTTTTACAATAAAGTTTCATATTAAAGATGGCGATAAACTAAGTGATTCTAGAATTTTTAGCCGCAGTGATTTTCTATTGTAACAGAGTCGAGATTGTTTTAAGGTATAATAAAACACGTATAATGTTGCTCAAATTTTGTGCCCGAAGAAATAATACAACTTATGGGTATCTCGAAGTACTTCGGGTGCAGAGGAGCAGTTGATCCAGTCCCCTCTCTTGTCTTGGATGCAGTAGATGATCTTCAGTTGCAGTGAGTCAGCTATTGCCAAATCTATAACCATAGTTAATCAGTTACTATCAGATCGTGGTCTGTCTACCATGGCAATAAAAAGTCTTACTGTCAAGTAAATTAAATTTAATTATCGCATTTTGTGTTTTGGTAAATGGCTGAACATCACTTAAAATAGGTACTTATATTTAACAATAACAAAATGTCTATAGAGCTGCGTCATAATTTGGTATGATTCTCAATAACTAAGGTTACCTGGTCGGAACAATGAATGTAAATTAATTATCCGACAGATAACATCGCAGACGTCACCAAAGACATTAATTAGGAATGTGTTATTGAAATTGATAATCTCGAGCAAAGGTTACCATAGTTTAGTGGGCAAACCGTCTGGAATGGTTATCCAGGAGATTACGCTTGAATGAGATTTAAAGATTCTTTACATTAAAATATGTTTATGTTTTAATATCGCTAGCAATTCAAAGTTATGTGCCAGATAATAATCAGAGTTCTGTGTTATCGGGCAAGAACACAAATTAAATCTATTATAAAGGTATAAGTCTGTTTTTTTTCAAAACAACGATTGATTTATTACAATATTTTGTTAAAAAATATGTTAAATTAATTTTATGAAATTTAAACACAAAGTGAAAAATGTGAAACGATGGCTGAATTGGCAAAGCATTTGGACGGTATCCAGGAGATGCAGGTTCAAATCCTGCTCGTGACTGTTATTTTCGATTTCACATTTTTCACTTTGTGTTTAATGTATAGTGCTAAGCATGTCAAATGCTAATAATATATATAAATATTTATGAAATTTATCACGTTTCCATCCATCCATCAGCCTTTCAACGTCCACTGCTGGACATAGGCCTCCCCAAGAGAACGCCACAGTGAGCGGTCCCGTCATGGGGATAATGTCGTAATCGCCACGCTTGGCAGGTGGGTTGGCGATCGCAGTGGATATTGTTAATACTCGAGGGAGTGCTGCTGCCCACTCCCGCGGTAAAGCCTCAGTCGGCTCTTACGACTCCCGTGGGTAGAGAGGGGTGGCACAATTCTAAAGGCGGCCCCACACGGCCTTATCACGTTTACTTGATTTGTATTAGGTTCTTACATAATTATGAAATTCATCACAGTGGTTGAACCCAGGAGAACCGGCCACATCCTGCCCCAAGCGAAAGTTAATTCAGAATATGGTTACACCTACCAGTGTGTCTGGTGGTTGCACCGATGTTGGCGTCATCCACTACAGCTTCCTAAGATCTGGCCAGACGATTACGGCAGATCTGTATTGTCAACAATTGCAAAAACCATGATGGAAAAGCTAGCCGTTAAATAGCCGAGGCTGGTTAATTGCTCTAGCCCACTGCTGCTTCAGGACAATGCTAGACCACACACTGCACACAGACGGTCGCTAAATTAGAGGAGCTGCGAAAGTGCATAGATTACTATAGTACATAATTTGATTGATTAATTAAAATTTTAATTAAAAAAAATCTTTTTGTTTTTTCCATACATAACGCCAATTTCATATATTATGTAAGGATTCTACTATTAAGAATTTTCGAGTGGCCCGGGATTCGAGAATCATACTATAAAATAAATTATTTTATGTTGTAAATTAGGTCATCGATCCAATCAAAAAATAAATAAATCTATAATCAACTAAATAACAATATAATCTCAAAATCTATATCTATAGACCAAAATCTAATTGTTACACATTCACACAATATGTGAAACGTTAAGAATGAACGTGTTATCGAAATTAGCAGTCCTGAGCAACTTTCACGATTGCTGAATTGGCAAAGCATCTGGGACGGAATACCGTCCTAGAATAATAATAATCCTAGAATACTAGGAGATGCAGGTTCAAATCCTGCTCGTGACTGTTATTTTCAATTTCACATTTTCATGCTTTGTGTTAATTTATATGGCTAATCATGTCAAATGCTAAAAATATATATAAAAATATCAAAATATTGTTACACATTGTAAGTACTCAACTAACAGATACATAGAAGGAAACGCGATTAAGAAACTTTACGAAATGAGAAACGTCGACCACCTGTTCACAGTTCTGCTTACTTTGTAGTTACATAATTTGAGGCCGATTCCTGAAATGTAAACATACCCAATGCTACACGGAGCAATAAAAATCATAACTGGAGTTATTATTTCTTAGAGCTTCGGGTGAGGCGGTTCATATTTCTGTTTGTGGCACATGTTCTGAGGAAACAGAGCTAACAGTGTTTGTGTTATGTATCAAAGTAATGTAACGCGCGCCAGATGTTCTGTTCACAGTTACCGAACACTGTATGCTGATGGATACATAATATAAACGCAATAACTGGCTCGTAGATTCAGTAAATATCATACAACTGTAACTAATTTTGCGTCATCATCACAATAAATAAACACAATATAGCATTGGAACTTAGACCCGAGAATGAGAATGTAACAAGGAAATCTATTCTGGCCATGGCGTAGCGTAGGTATCAGCGGTCCGGGGTGTAGCCAAAATTTAGCGCCCCTTTATTACAATCTTTAAATTTAAAACCAAGAAAATTATTCGGCAAGAATGGATTGTTTATTGTACAGGTTCCTTAAACTAATTTGGGAGAAGAGACATGGTGGACTCGCCGCGACAGTCACGGTGTATGCCCTCTCCCTACTGGGCATAGCTAAAGCATGGTATGAAGCGATAACTTTTTTACGACGAGGTTGTACGCAAGGACTGCGGCAGAGCGCGAACGGAAAATGATAAGCAATCTCCCATCCCACAGAAGACGTAATGGCTGCCAAAGGGCACTTAGCAATATCCGGCCCCTTGCCTGAGGGTGATTGCCCTAGAGCAATCCTTCACCCTGGCAAAAGCAGGTCCGAAATGGCAGCTTACGTAATTCGTGAGCGTCTCTTGATGAGGGAGGGCTAGGACCTCCCAATCAGTCAAAGCCGCCAAGGATGGCGGCCTTGACCCACTAGGGGTGGAGGACTCACGCGAAGAGCATATACCCGCCTCTGACTAAGGGTACACCGTGGAGTTGCAGCAGGTATACCGTGCACATTGGAAGTCCAGTATAACTTTGATTACACAGATGGTGGAGTGGCTTAAGGACCGGCCTCCCGTTCGAGTGTTGTGGGTACGATTCCCACACAGGACAACTCTTTGTGTGATCCACAAATGGTTATTCTGAGTCTGGGTGTACTTTGTGTGTGTGTGTTTTGTGAAATCGTATGTTTGTAAGTTCCCCGCGATACAAGGATTAGTCCATATTGCAATATTTCCAAATTGTCAAAAAAAAAAAACTACTTCACCCAGCTAGGAGGAGGTATCCTTAAAATGTTTCCTTGCGTAAATAAACGATTAAAATTAAGAAATTAATTTAAGTAAGTGAATATTTATTGCAGAATGTTACTATAAAATGATACGATTCAATGATTTAGTCTACATTAAAATTTTCAACCCGGAGCAGACCGCCCCCTAAGAGAGAAGTTTCCATACGACACAATCCGATGTTTATTGTATTCATATTTCTACTTCATTGACTTGATGGTAAGTCAATATTTTCAAATACCAGCTTGTTATAAGTTTAAAAAGTTTCTAATTGCTTCGCAAATAAAGTTAACCTTGTTTCAATGTTTTAATTTGTATTCCTTCTCAGAAATTCACTTCGTTCATTAGAGAGAAAAGGATTTTTCCTAAAGAATTCATCAACAGTTGGTTTAACTCGACCCCACAAATTACATTATCTATATTGAATTAGCGGAGCGACAACACTCTTTTGAGCAGACCTCGTTTTATATAAAGAAAGAATCGTTAGTCTGCCTTCCGCGAAAGGCTACTTTTTATCGACTGAGGGATAGAGGAGGCAAATCTTTTGCTTCGTTGATGCTCTAGCGGTCTTACTCACCATACGAAATGCAACAGTAGCCATAACTAAGGTTACGCCGACATTCTACGAGGTGCTCCCGTCACTATATTTATACAGGAATCAGCAAGGTTTTACCAACAAGAAATGAATTGTGCTAATTTAATGACTGTGGGCTTTTCCCTCGGGCTAAACTGCGAGACGGTCATGGGTTGGAAAAGAAAATAGTGCCATAGAAGATATTGACCTGATTCTAAAATGTACGCAGAGGAAGTTGCGGGCAAAATCTAGTTCTTTCTAACAAAAATATCGACCCTACTAAAGTTATGTATAAGAAACCGTTTTACGTTAACATTAAAAACATAACACGAAGTATGGCGTAACATATTATGATCTTAAATTATATGAAATAAACGTGGCAGTAACTCTTCTGCCAGCGTTATCATCACGCTATCAGTCGTCTTGTGTGGCGGCTAACTATACACAGTTGAGGTCCGTAAATAAGGCACACTTTATCAACTGTTATCAGACAGCCACACGCCACCCAGCATCAGTAGAGATTATCCTCCGAGCGACGGTAACCATGAATTACCTAACATAAATTTTGATTACTTTTAAGCCAATTATTCTTATTTAATTATTTCAATTATGCTCACGATCCAAGGTCTATGAACTAATACAAATAAATCTACATATGAATTGCTAGGCTAATCTGATTGATGATAAACTTAATTGCTCGAACCCTCAGCGGGTTCGGCCTTATTTTGGACTAGATTTACAATTATGTAGGCTGACTGGCCTGATAAACGAAGACGGTAAGCTAAAATATAATACTAAACGACCTTCTGCCCGCGAATTCTTCTGTATATTAAACACAAAGTGAAAAATGTGAAATCGAATAATGTATAATTCGTTAATGTATAGTGCTAAGCATGTCAAATGCTAAAAATATATATAAAAATATCTAAATATCTTCTGTATATATTTTTAAAATTGGGTCAATCCTACTAATATATTAAATGTGAAAGCGAGTATACTCTGGTTTGTAAAGCTTTCACGCCGTAATAATGAAGAAAATACTGTTCCTGTTGGATAGCTGTTTTATGAAGATACAGTGTGACAAGCAAACCAACCAATAAACTTACACATATTTTAGTATATATAAAATTAAAGAAGGATTAGTAATGATTGTGAATTGTGAAGGAGTTACTTCGCGCTGTAAGTCAATACGCCTTCTTTATCCCCATCGGTCTTCTGTTTCATATTCCTTCCTCTGCGAGTGGCAACACAAGAGATATTGTCTATGTTATTGCCAACGTCTACTGACACAGGTAGCCGCTTACAATCAGGCAAGAAAAAGAGTAGTCTAGGAACTGTAGTAATTCCTCCTTTAGCGTCTCTGTCATGTTGGACGTCCATCTATCATTTTTCCCGTGTGGTGACGGATTAAGAATACAAGTGTCGCCACCCCATTCTTTCCCACGGGTGTCGTATGAGGCGACTAAGGGAAGTAAACAATTATCATCCATTGCACGACTGGTGGTAGGGCTGGATACCAAGTGGGAGTACTCACTTGGTATCCGGCCCGAGCGGGTTGGTACCACCATCTCCTGTGTGACCGGCCATGAAGCACATCGTTGCATTTTGGCTGTAGCAGGAGATTATATTTCATTTCATCTGTGAAATGAATTGGTGAGCAGCGGCTTGACGATACTCTCGGTATAGTCGAGTCCATGGGCGACGGTTACCATTTACCATCAGATGGACCGTGGCTCGTCTGCTACTACATGCAATAAAAAAAAAACTATATATGGTGTGAAAGTCCCACTTGTCCAAAGTGAATTCGTTGTTACGTCTCTCATACACATGTCATCATGAAGGAACGGAACAATTTGCCAGCGTCCAAGCTTTATTCTGATTAACTGTGTGTTTGTGCAAAGATTGAACAGCTATTGCGAAGCTAGTCAGCCTTTGTCATCTTGACTATACCTGCCACTTATTGGCATTCTATACTTATAAAATGATACTATGTATAAACGGTGCCTAAATATAGCAATTCTTAAGTAAATGGAAGTTTCCACAGCGGTATAATCCAAGAGCTTTATGGGGCTATAAACCTCTTGTTTATGATACATTAAAGAGAACCAACTCGGGTGTCAATGTTATGGTTATGAAAGGTTTCAGTAAACACACACTTTTTTTTTTGTTAAGGCGGGAAAAAATGTTCCTAACCGCACACTCCGTCGTTCGGGGCAACGAACAGGGTAGTGTGGGGCCTGCACCCACTAAAAAACCCACCGTGTGCCGCCTCTCCGCCTTTATTGGCGGGCCACTGGAACTATGTTACATTCCTTCGATGGTCCGCCGGCGGCTTACCCTTTCGGGTACCCTATATCTACTATGCAACGCATCCGCGCAAGAAGCGTCGCACCTTCTCGGGAGGCCTTGCGGGTGACGGACGTTCCCCGGTCCATCCACCCGCAGCCTCAGCTAGGGTGGCATGAGGCGCAAGTACCTGCGCCTGCGCCGCTCCGGTCGCTGGCGGCGGTTCGGGTCAGCGGAAGAATCCTCCTCCCTGGCTCTCTCCGCCGCTTCCCTGCGATATCCTCCTCGCAGAAGGCAGTGAACGCGGCCCAGTTCCTGTCGCTGCCAAGCATCGCTCAGACAACGCTCGGCAGCGAGAGGTCCTCCCTATTTCCGCGACGAGTTCACGGCACTGCTCGGTCCAAGCCGGGCACTACTCAAGCGTGTGCCGCGCCGTTTCCTCGTCACAGCCGCAGTGGTGATAGCCCGGAGTCGCTTCCCTCCCTGCGACTATGTGCAGGTATCTGCCGAAGCAACCGTGCCCTGACAGTACCTGCACCAGTCGGAAGGTAAGGACTCCATGCCGTCGCCCCGCCCACTCCTCCAGCACCGGCTGGAGCGCCCCTACGGTCCAAAGACCGGCCCGGGGCGCCTCCAACCGTGCCCTCCACCTGGCCATGGCAGCTCGGCAGGCGTCGCCCTGCCACCTGGCCACCTCCCTGGGTAGGGGGCGATCACCCCCCTCCTGCTCTTGCGACGCCCGCCGATACATCTCGGTAAGCACCTCCGCCTCCAAGTCCCACGGGGGGATTCCGGCCAACGCGCAGGCCGCCTCCGTCGACACCGTGCGGTATCCGCGTATGACCCTGGACGCAACGACTCTCTGTGGTCTCCACAGAAGAGCCCTGTTCAGTGCGTCCAGGGACCCCACCCACACGGGTGCACCGTACAGCGCCTTCGACCGGACCACCCCCGCGTAAAGCCGTCGGCACGCATTGTTGGGTCCGCCCATATTCGGCATGAGCCGTGCAAGGGCGGACGTTGTGCCGACTAACCTCGGAGACAGTTGGCGGAAGTGCTCGCGAAAGCGCCACCGCCCGTCCAGCACCAGGCCTAGATACTTAATCTGGGCCTGCACCCCAATCAGTAAACACACCTACAAATCTAACATTGTCAAGTATTTAATAACTAACTAGCCTTTACCCGCGGCTCCGCAGCAGCCAAAAGCTAGTTTTTAAATCATATCTCAGGTTCCTGATATAGTAGCGGGATAAAATGTATATCAGTTTTTAAGTCTAATCAAGAGCTATCAAATAAAAAAAGTTGCATCAAAATTTGTTCAGTAGTTTTTGCGTGATGCATGAACAAACAAACAAAAAATCTAAAAAAAATCGTTTTGTATTTATACACGCCTCCATAGCCTATATTACACTATTTTTTTCTCAAATATCTTAAATGTACAGTGACATCTCTGTTACAGCTTTATAATAGTACTAGCTGTTTCCCGCGGCTTCGCTCGCGTAAATAAATGAATACGAGTATAGGTTACTGCAAAAAAATGAAAAACTATGTTCCACGTGAATGAAGTCGCGGATTGCACTTAGTTAACAAAGTTTGTTACTTAAACTTTATATAAGATAGCTGTTACCCGCGACTTCGTCCGTGAGTAATTTCATAAAAATAAATAAAGCAACCCTTGAAATTGTCGGTAATACAGTGCAACGGTATTACAGTACTCGGGGTTGGAACTTCATTACTGAAATGCTAGATGGCGTTGAAGTTGCTAGATTTTGAGATTTTGTGACAAACAATAATTTTTTTTTTGCGTATTTTTTTTAATAAAAAGTATCCTATGTTACTTCTAATACCTCCGAGAATATGTGTACAAAGTTTCATGATGATCGGTTAAGTAGTTTTCACGTGAAAGCGTAACAAACAAACTTACATTCACATTTATAATATTAGTATGATAGATACACGTGTGTCTAACTTTTATATCTATCCAAATAAATAAAATTAAAGTGTTCATTTGTAATGTGTCATAGGTATTTAGGAAAAAGCTGGATATGGATTGGCTATATAGGAATGATACTCGTAACAAAAAAATGTTGTCTGCCTTTCTGTCAGCTTGTTTGTTCCGGCTAATCTCTGGAAAGGCCAGGCCAATTTTGACGGAACTTCCACTGGCTGATATTTGATATTATAAGTACCTAGTAACATAGTCTGCTTTTATTTTGGAAAAATAATTAATGATCCGCTCAGAAAAATACATAAACTAAATTCCACGCAGACGGAATCGCGGGTAGCAGCTAGTTGTAAACACAATGCTTAGTTTTTAGTTACGATCAATTAATTCATCAGCCTTTTGGAATAACACAAAGCGCAACTAGACGCAGATCATACTAAAGAATTAAACGTTTTTTTTTCTGTGGTGCTCTTTTAGATGTAAGTCTTTTGCAAATGTGACCCATCAGTTCCTACTCTTCTAGACCACACGAGAGGGCGTAGCAATGAGTAGTTTTATCTAACCTACATCCGACGAGTTCGTGCAAGGTTTTGACCAGGTCTTCACTCCATCTGAAAAGCCATCCTAAGTCTCGTTAAAATTAGAACGTTGTCTTCAAAACAATACAATGTTTCCTTTAAAGATTTTTCTATTAAGAGTTGGTTATACGTATATTATACCTACTTAGTAAGTTTCAAAGTTTGTTATCATTAGACATGACATTAACACAGAAAACCACTAGCTTTAACTTTGTTGTTGAAATATACGCGTATTAAGAAAATATCACAGGGATTTTGTTTCATAAAGATAGTCCATCCATGTGACATTTAAAAACACAATAAATCACTTTTTAATACGCGGAGACGTGCTGGTGACATGGACGGGATTGCTGTGACGAAGGCAGCAAGCTCGATCGCCCGTCTGAAATGAAGATTTAGCGAATCATACACTTCTGAATTTTCAAAATTATATGATTTATAATGGAACTAGCCTTTGCCCGTGGCTTCGCCGCAGCCAAAAGCTAGTTTTTCGGTTATATCTCAGGTCCCAGAAATAGTAGCGGAATAAAATGTATACCAGTTTTTAAGTCTAATTAAGGGATCTCAAATAAAAAAAAGTTGCATCAAAATCCGTTTAGTAGTTTTTGCGTGATGCGCGAAAAAACAAACAGACACACAGATAGACAAACAGATAGACAAACAGACAAAAATTCTAAAACAAATTGTTTTTTGCTTAGACACGCCTATGTAGCTTATTAGACATTTTTCTCAAATATCTTAAATGTACAGACACAGCTCTGTTACAGCTTTATAATAGTATAGATAGATAAGACAAATTATTAGTGAATGTCGAAAAAGAGAACTTTACTGCGAGTGGGATCCGAACCTGCGTCCCTTCCAATCCGGGAAAGTAAGTCATCGCCGCTAAACCATAAATGCATGCAATGGTGGCGTGGGTCGTAAAGACAAATGTGATGTGGAGATTAGGAATGGCGGTCGGTCAGTGTGATGACTTGACTTAGCGGGCTCTAGACCGCACTTCCCCCGATTGGAAGGGACGCAGGTTTGATTTCCGCTCCTACTAAAGTTTTCTTTTTCCACATTCACAAATAATTTTGTCCTTTAAAGTAGCTGAGCTTAGCTGAGGATGTCAAGTGCTAAAATACAGATCAAAATACAGATTTGAAGACTTGTGCCCAACAGTGGGACCACATTGGGTTGTAAATATAAATGTCTGCATTATGCAAGACGACAGGTCTTTCATGGTAAACTATAACTTGTAGATTAGCCGCAACGTACTCGTTAAAACCATTTTGTGTGAAGACTCATAAAGCACTGTTTAATGTGGTATGCTATTTCTTTTTACTGTTCACGGGGATTTCGCAAGACTAGCGACTCATGTAAGTATGCTACAAGATTTGTTAATAAGCAGGGCTTTTATGTTACGAAATCAAAAACAAGTGAACGGCCTACCAGATGTAGCCTATTAGACTAGCCATCCATCGATCTGTCCATCAGTCTTTCGACGTCCACTGCTGGACATAGGCCTCCCCAAGACAACGCCACAACATGTGTTTCGCTCATATGGCGGATAGTGCCGTAATCGCCACGCTTGGCAGGCGGGTTGGCGATCGCAGTGGATGTTGTTAATACTCGAGGGAGTGCTGCTGCCCACTCCCCCGGTATTCCCTCAGTTGGCTCTTACGACTCCCATGGGTGGAGAGGGGTGGGACAATTCTAAAGCCCGCCCCACACAGCAAATTTAGTAGCAACATCGGAGAAATCACTCGTGCGTCACTGTGGAGTTGTCCAAGGAAAGATAATGAGGAGGGGATGAGGAGGGGTTTTAGGTTACCGGCGTTCTCTAATTTATAAGGCTTTCTCTATTTTAAGGAATAATAATTATTCCTTATGTGTTTTGATATGTTTGATGCTTAGCCATATTAATGAAAACAAAGTGCGAAAATATTAAATCGAAAATTATAACCACGAGCAGGATTTGAACCTGCATCTCCTGGAAACCATCCGAGATGCCTCGTGGCGTAGTCGGTAGTGTAACCGACTTCCGTGCACGAGATCGTGGGTTCAATTCTCACTAAGGACAATTATTTGTGTGATGAACACAAAAAATAAAACTTTAGTGAGAGCGGAAATCGAACCATATTTGTACTGCGTCTGGGTATTTTCTATCTGTTTTATATGCATGTATTTACAAAAAAAAAGTAATATATGTATGTATTATATCCGTAATCTGGTACCCATAGCACAAGCATTAACCTTAGTTTGGAACCAGAGGACGTTTTTTGAAATGTCCATGAATATTTATTTATTTTTATTTAAGTATTAATTCAACCCCCGTGACATCCACTCGGGACTATTAGTAAGCACTACGGATGTCACCAAGATATTAAGAAGGAATGTGCTATCGAGATTAGTACTAAGCTAACTCTACTAACTTTTCTATGATAGTAGGAATATAATAATAAGATAGTAATAATATAATAGTTATTATTGGTGTACCTATAATATTTTATATCAGTTACCACTAAAAATATAGATTATATTTAAAAATAATATATTTTTTTTTTTTTTTTTTTAAAACTCTGGTCCCAAACTAAGCTTAACGCTTGTGCTATGGGTACCAGATTACGGATATAATACATATATTGCTTTTTTTTGTAAATACATACATATAATAGATAGAAAACACCCAGACGCAGTACAAGTATCTGTGTTCATCACACAAATAATTGTCCTGAGTGGGAATCGAACCCACGACCTCGTGCACGGAAGTCGGTTACACTACCGACCACGCCACGAGGCCCGTCCATATATAGGGATATATATAGGGATCGTCATATATATAGGGATATCTCCCTTAATACCCCAAACTAATCCAGTAAACGTATTCTAAAACGCGTGGGTCGTTTGTCACTCTAACAAAAAACCGAACAAAAACCGAAATCCCATTATAACATTACGCTGGGTTATCCCGAAGGATACATATTACCCTAATGGCGGGTTTTTTGTACGGATTCCATATTCGAAATAGAATGAGGATGGATAGCTGATTGTGGAGAACTTTATAAGGGTTTTTATGGAAAGAATAGAATCACGTAGCAAAATATTCTTTTCTTGTGACCGAGAAAAACAACACGAGGAAATCTATGTGCCTAACTTTATGCTTTATCAACTTGTTAATTATATTGTGACAGCCTAGTGGTAACACTAAGGACTACAAATACAATGGTATCGAGTTCAATCCCCAGTCTAAGGCCACAGCACACACCTCTGGCTTTTCGAGATTTTTCGAGAATATGTACCGTGTATACACGTTTAAAAATTATCACTGCTTGATGAAGAAAAATTTCGTGAGGAAATCTGCATGCCTGAGAGATTTTCGCGACAGCTAGTGATGGCTGTCAATCTGCACTGGGTCAGCGTGGTGACCTGAATTACACACACACATTTAAATTTACACGGTGCATGTTTAAGAGAAGAAATTCTAGGCATCCATATAACTACATAGTTATTACTGTGACTTCTGTGAGGATTTTTCTACTCTAACTCCGATTCAGATTTACGACTCTCTGAACTTTGTTGTGAGGCTGAGTTAAAGGTTTAACTAGTTGGAACATTTAACTTCAATTATTGGTGTTCTTTGAGGCAGAAAAAACGTACCTTTATATCTAGATATATTGACCATTCCTAATAGGCTTTCACAGACCCTCGTTATAAATACAAGTTAACATAGATCATGGGGTTCAAAGGGACCTCAAATGAGAAACTGACCTTTTGCTTAATGTTCGGGTCCTATTGCCTCTAAATGTATGCCTATTTGGTTTATAGGTACCTATTATATGACTACTCATATGGCATATTGGTTTAAACACTTCTCTTTCACAGCTTCCATGAGTTCAATTCCAATACAAGAAAACGTTTTAGGGGGAACACCTAGTTTATTAGTAATTTTTTATATTAAAGTCCTGGTTTCCACTCCTTTTAAGAGTGGTTGTTTGTCATGGTGGGCTGTGTTATCAGTAGGGCTGATACCATGATCAGCGGGATGCCACTTACCAATAGGGTATCGAGACTAATCTGCACCGTAACTAAAAAGAAAAAAACAGAATCTGAATTTCTATAAATACAGAAAAATCAGCCAAGTTATTGGTCCATCCTATTTTTGTTACCACGATAAAAAATGTTACTAACCACACACCCTATCGTTCGGAGCAACGAACAGGGTAGAATTCCCACACCATTATATTTGCACTATATATAATAGGGTATTGATTCAAATACCTATTATTTTATTTTGCCTAACCTTTTTTTGATTAAGGCGCGGAAAAATGTACTAACAGATTAGTACGGGCCCTCAGCCTACTAAATAAACTCGCCGCGTGCCGTGTATCTGCCTGTACTGTAGGACCACTGGAACTGTGTGAGATTACTTTAGTGGGAGTTTTTGGTCTAACCTGGGATTAGTACACGTGATTTGGTGGAGACTGCTTATTTCTTTTTGTTTTTTCCACTATTCAGCTTGTAGATCACCGCGCTGGCGCTGTGCGGGTTGGCAAACTTTATAAGCCGCGAAAATTCCTCAGGCATGCAGGTTTCCTCACGATGTCCTTCACCGAGCAGTGATAATTAGTAAACGCATTATTTTCGAAAAGTCAGAGAATTGTTCCGTGACCTTGGATTGGGGATCAGCTCGATACCTTTGCAGCCCTTGATTTTTCCACTAAGCTACTATTATTATATTATGCAATGTATATTATAGCGACGTGTGATAAATAATTTAGTTTTATATTTTAGTCTATAGATCCTGTGAGATCCTAAATAATGTTATCGAACGAAAGCCAAAGATAAATGTCTAGCTTTAATGTTCAATTACACAGTTAATTAAACAAATCTCTCTGGTTGCTATTAACGTAGATGGAATCATTACAATTAATTTCTTCACTAATCTAACTAAAAGGGAAAGTTACAATTTTTCAATATCGCAGGGCGGCGAAATGTCATCTCATTGAATGTCAATCTTCTAAATTATCAAAGAAAGTTTTATCGAAATTAGACGAATTATCAAAAATTAGACGTATTCAAAAATGTATACCTATTTTCATTTATAAAGACGCAATTATATTTTAATATAAGTTCTAATGTCATTGTAAAGACACAGACTACACGTGTTGCCACCAGAAAAGTAGAACTATTGTTTTTGTATCAAAAAATAGAGTAGAATAAGACGTTGAGCACTATATCTGTTTTAGATTTTTCTAAGGTTTTTTCCATCCATAAATATTGGTTTTATCGTTTTCATGCAATACCATAATGACATTTCACAAAGAAAGCAATAGGAGGAGGAATTTAAGAATTTAGACACCTTCATTTCAACTTCATATGGCATCACATGTCTTAGCCTCGACCTGTTCTTAATCATAATATTGATTTAAAGTATAACCATTTGGTCGGTTCATGGAAACTTGTTAGAATAACATTTATCATAATATTTTGAATGTTAACCCGAATGCGATATGTTTCATCAGCAATATTTAGTTTAATTTAGCTCAAACACAGTTGTCCGTCGCGAATTGAACATCTAATATAAAATGTATAGAATTCCTTGTGAGAGACCTTTCATGACAATCAAGAGACCGCACTACGTTTGCAACCAATCAATTAGTCAACCGCACTCCACCGCTAGACATAGACCTTTCTCAATTTACGGCACACCGTCCGATTGTTCGCGTGCCACAACCCATCGAACCCAACTGCCTTTTCAAGTCATCATACTATTTAGTCAGTGTGGGATTCCATTTAGCAAATCGCGGTATCCTATATGTATGTTCACTCTTGGTAAAGAGTTATTAGCAAAATAGCAGTGATAGCCTAGCAGTAAAACCAGGACTGTAAAGACAGTTGTAGAGAGTTCGATCCCCAGTCAGAGACCTTGCGTTGCCTATAAATATTAAAATTGTTCAAAAGTATGGATTTTCGTCCTAAACCTTCAACCGGTAAAAACCTTTTGAACCACCTTTAAAGAAGAAGCTAAGAGCCATAAATATTTAAATGTATTTCTAAGACTTTTGATTACAACTTTCGCAATAAAAGTTGTGAGACTGTAAAATTAATTTAACTAACCAAATTGACACCTCATAGCTCATTAACAGAACTGAAAGTGAACACAAGGACATTTAATCTGATAATATGATAGAAGGTAAGATTGGCAGCAGAATGGTAATTGAATTAAAATATTTTAATAAGCAAAAATGAAATACGAGTATACCTACTCTATATTTAATTTGAAGGTTAATTTAAAGATTCACAAAATTAATGCAAAGTTTACAACTATACGCAGTAGACAACTTATAGCTTTACCTACTTCTTTCTAAATTACTACGTAACAAATTTTAATCAAGGGCACGAGGCCCTTTTTATTTACGTACAAAAAAATAATATATTTGGATCTGTTTTTTAGCACTTGACATGCTCAGCTACTTTAAAGTACAAATTATTTGTGAATGTGGAAAAAGAGAGCTTTAGTGCGAGCGGTAATCGAACCTGCGTCCCTTCCAATCTGGGGAAGTGCTCTAAGCCGCTCACTTTCGGTCTTATTAATAAAAACGTCGTAGGAGCCACAGTAATTACCGAACGTGGTGAAGGAAATGTTTTCATTCCACGAATACCGTTAATTCCATCAGAGTATCCTTTTTTTTGTGAAAGAGGGAAAACATGTTCCTAACCGCACACCCCGTCGTTCGGGGCAACGAACAGGGTAGTGTGGGGCCCTCACCCACTAAATAAACCCGCCGTGTGCCGTCTCTCCGCCTATGTTGACGGACCACTGATACTGTGTTGGATTACTTCAGTGGCCCGCCAGCGGCTTACCCTTTGGAGGAACCTCTACTGAACGACGCATCCGCACACGGAGCGTCACACATTCTCGGGAGGCCTTGCGGGTGGCGGACGGTTCCCGGTTCATCCACCCGCAGCCTCAGCTAGGGCGAGGCGTTAAAAACCCTAAAGAAATGTCATATGCGAGCCTCCGATGCTCTCACTTATCATACGAAATGCAACATTAACCAATCATTATTTTAGTTCGATGTTCTGTGAGACGGAGGTGTTTCCCTCGTCTAGATCTATCTATACTTGTTGAAGCCAATAAGGTTCTACCACACCACTGAAGTTATTGATTTGATACTCCGTCAAGACAAATGTTTAAACATTATTTTATTGATTATGCATGTTATCCTATTTCAGACAATATTTGTGCAAAATTTTATGACATCTAGATACAGCGTGAAGCGTTTATATTATTAATAAGGATAGCCCTTCGCTATTTGCTATTGGCCTTTTAAGATGTACCTACATCTTATGGCGTACCTATTATTTTTTAACGTGTATGTTCTTTTTTTTTTTTGTTGCCAACGGTGGCAGTCGTGCAAACGGCCCACCTGATGATAAGTAGTAACCGCCGCCCATGGACTATGGCAACACCAGGGGCACAGCCAAGTCACCGCCTACCGTGAGTAAAGTACTCTTCTCAAACCTCGTTTAAAGAGGGACAAGTCGTAACGCTGGGGAAACACCGCAGCAGGAAGTTCATTCCAGATCTTACACGTACGTGGTAAAAAAGAACGCTGAAAACAAACTGTCTTGGACGAGATCGTTTCCAGGTGGTATGGATGAACCCTAGTGCGGCATCTCGTGGTCCGGTGGTAAAACGGTGATGTTGGTACCACCTCAAACAGTTCCTCAGAGCACTCCCCATTGAAGAGTCGATAGAGCACGCAGAGAGCCCCAAAGTCTCTCCGCCGCCCCAACGACTCCAGCTCATCCGTGAGATTGGGATCATCGACAATCCCAACAGCGCGTCTTTGCTGGGAGTCAAGTGGGTCGAGCTGGTATCTTGGTGCCCCTGCATAGAGATGTGAGCAGTACTCCGCGTGAGGGTGGACTTGTGCTTTATACAGCACAAGTCGCTGCTTCGGTGTGAAGTACCGCTTGGCTCTGTTTAGGACGCCCAGTTTCTTGCTCGCCAATTTGGCTTTGTCCTCCAAATGACTACCGAACTGGACTTTACTAAATATATCTATGCTAAGGTTTCCAATACTCTTGGAGACCGGGAGAGTTACCCCTTGGAACTGGGGCGTCACGACAAATGCACCCTTCTTTGCAGTGAACGCGCAAACCTGTGTCTTCGTAGGGTTAAATTGAACCAAGTTCTTTTCTCCCCATTCCAAGGCACGCCCTAGAGAGCGCTCGACTTCAGACACAAGTTGGATCCGCCTCTCCTCCAGCATGTTTCGAGGGACTTTGTGATGGCCGGTATATCGCGCATCACCGACATGTACTGTCATCCGCATAGCAATGCATACTCTCTATTGAGAGCAATTCATTGATATGCAAGATGAACAGCGTTGGGGAGAGCACCGAGCCTTGAGGAACGCCAGCATCAATCTCCATGGTATCAGAGCAGCCTCCGACTACAACGACTTTGATACTGCGACCATGGAGGAAGCCGGCGATCCATTTCCAGAGCCCCTCTGGGATTCCATACGATGGTAGCTTTGATAGAAAGGCCTTATGCCAGACCCTGTCGAATGCCTTCGCGATGTCCAGGCTGAATGCCATAGCTTCACCGCCACCCTCCAAGGCCTCTGCCCAGCGATGAGTGAGGTACACGAGAAGATCACCAGCAGATCGACCTTGATGAAAGCCGTATTGGCGATCACTGATATATAGCTGGTGATCCTCAAGGTACTGCAGGAGTCGGCGGTTAATAACTCTCTCCAGTACCCTGGAGAGCAGGGATGTTATCGCGATTGGCCTGTAATTCGACGGGTCCGACCGATCACCCCTTTCGTTCGTCACATATTGGTAGTTATGAGGTGGTACATTGTATTATTAGGTCCAGCAACAACTTAAATCATTGAGCACAACGTAATGGTGCGGTATCTGGCTATACTAAAATTGAAAAGTTTGATTACTGCGCCGCAACATATCGTACTCAAAATTGTAGTGCTACGCTGCACCGATTTTCTTTGCCATCTTCGATGAGATTCCGTGTTGGTACTAACTGCCTACTTTATTAGTACACAACGTCACCATACACTGTTTTGCTTAAGAAGTGTCATTGTATCGGTTTACCTGTGTGCACCGCGGGGGTTATAGATAATAGTGCGTGTGCCGATTCTTGTATTCGCTTTTGTTGATGATGGAGAACATGGATCTGATGCTGTTTACGACCCAATTCATAAATATAATGATGATAGCTTCTAGAACATGAGCTATGACGTCATAGGACGCCAGCGCGGTATGTAATAATATTGATATAATTAACTATTTGCACAACCTCATTAGGCGTCGCTCTAGTTTGTAGGAAATATGATGTGCCATATCGCATATAGCTACGACATTGACTTGTTGTGTTAATATTTCATCTTTATCATATAAAAAACTTCAATAAGTATGGTCCCAGTTTGTCACATAAGACAAAATAAAAAATATATTTTTTTATAAATACTAGAATGTGAATCTAAATTTTAGCTACTAACGACATCTGTCGTAAACTAAATTTCTATGAATCTTCATAGAAATTTAGTTACACTTCGTAATATATTACATATAAAATATATTCACCCTGAGAAGATATAATTGTATTATTAGATTAATGATTCGAGACAATGATTTACAGTACAGATATGTAGACATGTTACATGCTCACAAAATACCGAAAATGTGTACAGAACGCATTGTTTTAATAAAATTATATAAGCTATTCGAAAATTATCTGTTTTTTTTTCCTTCAAGTACGCCAAGAATATATTATAATCTGTAATATGAGTCACATAGTCATCTTCTTAGACAGGGTCGGTTTCTGATCATTTGCTTTAATCATTAACTGATTAATAAATTAAAATAATGTATAGGTAACTAGAAAAACATTAAATTGCTTTGTAATTATTGATTAATCAGATACTTAATGCAATCTTCTATAAGTTTTAGCTAGAGAGCATGTCCGCACTTATTTTATTACAAAGTCTAGATTCTAGAGAAGATTCCAAAATAATATTTTATTCGAACTGGGTACTAAACACTCTGATAAAATTGAGACATAGCCTGTGGCCCAATATCAAGGTTCTTGTGAGAATTTTGAATATATGTAATTAATGATTACTGTTCTGGAAATATCATAGCATTAATTGATAGTTTGAGGCTGTTGGTAGTGGAATATGTAAGTAGTAGAACTTGAAGGCTTTGCTTGTGTGAAAGTATTGTATTTATTGATACTGTTACACCCTCATGATGATGACTATGTCCAGTATTTATTTTCGGGTTTTGCAAGATTATTTCAGTCAATTTGAATATAAAATGAGATACGTTATGCGTAAACGCCCAAATCATAATTATCATAGTTGGTATTCAAAGAAATATATTCTCTCTTTTTCTTCTTTCAACAACCTCGAGGTATAACTTCCACGTCTAGGTGAATCACTACCACTAACTTGAATCAAACTGTTTAAACGTTCCATTTATGTTTTTTTTGAAACTATCATTCCTTGCTCTTCTCCTTTCTTCTTGCATTCAAACGATAGCACCAAAAAAGATGCCGACATTTTTATATTCTTGGATTAACTCCTTATTCGATGCTTATCGGTGGTATAGTGACTATTCCAGAATAGGCTCACTATTCTAGAATTATTGTTGGTTAAACGTAAAATAGAAGATTACTCCCGAGTAAGTAGCGATTTATTCTAGGAATAATATTTATTCCAGCTTGATCGAATCCGCCCTTAGTAAACTCTCTCCTCTACAACTCACGACAATCTACGGACATTTCTATATATTATAATCAATTACAATCGAGATCTTCGTCTACTAGAACATTAAAACAAGAAGCGAGTGATACAAAGCTCGTAACAGATATAAAACGTTGCGGCGGAAACGTTCGGTTACTTCCAAGATCTCGAATGTAAACAACTGTTGCTCTTGAAACACGATTATACATATTTATCTTCACATTTACTTGCTGAATGCCGTGTCGAGTATGTGAGGGAGTTAGGACTTCTAGTATATTGTGACTTCGGTAATTACATATATTCAGGTCACAGTTTGTTTTGTACAATATGTATTAAAAATCGAGGCTTTCAACATCAGACTACTAGAAGAAAGGCTATGTTTTTGTGAATCATGAATCATGTACTAGCCAAAGCTCACTTTAAACTATTTTAATAAGTACATCAATTATATATAATAATACTAATGCTATTACAGTATATTATGCGCTTAAAGTAAGAGTAGACGTAGTTAAATTTCCGAAGCTTAATTCTTTATACTACAAATTATAATAAAATACAGATTAAAATGCTTTATGTCCGTGTCTTATTTACTTAGAAGTTATATTTACCTATATATGCCTTATATTATATTTACGCAAATACTAGAGAAGAATTCTTTTGTCTATTTTTTCATTGCTCGTAGACGAGTCAATATAACAACCCAACTGTTCATGGTAATCTCCGCTCAAGGAGTTTAGTAACATTGGAGCACAAGCCGCCGTCTCCTGAAAGAAAAGTGCATTTATCAAATCTCGTTTTAAGAAGGACATATTGCTATGGTATCGAGATCGATCCCTAGACCCAGGTCCAGGCTTCGCATGGCATATACGTCACTGAATAATAAAGAAAAAATCATGTGAAAATCTGATAGATTTTCTCGACGGCCTACGCACGGCAAGAGCGGTGGACTTAGGCTTACATCCCTTTCACCATGAGAGGAGACCGGTCCCTAATAGTTGGACACTAAAAAGGTTGAATAAGGGAAACAGAATCTGTGGTTCGAGGTACCACTGACTCTGCGGCAACGGAACAGCGCTAATTAAATATATTATAAAACTTGTTATTACTAAAGGAAATCTTTAATTTCAGTGACGGCATGTTGTGGGAGGAAGCCTCTGATTACAAGGCCAACGAAAAGATCGATACAAATAATTGCTGTTAGCAGTTTGTGTAAATAAGTTAAGTTATTTCAATTTAAGATTATGTTATGTCTCCATTTTTTCGTATACTATGTGGGTGACAAACAAACATTCGGCCCACCTGATCGTAAGCGGTTACCGTAGCCTATAGACGCCAGCAACACCAGAGGCATCACTCGCGCGTCGCCATCTCCAAAGAATGGATAGGAAGGATGATAAATAGAGGATAGGTAGGATACTAAAGGGGGGATAGGAAGTTAGCCTGATATAGTTATTCTTTAAGATTCTGGTGTTTATTATACTACACTGTGTTTAGTTAAGAACATTTGTTATATTTTGATGGTCGGTTACCACTTACCATCAGGTGGGTCATCGGTAGTCTATCAAAATAAGCAATAAAAAATATGGGTAATTTTCACACTCAGAGAACAAAACATAATTAGGATACCACCTACCATTAAATACTTCATGCTGGTACTTCCACATTAGAGTAGGTCCATTTGTGCTAGCATCAGCAATTAGTGGTAAAGATTGTGGTGACCACCATATTTTTGTTAGTTTGAATTCGACTGTAAGATAGTGGCCAGAACTCCCAATTTCGTGGTAATCATAGTGCCACGATTGATCTTGCTAAAAACATAGCATCACGCCTGTATTCCCCGAAGGGGTAGGCAGAGGTGTATTACACACCCACAATTCGCCAGCTATGTTTAAGTCCTACGTAATAGGGGGCGAGCCTATTGACGTCTACCGGGCACAATTCCAAACTCCGGGCTGCTACTGAGATTTTTTTCTTTTTAGGAAAAAGCTCAATAACATTTGCCCGACCCGAGGCTCGAACCCGAGACCTCATGATTAGCAGTCGCATACACTACCGCTACACCACCGAGGCAGTTAAATAGGTACAATAATGATGGTTATCATATAGGTACCTACCATGCTCTGCTAACTGCAGGCGCAATAAGAGTTCATGGCAACGAACTCTTATTGCGATCCAGTTTAGGACCCAAACTGAACTGAATCGCAATTTCGTACCATGATGTGTCAAAGACACAATCTTATGTTTTTTGCCGAATCAGCACATAATCTGAATCGCAAACATGACATCTTTGTATTGAGATTCGTACCATGAACTTACTTGACAACCTAAACAAGATCGCTCAATTAGACATCATGGTACGAAATACTACAACACACCTATTTTGAATTGCGTCGGAATTGAATCGCTAGCTAAGAGTTCATGGTAGGCCTGCTGATCTATCGCGGTAACGTTTATATCATATTTGTCATTGAACACGTGATTTATCTTATAACAAATATAACATTTAACATTTAATGTTGTTTTTTATAAAAGCAACATTTATTTCATGTTTTATGAGTAATAAATGTAAGAAAATACAATCGTATTATAAAATGTATTTTTGGTCGATTGAATGGGTACAAAGGATTCGTATTTTTTCATAAATTATGTGTTATGATATTATTAAAGTTATTTACAACATACAGACATTAACATAACCGTTATTTGGTGTCTCCCTGGGCGTACACGAACGGAAAACATATTTTTAGTATCCTATTTCAATCATATAAACAAAAAAACAAACAGCTTACTTAAATGTACAGATGGCGTAGTGGTTTAGATACCGACCTCCCTTGGCGTGTATTGAGAGTTTGATCCCCACATAGTATAATTATCTCTGTGATCCACAAGAGTTGTTCTGAGCTTCGCTGTACTTTGATTTCGTTAACTCTTAATTGTTCATAAATATTTCTTATTAAGTCTTGAACCGAATTATGAACGGCAAAGTCACGAGCAGAGAAGTCAGTTCACAAAGAACCTTAAAGGTACATTTAATATGTGATACAAATCCCAGTAATAAATAATAGACCAACTGTTCTGTCCGCACAGCGCGACAATCTCGCGACATAATAGCAGCAATTTGTCGCGCTCTGTCGTGACACACTCTGTTTGCCGAGCGACGCATGTTCATCATCTGCTGCACGGTTAAATTGGCCGCGACTGACGACGTGAAGCCGTTAGGTGTCGTGACATTGTCGTGTTATTGTTATTATTCTACTGCCACGGTGGTATAACGGTAATGTATGCGATGGCGGATCATGAGGTCTCGGGTTCGGAGTCGGTCCAACAAAAGTTATTGGGTTTTTCCATCAAAAATACAGCCCGGAGTTAGGAAGTTGGAGGTGCTTAACTCCCGTGCTTTCTAAAGTAAGTGAAGCTACTCCTTAACTCGGAAACTTACGTTTAATTTTCAAAATGTGTGATTTGTTCTCAGTTATAGTATAGTTGTAACCCGATTATTTTTTTAATGCAATGTATCCGGAGAGGGATTCCGGGATGAACGGTGACCCCGTTTATTATAGTAGTAGTAAGTATTTTGAGGACAGAACTATGCTAGAGTGGAATAATCTGGCCCGTACTTAACAATTACGTAGGATAGGAATAGCTTTTGAAGAAAATGATTTCATTGCGTCTACGTGCGTGGTATATAATCGTATTGAATACTTACTGTGGCAATTAGAACCACATAACTAGGTATTATTAATCTGTATATTGAATCAGCTTTGCTTAGAACATAAATAATATAATTGAGGCTACATATTACAAGTTTGTAATGATAGAACCAAGAACATACAGTTAACAAACAATTCTGCGAATGTTAGTAAAACTTTGCTTAGAACATAAATAATATAATTGAGGCTACATATTACAAGTTTGTAACGATAGAACCAAGAACATACAGTTAACAAACAATTCTGCGAATGTTAGTAAAACTTTGCTTAGAACATAAATAATATAATTGAGGCTACATATTACAAGTTTGTAACGATAGAACCAAGAACATACAGTTAACAAACAATTCTGCGAATGTTAGTAAAACTTTGCTTAGAACATAAATAATATAATTGAGGCTACATATTACAAGTTTGTAACGATAGAACCAAGAACATACAGTTAACAAACAATTCTGCGAATGTTAGTAAAACTTTGCTTAGAACATAAATAATATAATTGAGGCTACATATTACAAGTTTGTAACGATAGAACCAAGAACATACAGTTAACAAACAATTCTGCGAATGTTAGTAAAACTTTGCTTAGAACATAAATAATATAATTGAGGCTACATATTACAAGTTTGTAATGATAGAACCAAGAACATACAGTTAACAAACAATTCTGCGAATGTTAGTAAAACTTTGCTTAGAACATAAATAATATAATTGAGGCTACATATTACAAGTTTGTAACGATAGAACCAAGAACATACAGTTAACAAACAATTCTGCGAATGTTAGTAAAACTTTGCTTAGAACATAAATAATATAATTGAGGCTACATATTACAAGTTTGTAACGATAGAACCAAGAACAAACAGTTAACAAACAATTCTGCGAATGTTAGTAAAACTTTGCTTAGAACATAAATAATATAATTGAGGCTACATATTACAAGTTTGTAATGATAGAACCAAGAACATACAGTTAACAAACAATTCTGCGAATGTTAGTAAAACTTTGCTTAGAACATAAATAATATAATTGAGGCTACATATTACACGTTTGTAATGATAGAACCAAGAACATACAGTTAACAAACAATTCTGCGAATGTTAGTAAAACTTTGCTTAGAACATAAATAATATAATTGAGGCTACATATTACAAGTTTGTAATGATAGAACCAAGAACATACAGTTAACAAACAATTCTGCGAATGTTAGTAAAACTTTGCTTAGAACATAAATAATATAATTGAGGCTACATATTACAAGTTTGTAATGATAGAACCAAGAACATACAGTTAACAAACAATTCTGCGAATGTTAGTAAAACTTTGCTTAGAACATAAATAATATAATTGAGGCTACATATTACACGTTTGTAATGATAGAACCAAGAACATACAGTTAACAAACAATTCTGCGAATGTTAGTAAAACTTTGCTTAGAACATAAATAATATAATTGAGGCTACATATTACACGTTTGTAATGATAGAACCAAGAACATACAGTTAACAAACAATTCTGCGAATGTTAGTAAAACTTTGCTTAGAACATAAATAATATAATTGAGGCTACATATTACAAGTTTGTAATGATAGAACCAAGAACATACAGTTAACAAACAATTCTGCGAATGTTAGTAAAACTTTGCTTAGAACATAAATAATATAATTGAGGCTACATATTACAAGTTTGTAATGATAGAACCAAGAACATACAGTTAACAAACAATTCTGCGAATGTTAGTAAAACTTTGCTTAGAACATAAATAATATAATTGAGGCTACATATTACAAGTTTGTAATGATAGAACCAAGAACATACAGTTAACAAACAATTCTGCGAATGTTAGTAAAACTTTGCTTAGAACATAAATAATATAATTGAGGCTACATATTACAAGTTTGTAATGATTGAACCAAGAACATACAGTTAACAAACAATTCTGCGAATGTTAGTAAAACTTTGCTTAGAACATAAATAATATAATTGAGGCTACATATTACAAGTTTGTAATGATAGAACCAAGAACATACAGTTAACAAACAATTCTGCGAATGTTAGTAAAACTTTGCTTAGAACATAAATAATATAATTGAGGCTACATATTACAAGTTTGTAATGATAGAACCAAGAACATACAGTTAACAAACAATTCTGCGAATGTTAGTAAAACTTTGCTTAGAACATAAATAATATAATTGAGGCTACATATTACAAGTTTGTAATGATAGAACCAAGAACATACAGTTAACAAACAATTCTGCGAATGTTAGTAAAACTTTGCTTAGAACATAAATAATATAATTGAGGCTACATATTACACGTTTGTAATGATAGAACCAAGAACATACAGTTAACAAACAATTCTGCGAATGTTAGTAAAACTTTGCTTAGAACATAAATAATATAATTGAGGCTACATATTACAAGTTTGTAACGATAGAACCAAGAACATACAGTTAACAAACAATTCTGCGAATGTTAGTAAAACTTTGCTTAGACCATAAATAATATAATTGAGGCTACATATTACAAGTTTGTAATGATAGAACCAAGAACATACAGTTAACAAACAATTCTGCGAATGTTAGTAAAACTTTGCTTAGAACATAAATAATATAATTGAGGCTACATATTACAAGTTTGTAATGATTGAACCAAGAACATACAGTTAACAAACAATTCTGCGAATGTTAGTAAAACACTCTCGTAATTATTGTGATTGGTCTATTATCTCCAAATTATATTATTTATATAATGGATGTAAGACGATATCATCTAGGGAATAATTACTGAGCGTAAGGGCTTTGTAATCTTAGAACATGACTTTAATAGTGGTATGTTGAACCAAAGAGCATTAAAAAAGCGATCAGTAATTGGTATCATAGAAACGATAAGCGATATGAAATTATGTTACGTTATGAAATTCTATATTATGTATATATTTAAATATCTTTGTATAACTTCGTTTAGTAATGCCTAATACTGTGGCTTGAATACACAGCACAAAATCTTTTCGGCAAATGGTTATTCTGGGCGTGTGTCTGTAGTCTGAATATACGAATATACTTTGTGTTAATTGTATATTTATAAATTTCTTCGGATTCAGGGATTATTCCCTAGTGCACGGTGATGAGCCTGTTTGTTTAATTGTGGAGAGGGGCATGTCACTAATTTAGTACTTTTGTTTTGACTTTACTGTAATCGATGGTCAGTGATGGGATTGCAACGGAGGAATGAAGGCAACAAACGAAATTATATTTTTTTACTAGCAGGTCGCACTTGTATCCGAGACTGAGACAAAGAGCAAGCTCTCGGTTGGACAATATCTCTTTATTGTACACTAAAATAAAACAGAACAGAAAAAGTAATATTAAAGTGATACATATTAGCAGTCTTATCACATGCTGCAATTTCTTTTAGAAGTTCCAAGCTCAAGCTGAAAGAGAACATTATTCACGGTATGACCATAAATTGCCATTTGTAATTTGAATATTGGACGTGATTGGACGTTTTGAGAGATTGCCTGTCGTCAACTCTCGGCTGGTCAGGTAACTCGATTCACTTGTGTAGCTTATGGCTTGGAACGAGCAAGAATTCTCTCTTGAAGAATGCTATCAATCTAGCACGGAGACAACCAACTCTTACAAAAGCAAAGAACAAATGATTTATGAAATGTGGAAAAAAAGAACTTTAGTGTGAGTGGGAATCGAACCTGCGTCCCTTCCAATCCGGGGAAGTGCTCTAACCGCTAAGTAAAGTTCCCTTTTTCTACATTTCACAAATAATTTGTTTTTTAAAGTAGCTGAGCATGTCAAGTGCTAAAATACATATCAAAACTAATTCTAGGTAATCCAATGTAGTTCTACATTTCTATATTTGACGCATAGTCATAAACGAAGGCTAGTTTTAGCTATAGATATGAGATTGAGACAACAAAGATAATTTTATGGCAGAGTTGAAAGGCTTTTCAATAATAGTTTGGAAATGTGCAAGTAAACAAAGAAACAGGTGGCTGACGTTGATCTGGACAAGACAAGCGCGCGGTATCAAAGTTAAAGATAATTATCACTAGAGCACAAAGCCGTGGCGTGTTTACTTCAGCGAGACGTGGACATCAAATGATTCAAAGGCTGAATCTGTCTAGTGTTCTTTCTAGAATTTTCATTTTCGTATTTTATTGTTTATGGTCAAAGACGATCCACGGTCTAACTGATGGCAAGTAGCCGTCGCTCGTGGACTGACAGGCCGTTGCTCATCATTTAATTTCGGGAATGAATAATCACTGCAACACATGCTTCTCTCGAACAAAAATTATGTCGCCACCTTACAGTGAAGCTGTGCTAAGAATTCTTAATTTTATCTCATGAATATTTAGCAAGTTTTCACAAGTACACGAAAGCTTTTGTTTCAAAACGGCACCAGTGACCTCACTTTTGGCAAAAGGCATTATTCAGCTTTCGCAACAATCACGAACATTTTGCCCTATGTGCAATATTCAAGTTTCTTTTCTTTCTATATATATATATATATATATATATATATATATATATATATATATATATATATATATATATATATATACATATACATATATATATATACTTGTATATTATGTTTAGGGTTACAGGTTCTCTCTAAGCGTGTAATAGCTCCGTTACCAGTTTAAAGGTATCGTTTCAGTTCAGGTTATTAGATGTTTTATGGCTGTTGATATTTTTTTTATACTACTTGTGTGACAAGCGTACGGTTCACTTCATGGTAAGCAGTTATCGTAGCCTATTGACGCTAGCAACATCAGAGATCGTTAGCGCGTCGCCATCTCCAAGTAAAGGTATGGGAGGTGGATAAGAAGAATTATACCGGGAGGATAGGAAGGATACTAAGAAGAGGATATGAAGAATTATGAGGGAGTAGGTTTGTGCCTCTGGCATTCTTAAGGCTGGCGCTCACTTGACGGGATGGCGCGGGATGGAACGGCAAAGTATCATCGGAACGCTTCATGGCAGTGGCATGCCAAAGAATGCCGAAGGATGCCTTAGCAGGCCAAAGGATGGTGCGGGATACTGCACATTTGATATGCCAAAAAACAAAGGATGCCGTGGCATCCCGCGGTATACCGTGGCGTCCCGCGGCATCCCGCGGTATGCTCGGTCTGCTTGTAAATATCAACTAAGTAAATTTGTATGCCTATAGTATTATAATAAGATTCAAATTCATTTCCTCTTAAAAAAATCCTTTGCCATACCATCCCGCGCCATCCCGTAAAGTGAGCGCCGGCCCTTACTCACAGTACAAAACACAACGGCAAGATTCTCGAAATTTCCTCAAGATGTTTCCCATCACCGGCTCATGATTTTTTAAATAACATACTTAAGTTCGATAAGTCAGAGACGCCTTGTGAGGTCTCGATTCGAACTGCGGATTGAATTTGGTAGATACCTTTGTCTCGACAGTCCTGGGCCTTACTCCCTGGCTATATAATTTACAATCTTTGAGAGCATCTGTGTATATCATCACGCCGCTAAAGGTACTGCTTAAATAGTTTTTTATTATTATTAATAGTGGCAAACGAGTCACTGCCTCCCTGATGTAAGTGGTAATCGTCGCTCTCAACTATTCTAAGCGTACTGTCAAGGCACTGTTTATCATTTAATTTTACGTAAATGAAACGAAATAATGAATTTTTATTTACCGCTATAACTAAATGGACTCGAGCTTTATAATAAATGTACACTCTCAATGAGTACTAACTCAGCGCTACCACCAGTAATGCTATGTAATTTTGTTCCTGCTCTATAGTATTGCAGAACATATCAATCCACATTGAATTCTCGCATGTGTGTGTAGCATCGTTGTTATTAATAGTTATTATAAATATTTATTCCCAGACAATAAACTAATATGAATAACAGATGCAACGATTACCGCTCTGTAACGTGTAAAGCTCGGCCATCACGTCGGACAAAGGGTTAGTGTTGCACCTCGCGTGAATATTAACCGGTAGAGAGGTGCCGCCGTGTCCACAGCATGCATAATCGATAAGCTCATAAATATATGTTAAATCGATTAGTTTGTATATAAACCTATAGTTGTTTTATTCTATGTGTATTTAGAAGAGCGTGCATGATAATCAAATGATTTCTTATTATAGCGAAGGAAAACCATTACAATATTGCTGTTAAACTGTTGCATATTGACATGCCATTGTAAGTCTTATATTATTTAAAATATATTTCTTCCGTGTGGTGAGGGACTAAGAATATAAGTGTCACTACCTCATTCTTTCCCACGGGTGTCGTTTGAAGCGACTAAAGGAAGTAAGTAATTATCATCCATTGCATGACTGTTGGTAGGGCTGGGTACCAAGTGGGAGTACTCACTTGGTATCGGGCCCGAGCGGGTTGGTACCACCATCTCCTGTGTGACCGGCCATGAAGCACATCGTTGCGTTTTAGCTGTAGCAGGAGATAACCGTTTATTCTTTCATTTGATATGGGTGGAACGAAATGGTGAGAAGCGGCTTGACAATACTCTCGGTGTAGTTGAGTCCATGAGTGACGGTTGCCATTTACGATCAGATGGGCCGTGACTCGTCTGCCACTACATGCTATAAAAAAAAATCTTCATAAGTTCTATAAACCATTGGCTAATCACTACTTAAATTTTTATTGATATCGACGCTTTCTGAACTTAAATAACTAAAACTTTATATAGTTCTGAGCTAGTAGCTCAACTCTCTGGCTATCCTAAATACAAAAAATCGTTAAAATATTTTAATAATTTTATCCAATATACGACATTGGTAGAATATATACTTAACTACGTCATAGATAAGTAAACTATATTACAGTTATTCATAATCATTTATTTTCGCATTCCACAATGTATATGTACATATATTAGGTGGTAACATATAAATAAAAGAGTAACAATTATGGACCCTGTTGGGCACAGCGGAAACTAAAAAAGAGGAACACGTAAAAGGTATGTTTGGTAATTATTTGTATTGTTTATTGCGATTATATTATTTACGTAATATTATTTATTTATTTATTTAGTTGCGTATCACACTGGCAAATGTTAAACTGAGCTAGATTTGCTTATTGTGTGAAGCTTTTTAATTCGGTCACATTCTGGAAAGGATATTGAGTACTAAGCTGTATGAATATACGAAGAACGTGGTGAGTATCAAAATCAGTGTCGTGATATTCACATAGTCTCTCTAGGTGGAAAACAGGCTTTAGTCTCTATGGTGACACTTCATCGTATAAAAGTTCAGTTTATTTAGTATTCGCTTCTGCCCGCAGTTAGGTCTCAAGCTCAAGACAATATACATATATATTCTTATATTTCTTTCTTTCTTCTTTCTTTCTTTCTTTCAAAATTTCAGGTGGATACATCCTGTAGTTAGCCTATGTCCAGCAGTGAACGTTAAAAAGGCTGATGGATGGATGACATCCTGTAGTTCGTTTTTGGATAATCCCGCAGGAACCCTAATATTTACCGGTATAAAAAGTACCCTATGTAATCCAGGTAATAAATTATGTGTGAGCCAAATTTTATCCAAATCTAGCCGATTTTGCTTGCTTGAATACCAAACATCCAAATACAATCCTACTAATATAATAAATACGTAAGTTTCTGAAGATGTTTGGATGTTTGTCTCTGAATCACGCTTAAACAACTGAACAAATTAAGATGAAATTGTGTAGATAGATTGATGAGACACTGAATTAAGGATATTTCTTATCCAGGGAAATGGTAGTTTCCATAGGAAAGCTATTTTGGCATATAGACCTAACTCCTCAACGAATTTGTATAGAATATTGTTATCCCGATGAGGACTTCCTGGCGGATACTCCGAGACGGCTTAAAAAAGGTTTTCATATTTAGATATTTTTTATATATATTTTTAGCATTTGCAATGCTTAGCAACATACATTAAACACAAAGTGAAAAATGTGAAATCGAAAAATAACAATCACGAGCAGGATTCGAACCTGCATCTCCTAGATACCGTCCAGATGCTTTGCCAATTCAGCCATCGTGACCCTTGCTCCTGACTGCTAATTTCGATAACACATTCATACTTAACGTCTTTGGTGACGCCTGCACCATCTGTCGGAAGTATTTTCATACATTATACCGACCAGGTAAACTTAATTTTACAATTAAGATTTTACCTAATAATGACTTTGTGTTTAATGTATGTTGCTAAGCATGGCAAATGCTAAAAATATATATAAAAAATATCTAAATATTTATAGGATTTGCGTCATTATTAGGTAAAATCTTAATTGTAAAATTAAGTTTACCTGGTCGGTATAATGTATGAAAATACTTCCGACAGATGGTACAGGCGTCACCCAAAGACGTTAAGTATGAATGTGTTATCAAAATTAGGAGTCAGGAGCAAGGGTCAAGATGGCTGAATTGGCAAAGCATCTGGACGGTATCCAGGAGATGCAGGTTCGAAACCTGCTCGTGACTGTTATTTTTCGATTACACATTTTTCACTTTGTGTTTAAAGGTTTTCATTTAAAAATCCGCGTAGACGAAGTTAATAATATTAATAAGATATAAATATGCCAATATTATATTTTAGTGCACCATTAAAAGTTTTAAAACATTAGCGATCGTTTACTTTCTCGTGTATAAACTACCACTAACTCTGCAACCAATTTGTTATGTTGAACGTAATGTTCTCAGAGCTGTTCAGCGTCTGTACACAGACTGTATAATCAAGTCTACGCCCACTCAAGATGCACTATTTTATACATTTCCTCAACACTAAATGTGTTACTAACTAAATGTCAGTTTTAGTTAATACGCCTATGCATTATGCTGAAATGTATATTTAGTAAAAAAATAAAGAACGAAATTTTCGATGTTGCCATTATGGGATATGTTATTTACTGCTTTACGAGCCATGGAAGATCAAAACATTGAATTTAAGTCAATGTTTGCAATATAAAAAAACACCAGTCGTTACATGACAAAGAATAATTTATGCAGGCCTCGAGAACTCGAAACGAATCCTTTAGAATTATTAAAATGTGACATTATGATAGATTTGCCTACTATAAATTCAATATACTCACACAAGGTTGACAGCCCTATGTGTAATAGACGGCATGCAAGAACATTGAATAGTAAATGCGATGCGCCCTGCGGGGTGATCTGTGACGTAGAACACTTCCGCTTGCGTGTTTAGTATGCACATTATGCACTTCGAGGGACCCTGCCTGGCGTCGCACGAGCAAACGTTACCAATTTTAATCACCTTTACTACGCTAGGGTTGTCATTACCAAGAAATCTGCAAAATTTTCGTTTAATTACAAGGTAAAGTAGAAATCGTCTATGTTAAACTTAATACTTAATAATAAAAGTTTTTTAACAAAAATAAAACGGTTCTTTCTTTCCCTTTGTTATGTTGTGAGACTGCGTAAACAATGCTTAGATATGCGGTAGCAGGAATCGCGGTTGAGTTGCTAGCATTTATTCAAGAGTTCCGTTGTCTGTCTTCGAAAGTCATCATCAGATCTTCGCGAAATTAAAGAAGGATTATGTCAGATTAAACCTCTTTAAAACAAAAAAAAACCTTTACAAATCCGTCTATATATGACGGAGTTAAATAAAATAAAATATAATTATAAACATCCGAATTGAGAACCAACTCCTTTTTTGAAGTTCGTTTACAATGACAAAAATACTTTCTTGAAGGACCTGAGTATCGTATAAGAAAGTTATTACTCAAAGGTCATGTTTGAACATTAAGGTTAATCAATCGACGTAGGCATCAAAAGTGTCTAAAACTCTACCAAATAGGTATGCTTGGTTTCATTGTTTACACTTGACTGAGAGACGAGCTTGCGGCTCGCCTGATAGCAACTATAGCATATAGACGTTTGCAACACTCACACACCCTTAGAGAAGGGATAGGAGGTGGAAGTTGGCAGAGCCTCAGATGCTCCCACTTACCTACGAATGCAACGATAGGAGTTTCTACTGTTGCTTCATACCGATCCAATATAAAGGTGTGGTACTTAGCGGATCAAGCTAACTCATCCATCCATCCATCCATCAGCCCTCCAAAGTCCACTTCTGGACATAGGCCTCCCCAAGAATGGGGGATAGTGCCGTAATCGCCACGCTTGGCAGGCGGGATGGCGATCGCAGTGGATGTTGTTAATACTCGAAGGAGTGCTGCTGCCCACTCCCCTGGTATCCTCCTCCCATGGGTGGAGAGGGGTAGGACAATTCTAAAGCCAGGTACCCGCACGGCAAGCTAACTCATTCGTGCTAAAAAAATATTGATTTGCTACAATAATAATAATGTTACGGCCACATTAGCGCATTGTCTTAGTACAAAACTTTTATGTTTTATTACAAAAGAGTTATACGATTTCGCATCTAAGTATCCCTCACACTTACTTATTATTTTGTAAATTTAATTTAGATGTTAGGGGAGTGGGTGTCTGTTTGTCTACGAACTTAGTGATTAGTAATTGGGTTATGTTATCAGACACAGTCTGCTATACCTAACACATTAGATAGAAAATGATTTTGTTTATTTGTTTGTTACGATTTTACGCCATAAATATTGAGCCAATCAACATGAAATCTTTCACATTTGCTTTATTTTTTTGTTATTGCATGTAGTGGCAGATGAGTAAATGGTAACCGTTGCTCTTGGACTCAACTATACCGAGAGTATTGTCAAGCCGCTGCTCACCATTTCATTTCACCGATATGAAATGAAATAATAAACGGCTATCTCCTGCTACAGCCAAAACGCAACGATGTGCTTCATGGCCGGTCATACAGGAGATGGTGGTACCAACCCGCCCGGGCCCGATACCAAGTGAGTACTCCCACTTGGTACCCAGCCCTACCACCAGTCATGCAATGGGTGATAATTGCTTACTTCCCTTTATCGCCTTATACGACACCCGTGGGAAAGAATAGGGTGGTGACACTTTTATTCTTAGTCCGTCACCACACGGACAAACAAATATACGTAAATGTATAGTCTGGAGCATACTTACGTACAAAGGGTTACTTTTCATTTCGGAAAAATGAATAGTTCCTATTGCTATTGTTACATAGAGATGAATAATGTTTGGTAAAGTGATCTATTTATATATTCTGAAGTCCAAGAGGATGGAGGAGCGGGCAGTATTGAGTTCAATTTTGTTTTTTTAAGCAGAATTTCAACAGCTATTTCATATGTCATAGTTCAAAATAAAGTCGCATGTCACACGGCTTTTACCGCTTCAGAATAAGAAAATCTTAGCTTGTTATTGGCATGAGGGCAGTCCAGATATACGATAGAGGTCAGTGCGCCAAACCACTACCAAGTTTCCGAACAAGGAAGTACAAGGTATCATTAGTTGACCACTACAGGCACCAGTCACGTATGCGCCTAAGTGTAGGGTCTGCTCTATAACTACATTGCACTGTTGTGATCACTGATATGTATTTTATGCTACAAAACTGCAGACTGGTGGATGTTTTACCTGTTGACATCGATTAAGTAGTTAGACTTCTAATATTAGGTATATTTTTCAGGATAACTGTCGAACACATGAGCTATGATGAAGCAATTTTGATATTCGAAACTTAAATTATTCTAGTTATAGTAAAATTTTAGGGACATATTTTTTGATCTATTACTTCCATTCCCGCCTGTACTAAAATACTCTTTTTCCTTATTCACAAATTATAATTCGTACTTTAAGAGTAGCTGAGCATGTCAAGTGCTAAAATATAGATCAAAATGTTTAAAAAAATCACGCCATCAAATAGTTTGAATTTTAATTGCAAAATTAAACTTACTATATTGGATTACTGCATGTAAATGCGTTCCGATAGAGGGCGTTGGTCGTTAAGACAAATGTGATAAGGAGTTTGGGTATGTCTAAAAGATAGTACTGTAGCTCAGTGGATTAGAGCACTTCCCCGGATAGGAAGGGACGCAGGTTCGATTCCCGCCTGTACTAAAATACTCTTTTTCCTTATTCACAAATTATAATTTGTACTTTAATCTATTACTATCACACTGTTGGACACGAGTCTTTTCTTCTTGGATCTTCATGCTCGAGACATCTGTCGTGGACTATGCGGAAATGTCTCTGAGGGGAAATTCATGGCTAATAGCTTATCATAAAATAATATAGTACTTATTTAGTGAACAACTACCGTTACATTTCCATAAAATTTCAATTAACAAATTAAATGAAAAAAGGAAAGTTTGATATTAAAAATGTTTCCTTTACCAATAGCTAATATTTATTAAATGAGTTTTGCTTGTGTTTGATATCTCAATTTATTGGCTAAGAATTCACGTAATTTTACGGAACTTTGCAAACTTTCCTTCCTTAATATCTGACACTTAATTTTTTAAAGAAATTCTATATGAAAGTTAAAGATCACATGCAGGTGAACTACCTTATTCTCGACCGTTAGACCATAGATAATTCTGGATATTTTATAGCTACAATATATTAAAGAGTAACTACTACCTTCAAGGTACCCACTTAGGTAGGTATTACTTAAACAGTGACGACATTTCTCCTATGATCATGCTGTAAGATAAACGAAACACTCGGATGGTAATACTCCGTAAAACCAGGATTTGAAACAATAATTTACTATTTGCGTGGTCATAAAGGTTCTATTTTATACTACAACAATTCAAAAAAACTGTATGAGCCTGTTTGATGATGGCAATCAACTTATACACGCTGGCATCATCCATGTGTTACCAACATTGGCCAAAAGGGAAGGGGGTGGGACTACATGAAACATTTCGGATAATTTTAGCTCTCTCTCTAAGAATACATGCCGTATACGTAATACGCTGATATATTGCTAGATAATATAAACTAAAGAAAAAAGCAAATATTTAATATATTCCCATAAATATGTAAAATTGTTTACATAAATAACACGAGTGGCTATCACATAAGAAGTAGGTAAGTTATGAGTATTTTGTACTAATCGATGTATGTTTACCTCGAACATGTGCTGCAAAAAATCCCTGTCGTTTTTTAAAGGAATTGAAGCTCGTAAGTTGAACTACGAGTATAAAGTTGTCTGTTTACAGAACAGATGTAAATGATTTATTGTTATGTAAGTTTTACGAGATCGTCTGTTCATCTCCATTTTATTGCGCAATTATCGTATGAATAATCCAGCAGATAAAACTTACAATAAATTAATGCGGCTCACGTAAAATGTTAGAAATGAACCGAGTCGTATGGAGATGTATTCCCATGGCACCTCTACCTTCTTAGAACAGCTCACGCATTTGATATTCTTTTGCCGGGATTAAATAGAAACTTGTCGCTTTTATAGAGTTAGAGAACCAGGCTTTAGGGAATAGATGACAAGTCCTTGTGTTACGAGCATATAGATAAAGGATTTATCTAACGTGTACTCGTACATTTTTATTGTTGATAAAATAAAAATATTGCAAATTAAAATGTAAATCGCACTCACACCTGTGTTATCTTATTAGTAGACATGTACAATGTCTTGATGATTTTGCAGTCTTTTTTCGATACTGCTTTCTGTTGACATCACAAATTTATTACTCTGTGAAGAAAGTACCGGAAATCTTGAAATATAATCGTATAATTTTAGTTTTAATCTCCTTTGTCATCTTCAGAATAAGTCGCAGTTGGTGCATCATCTGTAAGGTACTCGAGTATTTTAGAATATCGTATCTGCTCTCCGGCGTATATAGTTTATAGATTTTTGTTTTATAACATCGGTATTCTCCAAATAGGTACGCATTCCTGTTGCTCATTTATACGATAGAGCATCGTCGTCGTGTAAATGTAATAATTATTTTCTCTAATATTTGTCAATTTTTAATGACTTACAGATATTCCAATCGATGCTATTCCTGCTTTATAACTCTATTTACATGTTCTTTAGCAGCTCCTTTGACATCCTCGCAGTATACAAGCTATGACCCCGAGTTGTTCGTTTAGACTACCTTTGGTCAGAGGCGAGGTATTTGCTCTTCTTTTGAGTTTTCCTCCACCTCTTCACCATTCATTTGGATCTGGAAGATCTTATCAACATAAGAAGAATACACAGGTTGTGAGATTCCAGTGGGCCTTTTCTTCAAGGAGGAAGGAGGCAGAGCAAACTAACAGATTTATGATACATTTTTGTGTTGCTTCTGGGCCACATTAGACACATTTAAGAACAAATGATGATGCCAGATCATGTCCTGGGTTATAAAAGAGTTTACAAAAAATGAAAATATACGAAAGTACTGCAATAATTAGTGGAATCTTTGTATTAAAAATAATTTTTCTCCAGAACTTGCGGATTTAAAATAAATATTAAAAATAAAGTAACCCTTGAATAGAAAGCGAATGAATTAACTATGCGAAGTAAAACTGATTTAGAATACAACCTGCATTGCCAAAATAATAATAAAGATTATAATAATTAAAAGGTTTACAACTTTACTATAAATATATAATACTGAAAAAATATAATTATGTTGTGTTACGTTCATAGGTTACGTCATGGACATATAAAAATATTCGGACATAGTCTCGCTAACACAACTTTGTGTCGCTCAGAGTCGGCCAGTTTGCTGTACGTACATGCCTACACGCACACATTCACATGTTAGTCAGCCATTGCCCGAGTAAACGTTATCACAGTCGGTACGTCTACCCTGCAAAAAAATACTAAAATACAGCATGTCTTGTATGGAGAAATGGTGTAAAAACAGTAGTGACCGAAAGAAAAAAAAATCCAGGTCACAGTAACATTTCATAGGTAGGTAAACGAATAATTTAATCACTTAGTTCCCTATTTTATACATTAAAATTAATATTAATTCACTAGAACAAAATAATTCAGTATTGCTAATATTCACTAGGGCAAATTACCCGAATTATGGGAGTTTTATAGTTCTATATTTATTACTTTTTTATACTCTGATTTTTTATTTTGTAGAGTAAATTGATATTTGATTGCCACGTATCGTTAATAATGTTGTTGTAGTCTGCGTTATCGAAAACACATTATTTATATTTTTTTTATTATAATAAATTTTCTGATGGTTTATTAATTTGAATTTGCGTTGATCAGTAGTATAAGTAGCATGAATTTATTATTGTAGTGGCATTTACAAAATCTAAATTAAAGTAATCATACCTATTGTAATATGTTTTAACGTAATAAAATTGCATATGCTAGTGTTATTTATGTTCATAAGAAAATCGCATTTAACGAAAGTGACAAAAAATAAGGTGGTAGATGCCCACCGTATATGTCTATTTGTATGCTTATTAACATTTTAGTCAAAATGGAAAAAAATAAAAGAGAACTTTCTTAATCACTATTTATTTCTGAATTATTATTTGAGAATCTGAGTCTGTTACATTTACTAAGAATCTTTTTGTTACAATTAATAAGGTGAACCAGTAGCATCATTTTCGTTAGTTTATAACATACTCGATATATCTCAACTACCATTGCAGTGTCGACAACTTTAGCCCGTCAGTAAATAATTATTTAATTTCGGCCATTTTGAAACTTTTGTTATTTCTTGCGACATGCCCCTTTACCTGTGTCCATACACATTCGCCGGAACAGAACATAAAATAAGCCTAATTAAAAATATAGTGGAAAAATATTTAACAATTCGATTTCACCACATTTCAAAATTAGAGGGAATTACAAGAACCTCTCAAAGTAAAAGATAACATTATAAAAAAACTACTCAGCTTATGAGATGTTAGACATGAGGTACTTATAATAAAAAAGTAAACAAACATATTTTTCTTTTACTATATACCTATAGTAGTCACAACGGATCTTTGTGTCTCTGAAGTTGGCTGCAAGACGCTGCGTGCCATTTTTGTGTCGCAGGGCATGTGCGTCTTCTACAGTTTGCATTAATCGAAAAATGTTCGATTATAATTTAACAATTGTAATCGATAATTATATAATTCATCGATTGTAAGATGTGGACTCTTCTAAATCTAGATTAAAGCTTATTCACTGAAATCGCTCGTATACTTACTTTTTATTGAATATAAAAAAAATAGAACCTAAATACTTAGATATGAAAACGTTATGATCTCATTCGATTGTTTTGTTAATCAAGTAATAACATTTGAATTGGTCAGCACTTATCGTATGATTCTGTCAAAATTCAAGTAAGTTTTAAATAAATAAATACAGTAAAACAGTGTTTTTTTGGCTACTATTAACCTTTTCAAATACTATGGTATATTTTATACTCGTGTACATTTCCAATAAATTTCTCTGCCAATCTGTATTTGTTAAAGGGTAAATTTGGCTAACATGCTATCCCTAAATTCACTCACACATAGATAGCCGCCGCCATTACCTTGCTTTAATTCTGTCTTAGCGAGACGCTGTCCGTTTCTTATACGTCCATGGGTTACGTTCATATTTTGTGTTGTGGTTTTCGTTATTGGTGGTTATTGGTATAACAAAACGTTGCCACGGTTATATTTATCTCAATTCATGTCAAATGACTCAAATGTAATTTTCTCACTATTTGCGTTTACCATTCATCGTGTTATATTATGTTTTTCCCGACCAACAACTTTACTTTGAATAATGCAGTATCCTTCCTGTGTGTAAAGATTTTTATCTTATATATTTTTTTTTATATATTTTTATCTTAAGGACACTATTTCATAAATATAATAATAAACAGCACTATCTTACTTTCGCAATTCCAAACTAACCTAAAAATATTTACATTTCGTTAAACAGAAACCGCAAGTTCTAACGATATTTAAACATATTATTAGTACTCAGTAATTCTTTAGCAATTAAATGAATCTGTTGGTATGATTGTAAACGGTTTTTTTTGTCAGGACAAAGTTCTATATAATTCCTGGTATTGTCCTTTGATTAAGTAAGTTCATTATATCACTACGTGTCGAATCAGTTAGCTAGGAGCACGCATGCTAGCGCTCTCCTGTTATATCGCTCTACACAAATACATCGAGCGAAGCTACGATATTTCACACTTATTTTATACCTACACTTCCGCGTACGTTTTGGAGCCGAGCGACGAATGATGGCAGGAAATGGTCCGAAAAGATGTTACTGCTTATGAGCCGACTCGTGACAGACTTATTGACAAATATATATCTTAATGATATTGTGAGGGATTTTGTTTGTATGTGAATAAACTTATTTTTAATATGCTACCTCAATAACGATAGTCCAGTGGTTTTAGTCTTGGGTTTGATTCCCACAGAACAAATATTTGTGCATTCTAAAAATACTACAGTTGTAAAATATATATAATTTGATAATAACAAAGCTGCAGGCAAGCTGGTGTCCATTGAGAAAACGCTCTCAGAAGAGAATACCTGTGATTCACAATTGTAAATATTAACTTTGTTTTCCGTGTGGTGACGGACTAAGAGTACAAGTGTCACCACCCCATTTGTTACCGCAGGTGTCTATCTACTGTGATACGGACCGTGAAACACCTCGGTGTGTTAGCTGGACATGCTGCATGCTGCCATCCATTTCCCAGCTGCGAAATGAAATGTTGCATGATCGAGTCCATGAGCAGTGGTTATCATTTATCATCAAATCAACCGTCGCTCGTCTACCACCATAAGCAATGAAACACATAAAACATCCAGATTTAGTACTTTTAATCACACAATTGTAGATAATTGATTGATTGAGGCGACACTTGGCGGAAGGCCCTTGTTATTATTATAGAATAGATATTTTAGAAAAAGAGCCCACCACTCACCCATGGATTGTCAATCCCGGTCACCTTTAGACACACACAAAATATCCGGACTCTCACAGATAGAGGATTATGTGATAATAGCAAAGTAGCATGCACGATAATGACAAAAAATCTCACCAACGCGACACAACCATGGGATACGGCAGGACTGTCAGAACAATAAAATTGTAAAAAATCTGAAAACAAATTCGATGCGTGTATCACCCCTAAATGAGGCATCCTCAAGACCGCTCGGCAACAAATGAGCATGTCTTAATCATTTAAATATTTATCCTTCATGAGAACAGAATTGTTGAACTCATTGGTGGGACTATTGGCATGGCTACTCAGGCTCACATTGACACTGTTATGGGCTGATATAATTAAGTTTAAAAAGGGCAAGTTATGACTTAGATAATTAGGAAGTCCATTTGAAGTTCAATAAGGCAACAAATATGACCTGGACATATCTCGAACTCCATTTGTAACTACAATGCCACATAAATATATAATTGCTTGGTTCTGGCTGCGACTTCGTCTGTGTGGAATTCAGAATTTAGTATACCTATATAGAAAGGAATAACCTGAGAGGAATTAAAAATTATCGGTAATATTATATGGGAACGTTTTTCGGGATAAAACGTATTCTATTATGTTAATCAAGTGACTAACGCCCAAATGTCTTCACAAAGTCTCACATTTAATATACCAGCTAAGTAGCATTAACGTTGTAAAATAACTAAATAACTAACTTATCATCACGCCATTTCCCTTGCGGGGTAGGCAGAGAGAACAGAGTGCCAAGAGGCTCTATTCTTGTAAAATGGAATAGAAATATAATGGAATATAATAATCAATATATGGGTTTGAGAGTCAGTTACGCTTATATTGTCGTGACCTTATGTCAATTTCATACATTGACTATTCTATTCTATTCTATTCTACTAGCGTTTATGGCACTTGGCTAGGAGGGCAGTTTATAATACGACTTCACGGATCTCACAAAAACTGTTCAGAATAAAAACATTATTTCATGTCCTTGCTCGCGGCTCCGCCGCACGCATGTTCTAGATTTTGGGTTACGTCTCAGTTTCCAGATACAGTAGCGGGATAAAACATATACCAGTTTTAAGTTATAATCTACAGCTAGTAAGCAAAAAAAGTTGCATCAAATTCCGTTTCTCATTTTCTGAATAAAACAAGTCCTGAACCTATATTAATGCATTTGTAGGCCACAGGCCACACACCTCGACGAACCCACGAACGTTGGGTAAGAAGGGTTCTTGAATGGTGACCACGTATCGGACGGCACAGTGTAGGACAGCTTTCCAACAGTTGGACTGTTGATCTGGTTATAGTCACAGACAGCGGCTGAATGCAAGAGGCACAAGAGCATTATTTGGGACTCGAAGGCGCAACACTCGGCACCTGAAGTCGGCATGGAAGCCACTATGCCGTTTGTGCAGTCATTAATGATAGATACTTCTTAGTAGGCAGTGACTATACCATGGACTTGCTATTGGTGAGTCTGTCACTGTCTACACCGCCCACGAATTCTATAATATTTTGTGTGTTAATTAAATTCCGTCACGATTCGTCCGTTAACTTTAGTGGTACTAATTGTTTGTTTTGAAGTCGGACAGTTTGTACGACTTCGGGTTACTGACCGGCGAATCATTTTTATAATTTCCAGCCAGTATTACAGCAATCGTTTTAGAAAAAAATTAGTATGAACTAAACTTAGTCAGATAAAGAATATAGTACCGCATGAAGCCTGTGTTACCAGTTTCATGAATTATAAAACTTGTCCCTATTAAGAGCATTATCATATAACCTGTTTTTTTTTTGTACGACGTCTGGGTGTTTTCTATCCATTACAAAAAAAAAGTAATACATATATGTATTATATCCGTAATCTGGTACCCATAGCACAAGCGTTAAGCTTAGTTTGGTACCAGAGGTCCAAGCACGAAAAACTATCGAATTCGTATCGTAAACGTATCGAGTCCACGACAATATAACAAATATTGTATGGTTTTCGAACAACTATACATGACATTGTCGAAGGCAAGCTTGTTTATGTTTTCCGAGTGACAGTGACAGTTAGGTATTTTAAGCCGTATTTTAATTTTAATGCATTTTATTGTATTATAGTTAAAATGAGAATAAAATGTATATGCTGGCTCTACTAGGTAGGTACGAACGGCATATTTTTATACAAATTTATTTTAGTATATCTATCATCTATATCTACTTTTTCATCGTCATATATTACTGTGGAATTAATTGGCTTTCGAAGTTTAGTAATTTTAAAACATTACATACTCAAAAACCTAAGATTTAATATGATTCGAATCTTTTCTCACCGACAATTTCTAAGTGAAAAAAGTTTCGACTCGAGTGCTCGATAGCCAGCCTTCGAAATTTAGATTACCGTACGTCAAATTAAAGTTCGCGATACGAAATCATTCGTAGCAAAATAAGTTCACATTTTGAAATAAAACTACGTTTACGGAATCTATCGCGTTTACTTGATTTTACTACTATCCCGACGTTTCGAATACTTTACAGCATTCATGATCACGGGTGGACTTAGATGATAGACGTCCAAGGCTGATATGTCATGAATGCTGTAAAGTATTCGAAACGTCGGGATAGTAGTAAAATCAAGTAAACGCGATAGATTCTGTAAACGTAGTTTTATTTCAAAATGTGTAACATTCGCGTAAATATCAGAAAGTATTAAAATAAGTTCATTTTACGCACAATAGGGGCGCTGCACAATTCTCATACAAATTTTATTGTTTTCGATGATGATACGAATACTTTTTCGCAAGTATTTCGTGCTCGGGCTACAGAAGACGTTGTGTGAAAATATCCGTGAATATCCGTGAATATTTTTTGTTAATGTCGGAAAAAATGTACCTAGCCGCACACCTCGTCGTTCGGGGCAATGAACAGGGTAGTCTGAGGCCCTCACCCGCTAAATAAACTCGATGTGGCGTCTCTGCGCCTGTACGTACGGACCACAGGAACTCTGTGACATTACTTCATTAGTTTACCATTTAACCTTGCACATTAGAACGTCACATCACTTCAACTTACCTACTTCAAATTACTAATCTTCGACTGGTAAAAAACCATACGACCAATCTGATAGTAAGCGTTTACCATAGCATGTGACACGAGAGAAAGGGATAGGGTGTAGAGAAGAACTATGATAAGGAATTATTGCCTCCGGCGCTCTCATTTACCTGGCGAAACACAACAGCAAGAGTACTACTGTTACTATAAGTCGATAGTCTGTGAGAGGATGGTATTATTTTAATCCGTGAGATAAAATGCTAAGCAACGGTTAGACATTATTGTTAATAATGTCTAACCGTTGCTTAATAATAATTGGTCTATGATCGGAGGTGTGTAGCAAGTGGTAACACTTACCATCAGGCGGAGGCTAGTCAGCCGCCATCTTTACAATATCTTTACTAGTATTATAAATACGAAAGTGAGTTTGTTTGTTTGCTACACTTTTACGTCGTAACAATCCAATACCAATAAATCAATCATACAAATTTACATAAGTACATATTATCTAGAGCCCCGTAAATGACAGTGCTTCTAAAAATTCGTATCTAAATCATAACACATATAGACTTTGTTCTATACTACAGAGATGAAGTTTGCCAAGTCTGAGTGTAGAGTTCTAAGGTCTCGACTAGTTTAGACATAGAAAGTAATCTGACTTTTCAATATTATTTGTGAATATGATAACATTTTTTTATTGCTTGTAGTGGCAGACGAGCCACGGCCCATCTGATGGTAAATGGTAACCGTGGCTCATGGACTCAACTATACCGAGAGTATTGTCAATCGCTACAACCAAAACGCAACTTTCATGTGCTTCATGGCCGGTCACACGGGAGTTGGTAGTACCAACACGCTCGGGCCCGATACCAAGTGAGTACTCCCACTTGGTACCCAGCCCTACCACCAGTCATGCAATGGATGATAATTGCTTACTTCCCTTAGTCGCCTCATACGACACCCGTGGAAAAGAATGGGGTGGTGACACTTGTATTCTTAGTCCGTCACCACACGGTCAATCCCGGAAAATGAATGTTTTCCGTGGGATAGCTAGTTTTGCATAGTAATAATGAATGTATCGTAGAGTGCATTATTTATATACTGTAGTTCAAGCGGGTGGAGTCACAGGCAGATTCTAGTAATATTTTAAACGCAGAAGTGAAGCTTGTTTCTTTGTTATGCTTTTCTACCTTAACTGCGAAACCAATCATAGGTACAGTATGTAGCCTAGACAATAATGTAGCCTACTTTATATCGCGCATAACTGGATGGTTCCTGTTGATAGCTACACTTGCGTAGACGTACTTAATGTATCGTAGAGTGCCGTATTTATGTTTTGAAATGCATGAGGACATAATCGCGGGCAGAAATTAATAAGCTATAAAATATCTAACATTAGGAATCTAAGTCTTATATCGTCGATGCCATTATTAAAGGCATGTATATGTATGGCAAATTGCCACGCCTCACCTCACATGCCACGCACACAGGCGCTCTGCTGACGGCATCCATATTTATGATTTCCGACATTAATGTTGATAATAAATAAATAATTTGCGGATGTTTATTTATATATGAATTATAGGAGGTCTTAAATGACACGGTGGATGAGCGATTGTGACATGTGATTACAATGATCTTGTCTTGATGGTTTTATTGCAATAGCCTGGCTTCTACAATTTAAATGTATCTCGATCCTCCTAAACATTATCTACGTTACCCGTGTTCACTTGCGATGTATAACGCCTCGGTTTTGTTCGTAGACAATTTATATCATATCTAAGTGTTTACTTAAAAAAATTTACTCTGCAAAAAATATTTTGCTTCGTCATATAGTTTCTCAATCGAGCTAGTTCATTCATCTGTGGTCTTCACTAGTTCCACGTGATTGCAAATGTTCAAAAAGTTGCCATTACGTTTACGCTCATTCATCAGAACTAGATTTTCATAAAAAGTCTGAAAGTAGAAATCCTTGTAAATAAAACAAGAATGTTATAAATTAGTTGTTAAATTACGGATTCTGAGGTAAAACTATTGAGAATTGATCAATCCTTTTCTTTTTAAAGTAGTAAAAGTGTGGTAGCTCAATATTCTGAAGTAATTTTGACTTTGATTTGTTTGGAGCACATTTACCAGCTGTATGGTGTACATTTACCAGCTGTATGAAGCGCATTTACCAGCTGTATAGTGCACATTTACCAGCTGTATGGTGCACATTTACCAGCTGTATGGTGTACATTTACCAGCTGTATGGTGCACATTTACCAGCTGTATGGTGCACATTTACCAGCTGTATAGTGCACATTTACCAGCTGTATGGTGCACATTTACCAGCTGTATGGTGCACATTTACCAGCTGTATGGTGCACATTTACCAGCTGTATGGTGCACATTTACCAGCTGTATGGTGCACATTTACCAGCTGTATGGTGCACATTTACCAGCTGTATGGTGCACATTTACCAGCTGTATGGTGCACATTTACCAGCTGTATGGTGCACATTTACCAGCTGTATGGTGCACATTTACCAGCTGTATGGTGCACATTTACCAGCTGTATGGTGCACATTTACCAGCTGTATGGTGCACATTTACCAGCTGTATGGTGCACATTTACCAGCTATATGGTGTACATTTACCAGCTGTATGGTGCACATTTACCAGCTGTATGGTGCACATTTACCAGCTGTATGGTGCACATTTTTTTAAAGACCACACCTCTTACTAAGGAATAATCCCTGAATCGCGGGGGACTTTACAAACATACCATTTAACGAACAAAAATAATACCCAGACTCAGAACAATATATGTGAATCACACAAAGCATTGTTCAGTGTGGGACTATATCCCACTATACTGGACATGACAGATTGGTATATAAACCACTCCGCCATATGTAATCAATCACGTCGATCTCTACAGACTGGAGGAAGCTAATTCCAGCCTCGAAGTATAAGAAAAAGCTATAATATTATTTCAACAAAAAATACATTTGATTCGATGTAATTAGGTATAAATGATCCTTACGACCTTAGAGAACATTCACGGGTATGAATGTAAACACGTGTATAGACGTGCGCCGAGAAGTACTTAAACATGACTGTGTAAAACATTTAAAGATTATGTAGTGAATATCATTTAAATGCAAATTTAAGTAAGTGTTTAGTTTATGTTGCGATCACGTTTGGATTCTCTGCCGTCGCAATTATCTTGGTATATTATACGAGTACCTATTTGTCAATGTTGAGCAATAGTTTCCTCGGCCTGACATGGAATTGAACTGTCTATCACAATGCTGGCGCTATGCGGTTTGCAAGCTTCTCAAACTATCTATGAAATGTATCACGCATGCAGGGTTCCTCGTAATAGTTTCCTTAACTAAACAGTGATCATTTGAAAGAAATAGGCAAATAATTTCAGAGGAGCACAGAGGTAAAACTTAATACTCACAGTCTCTATATCTATATGGAGCCCGGTGCGTCTGTACACTTGTACAGTGAGGGTATTATATCAAATGTGGAGAGATGACAATCAGAGAAAGTATTGTGATATTTTTATTAGCACTTGATATGCTTGGCCAATTGTAAGAACATAAAGTGCGCAAGTGTGAAATCGAGAACAATTGTCACGAGCAGAATTTGAACTTGTATCTCCTGGACTGTAACAGTTGCTTTGGCAATTCAGCCACCGTGACATACCATGGATAATATTAAGAAGGAATGTGTTATCGAAATTCATAGTCTCAAGTGTTCCAGATTTTATTGTGGTTACCATGGCTTAGCTTTACTTAGAATATGGGCTTTTTTTTAAAAGTATTAACATAGAACGAAAGTCCACGTATATAAAGTCGCGGGCACTTGCTAGTGTCACCTAGTGTATAATAAAATTAGATCATTCAGGGATAGTTCTCAAAGTACCATCGATGCCCTGATTGGTATCGGTAAACCATTTAAAATAATAGGCTGAAAGCTCGCTTCACCTTTCAAACACGAAGTTGACCAAAACTAGTCCATAGCTCAATCTAAATTGTAAACTACTTTGAATACTCCATCGTCCATTTTACTATCCAACCTCACGCGAGAGAGTACTTCCGGCTCCGGGTCGATGACCGACGGAGTCTTCTCACGTATCGTACTGTCTCCAATGCAGTACTATGCAATATGTAGGACTGTGCCAGCGTTTCTCAATATTAAATAATTTTGTAAATAATATATAACCATTAATCCTAATTTATATACATTATAATGCTGTAACAGAGCTATGTCTATATATTTAAGATATTTATTTAAAAAAAATGTATATTGTGATATCTTCATTTAATGGTGCAGGCGTCACCCAAAGACGTTAAGTATGAATGTGTTGTCGAGATTAGCAGTCAGGAGCAAGGGTCACGATGGCTGAATTGGCAAAGCATCTGGACGGTATCCAGGAGATGCAGGTTCGAATACTGCTCGTGGCTGTTATTTTCGATTTCACATTTTTCACTTTGTGTTTAATCTTCATTTAATATGAAGTTATTACAGCTTTTTAGTTTAGTTATATGTGTTCTTGCCGTGGAGAGGAGGGGGAAGGTCGGAGAGCGGAAGTGTCTTAGCCAAAGTTAGAAAGTAGACCTCATCATTTTAATCTATCCAATAAGAAACGCAGATGAAGTCGTGGGTATGAGCTAGTCAACAATAAAATTATAATATACACTAGAATCTAAGATTATTTACTTAAAAGACAGGTTATACCTAGATACTGTTACTAATACGATAAAAGTGTATGCCTGGATTTTTGAATACTACACGAAAACTATAGTAAAATGGACTAAAACTAGTTTTAAGGAAATTATTGCACATATCACGATATTGAAACTACCCAATTTGGTACACGAATAAATAACTGAACATGATAAAGGGTATGAACACCTAAATTTGATAAATCTATAATCTATATAACATAATAATTATATATAATTATATACAGGGTCTGTCGTAAATAATGGATAACCCGTTAATTGGAGATAGCCCTGATGTGAGGCTTCAAGAAAATTGACTTTTTATTTTAGGATTGCCATTCGTGTGAAAACGGTAGACAACTTTGTATTTTTTTTTAATTTTCCTTCTTTGCTCATTCATTCGGTCACCATTTCAACAAAATAACTTATTTTAATGTACTTTTTTTGTATGTGACTCTTGGATACTTGTGAAATGATTTTAAGATAATGGGGCAATTTAAGATATAGGGCAGCTATAGCATAGTATATTTTTTTTTTCCACAGTTAATGTTAAAATTTTCACATGAAGAAAAAAATTTGCTTACACAGTGCGTAAAATGTAAAATTTGACAGTATTTTACATTAATAATGTCTAATATAGTAATCTAATATAATAATACAAGTGTCCAGGAGTCAGATACAAAAAAAAGTACATTAAAATAAGTTATTCTGATGAAATGGTGACCGAATGAATGAGTAAAAAAGGAAAATAAAAAAAAATACAAAATTGTCTACCGTTTTCACACCAGTGGCAATCCTAAAATAAAAAGTCAATTTTCTTGTAGCCTGGCATCAGGGCTATCTCCGATTTACAGGTTATTATTTACGATAGACCCTGTATATATTGTCCCGACTGATGATCAACGCACGGCCTGAACTAATAAGGCTACAGAGCTGAAAATTGTAATGTAGGTTTATTTAACTAAATATTTATATCATATTTAAGCAGTCTTTTTTTTTGATGAATGAAACGTTAAACAATAATATTAGTTTGATTGTATAAAAATGACCATTTTGCTCTGAAGAGGTCATTCATGTAGCTCTAAACATATTAAGCTGTGACGCTGTAAGTCCACAGTGTAGTGAAGATGACAAAATAGGTCTCTTGGATCGACGAAAGTCTGTTCCGAATCAACTCAGAAATCCTAATAAATAAGTAAAAAATACATTTATTTTGCTACTATAGTGTATAAAGTTTTATAATTAATTATATTTTACATCTTGGGGTCTTTAGTGAAAAGTTTGAGATATGTGACAAAATTTGCTATATACCTACGTAGATTCTAGTCTCATGCCGTTCAAAGTAGTTGCGATGTTTTCTTGTTAGGCTGAGCCTGTTTAAGGACTATCTATGGGAGATGAAAGCCTGCGCCGTCAGTAAAACAATTTCAAAGGCAACTAGAGCAACAAAAAGCAACTCGTAGCAATTCTATGGAAACTGGCCGCACACAGGACATATTGTAGTGCACAAGTGTACGCAACAAACATGTCGCTTTTCCTTCACCATCCACCGATAAATATGTATAAATAAATCTGACTAATATTATAAATTAAACACAAAGTGAAAAATGTGAAATCGAAAATAATCCTCCTGGATTGTGTTTAATGTATGTTGCTAAGCATGTCAAATGCTAAAAATATATATAAATATATCTAAATAATATTATAAATGCTAAAGTAAGTTTGTTTATTTGTTTCGCTTTTACACCTGAACTATTTAATCAAACTTCCTTTACAAAATAAAGTTTTTTTATACATATTATAGAGCTCAGAAAAAGACTTTTATCTCGGAAAAGAGATGGTTTTTATGTTATAGCTATTATCGTATAGGTAAAGATGATTAATGTTTCTCAGAGAATATTGACGCAATTTGATATCTTCAGACGAAGATCTTGTCCTCAGATTGAGGGTCGACTTCCAGACTTCTGCATTGGCAGTACACTATTTCTAGCGGAACTGCTGGACCCGTTGAAGTAATGTCATACAGTTACAGTGGTACGCCAATACAGGTGGAGAGACGGCATGGGGTGACTTTCTTTTATGAGCACAACCTTGTTATGTGAGGCCCTCATAATGCCCCGTTATTACGGGGTGTGCGGTTAGGCACATAATTATCCCACTTAAACAAGAATTATTTAGTATTCTTTTAGATATTTTATGACTATTATATTATTAGTGCAAACAGCATTCAAAAAGAAGGATGTAGGTACAAGGGGAGACCGAGACTCACCTACCTAGACCAAATCGGTCATGTATTGAAGGAGGGTGGAGTCAGGAGTCGCCGAAACCGGCGAGCGTGTATGAAGAGAGTTATGAATATTGAGCAAGCGAAAGATGTATGCAATAACAGAGCCTCTTGGCACTCTGTTCTCTCTGCCTACCCTTCAAGGAAAATGGCGTGATGATAAGTAGTAGTAGTATTGGCATTCAAAATCATTATCAATAGTCAAGTTTTTGAACTACTCGTATAATAATGAAGCGGCATCATCACCCCAAACACATAAAAGGCACAGTGCAGAGCAATTAAGAAAATAGTCTCTTTAGGAGTTTATATTTATATGTATAGTGTGTAGTGTAAAAAACGTTTATTATTATCATGTTTTTCTGCATTCATCCAAGTTATTACTGATGTTAAAACTAACGAAAGTAACGGACATTAATAAATTATGACCAGTAATAATTATAATACAGCAACAATTTAAATTGAATCTAAAACAGAACTACGAAACAAGTTATCGACGTATTGAACTACTTCTAAATTTAGAACAGCAACGTGTGAATGATTCAATTACAATCGAAGTTTTATTTATGACAACTATTTCCGTTCTGAATAATTAAATAGGAAAATAACTGAGATGTGTTCTTGTGTGTCGGGTCACCATATCTTAAGAAATACTACGGACATTCACAGATATCATCTTTTGATACGTATACTGCGAAATCTTTATACTTCATCCCGTGAGTCCATAATTTAGAGGAAAGAAGTCGTTCAACAGAATTAAAGGCTTGTGATCACGGGCATTTCTTGCTCACATATAGCGAAAGATGCCACAGGGTTTTTGTGTAGGCCGACAACTGGACTGCTGGGGTCGTATGGACAAAATGCGAAAGCGCGATAGTTGGTTTTAGTTGATGAATTGGGTAGCAGCAGCGATTCCCATAACCTCCTATATCCACCTCATTTGTCGGATTAAGATAAGAGGTTTAGAAATGAACAGTTCCATAAATTGTCTGTTTATGTGAGAAACATGGACACCGTACTAACATAGTACTATTCAAGTACTCATGCGTCAGCGAAGCGTCGGCGCCAGCGCATGTGCCGACCGAAAGATACGCGATACATTACACTTTATTACATCGTTCCATATGTAACTGATCACAAGTTACTATGATATATGTTTTACCTATATATCTACAAACTAACTACAAGGATATCGAGTAAAGCTTTATTATTGATATGCTATACTATTTCGTATAATATAGTAAATTATTGGGAGAAATCCCGTCCATAACCACCAAGGTACCAGTAAAATTATATTAATAATTTTATGAATATGATTTGATTTATTACCGACTTTAAGAACAGAAAGTTATAACAACTTCACTTATGTAGATATCGTTACTAGTAGGAGTACTATTAGGTTATTGTGTGGTATCGTTGTGTTTACATAACATGTGTTTAATACAACACAACAACAAACATAACATCACGCCTGTATTCCCCGAAGGGGTAGGCAGAGGTGTATTACACACCCACGACTCGCCAGCTATGTTTAAGTACCACGTAATAGGGGGCGAGCCTATTGACGTCTACCGGGCACATTTCCAAACTCCGGGCTGCTACTGAGAATTTTCCTTTTTAGGAAAAAGCTCAAAAACATTGCCCGACCCGGGAATCGAACCCGAGACCTCATGATTAGCAGTCGCATACACTACCGCTACACCACCGAGGCAGTTAGTGTGTGTTTAGTAAGTATTCTAAAGTGATTATTATATTTTAAATAGTGCTAACTGCCTCGACTGACTTAACTTTCGAACGTTTATTAAGTATCGACCTCCTTAGCGAAGATCCATCAGCGTTGGTTCTGCTAAATTGCTAAATCTATAGATTAATCGAGTCAATGGTTCTATGTACACTAAACTGTGCGGTGGTTACGGGTTGTTTTCACCAGGTGCCGATGTAGAAGAATCCCGTTAGTGGTACCACTAAGTCTTCAAATCATAATCCCTATATAGCTTCAGGCTTCATTGTCCATGTCGTGACGGACTAAAAATACTAAGGGAAGTAAGCAATTATCACCCATTGCATTACTGGTGGTAGGGCTGGGCACCAAGTGAGAGTACTCGCTTGCTTCGGGCCCGAACGGGTCCGTAACACCGTCTCCTGCGTGACCGGTCATGAAACACGTCAGTGTGTTTTGGCTGTAGCAGAAGATAGCCGTTTATTCTTTCATTCCATATCTCAGAAATGAAATGGTACGCAGCGGCTTGACAATACTCTCGGTATAGTTGAGTCCACGGGCGACGGTTACCACTTACCATAAGGTGGGCCATGGCTCGTCTGCCATCATTAGCATTAAAAAAAAGGTCTGCAACTGCCTTAGTAGCCCAATGTTAAAGTTTGTGACTGCGGATTCTAGGTCTCGGTTATGAGTCCCGGGCCGGACCGACAATAAGTTTTTCCATAAAAAATTCTCTATAACAGCTCAGAGATAGGAATTTGGCGGAGTTTCACGTGCCTATTTTCTCTCCGATCATGACGGTATGTCTCTCTGAGAATGAGGGAACAGAGAGTGCACTAAAGACTTAACCTTTCGCGATTTGTATACATTATACACAAATATTTACGTTTCGGGTCTTAATCGCGTATATAATGTTGAGGTTGAATACCTTCATTTCCCGACGTTTCGACCATATCCCATCGGCCGTGGTCACGGGTTAACTGGTGTAGTTCAGCGTTGAATCCGTGAAGCGCGGGTGTCTGTAACTACCCTCGCCTCCTTTATATTTTGGTCTCAGAAACTGTCGGTACTTCGACACACCACACTAACGACATTCTCACACTGGCGCGTAATGTTTGTTCGGCGATATGTACACTTACTGATGACAGGATTCCCTGATGTTGACAAACAGTATCCATTATCTCGGTTGAAATTAGCATGTTTTTTGATTTCAATCGCTTCCCGCGCCATCCTGGAGTAATAGTGACGATCGGTGGAGAGGACCTGTGGTTTATGAAGTCCAATTTCCCGCCTCCAGCAAGTGTTTCGCTATAGCTGACTTTACCTTATAGCGTACCAACCTGAATTGTAGATACTTATATATAATTTTCTTGGGTGTCAATATTCTATTAGAGTATTGTACTTCCCTGTTCGAGGCGCCTAATTAATAATGAAACCTGGAATTACTGGATAAGAAAAGGAGTTTTCTGTTTTTTGCCTTCCTTGCATTTATCTAGACAAAGACAAAGACATTTTATTGCAGGAACTGTGTAGTTACAAAGGTGTAGGTAAGATAAATAGTATCAACAGTTTACGCAGGCGAGCATAGCAACATTTCTTATAATAATTAAATAAATGTTCCAATTAAAATATTAGTAATTTAAAGTTGTTCGAAATATTCAAAAAAATCTACGACGTCGCGGGACGTCTAGCAGATGTGAAACATCAAAATTATTTTGTAGAAATAAAATGATAATAACTTGACAAAGTACTCCAAACAAGACGAATCAAACGAGTATAAACTCGATAGGGTTGCGTAGTTTCATTACAGAGTTACAGTGGCCACCTTCCAGCTCCATCGTCAGACCCTAGATACTATCTAGAGACAAAGTACTCGTCAAGATAAATCATACGAGCCCAAACTCGATGGAGTTATGTCGTTTTATAACGGAGTTCCTATGGCCACCTTCTAGCTCCATCACCAGACCCTGGATACTATCTAAAGACAATGTACTCGTCAGACAAATCAAATAATTTCAAACTCGTTAGTGTTGCGTCGTTTCATTACAGAGTTACTGTGGTCACCTTCCAGCTCCATCATCAGACCCTGGATATCATCTATCACTGAAGTTCTAGTCAGGACATTTTAAACGAGCCCTAATTCAATGGAGTTGCGCCATTTAATTACAGAGTTTCGCATGGCCACCTTCCAGCTCCATCATCAGACCCTGGATACCATCTAAAGACAATGTACTCATCAAGACGAATCAAACGTGTCCAAACTCGACGGGGTTGCGTCATTTCATTGTATAGTTACTATGGCCACCTTCCAGCTTCATCATCAGTCCCTGGATACCATCTAGACACAAAGTACTCGGCAAGACGAATCATACGAGCCCAAATTCGATGGGGTTGCGCCGTTTTTTTATAGAGTTCCTATATCCACCTTCCAGCTCCGTCATCAGATCAGCTCCATATCATCATAATATTGTATTATCACGTGATATACACATGCGTGTAAAATTTCAGCTCAATCAGAAACCGTGAAGTGTGTCAAATTTAACTTTCAAGATTTGAACGGAACAAGTAGGTACAATAAAAGCGTCGCCACGCTAACAACCGATTTTACCCTCCCTCCGCAATAGATGTTTCACATCAATAAGCTATAAAATACTTTGTGAGTTAACCATTCTTTTAATGTTTTTTTAAATACTTCACCATTTAGTTTTTTTAATTCTATCGGTAAATGGTTATAAAAACTCTTATTGCTGAAACATAAGTACTCTTATAGAACATTGTGTTATTAACATTTGGAAAACGTAAATTATATCTATATTGACTGCGTACATTTAGTTTACATTCTGATATTTGAGTGAAATAATGTAAGTTACTATTAACAAATAAGCATAACTCCAATATATAATTGCCTGTAAGTGTCAGGAAACCTTTCTCTCTGAAAACAGATCTAAGAGATTCTTTTGTCTTCATTTTATAAATGATCCGTAAGCATCTCTTTTGCAAAACAAACGTAGATTGCACTTTGAATGAATTACCCCAGTAAATAACCCCATATGTTAATTGGGGGTACACATAACCAAAGTAAGCAGATTTTGCGATATTTGTGGATGTTGTTTCTATAAGAATGGGCAAAACGTAACAATAGCTTGATATTTTTTTATTTATTTTTTCTATATGACTCTTCCAGTTCAAATGTTGATCTATGGATACTCCTAAAAAATTAATTTGTTCAATTTCGTCAATTTGTACGTTTGATTCTCTTATTTGTAAAATTGGTGGTCTATATTTATAATTTCTAAATTGCATTACTTTTGTTTTTGTTGAATTTACTTTTAAATTTATGAATTTTAACCAGTTCGTTACAGTCTCTTACGACATTTTGGATCTGTATTTTAGCACTTGACATGCTACTTTAAGGCACAAATTATTTGTGAAATGTGGAAAAAAAGAAATTTAGTGCGATCGGGAATCGAATCTGCGTCCCAATCAGTCCCTTAGCGGTTAGAACACTTCGCCGGAATTGGAAGGGAGGCAGGTTTGATTCCCGCACGCACTAAAGTTATTTTTTTCCACATTTCACAAATAATTTGTTCTTTAGTCTCTTACGACTTCACATCGAGACTGTGACAAAACTTTGAAGCACATATAAAAATGAACGTCTCTCGTAACTTTGTCGAGAATTTCTATAATCGATCTTACTCCTAAAACGTCTTTATCTTATTAAGGCCAATGGTATGAATGTCGTGAGTCATGATGGAACATCTCACAAAGACGCCTACACTTTGCATACAGCAATATATAGGAGAACCCACGCTGAAGACCTTGCCGCTAAAATACAGAAGGATCTTACCCATGGCCAGGGTTGGCTAATTATGATAAGAATTGATTAAAGCTATGATTTTAAACAGAACGAGACTTTTATATATTTAAATTTTAGAAGTAATAATGTTAACTATGTGAAAAAATATTACGTGTATGTTAACTGAACAAATTGTGCAATGCTCAAAGTGAACCTATCTATAAATTCTCTGTAAATAAACCTGATGTGAGGGCAGATTAAAATGCACGATGATACATACGCACAAATATATATAATCATATTATATGTTCAGCCATTTTTTTTTGTACGTTAAGGCGGAAAAAAATGTTCCTAACCGCACACCCCGTTGTTCGGGGCAACGAACAAGGTAGTGTGGGGCCTTCACCCACTAAAGAAACCCGCCGTGTGCCATCTCTCCGCCTTTATTGGCGGGCCACTGGAACTATGTTACATTCCTTCGGTGGTCCGCCGCCGCCAGCGGCTTACCCTTTCGGGTACCTCCTCGCAGAAGGCAGCGACCGCGGCCCAATTCCTGTCGCTGCCAAGCATGGCTCTGACGTCCTCCCCTATTGCCGCGACGAGTTCACGGCGTTGCTGGGCCCTAGCCGGGCACGACTTGAGCGTGCGCTGCGCCCTGTCCTCGTCGCAGCCGCAATGAAGACAGCCTGGAGTCGCTTCCCTCTTTGCGACTATGTGCAGGTATCTGCCAAAGCAACCGTGCCCCGACAGCACCTGCACCAGTCGGAAGGTCAGGACTCCACGCCGTCGCCTTGCCCACTCTTCCAGCACTGGCTGGAGTGTCCCTACGATCCGAAGACCGGCCCGGGGCGCCTCAAGCCGTGCCCTCCAGCTGGCCATACCTGGCAACCACGCTGGATGGGGGACGACTACCCCCCTCCCGCTCTTGCGACGCCTGCCGATACACCTCGGCGAGCATCCCCGCCTCCAAGTCCCACGGAGGGATTCCGGCCAACGCGCAAGCCGCCTCCGTCGACACCTCCGTCGGCATCCACGTATGACCCTGGACGCGACGACTCTTTGTGACCTCCACAGAAGAGCCCTGTTCAGTGCGTCCAGGGACCCCGCCCACACGGGTGCGCCGTACTGCGCCATCGACCGGACCGCCCTCGCGTAAAGCCGTCGGCACGCATTGTTGGGTCCGCCTATATTCGGCATGAGCCGCGCAAGGGCGGACGCCACACCAACGAGCCTCTGGGACTGTTGACGGAAGTGCTCGCGAAAGCGCCACCGCCCGTCCAGCACCAGGCCCAGATACTTAATCTGGGCCTGCACCTCAATTTGGACTCCCTCCACCGTGATCGAGGCGTCAGCAGGTGGCCGACGTCGGGGCCCATGGAAAAGCAGGGCCCCCTACTTGTCCAGGGCCACCCTAAGCCCGAGCGCCCCAATCCTCCTGACCACCTCCGAGGTCCCTAAGGTGGCCAGGAATGCCGCTTCCTCAAAGTTTCCACCCTGGGCCACGATCAGCGTGTCATCCGCATAGGAGATGACTGCAAGACTGGAACGGAGCCGACAACGTAGCACCCAGTCATAACCGATGTCCCACAGGAGCGGCCCAAGAACCGAACCCTGCGGGACACCGCACGACATGGGTTTCCTCACATCGTCCCCTATGCGGCTCTCATAGAGAACGCTGCGGCCCTCAAGATAGTCCGCTACCTGCCGCCTCAGGTATGCAGGCTCCCCGTGATACTGGAGCGCCTCCCTGAGGCAGCTTAATGGCAGACTATTGAATGCATTGGCTATGTCAAGCGACACCGCCAACAGCACTCCACCGCTGGCGACGATGGCCGCGGCCGCGGTCGCAGCCCTCAGGCGCATAATCGCGCTGAACGTCGAACGACCACTTCGAAAACCAAACTGGGCGTCCGACAAGTCGGGTCCAACGTCGCGCAGGTGCTGGATGATGCGGTCGGCAAGGATTTTCTCCAGCAGCTTACCCGCCTCATCCAGCAGCACGATGGGCCTGAAGGCCCCGATCGAACTCGGCGTTCGCCCCGGCTTCTGCAGGAGTACCAGTCTCCCCTCCTTCCAGCAGTCAGGGAACCGTCCGGACGCCAGGCACACGTCGAACAGTCCCCTGAGGCGGGGCTCCAGGTGGTCCAAAGACAGGGCCTGCACCCGGGCGGGTATCCCGTCCGGGCTGGGGGCGGTGTTCTTGGAACGAATTCGCGAAACAGCCGCCCCCATTTCCGACGCATTGTTGGGCGGTACACTGAGATCGGCCTCCCGGTCGCTACCTGGCTGTGCCATGACCGGGGGCGTGTGCTCCGCCCGTCGTGGGAATAGGCCCTCGCCCACCTCGGTGAGGAGGCTGGGCTGAAGGGTCTCTGTGATGGGGGGGCCCTGAGTGTGGAGCTTTTTCAGCGCCGCACGATATGGGCGACCCCAAGGGTCACGGTTGAGACCGTCCAGCATCTCCTGCCTTTTTTCCGTTTTGGCGCGGCAGATGGCCAACTTGAACGCGGCCCGCGAAGTGCGGTACGCCTCGTATAGCTAGCTCTCCCGCTCCCCATCGCGGCTGCGCCGCCGGCTGCGGGTGTAGGACCTCCGGGCATGAATGCACGCCGCACGGAGGTCCGCCAGCTCCTGGGACCACCAGTAGAGCCCCTTCCTTGGAGGAGGACGTCACACACGGGGCATGGCCGTGTCGCACACCTGCGTAATCGCAGCGCGAAATCGGCCAGACTCAACGTCCACCCCCTCGGTGAGGGCCGGTGAAGACAGCCACGAATGAACGATGACTGCCTCCGCCAGTAGGTTCCTATCTAGCATACCCACAGTTCACCGCGGGAACGCGGGAGTCCTGCGCGCCGCGTGACCCCTACTGGCACCCTGAAGGGACCGGGAGACCTCAATCCGGATGTACCGATGATCGAACAAGACATCCTCCAGGACACACCAGTACCTCATTCGTGCTGCGACGTCGGGGGTAGCGAACGAAAGGTCCACTATTGACCCGCCCCGTCGCCGCACGCACGTGTTGACGGAGCCTCTGTTAAGCAAACAGAGGCCCGTCTGTGCCGCCCACTCTACCACCGCCGCTCCACGGGCGTCCGTCGCAGGGGACCCCCACGCCGTAGATTTGGCGTTGAAGTCCCCCACGACCAGTGCCTGCAGTCTCGACATAGTTAGCGATGCCATCACAAACTAACGATCGTTATATAATAACGAAAAGTTTTAGTTGCCGTAACGATGTTATCGATAAGTGCAAGTCTGTACAACCGAGTTAACGAACAAAATTGTACATTATCTTGGCTTTACGATATCGGTATGCTAACGAAAATCGTATTCATAGTTCAGTTATTTCGCAGAAAAAATACTAGTAGTTAAAAAATTTGCTTGAATTAAGGGAAAAATAGGGAGATATTATCATGTAAACCTAATTAATTTTTATTAAAAATGGTTCAATTACTATGTAAGCTAGCATAAATCTACGTACAATTCCTTTTTGTTATCGAAAGTTTTATGTAGCCTTTATATTTCTTTAAAATTACACCAACTTTGAAAAAATTTAAGGGACACAAACTTTCTCATCCTCGGTGGATGTTGTTAATACTCCAAGGAGTGCTACTGCCCATCCATTCATCCATTAGCCTTTCAACGTCCACTGCTGGACATAGGCCTCCCCAAGAGAACGCCACAACGAGCGGTCCCGTTAAGGGGCATAATGCCGTAATCGCCACACTTGGCGGGTGGGTTGGCGATCGCAGTGTTTGTTGTTAATACTCGAGGGAGTGCTGCTGCCCACTCCCTCGGTATTCCCTGAGTCGACTCTTACGACTCCCATGGGTGGAGAGGGGTGGGACAATTCTAAAGCCAGCCTCACACGGCTAAACTAGTGCTGTCAGTACCTTTATGAAAAGAAATGAAAACAAGCATTACAAAAAACGTATCTGCGTCTGCACGACCTAAAGGTTGACTGGCAGAGAATGCTTTTAGCATTAAGTCCGCCTTTGTACAAATAGTGCATGAAGTTTTTAAATAAAAAATACTATAGCTATATATAGGTAGTAAGCTCATAAATCAGATTATAGGTGGAAACGTAATGATACTCACTTGGGACTCAAGTCTGTAAGGCCGTTGCCGTTGAAAAGATGGCCGAAGTTCAGCTATAAGCTCGGTAAACATCTCTTTATTCAATCTATAGGGGAATAAAAATTGGTGGTCTTCTAATAACAACGGATTTACACATTCGCGCCGGTTTTGCGTCATTTCTCGTCGCATAACCATATCGCTCCTGTTTTCGAGCAAAGTCCTGTTCCTACGCTAAATACTCTTCTACTATTTTATTTTTTTGTGAATCTAAACCTTTATTATACTGCCTGACCGCAGCGGAAACAAAGACCGCTGCAGTCAAAACAGTTAGTTGTCGGACACACAGGCTGGGTGTGTCCGACCGCCATGCACTTAAAGGCTCCAGCACGGTGACCCACCCGCGCGGAACTCCAGCCCACGAGAAGCCTGCCTTCGTCGGCCAAGGTTTTGACCGCTGCGACAGGGCACCTCGCCCAGACGGCACCTACACCGCCGGGACCGGTCCGAATGGAGCCCACTCTGACGGCATTCGAGCATCCGGTTTTCGAGGCAATAGCCTCCCGGACGTCGTCCGCCGTCACTGAGTCATCCAGACCAGAAATGCGCAGTTCAACGCCGTTTACCGGTCTGGTGACACGGACTCCACTTCCCTCGCCAAACAGACCCGTCAGCCTTTCGGCTACCGTGTCAGCCATCCTGGGACCCTCCGCCCCAGGGAACTCGAGAATTCGAGCTCCTGTGCGGGCTAGGTGGGTCCGGGCGGCGACGTCTCCGATGTCGGAGACATCGATTTCCGCCCGGGCCTTCCTCAAAATGGCCTGATACGTCAGGCCCGCTTCCGCTTCCGGCAGCATAGTGATTACCACCGCTGCCGTTTTTGGCGCTTGAAGCTTGCGCGGCTTCTTAGGGCCGGGCTCGCACCCTGGCGCTTAGGGAGTCGATGCGTGGGTCATAGATCGCACTAACACGATCGATGACCTGGCGCATCTGCTCCTCGCTGAGGAGTTCAGGGGCAAGAGACCTCGCGCCCGCCGCTGAGGCTGAGGCTTTTGGCACAGCCTTGGCGAGCCCTGGTTTGGCTCGCTGGCCACTGCGCTCTTTTCAAAGCTCTGCCACCTCATCCTCGAGGCGCCTGCAGCGCGCCTTTGTCTTTTGTGGGTTCTGGAGTACATCTATGCTAAATTTCATGCAACACAACATCAAACGCACTTCAGTCTATATATGTATGCAAAATTCGACAGTTATCGGTTTAGTAGTTATAGCGTGAAAGATGATAGTAAGGATAAAGGTTTTAATAGGCAAAGCACGCGGATGGGTTAAGTGGACTTCGAGATATGATATCTAAATTTATACATCCCATCCACACACACACAGTTGACCAAGTTGGTCCAGTGCGGTTGAAAATTTTTCGATGTACTCCTTCACCATATTATATCCCAGGATAATTATTTCGGTTTGAATAATGTGCAGCTCCTAGTAATTGCGCTACAAGACATATTCGTATCTTTATAAACAATTCGCGTGGTCGGATTTTCAAGCTCATCTGTTCTTTAACAAAGTTATTTTATTAAAGAATATTTTGTTTTATTTTATTTATTTGTTATGGTTTTTTATTTTCAATATGCATAACACGGATAGTTATAATGTCATGTTATAAATTAAAAACTATTTAATTGTAACTAGCACACATTTGTTTGTTTATATATTTTTACTGATAATATTTGCTGCAAATCTATTAACATTGTCTTTATAAATGAGGACAATCTTATCACATCGTAACAAAAGGGTTATCATATCTATAACAAAATAGCCACTATCAATTAATTACAAGCGCTTATCTGTGGTAATTGATAATTTTCATTGCGATAATAATGTAATTATTTTACTGTGAATTCGCTGTGTAGTCGTGTGTTACTCTATATTTAAAATGGTTTTAACTTCAATACATGAAGAAACCGATAGTTCAAATTCAGAAAAATCAAGATTAGTATCGGATGGCAAGTTTTTTAAAGTTATTTATGAAAGTACAGACAGACATGTTAAATGCAAACATGACAAGGTTAAAATTTCACAAAAAGAATTCAACAATAACATTATATATTACTTTTTGAACACAATGATGCCACTGAAAGTAATCGATGAACCACATTTCAGAAAAATATTCTCCTGCTTAAACATCGATAAATTAGGATTGAATATTATGACCAAATCATCTCTAGAGACACACGTCGATGACATGTACACAAATATAATGACTGATATTATAATCCAATTAAAACATGTTAAAGATGTGTGTATTATTACTTACTATGACTCATTATATAGCTCGTCATCGTGGATGGTCACTACGTGCCATTGGATATCCACGGATTTGAGAAGAAAATCATGCGCAATATCATGTCGACCATTTCATGGTCACGTAACTAACAGTATGTTTAAAAGTGTTAATAAACCTGATGAATTGAAGTTAATAGCTGGCGTAGAAGATTTTAAAATGGCAATTACAGAAAAAGAGGCAAACATATCTGAGAGTAATGAAACCACAGAAACAATTGAGAGGATATACGTGAACGATGCTATAATTACAGTATCCAATATTTCGACTTCGAGAGACGATATACATTTACATTCATGCATCACCTACAGGTTAGAAGACATATTTAGACATTCAGCTAGAGATTATATAGGTATGAAAGTAATCCAAAAATGTTATCAATTAGAAAGAGCTGGAAAAACTTCTAGGAACACAGAAGTTATGCAAAATATTCTTGGGTTTGTAATTAAGGAACGGGAATATGGCCACGACAGCCATTGTTTTGGTGAATATAAATTTCTTCAACAGATATTAAAAATACAAGAAAAATCCAATGAATTGCATACAGCTCTGGAATTGAAAGCCCCGTTAGAAGAAAAAGATTTCATAATAATAAAGGAATGGTTAAAATGCTTTAGTCCTATTGCAGAAGCTATGGAAGTATTAAACCAGGGTAGTGAGTTTTTTTACGGAATCACTTTGCCATGTCTGTTGTCACTAAGAAAAAAATTAATCAAAATTTCTAATGAAAACTTCGAATATTTAAAAGAAACGCCGGCTAAATATTTAGAAATGGTAGAACGAATGTTTTATTACAACTTTAATTTATCGACAGATAGGGATATGAACGCAGCGATAGCGGCGATGTCTTATCCAAGGTTTAAAGATAAATGGTTGAACTTAATGGATGTTCAATATGGTGACAAAATAAGAGCTGCTTTTCAAGAAGCAATAGTTATGGAAATGACTAGCCCTGTCGCATCAGAAGAAAAAACTGCAAATGTAAAGGAACCTTTCTTCGATTTTAATAATGAATCCAGTAATGGGGAGATTAATGGTTGGTCATCTAAGGCAAGAAAGATAATTAAATTGTATTTATCTGATAAAGAGACGGATTTGTCTATGTTGAACAGACATGAAGAAGTAAAGAAAGTTTTTATCAAGTACAACACGAGTGCATCAACGATAAATATTGTTGATAGAGAATTCTTGAGACAAATCTTGGGAAAAATTGATAAAAATACTCAGTCAGCCGATGTTATTGAAAAAATGGTACTAATTAAATACCACATGAGTCAGATTAAAAAAAAATGTAACGAATAAAATTAATGAACAAACTGACCTCTGCTTAAAAGCGTGTTAGTATTATATAATGATTCATGACTACCATTTATTAAAAATTAAGCCTTTTTTAAGAAAAACGATATAACATCTTATGTTATTTGGCATGACCTATCTCATGTAGTTATTACTGACTATAAGTACAGTTTTAATGTCGCTGTGGTTCCACCTACTATAACAAGAAAAAGTGAATGCATTTTCATTGCAACAATAATAATTTTTTACATATGTACTAACAGTTTTTTGCCTTACCTATAAAGGAATAAAATGGTACATTATGTCTACAATTCCTCTCTGTAATTTCGTCGCTAATGTTATACAGGATAACACCTACTACCAAAATGTCCTAAAGATAAAATCGAATAACAGTTTTAGTTAGGGTTTTCAGTTAACCACTGAAGGAATGTAATATGGTTCCGGTGGCCAACCAATAAAGGCGGAGAGATGGCACACGGTGGGTTTCTTTAGTGGGTGAAGGCCCCACACTACCCTGTTCGTTGCCCCGAACGACGGGGTGTGCGGTTAGGAACATTGTTTCAATAAATAAAATAAAATAAAGGTTTTCAGTTAGGATTTTTTGAACCTAGGATTTGAACTCACGGTTGCGTAGTTATGCTAGAATAAAGAGACAGTTTAGTCGGACTACAAAATATGCAAGCAAAATTTTGTCGTACCAGTCATGGTCGCTCTGAAGCATGCCGTATTGAAACTGTCAAGCAGATCCAGCGGTGTAACTTAATCAAGTGAAGCCGTTTAAGTTAAAGTTTGGCTGGTCTAACTTGAAAGATAAGTTTGCATCGTGACAGTGTCTGGATCGTCTGTTGGCCAGGCGGAGTCTGAGCTCGTCAAAAGTTTATTAATGAAAAGAGAGCTTTTATGTCGAGCAATAATTTGCAGCATTTGTAGTAAATGATTTGCAGGGATGTAATGGGGTTGGGTTTGAAGGATTTCATAAAATTTTTAAACCTTTCTTGGATTTTTATATTATGACTATGGATAGGTACAATGGACTAAGTAAAGCATATTTTTAAATTTACCTATAAGACGTTTTTATCACACTATTATGATGTTGCGCACGTCTCATGTCTCAGAACGAGGGAATTTTAGGTTACATATTCATCACGCTAGTTCATTGTGGGTTTGCAGACATTACATGCCATCACAAGAATCTCTCAGGCAAATTTCCTCGTTTTCTGTCTCCATGTAGATAATATCTGATCAAACAAGTATTATTTCAAAAAGCGCCTTTCAGACACGATCAAACTAGATGCTTTCTTATTCTTCTACCACCAGGTTAGTAGCAGTTCTCAGTCTACAACCAGGCTATCACTGCAAATTATGGCGCAATCGTAATGACAATATGCTTTGATTGAGTACTAGATTCGTCCGCGTGGACTTTAAAATATAAATAGTCAGTCTACGGCATACTAATGATGTCTTTTGTTTTGTAGTTCTGAACTCTGTGTATGCTAAATTTAATGATAATTGCGTGAGTAGTTATGGCGTCAAGACGTAACAAACAAACAAATAAACGCACTTTAGCATTTATAATATTATAATTAAGCATAAGGATGTTACATGGTTTAATTAGTATATATACTCGTAAAGCAAAACATTTAAAGTAGTGTACTAAAAAACGTTAATACTTAGGTACAACATTCCTTCTCCGGTGATCGAACCTTAGACCTTTTAGACAAAAACTAGATAAGCTAGAACCAGTACAGGTGACGACGATGGTAAAAAGTAACCACTTCGTAAAATAACTTATGATTCGAATCGATTAAGTGCGATCTGTGTTAATGTTTGAGGGGTTCCGTATCATTTGTTCTTTTATATAATTCTTATGAACGTATGTTGGCTACTGAACTACTAAACGGGTACACAAATTACGATGATTTTTTTGCGTGTGCTTAGTGAGTCCCAGTGAGAGGACGGTTTAAATTTAAAAGTGCTTCAGTGTTTTTATTCTTATCTATGTACCTAATACAACATACTCGTATAGACAGAATACTTCACCTTAAACCGATAACGGTTTAGTCCTGACTGTAAATTTAAAGTATATATCGTTTATAAGTATTCTAGAGCCACAGTCAGCCGAGTCTGCTAGTTTTTTTTTATAAACAGTAGTAGACAATTAAACTACACTTCCACAATTAAGCTACCGCAGGTAGTCCTCCCTTCAACGCTTCTTCACATGCTTAGGGTCTAGATGTACACCATGTACCGCAGTAATCGTATCACTCACAAAGGAACCCTATTAAGAAGCCTGGTTCGTTCAGTATCGGACGTAAATGGACTATCCGTTAGTTGAAGCTTGGGAACGTTGCCTTCTGACCGGCCTCATGTGGTATTATTCCGTGGTGATGGACTGAGAATACAAGTGTCACTACCCCATTCTTTCCCACGGATGTCGTATGAGGCGACTAAGGGAAGTAAGCAACTATCATCCATTGCATGACTGGTGGTACGGCTGGGTACCAACTGGGAGTACTCACTTGGTATCGGGCCTTAGCGGGTTGGTATCACCATGTGTGACCGGCCATGGAGCACATCGTTGCGTTTTGGCTGTAGCGGGAGAAATGGTGAGCAGCGGCTTGACAATACTCTCGGTATAGTTGAGTCCATGAGCGACGGTTACCATTTACCATCAGATGGGCCGTAGCTTGTTTGCCACTATATGCAATAAAAAAAAAGGTGCAGGCAAGTGACTGACAACTTGTTGTCGTTAAAAGATGCAACTGACAGGACCTAGCGCTCATCAACCGCTTCTGGTAGATAACTATTAAGTAGTTGAGGATGTGCTTAAGAATTAGTTGATTGTTATTGGCTGTAGAGTCATATTAGTTTTAATGTTCTGTTATTCCGGGTGTGTTAATAACAAGTTTTTTTGTCGTTTTATTGTTTATTATAAAATACGCTATATCTAAACACACATACATCTATAACGGAACTACAGGAACTGCCAAAATAATTATAATAATTTTTAAGACGCTTTTAATAGCTTCGCCAGGCGAACCTAATAAAGTTGAATGTTAAATGTGTGAATGTAACAGAATCTTTAAAAATGATTCTACCCCACTTCAAAATGTCGGATTAAGTTGAAACTTTGCACACTTAACAAGGACAGGATAATACAATCATTTGAGAAGTTTGAATAGGATATTTTATATAGAAGTACTTTGGATGCTGTTTTGAGACTAAAAAAGAAGAAAATAAATTGTATATTAAAAAATAAGTCTGCTTGACATATAATTGATTCTTAAATAAATAATAATAATAAATAATCTTATCAGTCAATGGGCTGATCGCCAAGAGTCTCGACCAACACCTAAAGAGACTCTCGTTAGATAGCTGGATCAAGGGCTTGATGCAGAAGGCGGTACTCCTCGACACGGCACGTATTGTGAGGAGGTTCCTTTCTCTGGAGCCCTAACCACCGACAGCTTGGTCCCTGCACCCGATGGCGGTGGTCTACTATTTTATACATTTTTAAATTTGTTATATTTAGTTGTTTGTGTTTTTGTTTGTATTTTTATAAGTTTGTTTGTGTGAGTGTTTGTGTATTTTTATAATATATTTAAAAATGTTTAAAATATGAAGTAAAATAAATAAAGAGAATAATAAATAATAAATATTCTCGGATATTTTTACACAACGTCCTCTGGTCCCAAACTAAGCCGAACGCTTGTGCTATGGGTACCAGATAACGGATATAATACATAATTATTACTTTTATTTTGTAAATACATACATATTATAATAGATAGAAAACACCCAGATGCAGTACGAATATCTGTGTCCATCACACAAATAATTATCCTGAGTGGGAATAGAACCCACGACCTCGTGCACGGAAGTCGGTTACACTACCGACTACACCACGAGGCCCGTCAAACAAGCACTCCACGCTGTTTTACAATTATTATTATTAATTATGACATTATATTCTATTGTTTATAGTAAGCGTGTTCTTTTTTATTTTGTTAAAACAATTCTTTTTTTTATATTTTTATAATACTGGCAATATCACTGTATCCCGGGGATTTTACTAACATACAAATAACGGTCACAAACTATAACCAGATCAAAAATAAAGACATTTGTTGATCACACAAATAATTGTCCTGTATAGAAATTTAACCCACGACACTTGGCACGGGCACGGTTTCAAGCCACTACACCAAATGTGCTTTTTAGTGGTAGAGTGTTACTTGTTCCAGTAGTGAATGGGCCGGCTTGATCAGGGCACCACCCTCTCACAGATGATCAGCGTGACACACCGATAGATACTCCTACTATAGTGTTTCGTACGGTGAGTGTGAGTAGCCCCAATCCCCTCCTTATCCTCCATTCCCTCCTTATTATGCTTCCTCTTCACTTCCTACCCCCTTCTTTGGATTGTCGACGCACGAGTCATGCCTCCGGTGTTGTTTGCGTGTAAAGGCTACGGTAACCGCAACATCATAATATGGACAGTGTTCCTGTTTGTCACCCACGTAGTATAAAAACAAAACAATGCTATTCTAAATAGATCACAACTTTGAAAAGTCAATTTATTGGACATGATATATCATCACAGTTAACTTACCTAGTACCATTATTTTCCCTGGAATATGCCTACAACAGTAAAGTCCTTAACTTATGAACTTGGAAATTTCGTAGAACTTTTTATACCTACCTCAGGCGTAGTAAACCAACCTAGAGTCCGCCTAATAGAAAACCGTTACCGTAGCCTCTAGTCTAAACTCAAGCAATTGTAGAAACATCACTCGTACGTGGCAAATTTGGGGCATCCAGGGCATTGAATGAATAGTGAAAGAATGATATATTTCGTTTATAACAAACAGCTGCAATATAATTATTAGTTAAGTCGCGTGCACGTAGAGGTCTGTCAAGAAATGAGCGTGTCTCAGATCTACAATTTAGCACGCGTATGCGCACCACGTCTCATGTTGAAGGGTGTTCACAACATCCTGCCGCAAGTACTGCAATTTATTAGTTGCAGTGTACATATTCATAGCCGTATCTCTTCCGGATATTTATGCTGTTTACAATATTATTCGCTGCGACATTCTGGTGCCATTTATTAGTAAACATGAGGTTATTGTTGAGTTGTTGCTTATTAGCTTAGGAAATTGTGCTTAGCAGGTTTTTGCCAATATTTATTGATAACAGAACTTCTCCAGCATTAAGGCCGACCAGGAAAATACCATCCTCAGATACACAGAATGTAAGCCTAACGATAGCAATTCCTCCTGCAGTGTTTCGTTCAGTGAATCAGAGCAACGGAGGCATTAAGCGATTTCTTATCCTTTATATCGTCCTTCTCATCTCCTCTATATATCATCCTCCATCTTCATGAGGTAATACATGTTATTGTTTGCCACTCTTATATAAAAAAAAGCGCCTTGTTCAGTCAGATACCTTTTTTTTTTTTTTGTTTAGGCGGGAAAAAATGTACCTAACCGCACACCCCGTCGTTCGGGGCAACGAACAGGGTAGTGTGGGATTCAGTCAGATACCTGCACTCTGTGAAACAGAGACTGTCAGTTATACTCGTAAAAATCTGAGACTTGCCACGAAATGTCCACGTTTTCTGTAGACAGGAAAGCAAGATATTATCCAGATGAAAATAAAATAAACGTGACGAATGTATGTACAATTTTGCACATGTACATTTTTTGGATGTTAATCTAAACTCAATAGATGTAATATTGGTTTTTCAAGCGCGTGAGCCGTATGCTCACCTGATGGTAAGTGGTTAACATAGCCTATAGCTATGCGCTAACAACACCAGAGGCATTACTCACGCGTCACCATCTCCAAGGAAAGCTGGATAGGAAGTATATTAAGGAGAGGATAGGTACGATACAAAGGAGAGGATAGGAAGGATAACAAGGAGAGGATAGAGAGGGAGTTTGGGCCTCCGGAACTCTCACTCACCACACGTAACACAACGATAGGTACTACTACTACTGTTGGTTCCCTTTGATCTTTTGTGAGAGAGTGGTACTTCCCCGATAGAGCCGGCCCATGACGGGACCGCTCATTGTGGCGTTCTTTTGGGGAGGCCTTTGTCCAGCAGTGGACGTTGAAAGGCTGATAGATGGATATTCCTTTAATGAAATTCCATGACTTCATGGGCAACAATGATCTAATTGCTTGTTCATTTACTTATCTTGTTAACAAAGCTGTTCAACTGCCGGACACGGCGGTTAACTGGACCCCTGTATCTTGAGTGGGCGAGTGCCAGGGCTGTCAACGTTTCTTATCACAGTAAAAATAATTTACTAAAAACACTATAAAATATAGTCCATGTGTTGTGGGCTATAAAGTATACTTATTAAAAAGTCAATTTGATAAACAGGACAGATTCCGCAAAAGATAAGATAAGATAAACTTTATCTCTGAACATGGTATGTACGTATAATGTAAACGAATATAAAGAATAATAGTAGATTATGTTCAGCGCAACGTTGGGCATACAAATGAAGCTTTATTTCATAATATATAAGTATTCGGGTGTCCCTACACGTCAAAACAGTTACTTACTTACAGTCTCAATACCTACTAATTTTATTAAATCGAAGACTGTCGTCTCCAACTTTGCTCATATACGATTGAACGACTTTCGTATTTAGCCGTTCCCATTGGACGATCCAATAACGATATTTTTATCGTGCCTACGACAGATGTAAGTAGTAACAACGATATACACTTTAATCGTGCCACCCTGTATATGAACATCTCCATTAAAATACATAAGCCACGACAATTTAAACCTGCACGACTATCTGTTATCATGACATAGTGGGAACGCGGCCAAATAGTGAAATATTACTAGATGTATCTTGCCGTGTGGGGCCGGCTTTGCCGTGTGGGGCCGGCTTGCCGTGTGGGGCCGGCTTTAGAATTGTCCCACCCCTCTCCACCCATGGGAGTCGTAAGAGCCGGCTGAGGGAATACCGGGGGAGTGAACAGCAGCACACCTTCGAGTATTAACAACATCCACTGCGATCGCCAACCCGCCTGCCAAGCGTGGCGATTACGACACTATCCCCCATTCTTGGGGAGACCTATGTCCAGCAGTGGACGTTAAAAGGCTGATGGATGGATGGATGGATGTATCTTGATAGCATAAGTTATTAGGACTAATTTTTTATCAATAAATATATTTATTATAGTGACGGGCCTCGTGGCTTAATCGGTAGTGTAAGCGCCTTCCGTGCACGAGGTCGTGGGTTCGATTCCCACTCAGGACAATTATTTGTGAGATGAACACAGATATTTGTACTGCATCTTGGTGTTTTCTATCTATTATATGTATGTATTTACAATAAAAAAGTAATATATGTATTATATCCGTAATCTGGTACCCGTAGCACAAGATTTATGCTTAGTTTGGGACCAGAGGACGTTGTGAAAATGTCCGTGAATATTTATTTATTATTATTATAGGCCTGCGGAAAACTTGCTATATATCGATTCTAAGAGTACCTATTTGATATCAAATCAAGTCTTGCTTATTTTTTTTAATTCAGAACAGCAAAGCTCTACGTAACAGAAACAGGAACAGGACAGGGTCTCGCTTCCTACAGCAAAAGCTACCTCTCCTCACTCGGTTTCGATGTTATTTTGACTTAAAACTTCTTTCCTATTATTGTTGGTACCTAGCCTTATTAGCATTCGCTAATGGTCTACTGCCATATTTTTTAACTTACATTGCAAATAAACATATACCTACATAACTAACGCGTGCCTATAGGTACTAATGTATAACAGTATAGTGTCGGTGAAACACGTCACTAAAATAACAAAACAAATATTTTTTTATAAGCAGTAAAAGCTAAGTCACATACGTAGCCAGTAAATTATAAGTATACAAGAAATAAATGGAATGTCGATAAAGGTCACGAATTCAAGTTCGTGAGTGCAAAAATGCAAAAATTCAGGTGAGAACTTTACTACCAAGAAGGTTTATGATATTTTTAAGCCACGACTTTATAAGGCTGCACTAAGACAGTCACAGTAAGAGCGCCGCAGGCCCAAACTCCCTCATTATCCTCTCCTTAGTATCCTTCTATCCTCTCCTTAGTGTCCTTCATATTCAACTCCTATCACTTTCCCTGGAGATGGAGGGACGCGAGTTATGCCTCTGGTGTTTTTACCTACCTACTTACTAACTTACAAATGGGACCGTATGCTCGTTTATACAAAAATGATCATGTTGGTATAAAAAGTTGTGTTGTATCCATCCAGTCTGTTGCTGTTCACTGCACTAGTGACCTTAAGGTTTGGATAATGACCTCTCATGTTCAGTATTTTCGGTTCAACACGTCTGCCAACCCGCACAAGGCCAGCATGGTGGGCTACAATATGGATTCGTCTCACTCTGAGAGAACACCCGTGCCTAATAATAGTGGATCAGTGATAGGTCGAGTACAAAAAGGCAGGTAATAAAGGTGGAGGGAGTCTAGATTTTGTGACTTAATATTATTAGAGGTCGCAAAAACAACGTAATATTTAGATGGGAAAGGCATTTTCTTTAACTATGCAGTTACATCACGTAATTTTCATTAAAAAAGGTTTACTTAAAATAACCTAACAATACTTGTAATTACGCAGACAAATTTTACCTTTACAATTCAGCCACTGGTGGCGGGTAACTTTTAATTAATTACCTTTACTCATCAGAATTTCAAAGAAATTAATGTTTTCATTAATATTGAGGGTAAAACTTTACGAAGTTGCGTCCGGCTATGACGTCACTGTTTGTATAATACTTTCTGATATTTACGCGAATGTTACACATTTTGAAATAAAACTACGTTTACGGAATCTATCGCGTTTACTTGATTTTACTACTATCCCGACGTTTCGAATACTTTACAGCATTCATGATCACGGGTAGACTTAGATGATAGACGTCCAAGGCTGATATGTTATGTCACTGTTTGTACGAAGTTTAGACATATTCTTTTGTTTCTATTATTGCGTAGCAGAATTTGAATTTTTTTAATAAAAAATATATTTGTTGAAAAAAGGAAGGCCCACTTAATAATTGTTACCATTTTAAATAACTGTCAGCACTTCATTGCCTTGACAAAGAAAACTTCTAATAGGGGTCCGTGTGGCGACGGACTAAGAATACATGAATGTGTCACCACCCCATTCTTTCCCGCGGGTGTCGTATGAGGGGACTAAGGGAAGTAAGCAATTATCATCCATTGCATGACTGGTGGTAGGGCTGGGTACCAAGTGGGAGTACTCACTTGGTATCGGGCCCGAGCGGGTTGGTACAACCATCTCCCATGTGACCGGCCATGAAGCACAAAGTTTCGTTTTATTCTTTCATTTCACATCTGTAAAATGAAATTGTGAGCAGCTGATTGACAATACTCTTAGTATAGTTGAGTCCAATGAGCGACGGTTACCATTTACCATCAGATGGGTCGTGGCTCGTCTGCTACTACATGCAATAAAAAAAAGTATGCAAAGGCAATTTGTTGAATAACTTATGTCTTCAAACAATACAAATAAAATCTGAAAACATTATAATTAACTGTCAAATGAACAAACAAACCACAATCAAGAAATATAACTCAGCCACTCTACTCAGCGGTATGTCGACACCCAAACTACAAAGCGACGTTAGTATCAAACGCTCTTTTGTCGTAAATCACAAGCTCATAAACTCACTGGACTTTATGTCTTGAATATATTTGCTAGTTGTTTGTGTCGGTTAGAAAAGACTTGCTATATTCTAGGGCTTCAATTGCGTATCATCTGATTGCCCTTATTTATTTATTTGGGATTGACGCAGCATGTGCTTTTCTTCCGTCTCTTTAGCGTCCATCATTTCGTTATTATCTCCCTTCCTATTAATATTATCTCTCATATAAATTGTTCATTAATCCGTGTAGTTTTTCTATGTGAATGCAATTTGTCAGTGACGTTTTAGTAAGACTCTCGGTTGACAAGCCAGAAGTGTCCAGTTCATCACTCTTTTTATAATAATTACTTTAAAGGAAATTAAGAAAGTACACGTAAATATTTAGATATTTTTATATATATTTTTAGCATTTGACATGCTTAGCAACATACATTAAATACAAAGTGAAAAATGTGATATCGAAAATAACAGTCACGAGCAGGATTCGAACTTCCAGGAGAAATTCCAGGAGAAGAAGAATTTCCAGGAGATGCAGGTTCGAATCCTGCTCGTGACTGTTATTTTTGATTTCACATTTTTCACTTTGTGTTTAAAGTACACGTAAATTAGGTATATCATTGTTTTTTGATTTCGTGGAAAAATATATCAGCTAACACATCTCATATTTAGTCTACGTACGAGAATTTGAGATTGCTATTGGAACAGATTGGTATGCTCCACGCTCTGGAACCGAAACTAAACGAAGATCAAATATTTAATAAAGAAATTTTTGTGCCTTTATTTTCTTGGGATGATATAAAATCACTACTGAACTTTATATCTTAAAATAGAACTTTATGGTACTTTTATTGTGCTAGGCGTATAAAATCTCAACCACTAATAAATACCTTTGACTAACATTAAATAATCTCAACTGCTGGGGAGAAAGGCCTTGAAACTCGAGATTCTAAGTAACGAAAAGCTGGTAGATCCAATATTGTCATAGGTGATATATGTAGGTAATGTTTAAGCAAACAAAATGACAAGTTTTAGCACTTTTCCGACGATGTTTGATTACTGGTTCAAACAAATGAATCATTGATGAAAAGCGAATTTTTTTTTCTGCCCTTAATTTTATAATCACTCGCGAATATGTATTTTTGTGAACTTAATTATAAAGTTTACTCTAAGTAAGTCCCTAGCAAAAAGTTTTAATATAATATCAAAAACCTGTGGTATAGATTGGCTTCTTCTATAATGAATGGGCCGGCTCGGCGAGTGTAACCTTTCACTGAAGATCGTCGTTAAACTACGGTACGTTAACGCTAAAGACCCAAACCTTCTCCCCTCCTCTCGTATTATACTTACTGTCCACTTCCTATCCGTCTCCTTAGATTTGTCGACGCGCGAGTAAAAGCAAAATGCAAGCAAGAATACACAGTAACCACTTACCATCAAGTTGGCTGTATGCTTCTTTGAGCACTTTAGTAATATAAAAATGTGTGACGTATGCACCCAAATTTCTACGCGTCCCCCTATTTCATTTCGTACCGATGTTTTAATGGCAATTTCAAATAGTTTCACGCATGACTGTGCCTGTCTCTCGCACAATCGACAGCGAGAACTCGATCATTTGTGTCGCAATCGCGCACTTTGCAGCCAGGACAATCCGCTTCATCCATGTGGATTCAATTCGAAGCAATGGACGAGTACTGCTGGTACACGGCGGGAGCTCAAAGCTTTTAGTTGTTAAAAGCTTATAGCTGTTTTATTTTGCTATAGGTACTGATATAATATGTAGATTATTTAGAACATTGTTGAATACTATTGTCACCACCCGATTCTAGTGTGTGTTGTATGAGGCGACTAAGGGATGTAAACAATGATTACCCATAGCATTATTGATTATTAGGTACTAAGTGGGAAGACTCACTTCTTATCTGGACCGAGTGAGTCAATTCAGGGTTCTCTGTGACCGACCGTGAAACACTCGGTGCGTTGATTGTAGTTGTGGCAGATAGCCGTTGATTTATCAATTTACCATCCGTGAAATAAAATAAAAAATATTAAAAATTAAATCAAAATTAGTGTATACAGCCATTTTAGCTTAGTTGTGCGCTTGCATTTCGAACGATCGGCAACTATACTCGTAGGACACTAACTTTCTCTCGGTTGGTATTCAGATGAGTGAAAAAACTGTCTCCGGTCTGGTTCTAAGGTCGCCAGTTGTACCCTTAGTCGAATCCTGAAGGTCAGATACGCAGTTGCTCCGTGTGGTGGTGAGACTGGTCCACAGATAAAACTGAATAGATAGGAAGGCGACCACAATAAGGTCGGGCAGAAAGCTTGGAACATGATGATTTTATCTCGTAAAATTATATAAAATTGTTAATCTTAAGTGACAATTAACGCACAGCTAAAACTACTAAAGCTACAGAGCTGAGACTTGAAATTTAATTTTGTTTATAGAGTAAACGAATCATATCCTTTGTTAACGGATGTTAAGAAATGATTCTTGGAAATGTTTACTTTAAAGGAGAGAAATAGGAGAGGGAACTGTGAATGAAGGTCTTCATTCTTTGTTTATACAGATAAATATTTGAATGTTATTTATTGATTGTAAATAGAATATATTTACAATATCTTACAGACTAACCCAAGACGATATTATATGCTAAAAAAAATAATAAGTAATAATTAATATTTATCTATACCTATCTACTATTATAAAGCTGTAACAGAGCTGTGTCTGTACATTTAAGATATTTGAGAAAAAAATACTGTAATAGGCTATATAGGCGTGTCTAAACACAAAAAGATTTTTTTTAGATTTTTTGTTTGTCTGTTTGTTTGACCGCGCATCACGCAAAAACTACTGAATGGATTTTGATGCAACTTTTTTATTTGATAGCTCTTGCTTAGACTTAAAAACTGGTATACAATTTATCCCGCTACTGTACCGGAAACTTGAGATGCAATCCAAAAAGCTTTTGCTGCGGTTATTGGATGCGGCGGAGCCGCAGGCAAAGGCTACTAATAAATAATTCATCCATCCATCCATCAGCCTTTCGTCGTCCACTGCTGGACATAGGCCTCTCCAAAATGGAGGTTTTACCATAATCGCCACGCTTGGCAGGCGGGTTGGCGATCGCAGTGGATGTTTTAAGTACAAAGGGGAACGCTGCTGCCCGGTCCCCCGGTAATCCCTTAGTCGACTTTTACGGCACCCATAGGAAGAGACGGAGTGGAGCTATTCTTGGTGCCAGCCCCACACCGCAAATAAATAATTAGGTTAGGCGGTTAGGCAAAAATAAATAATTAGGTAAGTAATAAGTAATTCTACAAATTATAAAATAAAATGCACCTTTGTGCTACTTCCGTAAAGTGCAAGTTGCGATTGTATATATCAACTTCTAATGCTATCATATTTATAAGATAAATAGCGCGAGACACGGGAGCAAACTTGAGCAAGTTGGTCCTCGCCGCGGGTACACAGAGCGCATGAGTGAGCACTTTAGTATTTTACTAATTCAAGGAACGAAAGTGGGTGGTGATAGATTGTATGATAATATGTATTTCGGTTTTAATAATAAGAACTTAAATATAGTATTATTTAGGAAAATATTTGTGATATTTATTATACATAAATACAGTGGAATCCGTTTATAATTACATCGCAGGGACATAACAGAGACGTCATACTAAGCGGACGTCATACAAAGCATTTTGTAGAAAATAAACAATCTCCTATTTTTGTTAGTATGTATTTATTTTAGTAGAAAGAAACAAAATCAATTACCCACCGAGACTCAAAACAAAAAAAAGCCATATAAATCTATGAAAAAAGCCACGCACGCGCCGAACGTCGTCGGGTATCACGTGACTCTCCCGAGCACTGCCGAAGGTGTTAGGAATCATGTCGGTCACTATAACTAAACGCAATTTATTAAAAATCGGTTACAATAAGCGACATGCCACTATAAGCGAAGTCATTATATCCGACTTAGTTATAAAGAATTTTATATGAAAACCAAACATCGTTGTGTAATTACGTCATAATAAGCGGTTGGTCAATATAGGCGGAGTCATAATAAAGGGATTCTACTGTAGTTTATTATTTTGTCTGAAGCACGCGTGCGAACCTACTGGCACCAGCTAGTTTGGTTATATAACTGTATCGCTGGTGTAGTACGTCTTTTATCCCACATCAATACTTTGTATTAAAATCTGCATACCACATACAATGTACCACGAATGTACATAGCAATAAACGATTCTAATTCCGATTCGATTTCCATTTCCGAGAAGCTCTAACAACTAAATAATGTTACTCGTGTATCGGATCAGAAACAATTCTATTATAACGTCACAATTTACTGAGATTTCTCACAAACGTAATAATACTAGCTGCCACCCACGACTCAGCCTGGGCTTTATTGCACGGAACCCTAATTGTTTTTTCAAAATGAATGTTCACGTACCCAATTCGTGCATCGCGCCATCTATCAGCGAGTAACGGAACCAATCTGAACTTCTCAACTACATTGAATTTATGAACGGAGGAATGATCTATGGAGTGAACTTCGGCGCAGACACTGTCCTATATTTCATTTCACTCACCTATTTTATATTACCATTCGCTATTCGCTATCCATGACGGTACGGAACACTGAGCTCTGTATAATTTTGAACCAAATATACGTTATATGTTAAAATTTAAAATATACAAGTCATTGAAGAGTCCTGAGAACTAATATACGCACACAATACACGCTAGAAACCCCAACAATGAATGTAGCCAAAGGGAAACTAGATCCTGTCCGCGTGTCATTACGCCACATTAATATCTCTATGTAAAAATATATATTCCACAGGAACCATTCATTTTTTGGGATATGTAACATAATGTCCTTTTCTGGGCTCCACACGACTTTTCCTCAACCCATTACTGTCATACTATTGGGCACGGATCTCCTTCCAGAGCAATAACGATTTAGGGTATAGTCCACCACGCTGGCCCTGTGTGGGTTGACAGAATTCGAATTCCGCCGCTCTCACTCACCGTACGAAGCACAGCAGGAGTACCTACCGTTGTTTGACGCTGATCTTTTGTGAAGGGGCGGTACTTACCTGAGCCAACCATTCATGCTAAGGTTAATGATAAAATAGAGATGTTTAATAGTGTATATTACAGTATATAGGTACAATACATATATTAGTTATTTTTATATTAAAATCTAGAGCTCCATACCCGTGATAAATATGTCGCCAGCATAAATATGTAAACGCATAATTTAATAAGCTAGGCCCTCCAAAACAAGCGGGGCCGCCTAGTAATGGAACAAGGCGGCCAAGACTTTTTTTTAAGGCGGGAAAAAATGTTCCTACCCCCACACCCCGTCGTTCGGGGCAACGAACAGAGTAGTGTGGGGCCTGCACCCACTAAAGAAACCGGCCGTGTGCCGCCGCTCCGCCTTTATTGGCGGGCCACTGGAACTGGGTTACATTCCTTTGGTGGTCCGCCGGCGGCTTACCCTTTCGGGTACCCTTTACTGAGCGACGCTTCCGCAGAGGAGCGTCGCACCTTCGCGGGAGGCCTTGCGGGTGGCGGACGTTCCCCGGTCCATCCACCCGCAGCCTCAGCTAGGGCGGCATGAGGCGCAAGTACCTGCGCCTGCGCCGCCCCGGTCGCTGGCGCCGGCTTGGGTCAGCGGAAGAATCCTCCTCCCTAGCCCTCTCCTCCGCTTCCTTCCGCGAGATAACCTCCTCGCAGAAGGCAGCGACCGCAGCCCAATTCCTGTCGCTGCCAAGCAGAGCCATTCTGACGACGCTCGGCAGCGAGAGTTCCCCGCCTATTTTCGCGACGAGTTCACGGCACTGCTCCGCCCAAGCCGGGCACGACTCGAGCGTGTGGCGCACCGTGTCCTCGTCACAGCCGCCAGTGGTGACAGCCCGGAGTCACTTCCCTCCTTGCGACTATGTACAGATATCTGCTGAAGCAACCGTGCCCCGACAGCACCTGCACCAGTCGGAAGGTAAGGACTCCGTGCTGTCGCCCCGCCCACTCCTCCAGTACCGGCTGGAGCGCCCCTACAGTCCAAAGACTGGCCCGGGGCACCTCCAACCGTACCCTCCATCTGACCATGGCAGCTCGGCGGGCGTCGTCCTGCCACCTGGCCTCCTCCCTGAGAAGGGGGCGTACGTCCCCCTCCCGCCCTCGCGACGCCCGCCGATACACCTCGGCGAGCACCTCCGCCTCCAAGTCCCACGGAGGGATTCCGGCCAACGCGCAGGCTGCCTCCGTCAACACCGTGCGGTATCCTCGTATGACCCTGGACGCGACGACTCTCTGTGGCCTCCACAGCCCCTTTGTCTGCCCCTCTTCGCCGGCCTTCCCGGCTTTCCTGGAGATGCCTCCTCTCATAGGAGCTGCCCTCCATCTCTGACGCATTCCCCTCCGGCGTAATTAAGTGTTTTCGAAGCCGTGAAGGCTACTTTGCCAATCCTGCTTGGATTGGTTGAGATCCCCTTGGTTTTGGAGATCGGGCCGCATCTGCGTTCTCGCTGCCGTCCGTCTCCATCTCCGTCGCATCGGTGGCGGAGCCACTGCCTCCCGTCAAACTTGCTGCAGGTGTTGGTATCCTGCCGCGGATACTCCTCCTCGCTCCTTTCTTCTCCACCTTCCTCTCCACCCTCTCTTCCTTCTTCTCCTCCTTTTTGTTTTTGGCGTTGGTTGCCCCCCTCAGATACATGAGGCTGACAGAGCCGGTCTTGTTACTCGGCTCTGTGAGGGATTCTCCAGGCGCGTTGCACCCGGTACCCTCCTGAGGAATCTTTGTATTTTTACTTTCCGCCATGATGAGTTTAGAGTCCTTCGACATTAGTGCACACCCTCGCGACTGGACTCCCCTCCAGCCATTCATCCCTCACCGGGTGGCAAAGCTTGGATTAGGGTTATTGTTTATAGGGGTTTTCTTCCCCGCGGTCCGAAGACCCCTGGTCCTGTCCGTTCAGGATTACGGGTCGGGCCGAACGGAGGTCTGTACCAGACCGTGACCACCGCTCGCAGAAGCAAGCGGTGAGCCCGTCGCCCCTCAGGCTCTAAAGCCCCTTCTCCTTCCCAGGGCTGGGAGGGGCCACTCTGGACCCGCCGGCCCTCCACGGCAGACATCCAGCCAACCGATCGCAGAAGCAAGCGGTGAGCCGGTCGCTCCTCAGGCTGAGAAGCTCTGTCTCCGAGGACGGGAGGGTCACTGTAACCCTGCTGTCCCCCTCCCAGAGTCGGGGGGCCACTATGGCCCCGCTGACCCTCCACGGCGGACGTCCAGCCTATCCACTGTGCCCTCTGCTAATCAGAGGGACACGCGGAGACCCGTCCCCTGCCGAGATTCAGCCGCCGGCACTAGAGTGCCGACGTTGCCCGGGGTGCACCACGCGGAGGTATCCCGACCCGCACCCCAAATTGTTTACATACCTACATGTAATTTTTAAAAGTAGAAACGTATATATTTTTAGTTCGGACGTTATGTAACCTTACCAAAATATCGTATAGAAACTAAGAACTTCACGTAGTTAGTTTATCTGACCACAGTCTAGATTATATCTCACCTAGATACTTCTCAAGATAAACAGACGTATCTGTTCAATTTACAGAGCAGTTTAAACAATCTGCTGTTTTCGTCAGAGTTTAATCTAAACAACATACTCTAATAAACAACACGATGGCTCCGTGTGAGGATGTTCTCCAGTCGTAACAGTTAGGTTATATCTTAGGTACCCGATATAGTAACGGAATATAATGTATACCAATTCGTAAACCAGACAAAAAGAAATAGACGTCCCACAACGTCTAGTTGTAGAAATAAAATGATCATAACTTGACAAAGTACTCCTCAAGACGAATCAAACGAGTGTAAACTCGATAGGGTTGCCTCGTTTCATTACAGAGTTACTGTGGCCACCTTCCAGCTCCATCATCAGACCCTAGATACTATCTAGGGACAAAGTACTCGTCAAGACGTCACATTTAGTTAGTTATAAGGAGCAAAACGAAACTTTCCTCTCCAACTTTCCTCTCTAATTTTCGTTAATAGGGTATCTCTAGGCTATGAAATACATATTGAATTCGAATTAAATAGAAAAACTGATATACCACCTATTGTAACTCACTTATTTTTATGATAATTGTACAATTATCATCATAACGATAAGTTTTTTTTAATTCACGGACATTTAACACAACGTCCTCTGGTCTAACTAAGCTTAACGCTTGTGCTATTGGTAGGTAGTTAGGTACAAGATTACGGATATAATACATATATTACATATATTACAAAAAAAGTAATATATGTATTATAAATATTTGTAAATACAAAAAAAGTAATATATGTATTATATCCAAATTTATTGGTGGTAGGGCTTGGTAACAAGTGAGAGGAGTCTTGGTTGTTGGCGGGCCCGAGCGGTTCTGTACCACCGTCTGCCGTGTGACCGACCGTGAAACATTTTGGTGTATTTTGGTCGTAGCGGCAGATTTCCGTCCCTATCCCATTCCCCATCCCTCGGTACGTGGTGGGTTGCGGTGGCGCTTAGAGTGGACGGTAGTTGGATTGTGACTGGTGAGGGCGTGAGGAGCTGGTACGGGGTTCAGGGAGACCCGGTAGAAATGGTTCCGCCAGCCACCTGGCGGTCAGTAGGGGACCCGAACCCGGGGATATCCTACCTCGGGAGGCTGTCCCGCCAACCGGCGAAAATCCTGTTAGTAGTCGTTGTGCCGGAGCGGGAGACCGGAGTGGACCCGACGGTTGTTTGCAGGGGGGCACCGGGGGCCCTTCCGTGCTTCGTGTCAGCTCCTCACAAGACCCACTACCTAGCACTGTACCAGGTGATACCGTTTCTTTTTGTTTCTTGGGTACTGTCGCTCCCCATTGCGTGCTCTTCCATACACCCTAAAACTCCTTAAAACCATGGCCAAAAAGACAAAAAAAAGAGTAGACTTTCTACGGCGGACTCCACATCCACACTTACAGTGGAATTTTGCAACATTAGAGGACTACACAGTAATCTCGACGCCGTCCATCAACATCTCGAGACGGCGCGGCCTGCTCTGCTCTTTTTAACGGAGACACAGATAAGCGCCCCGGACGAAATATCGTACCTTAACGACCTGGCTACGGTCTGGAGCAATCTTTCCGTCGTAAAGCCGGGGTGTGCGTGTTCGTTCGGGATGATGTCTGCTGTCACCGTCTTCGGGGCCTCGAACATGGAGACCTGTCTATTTTGTGGCTACGCGTAGAATATGGAGGGATCACTCATAGCAGTGATTCGGGGTCAACTCATCTTTTTGAGAACGTCGAACGAGGGACGGACGAAATATTGGAGCAGTGTCCATCTGTGGAGGTGGTGGTCTTAGGTGACTTCAATGCTCATCACAAAGAGTGGCTGGGGTCCCGGACCACTGACCTCCCGGGTCGGCACCTCTTCAATATGGTTTCGGCCTATGGTTTCTCATAACTGGTGACACAACCTACCCGTGTCCCAGATATTGAGAGCCACGAGCCTTCCTTGTTGGACCTTCTGCTGACTACAAATCCACGCGGATACTGGGTGGTGGTCGATGCTTCTTTGGGATCATCAGATCACTGCCTGGTCCGCTGCACAGCCACTGTTGCGAGGACCAATCGCTCTCCCGCGAATGGGTCTCGCAGAGTCTGGCAGTATAAGTCAGCAGATTGGGATGGACTCCACGAGTTTCTCGCGTCCTACCCTTGGAATCAGCTATGCTTTTCCGCTAGGGATCCTGACACCTGTGCGGACTGCGTTACGGAAACGGTGACTATGGGGATGGAATTATTCATCCCCAACACCAAAGTACCGGTCGGTGGTCGCAGCCGTCCATGGTTCAACAAAGCCTGCAGGACGGCTGCACGCCAGAAGCAGTCCGCATACCTGGCTTGGAATAGGGCCAGGAAAAGTCGGGATCCGAACGCCAAAGAGGAGAAGTGTAAATTTAATGCTGCTTCCAGGTGCAACAAGAGGGCTATTGCCGAAGCCAAGGCAGAACACGTTGCCAGACTTGGCGGGCGGCTCGGAAGCTATCCCGCCGGGAGTCGTGCTTTCTGGTCGCTCGCCAAGGCAGCACGGGGTAACTTCTGCCAGTCTAGCCTCCCACCGCTGCAGAAACAGGATGGCAGTTTAGCCCACAGTGCCAAGGAGAAGGCCGATCTTTTGGGCCAACTCTTACACCGAACCACGAGACGTCGCGGTAGGGTTCATCCATACCACCCGGAAACGATTTCGTCAAGACAGTTCGTTTTCAGCGTTCTTTTCTACCACGTACGTGTAAGCTCTGGAATGACCTACCAGCTACGGTGTTTCCCCGGCGCTACGACATGTCCCTCTTTAAACGAGGTTTGAAAGGAGCACTTAACTTGCGGCAGGCGGCGGCTTGGCTGTGCCCCTGGTGTTGCTAAAGTTGATGAGCGGCGGTTATCACTTACCATCAGGTGGGCCGCTTGCTCGTCTGCCAATAAAAAAAAAACACATTTAATAGATAGAAAACAGCCAGATGCAATACAAATATCTGTGTTCATCACACAAATAATTGTTATGAGTGGAATCGAACCCACGACCTCGTGCACTGAAGTCAGTTATACCAACCACGCCAAGAGGCCCATCAATTACAGAAAAAAAAATCGGTAGTCTTATATTAAAAAAAGTGTCAAAAAATTAATAAATTTCACTTATATATACTTTCAAGGAAGGTTGGTATGTATAATGCATTCTAATTTAACTTTAATCAGATAAATTCAATGTTATATAAACAAGTCGTCTTATATTTGTAAGCCGGAAGCTAATCGTGAGTTACTTGGCATTTTTAAAATAAGACTAGCCTATGCCCGCTGATTCGCCGCAGCTAAAAGCTAGTATTTCGGTTATATCTCAGGTTCCCGATATAGTAGCGGGATAAAATATACCAGTTTTTAAGTTTAATCGAGATATGTCAAATAAAAAAAGTTGGATCAAAATCCGTTCAGTAGTTTTTGCGTGATGCGTGAACAAACAAACAGACAAACAGACAGACAAAAAATCTAAAAAAAATAGTTTTGTGTTCAGACACCTCTATATAAAGAATGACTGTAATAGGCTATATTACAGTCATTCTTTCCCAAATATCTTAAATATACAGACACACCTCTCTTACAGCTTTGTAATAGTACCAATACTCGTAGATATCCAAAAGAAAATTTCTTATCTATAAGCGAGTGTTACACATCTCATATGTAGGTATATATAAAACAACGTCGAGTTATTACACCATTTATAACTCGAGAAGGGCTCGACTGATTTGTATTATCTTTGATTTATTAGATTTGTACTCAGAATAGCTGAATACCAATTAAAACAATATAAAAATTTACGAAAAAAATATATAGAAAATTAATTTTCTCATGAACACATTTCAGCGAATAAGGCAAAACAAACTTTATTCTGAAGCGGTTCAAAGTTCACCGGGACAGCTAGTTATGATATAAAACTACGTTTATAGCACCCAGCGGTGACCACAAATGCACCATGATAATCAAGTAAACGCGTTAACTGGAAGACCTAATTACTACTTTATACAACTACTCAGTAAATGTGTAATTAAATATTTGTTTTGTGGTTGGCTTATTTAAGCCTTATGGCACTCTGTTCTCTCTGCCTACCAAGCAAGGGAGATGGAGTGATGATAAGTAGTAGTAGTTATTTAAGCTTCCGTTTTATTCACCGAGCGCCAACCTCAAGTAAGTAGGCCAATAGAAAGGCTCCCAAGCGGCCCTGTTATCTCCGTGTGTGCTTTTAGGTACATTTTTCCTGCCTGAAAAGACGAAGATTTTATAATTTTCCACTTCCTTAATACTGTTTATTGAAAATACCAGAGCGAATACAAACAAGCAAGACGCTCAACTTCTCCACGATCTTGAGGCAACTCAAATGCTAGTATCGGAAATTAATAACATGAAGTAGCTGAGGATTTGTTTGTTGGTAAACAGAGTTTATTACTTTATTACTGGGAACGTTTTAGGTTTAATTAAATTTAAGTTTCTCTCTTAATAATACAACATACCACACTAAATAACTTAGGTAATATCTCTCGCAGGAGGTCACAATATGTAACTTTAATACGCAAATAATTGGTACGGGTATATAAAGTTTTTTACTCCAGGAAATGCGTTATGCATACATCTTCGCAAGGCCGTGCAGAGAGGTTACCCCACTTTCCTATAATCTGCCTCAGAATGCCTTGTAAGGGATACAGGAAACGCAGGTTTGGGGTTCCGGTGACCCCGACTTATTTATCCTATCAGAACACTATCACGAGAGGCAACGTTGACAGGCCCACCGTTTCTTACCAGAAAGAACTTGCTGATATAGTGGAAATAAAAAAATATCTCGTCAATTTAAGTTTCCTCACATACCGTGTACCATTATTTATGCAATATATTGAAATGTGCTGAATCGGATATTCTATCGTGCTCGGCATTCTATAAGCAGTTCTCTCCTGGAGCCGTCTCGTCCTTGACACGGCCGCCTTGACCCACTTGTGGCCACCCTGGCCCACAGCAGGATGTATAATGCTCTCTTTCACAATAATTATGATGAAGTGTTATTGCAGCCATTTATTTATGAGATCATTAAACAAAATCAAAATTATCCCATGGAGGTGAAAAATGTTTACGTGAAACAAATTTTAATGAAAACCAACAAGACATAGTGGTCCATTTTTCATGTAAGTATGCAAAGAAGGTGTCAATATTTATTTTTATTTTAACTAAACATATGGGAAGCCGACCCCAAAAAAGTTTGGGAAAAATGGAAAAGCAATGATTTTTTTTTAATTAAGCACATACTATGGGTTTTTTAAACGACGAATAGGCTAGTGTGGGACCTCCTCCACGAAATAAACCCGTGCCATCTCCCCGCGAGAACTTAGTTATCACAAATATTTGTGCTTTTGGGTAAGTTGTTCGAAATTTGAATGTGATATGTGTCCGGTTTACAAAGGTTTCTTCTCAAAGCCACTCGGCTGCAGACAAACAGCCTACACACAAAGCGTTTGAGGTATAATATTGTCTAAGGTACAAAAAATTATGCCCAATAGTAGAACGTTGAAATAGCTTTTTTGTAGGTATTGTTTTTGAAGTGAAACATCTTTAGGCGCACTTTTACTCTTGCTGAAAAGTGAAATAATCTATACCGTCACGCTCGGTGTGACGCTGAAGCGGGCTTACTCAGTTCCACTCGACATCAAGTAAGCTCAAGTCCGTGACCGAACCGATTGTTTAATTCGTAGAATTTGATAGCAACGAAGAATTATTCTTTCATTTCATATCTGTGAAATGAAATGGTGAGCAGCGGCTTGACAATACTGTCGGTATAGTCGAGTCCATGAGCGAAGGTTAACACTTACCATCAGATGGGCCGCGGCTCGTCTGCCGCTAAAGGCAATAAAAAAAAATACCTAGTATCCAATCACAAAAAAACTAAAGATATTAATTTACAAATACAATTACACGTACTTATATATTTTTAACTAATAATACTTTATGAGTATAGAAAAAAGTCGCTATAGTTTTATATTTTTGATGTGAAACATCTATTGCGGAGGGAGGATAAAATCGGTTGTTAGCATGGCGACGTTTTTATTGTACCTACTTGTTGCGTTCAAATCTTGAAAGTTAAATTTGACACACTTCACGGTTTCCGATTGAGCTGAAATTTTACACGCATGTGTATATCACGTGATAATACAATATTATGATGACATGGAGCTGATCTGATGACGGAGCTGGAAGGTAGACATAGGAACTCTATAATAAAACGGCGCAACCCCATCGAGTTTGGGCTCGTATGATTCGTCTTGCCGAGTACTTTGTGTCTAAATGGTATCCAGGGACTGATGATGAAGCTGGAAGGTGGCCATAGTAACTATACAATGAAATGACGCAACCCCGTCGAGTTTGGACACGTTTGATTCGACTTGATGAGTACTTAGTCTTTAGATGATATCCAGGGTCTGATGATTGAGCTGGAAGGTGGCCATGCGAAACTCTGTAATTAAATGGCGCAACTCCATCGAATTAGGGCTCGTTTGAAATGTCCTGACTAGAACTTCAGTCATAGATGATATCCAGGGACTGATGATGGAGCTGGAAGGTGACCACAGTAACTCTGTAATGAAACGACGCAACACCATCGAGTTTGGGCTCGTATGATTTATCTTGACGAGTACTTTGTCTCTAGATAGTATCTAGGATCTGACGATGGAGCTGGAAGGTGGCCACAGTAACTCTGTAATGAAACTACGCAACCCTATCGAGTTTATACTCGTTTGATTCGTCTTGAGGAGTACTTTGTCAAGTTATTATCATTTTATTTCAACAAAATAGTTTTGATGTTTCACATCTGCTAGACGTCCCGCTAAGTCTAGATTTTTTTTACTTCTGGCGGCAGTCCTCATGAATGACTAATTATTGTTTTGTTACAATTACGGATATGGAAAAGATGGTTGGTGACATTTGTATTTAATATGTATCAAATTCCATAAATTTTTTACCACTCAATTCTGAAGTCGTATTGCAGCATCACATATAGCAATTTTTTACCACACAGAGCCATCACAGGTTTTTAATAGATTAGATAATGTACTGACAAATCTTATCTTTGCTCCAGTTAAGAGCCACAGTAGTTTCCATCTAATCAAGAGTAAGCAAACAGCCTTTGAAGATTAACAAAATATTTTAGTGTAAAAAATATATAACATGTTTTATAGTATCATTTTCCTTGCTATTTTAATGTAGAACTGTAGATGCATCATGTTGAATAAATATGTGATTTTATGTGCGTTACTGCATGTTTGTGTGTGTGGTCGAGTTTTGGTGGTATTCCCTATGCCTGGGAGAAGTCACGCAACACTGGGTGACGCCGTTGTCAGGAGTATGTTGGAAGGAGGACATAATGTATGTATTTTCGTCATTATTTACTGTGTATGAGTCTGGAACTCCGACACCCTCGGACTTGGTTTACCTTTCTCAACTAATACAGATCTTCCCTATAATACAAATTATCTTCATTAGACATAAGTAATGTTTGTAAAGTGAAAACAGAAGAAACCCTTTATCTATCACCAATACAAACACAATATTAATAATAATATAAATATGATGAATTAAGGAACAACATATAGAAAATGTATTTACGAAAATCCCTGGACAATTCTTGTTCAAGATATATATGCTCATATAAGATATAGATATACCTATATTATATTAATACATAATATACAGGCTATATTCGGCATTGGATGTTCATCTATTATGCTTTTACGTAAGATTTACGTAATAAAACTTATTGCGAATTATTAGAGGAACAGTCAAAATTATTATAATGGACCTTTTATAAATGTTTAATAAATTATCTACCTATATACTCTATCATAATTTTATTTTATATAAGAATGACAAATGAGTATATTTTTTATTGATGGTAAGCCATCAGGAATTAAAGATAATGAAAAGGAGGTGATGTTCCTTGGGTCGGTGTTAAACTAAATTTCTCCTAAATACAACATTTGAGTTGATAGCTCTCCAACGCGTAAGTAAAAATAATAAATTGTTGCTTGATAAAACAATAAGAATGTATTGAATTCTAAACTAAAAGTCGTGGTATATCTTTCTATACGATGAGATATGGTAGACGAACCGTAATGACCCATTTTATTGTAAACTAGATTCAGGATATAAATACGTCTCTCTATTTGTTTCTTTGCGCATCACGCAAAAACTACTGAACGGATTTTGATGCAACTTTTTTTATTTGAAAGGCCTTTATTAGCCTTAAAAACTAGTATACGTTTTATCCCGCTACTATATCGGGAACCTGAGTTATAACCGAAAAACTAGCTTTTGGCTGCGGCGGAGGTGAATAATGATACTTACTTAATATATATGTATTATAAATGCGAATGTAAGTTTGTTTGTTACGCTTTCACGTGAAAACTACTTAACTGATCATCATGAAACATTGTACACATATTCATGGAGGTATTAGAAGTAACATAGGATACTTTTTATTAAAAAAAAATACGAAAGATAAAAAATTGTTTGTCAAAAAATCTCAAAATCTAGCTACTTCAACGCCATCTAGCATTCCAGTAATGAAGTTCCAACCCTGAGTACTGTAATACCGTTGCACTGTATTACCGACGGACACTACAAAATTTTCCCTTTAAATTCAAGGCTTCAATTTCAAGGGTTGCTTTATTTATTTTGATGAAATTCCTCTCGGATGAAGTCGCGGATAACAGCTAGTAAATAATATCTATTTATTCACATCTTACAAGGAATGTACAAATAAACCATTCAATTATATTTGCCACTTGATAAGTTTAGAAGATGGACCTTGTGAGAGTCTTGAGTTTGGAGTCTGAACTTGTTCAAAACCAATATGTATGCTAAATTTCATGATGATTAGTTATTCAAATTAAATACAAATGCATGCTTTATCTTAAAATGATTGAAGATTTGATATGCTTATCAGTTGATGGCATTAATAATAATAATCTTTTATTTACTCACCACAATTTTAACCGTGTGGTGACGGACTAAGAATTCAAGTGTCACCACCCCATACTTGCCCATGGGTGTCGTACAAGGCAACTAAGGGAAGTAAGCAATTATCACCAATTGCACTACTGGTAGTAGCTACCAAGTGAGAGTACCAAGTGAGAGTAGTACCACCGTCTTCTGTGTAACCGCTCTTGAAGCACGTCAGAGTGTTTTGGCTGCAGCAGAAGATAGCCGTTTATTCTTTCATATCATATCTGAGAAATGAAATGGTGCGCAGCGGCTTGACAATACTCTTGGTATAGCCGAGTCCATGAGCGACTGTTACCACTTACCATCGTCATCACTAGCATCATTAGCAATAAAAAAAACAATATACAGGTTTATAAGAGTAACATAAAGATAATTAAGGTTCATATTGTGGGAGACTGGTGCCTAAACTGGGCTCTAGGTCTGTATTTTAGGGGTCTGTATACATGGGTCGGTCTGTTAAGCCGTCTGGGGCTGGCCTCTCTACCCACGGGAGTCATAAGAGCCGACTGAGGGAATACATAAATAATAATCCCTCAAGTATTAACAACATCCACTGCGATCGCCAACCCGCCTGCCAAGCGTGGCGATTACGGCATTATCCCCCATGACCGCTCGCTGTGGCGTTCTCTTGGGGAGGCCTATGTCCAACAGTGGACGTTAAAAGGCTTATGGATGGATAGATGGATACATGGGTGTGTGCTTGCGTATATAGGAGTTCCTGTGTGTTTGTGTGTGTGTGTGTGTGTGTGTGTGTGTGTGTGTGTGTGTGTGTGTGTGCGCGTGTGTGTACGTGTACCCTGCCTAGCCCTACTATGAAGACTATGAAGTCTTGGGATCGTCGAATGAGTACATTTATTCTAAATATGTAAATGTTGGTGTGGTTTGGTGTGCGGTGATGTTATTTAAAAGTATCACTGAATAAAACCGGACAGGTAAGTTATTTTTCAGTTTTGGTGGTAGTGTAACTCTTGTAGCCAGGCTGTAAGTTTATTTTTGCATATGTTATTAGTAACGCTAACTATATTCACTATTCTGTTTATTTTGTTGTATAGGAAAACACCGAAATAATAGAAAAAACGGCTGGAGAATTTTGCTTTGAAGTAAGTGAACGTTGGCCGTATGGAGCCGTCTTTAGAATTGTCCCACCCCTCTCCACCCATGGGAGTCGTAAGAGCCGACTGAGGGAATATCGAGGAGAGTGGGCAGCAGCACTCCTTCGAGTATTAACAGCATCCACTGCGTTTGCCAACCCGCCTGCCAAGCGTGGCGATTACGGCACTATACCCCCAATTTGGGGAGGCCTATGTCCAGCAGTGGACGTCGAAGGGCTGATGGATGTAAGTGTTACGACGATCAACGGGGTTGTAGCGTCTTTTGTGATTAGTAATAGGTGTTTCATAAATGTTGTTATAGCAATGTGTAAATAAACTTATTATAAAGCTGTCGCACAATTAACATTCTGGTATTCATATATAACTGCTCTGTAGGGTACCGGTATAGTAGAAAGTGTGATATTTTTAATATATATAACTCTCTATGCTCTCTCTAGTACAATTATAATATTGTTGTTTTAGAGTCTCCGCCCCAAGCGTAATACAAAAGGAGGTGACCAAGAACTGAACGAGAACGAAATATACCGATCTTAGTAAATACTTTCTGATATTTACGCGAATGTTACACATTTTGAAATAAAACTACGTTTACGGAATCTATCGCGTTTACTTGATTTTACTACTATCCCGACGTTTCGAATACTTTACAGCATTCATGATCACGGGTGGACTTAGATGATAGACGTCCAAGGTTGATATGTTATTTCAACGGTTTCATCTACCCACAGTATATGATTTTACAAAATTTTTAATTTATTTATTTTAACCCACCTAATATTCGTTTAGAAACACAGTGAAAATATCTACTTCAAATGTTTATGCTTACAATGTATGAGACTTTAAATTAGTATATTAAAATGAGTATAATACTCCTCTTTAAATTGTAAAATTTTTGTTTTTATTTAGTGCTCAAAAATTCTACCACAAACTACCAATTACTACCAGTAAGAAGACAATCTTGGTTAATAGTTTATATTATTAAATATATTGATTTTGCCAAAAGCTAAGACTAAGAAGCTACCACCGGATCGGAACGCGGCCTGACTGAGAAAGATCCGGCCAGAAAACTCAGTAGGCAACAACTGTTATGGATTATTAAATTTTGTACGGAATTACTGAGATCTAATAAGGTTTAAATTTTAAATTTTTTTACAAAAGGCAAAGACTAATCACTACTGTGGGTTTTATCTACACAATAAGCGCTAACTGTGTCTTGCAATCTTGTGGTGTGCCTTCTTGTATTCTGTTTGGTGAGGCCTATCACAGGATTCAACCTTGGACGTCTATCATCTAAGTCCACCCGTGATCATGAATGCTGTAAAGTATTCGATACGTCGGGATAGTAGTAAAATCAAGTAAACGCGATAGATTCCGTAAACGTAGTTTTATTTCAAAACGATCTTAGTAACTTAGCATCGGTCACATGTCTTAACATTTTAAATATAAATATAAATTTGCGGAGTCTGGAGCTATGGGTATTTATATGATCTTGAAATTTTAGTTAAGAGTTATTGATTACACTTATGATTTAGTTTTGTTAACGCCAGCTAAACCAGGACACGTGCATGTGCTAATATGTGGTTCACTGCACAAAGGTGCTCTTAGTTGTTCTCTTAGAATGATAAAGATGTTGTCAAAGCATTATTCTTGCTGAAAATGTTAATGTAATTTGTTTTATCAATATGTAGAGTTAGTACATTGTTTCTTAGCTATTGCAACACAAGATTAAAACGATTAATACGCGTACTTATAGATCTCTTTCCATGACACTAAATAATAAAGCTGTATCTTTAGCAAAACAAACAATTGTGCCTCTAGGGAGTGAGCGAAACCAGATCGCTTATAGGTACTATAGATGGGAAATAGAGTCGTCCCTAGAACACTGCCCTGTGGAATACAGTAGGTAATTGAGCATTAATTACTAGTGTAATCATATATTTTAACTTTCTGGGTTCGACCAATCAGATAATAGTCCCTGAACAGTTCCAATTATACCCCTCTTATTTCCATGGCTTCTATCTTACGAATCAGTATGGGGACATAATCCCTGTCAAAAGCTAAAGCAAGGTCTAGGAATGTGCCTAAGACTTTTCGTCCAGCAATTTAATTTAGTAACTACATATTTGGCTAGATGAACTAACCGCATCAGACGTGGAATTGCCTGGTGGAAAGCCAAATTGACAAAGTGGTAAAAAATAATGCTTATACATAGTTATGGCGGAGAAGCGTTACAAATAAACAAACGCACATTTGCATTTATAACATGAGTACTTTTGCTCTTCGATTATGATCTTTTTGTGATTAAAGTTAAATATGACATGTAACCGTTGTTCATAGGTTACATACATTACAACATCTACACAGATAAAGAGTCCGCGGCTCAAAGTTATCAATGTCAGTCCACCGGGCGAGCAAACTGAAGCAGGTACGTGTACAAATGACATTGTTGACATATTGAAACTGTAAAACAAAACAAAGCATCACGTCTGTATTCCCCGAAGGGGTAGGCAGAGGTGTATTACACACCCAGGACTCGCCAGCTATGTTTAAGTCCCACGTAATAGGGGGCGAGCCTATTGACGTCTACCGGGCACATTTCCAAACTCCGGGCTGCTACTGAGAATTTTTCTTTTTAGGAAAAAGCTCAATAACATTGCCCGACCCAGGGATCGAACCCGAGACCTCATGATTAGCAGTCGCATACACTACCGCTACACCACCGAGGCAGTTAAAACTGTAGAAAAAGGCTTTATATTGTAGGTGTGTATAGAAGAGGGTAGGCGATAAGAAAACTCAAAGCAAGAAAAATAAAGGCCGTATTGTCAATTGTCAGCCAAAAATAAAGTAATTTTTTTAAAAGTATGTGCATGAAGGTGTTATTATTAATTTGAAAGAAGTTAAGTATTTGTTACAAGGTCTATTATTAAAACATAAAAGGAATAGTAAAATCTTAAATTAGGTAGACATCAAATCATAAATAAAAAATAAGGGTCTGCCTATACGTACGTACGTAATCGCTTGGTCGTTTGGGATAATTTGAAATCATACTCTGGTAATACGCTATAAACACGTCGTTGGGCATGTTTGTTTTTATGCGTGAGCGCATGTAATGACCACTTGGTAGTTATTGAAGCTTCACTAAATTGTTCGTAATGTCTGTCTTTCTTTTTTCTCGTTTTGAGTAAGAGAAACCTAGTGGAACACATGAATGCTATTTTAATTTTTTTGTGTATCTATATGTTTGTTTGTATGTATAATATGTTTGTTAGCACACATCTGAAAATTATTGAATATGTTTTAATCTATACTATTATAAAGCTGTAACAGAGCTATGTCTGTACATTTAAAATATTTGAGAAAAAATGACTGTAACGTGTCTAAACACAAAACTATTTTTTTTATAATGTTTGTCTGTTTATCTGTTTGTTTGTTCGCGCATCACGCAAAAACTACTGAACGGATTTTGATGCAACTTTTTTTTTTGAGAGCTCTTGATTAAACTTAACAACTGGTATACATTTTATCCCGCTACTATATCGGGAACCTGAGATATAACCCAAAACTAGCTTATGGCTGCGGCGAAGCCGCGGACAAAGGCTAGTGTTTTTATATATGTAGATAGCATTTCGTTTGAAGCAGAATACTCGTAGAATATTTATTTCATTAAAATTGGATATCAGAAAGTAGGTATATCTCAAAATATATAACTAAAACTCACATGGCTGAAGTGCCGAGCAATACACTTTTTTTTTATATAATTTTTCATTATCCTGTTTACAATATATTAATGTCTCCCTTTTGGGTACGGTTAGGGTACAACCGTGACAGCATAATACGGATTGGTGGACTTCAGAAACCGTCGGGAAAATCTCTTAAGATTGCAGGATTCTTCAGGATGTTTCGCTTTACCGAGCAATGATAATTTGTTAATATATTTAATATACTATCCTTAATAAAAATAAAAACAAATTATTTGTGAATATGGAAAAAGATTGCGAGCAGGAATCGAACCTGCGTCCCTTCCAATCCGGGGATGTGCTCTAAGCTCTTCTTCGGCCATACCCCATCGCCACATCACAATTGTCTTAACGACCCACGCCACCTATTGGATGATGACCATTAACATGCATTAAGCCAATATAGTACCTAAGTTTAATTTTGCAATTAAAATTCATACTAAATATTTGATAGCGCGAGTTTTAAAATATTTTGATCTACTTTTTTAGCACTTGACATGCTCAGCTACTTTAAAGTACAAATTATTTCAGGTTCGATTCCCGCTCGCACTAAAGTTCTCTTTTTCCACATTCACAAATAATTTGTACTTCAAAGAAGCGGAGCATGTCAAGTGCAAAACAAATATATCAAAATAAAAATAAAAACAAATTAAGTAAAAATCCGCAGAAGTAAAGAAGAATATAGGAGTCATGTTTCTATTTGTATCTGTTTGCTTAGAAATTGATAGTCCACGCATGTCGGAGCTACAGCGAAGCTCATTGCCTTCCCACCAGGAGTTCACTACCGGCGCTAAGTATGCCGTACGCGCTCTCAGACACGAAGACGTACAGCTACTGATGAGGAAACAACTGGTGACCTTTGACGTAGTGATAGCTGAGTGGTTCTACAGCAGTCTACTGGCTCCGTAAGTAACAGTTTCTTTTATAGTAGCGGGAAAAAGATTTGTGAAGAATTAATGAGATAATTGGTCACACCTGGAGAATATCACCATATAAATATTTATCTCTCCAGCCTCGCTGAAGTCTTCGAATGTCCTCTAGTCTGGTACAGTCCTGTCGACGCTTCTTGGATGAACTTGCAGCTGGTGCACGAGTCTCCCAATCCTGCTTATGCTGTAGACCTGCAGGCCAGCAACGTGGCAACCCAGATACCCAGTGTGAGCGAGAGAGCTCACAGGATCTGGCGACAGACTTATTTAACTGCGTGGCAATAGTAAGTATAAGTAAGCACTAAAACAATGCATCCAACACAACAAATATATCATTATATATCACCAATCGTTACTTCTACTTCAAATAATTTATCAGCTTGTATTTCACAGTTACATGAATCACTACATAGAATCACCGCTGTACTATGAGCAGTATCAGCTGGCTATCCAGCGCCGTGGTCGCACACCTCCTCCATATGACCAGCTGGTCTACGCCGGCGCAATGCTCCTTATCAACTCACAGCCGATCCTTGGACAGAACCTGCCGTTGCCTAATAGTGCCAAGTATGTGGGTGGACATCATGTTGGAGTAAATCAAATCTTGTCCAAGGTAAAGTTTAGTCTGTCATATCTAGCCTCTTAACAGGCCTCCCAGATAAGTATTTTTATCTGCATTTGTCCCCAAAGGTTTTCAGGAGGTTGTCGTAAGAGCAACTGTGAGGAGTAAACCTGGAGCCAGAATCAACAAAATTCCAAAACGATTGGGCCGATTCGATTGGGTACTACGTACCACACTCTCACACAACGATACGTATTTCTTTCTACTGTTGCGTTTTAAGCACTGTGTGCAAACCATCCAACCCACCAGATATAGGAACAAATCTAGCATGTTCTCTTCATCCTTCGTCTCCATCTCATATACCTTTCTCTGAACTTGACAACGTGAGAGACACATCTCCATTATTAGTAGTATAAGCGCATACCATTAGGTCGTGTGCAAGCGTGTTTACCATGCTTGAAGGTAACGCCCTCCTATTCATATTAACCTCTCGAACATCATACATGGGCAGATGTGCACGTATTGCAGTACTAAATCGGATGCGGGACGCTCAAGATTTGATGACATTTGAAGCAGGCGAATCTTCGTTTTGTTTGATTAAGGAATTACTAACTGGTCCTGTCACACTTATGTAATAATGATAAGACAACGAACAACAGTTACAAATTACTAAAGTATGTGATTAACCACTGGCACGCTATTATTTTAATACAGCACACCCGGTGAACTTCGTATCGTCTCAGTATCAATAAATTTTCAAAACCAGTCAATCTGTTCTGAAGGTATCACCAAAAAATCCTTACAATATGTATGATAAAATTAATATTTTTTGCAAAATTTTCGATTGTATGGATAGTTATTCGGTTAATTCGAGTGAAGACAAATCCAAACAAATCAAAGATCATAAAAATCAGTCCAGCCGATTTTGAGTTATGTAACGAAATCGACTTTGTTTTATTGAGATAGATTTAAGATAAACTGTAGGTGGCCAGATTGACCAGTCAGCAAATGCAAATTGGGCATAAAGCTAAAGTTTATACAGCATAAAGATGCAATTGACCGAGTATTTGATGGTTCCGACCCGATTTACTAACTGGAGCCATTTTATGGTTCACTCGGGCACTCGGTGAAGATGCCATAAAATTGTTTTATTATCCCAAACAGATATGCTTAACGCTTATATTTTAGGGTAATGGTGAATGTAAACATAGCTTTCGAAAGAAATACAGTTAACACATCGTTCTTTTTTCTTTCCAATTGTGGTATATGAGCCTCTTCCTCAGTGAAAGGAGTTCGGTTACCAGATGTTACACTCAACATAGTCATCTTTCTAGCCTTACCCCAAATTTAGCTGATCCCCAATAGTAACACAGAATTTCCTTTGTCTACGACTTCAAAACACGATCGGAGTTCGAATTTGATTAAGTTTGGAGTGAGGTTTCAATTTTTTTCATTACATTATAGAAACATTTATTCTACTATAACAGGTGCATGGGGACTGTTAACCTTGTCCATTCGTGAAATCACGTAATCGTTACCATGAAAACAAATTACATATACATAAATAACAGTCATTATACATCCTTAAGTCTGAGCTCCAATAACAGCCGAGCAAAGCATTGCTAAGCATCAGTTCCCTCAGCAGTCATCTGGGTACTGGTAAAATAGAAAAGTTTAAAGCATGAAGATGTTATTAGGAACTGCAAGCTCTTCTAGACAACTCAAAAGCTGGAGTTATCTACGTGAACCTCGGGTCGACTATTAACGAAGAGCTTCCTGATGAGATAGTACAGCAGCTGCTGAAGATGTTTCGACAATTGGAGCAGTTCATTATCTGGAAGTACGGCGGGAAGCTGGTGCATGTGCCAGATAATGTCCACGTGGTAGAGTGGGCACCGCAGGAAGCTATACTGAGTAAGATGATTTAATTTTTTTATGTTACAAGAGTGACAGGAATGCGTACGGTCCATTTGATGTTAAGTAGTTACAGTCTTTAGAAGCGATAAGCTGAGAACGAGGTCCATCTCATCATGTTTAGGGTGGATGTTCACGACCGCCCCCTTTTTTCATTCTTTCCCTCGCTTTTGTAACATCCTTAAACCACTAGGATTGCCATCATTGTACTATTAAAAAACAAAATTAGATATTTATGTTACATAATACAATACTATTTCTAATTCTAATAATTCTATTCTCAGAACATCCAAAAACAACAATGATGATCAGTCACGCTGGCTACTTATCCTATATGGAAGCAATGTACTACGGAGTGCCTCTCATTGGTATCCCGGTGTATGGAGATCAGCTGCTGACCATGGACCTCGCAGCAGTGAGAGGCCGAGGCATCAAAGTTCATTACACAGACAAACTGGCTTTCAAACTCAAAGTTGCAGTTGACGAAGTTCTGGGGAACTATACGTAAGCACCATCTATTTATACTACTCTTGATTTGTATTGATTCCATAAGCCTGCTTCCTCACTGGGCTGGTAACATGTTATGTTTGCATAACTATTTGTTTGATATTCAGAGGAGAACTTCGACCCGTTCCTTTTTTATGAATGTTGGGCACTATTGACTAACTTGACTTTTGAACGTTAGCCTAATATGTATCGGCAAATTTCACAAGCCATTAATCTAGGTCTTAATCTTACATTTATATAGGTTTCTTCACAATAGTTTTTCTCACAGGACAGTGATTTATATTTCGAATAAATACATATTTTCTAGAAATATCTTGACGGTCTGGAATAGCAATTTCCGCATAGAGACAAATATGCCATAAAAATCTCGTGGACGAAATCGCGGGCAGAATCTATTATAATATGACTGTAAATAATTTCTCCAGGTCATTTCCCTAAAGACGTTCACGTATCAACGCCTCTTTATTTCTCGACGAAGAATTCCCTCGAGATATTTATAGTCCGTCCATCAATTTCGGTGAAATTACATCGACCATTAAACAAATGTACCGTTCAGCAGTTACAGAGCAATCAATCATTTTTCGTTTTATTTACTTATTGCCAATTGCTAAAATTAAACATAAGCAATGATTTAAATAAGATTGATGTAAGTAACTATTTTATGTTAAACGATAATAATGAGTTCTCCTGCATGCTGTAAAAATATGTTCGTTAGATAGTGAACAAAATGTTTGGTGATATAAAACTTACATTTTCTCGAAAATATTTGTAAATTTAACTCACTAGATAATGAGGTGTAAACAATTTTTATATTACGAAATATTGTTATCCATTATAAATTGATTACCGTGAGTTGCTGATCGCATTAAATCGATTCTTTTTCAACCCTTTTAATCTAGCACTATTGCACGAGTCTCCTCTCAGTGACTTCACAAGTCATCGAGAAAATATCTCCCGCATACAGGATTCTTCTCAATGTTTTTCTTCACGAAGTAGTGATAATTAGTAAACAAATGCAAACATAATTTCGAAAAATCTAAAAAAGTCATAGGTATGTGCCGTTCAAGATCTTGAACTCGGATCGGGGAACGATTTCGATACCACTGTCTTTGCAGTCCTTGGTTTTACTGTTAGGCTATCACTGCACTTCAATCAATCGACTTATTAATATTTATCCATCATATCCATCAGCCCTTCATCACCCACTGCTGGACATAGGCCTCCCCAAAATGGGGGTTTTACCATAATCGCCACGCTTGGCAGGCGAGTTGGCGATCGCAATGGATGTTTTTAGTACACAGGGGAACGCTGCTGCCCGGTCCCCTGGTATTAACATTTAGATATTTAAATTAGAAATTCAATTATAAATTTCAAAAACATTTTGATAAACTTTTTCTAATTTAGGAAACTTTAATTAATTAAGCTTCGGACTTTGGGACATGAAATATTAAATGAAATATAGAATTGATTGCGATTAATTGATTTCTAATATCCGAGGGTCTCACAAATTTTACAGCATTCATCATAAGAGAGCTGAACTGCACGCAATTATCAATTTATGTGCGATAGGTCTTATAAATATACCACCGAAGGAATTTAACATAGTTCCAGTGGCCCGCCAATAAAGACGGAGAGACGGCACGCGGCGGGTTTCTTTAGTGGGTGAGGGCCCCACACTACCCTGTTCGTTGCCCCCAATGACGGGGTATGCGGTTAGGCACATTTTTTCCCGCCTAAACAAGAAAAATAAAAAATAAAAAAGGTCTTATAAATATAGTTGCAATTTTGGTTCACGACCCTAAAATACCCACCAGTCAATCTTTATTACAAAATCACCAGCGACCCGCCATGCCAATGCGTAGCATTGTCACATGACAATTAATATATAGAAAGTCAAATAGATAGAGAAGATAGAGGAAGAGAAAGATAAAAAACATAAAAATGCACAGAAGGAAATCTGAGGAGGAGTATGACTCGAGAAGGGTAAAAGTTAGTGGTAGTGTAGAGTGTACGATGCGAATGCAAATTATTGACGCAGATCTACGCATGAATACCTTTCATTTAAACTAAAGAAATAAGCCAATCAGCTGTATAAAACGGCTCAAACAACTCGTAGATTTCATAAATTATACATTTATTATATAGATACGCATGGTACATCTTAATGTTAAGAAGACGTAGTCATCCGCCAATTAAGGAACACAATTATACAACTAGGTACACAAAACAGGTCTGGTGGAATTTTAAAAGGTTTCCTCCCACTTGCTCGGAAATAGCTTTAGTAGTAAAAAAATACGCTAATTGTCTCTTTCTGTCCGTTCGTTTGGAGATTGTAATAGTATATTCTAGAACTAGAATACCCTGCACTTGTAAGTCATTGTATTTACAATTAGCTTTAGTAGGTACCTACATATATACATTAATTATTTCTTATGTCTGTGCCAAAATGTGTAGGTTTATCACAGAACAGTCGATTTGTTTTGGAATAAAAAGTAGCCTATTTTATTTCTGTATTGTCAACGGTATACATATCATACGATCTGCTGTGTGGGGCCGGCGTCAAGAAGCTCCACACCGTCTCTTCCTATGGGAGTCGTAAAAGCCGACTAAGGGATTACTGGGGGACCGGGCTGCAGCGGTTCCCTGTGTACTAAAAACATCATCCACTGCGATCGCCAACCCACCTGCCAAGCGTGGCGATTATGGTAAAACCCCCAAATGAGTGCACACCGTTCACTGTGGCGTTCCCTTGGGGAGGCCTATATCCAGCAGTGGACGATGAAAGACTGATGACTAGCCTTTGTCCGCGGCTCCGCCGCAGCCAGACAGAATAATATTCCATATGTTATCATAGCGAAGAAGAGCTCTATGCCAGACCCTGCCGAATGCCTTAGCGATGTCCAGGCTGAATGCCAAAGCCTTACTCCAAAGCCTCTGTCCAACAATGAGTGAGGTAGACGAGAACAACACCCGCAGACCGACTGTGAAAGCCGTATTGGCGATAACTATACAGCTGGTGATCCTCAGGGTACTGCAGAAGTCGGTGGTTAAATGTTCACTTGAATACAATACAACGGACTTCCACTTTCCACTTTTCGCCCCCATGAGGACGACACGTAACCACGTTACAGCCATTTGGATGATTATTACTAAATGTCCCCATAGTATTGATGATATTGAGGACTAGCTTTTGCCTGCAAATTTCATCTCCGTGGAATGAGGTTGTTCCTAGAACAAAAATAGGTTTTGAATAGGATTTGCTAATATCCGTTCTGAATGGGTGTCTACGTTAGAAAAGCATAACTGTGTAAAATTTCAAGCCAAGCGCGTGTAAAATTTTAGTGGCCTCGTGATGTGTAAGTGTATGAGTGGTATTTCGCTTTTATATTTGGACTAATTGAATTATTTTACTTCCAACAGATACCAAAGTAACGCGAAGAAAACATCCACAATTTTACACCAGCATTTAGTACCGCCATCGCAGGAGTTGAGGTACTGGGTAGAGCTGATCATGACGACGGGAGGTCAACACCTTCGATCCCCCGCCTTGGAACTGAACATGATAGAGAGGTACCACATAGACGTAGTTGGTCTTCTCTTTCTGATGTACTGGTTCTTCACTAAAGTGTCTAAGCTTGTCAAAGTGTACTGGAACGATTTTGGTACTGATAGCGGCGTGGAAGAAAAAGAGAAAGAAGATTAGCTGGTGCATCAGTCTTATAAAAATTAATTAAAGAAAAACTGCCTTACTATTCCAACAGTAAATACAAATGTTTCTGGTGGTAAAGACTTGATCACCCTCTCGCAGAAGATTGGTATGAAGCAACGACAAGCATTCCTCCTCCTATGTTCCATATGACAAGCGCGAGCGCCCAAGGCTAAAAACCTCTCATCCCCTCCCAATTATCCCTTCTCTATCTCTATTACTATACCTGGGGCAAGCAACGTGCGACTGATGCCTCTGGTGTTCCTAGCATCTAATGGCTACGTTAACCGGTTATCATCAAGCGGCGTACTTTATGCCATCCACATGGTATACAGAACAAGATGTTATCAAAATTTTAAAAGAATTCTTGTTAACAAATAACGATGTTATCTGTCAGTACTTATCCCAAATTGCTTGACAGTAATTGCTCAGTACTACTATACGTGAAATACATAAATCTATTTATAATAAGTATGTACTTCAAAATATTTACCACTTTTATATAAAGAAAACTAACGAAGTTAAAATTATGCATCATAAAATTCATGAGCATCACTGACTACTGGCAACCCAGAAGGCTGGCAGCTTTGCCACGTTGAACGGCAATTCTAATTATAAGTAAAGGTTTGACGGGCAATTCTAATACTTTGTGCTAAATAAAGGTGGTCCTGTGGGCCTAGACAAGTTGCATTCTATGATTGCTAACGCTATAGAAAACTATTAAAATGTATGGGAATTTAGCATCTTTAACGATATCTATAACGCTACGTCACGTGACTTGAAGTTAATTATAATAATTTATTATAGTATAGCGTTAGCGATCATAGAATGCAACTTGGCTAGGCCCAATGATCACGTGAACCGTCAATTTGTCGTTTCGCTAATTCTTAAGTATAAAATAATCTAAATGTAAATAAAGCTGTCGAAAATATTAAAATATTAGTGTGTTTTTATTTATCACGTTTATGTAGCTTAGTGTTGATTAAGATTTCAGAGTAATTTATTCTAATAAACTGACAGTGATATATGATCACGTATTGAGCTGACAAGTTAGAGATTTAACAAGTAATTACATAGCCATAAATTATTGCTGCATAGAAGTAATAATGACCTGTTTCCATTACTATGGGTGCGATTCCGTCATAAGATCACATTATTATTTATGTTAAGTGTTTCAATACCTCAGCACCAGGCCACTAAAACTAGTAAAATAGCCAAAGAAAAGGATTGGAGATAGAGAAGATAGTTAACAGTGCATGGATGAGGAAGTGGATAGGAAGTATGATAGAGAGGGAAGGAGATTGTGACTTTATCTATCCATCCATCAGCCTTTTAACGTCCACTGCTGAACATAGGCCTCCCCAAGAATGGGGGATAGTGCCGTAATCGCCACGCTTGGCAGGCGGGTTGGTGATCTCAGTGGATGTTGTTAATACTCGAAGAAGTGCTGCTGCCCACTCTCCCGGTATTCTCTCAGTCAGTTCTTACGACTCCCATGAGTAGTTTAAGGGTGGGACAATTCTAAAGCCGGCCCCACACGGCAAGTGACTTTATAGTGATTAAAGAAAAACAATAGTGTCCTAATTTATTTCAGTGCTTTCGCTGGACAGGACTGCACTGCACATTTCCATTTATATGAAGAATAAACTTTCAAACTGCTTTGTTTATGCGGCAATAATAAAAGTTGTTTTGCAATTGGGAGAGGAGATCTCAGGGGACGCAACACAGAATTAACGCGGACGAAGCATTGATTGACTCTGTGATAAGTCCCACTGATTGTATATTATGCAAAAGTGTTATATTATATTGTGATTACTTTCACAGAAATAGTAGCATATGAGGAAAATCTGCTTCTACTTTTCACTGATGAGAGAGTGATAAGTTGATACTGATAATAGCTGTACTCAATTGCCACGAACAACAAATGGAAACTAAATAAAAGTCTCTGCAATCTGTATCCCAGGGATTGTTCAAATAGGCGGCAAAATTTTATGGGGGTTTTAGCTAAACCACCAGTCAAATTCAAATTCAAATTCAAATTCAACTTCAAAAATATCTTTATTTCATAGGCCTATTAAGTAGCACTTAAAATCGTCAATAATACACTAATCATTAAAATAATTAGCACGAGCGCCTGAGGCGAGTGCAACCGCAATAACAAAGTGGCGATTGCAATCGCCACAAGCGGCCGGATTCCGTAGTAAAGCCTTTCATGAGAAGAACCCGGCAAGAAACTCATGGGCCACTTTTTTAAATTGCCAATTTATTACAATTTAATATAATCTTTATAACTAAAATTACATTATATCTTATAAAACAATTTGAAAATTAATGAATGAGGAGCAGCTCAAGCCCATTTAGTTTTATCCTCAAGATAATCCGAAAAATCATAAAATTACATACTCAAGATAATAAAATTACATGGAGCCACGTAGCGCGCCTACCTGACCTCCACGTCCCAGCTAAGAGGACAACCAGCGACCTTAGAACAAGACCTTTTTATTTAGGACTAACAAACTTTAACGACTGCCAGGGTGTTATTTTACACCTGGGTCCTACTGCTTAACTTACACAGAGGAGCTCAGGTGTCCACAGATAGGTGTCACTTTGGGGTCACCAATCTGACTTCCAGTCTAGCGAAAGTTGCTTAACCTTGCTGATCGATCGAACTGCAAGTGCACAAATACGCTAAGACTTCCTCCTAAATAGCCTCCTGTGTATGCAGTCAATATTGCTTGTACTTATAGTTATTATATATTCTTTTTATTACATGTAGTGGCTGACGAGCCACGGCCCATCTGATGGTAAATGGTAACCGTCGCTCATGGACTCAATTATACCGAGAGTATTGTCAAGCCGCTGCTCCCCATTTCATTTCACCGATATGAAATGAAAGAATGAAACGGCTATCTCCTGCTACAGCCAAAATGCATCGATGTGCTTCAGGGCCGGTCACACGGGAGATGTTGGTACCAACTCGCTCGAGCCCACTACCATGTGAGTACTCCCACTTGGTATCCAGCCCTACCACCAGTCATGCAATGGATGATAATTGTTTACTTCCCTTAGTCGCCTCATACGACACCCGTGGGAAAGAATGCGGATGTGACACTTGTATACTGCCTGATGACGGGCCTCGTGGCGTAGTCAGTAGTGCAACCGACTTCCGTGCACGAGGTCGTGGGTTCGATTCCCACTCAGGACAATTATTTGTGTGATGAACATAGATATTTAATTTTGTACTGCGTCTGGGTGTTTTCTATCTATTATATGTATGTATTTACCAAAAAAAAGTATATGTATTATATCCGTAATCTGGTACCCATAGCACAAGCGTCAAGCTTAGTTTGGGACCAGAGGACGTTGTGTGAAAAATGTCCGTGAATATTTATTATTTATTTATTTATTTATTATACTTACCACAGGAAAACTACTCAACAGCATTGGCAGCATTGGCTGTGACTCTATTATTGTTATGCGGTTGAAACAACTGCTACCACATACCATCAGGTTCTCTACAGCTGGTTTTTTAACGTTAACAATATTAACCGATATAAGAATAATTTGTTATTTATATGTTTTTAAAAGAACTTTATTATTTAATACGAGTTAAAGAACTCTGAAGCAATCAAACAAGGGTACAAAATAAATGAAATTACTTACAACAAAAATAAATGTAGGTACTTAATATTCTACGCTAAAATTTGTTGTATTTTTAACGTATAACCTAATAACTGAGTTTTTTAGCATGAAGAAAAATTTTACGTGTATTCATACTCATAACATAAATTTATTTTGTAATAGAATATTTAATAACGAACGAACTGTCTGAAATACTAACAAGCGTACAATTGATGGTGCTTGCTCGTGAAATTAGAGAGTAACAACACATAATATTATGCCTAGTTTTTAAAACGATTCCTATTTTTTTTATACAATTTAGTGGGTGAGGGCCCCACATTGTTCGTTGCCCCGAAGGACGGGGTGTGCAGTTAGGTAAATTTTTTCCCGCCTTAACAACAAGATGGATGGATATAGAATTCATTTACAGAAAATAATTTCACACGTCCACAAAATAGTTGGTATGTGATGATCAGACCATTTTATAGTGTTTTTTGTCAGTTGAACACAAATCTGAAGTCACAATAGACTCCCTAGTCCCAAACTTTCTTGTGCCGGCAACTGATCTATTTAGTTTCAGCTTATTCATCAGTATTTACACTATGCCTGACCTCCCTTATCTAACTAGGAGAACAACTGGCGAACTCAGAATAAGACCGGATAATAAAATAACTATGCTTAAAGCTTTGTGTTAATTTTAAAATAACGGAGCAGCTGACGTCTTCACAATAGGTGTCACTTTTTGGTCACCTATCTAGGCGAGTTATATTTGCTTAACATTGCTAAGTTTTTGATCTGTAAGTGCACATCTAAGCTATTTTTAACAAGTATATGGCACCTGATGGTAAGCGGTTACCGTAGCCTATAGACGTTAGCAACACCAGAGGTATTGCTATCACTCGCGCGTCGCCATCTCCAAAGAAAGAGATACAAGGTGGATAGGTAGGAGGTGTGGGCCTCCGGCGCTCTTACTTGTCGTAAGAAACACAATCAACCGTTGTTTCGCCCTGATCTTCTGGTCTAAGGTGGTACTTCCCTGATGAAGCCAGCCCCTTTATGCTGGGTTAAGCAAGACTCAACCATTAGAAAGTTGTGTTCCATCCATCAGCCTTTTGACGTCCACTGCTGGACATAGGCCTCTCCAAGAGAACGCCACAACGAGCGGTCCTGTGCACTCATATGGCGGAATAGTGCCGTAATCGCCACGCTTGGCAGGCGGGTTGGCTATCGCAGTGGATGTTGTTAATACTCGAGGGAATGCTGCTGCCCACTCCCCGGTATTCCCTCAGTCGGCTCTTACGACTCCCATGAGAAAGTTATGTTACATTTTTAAAATAAAGCTGGTATAAAATATTCCATTTGGTCTACCCTTTAGCTGACAAATTAAGATCTGAATGTATATAAAAAAAATCGCTTCATTTAGTTCGGTTTGGAACTAATCTTGTAATTCCAATATTTCTTGGTCAAGTGAAAGCAATAAAGACACGGTAATAGTTCTCATTCTTTCAGTGAACTATTATTGAATGAGAGTGAACGACCGAGTGAACGAACGCAATACCCAAACGAGATTAATGATAGTTGATTACTACTTCAATTGCCGAACGACACAGAGTATCATAGAGTAGGTACGATGAGTTAAGTGAATATCTATGTAGGATAAGTTCCAAAATAGTTCTGTGTGAACCTAGGTTGATATTTTAACATCTTAACAGATGCCCAACCGAAGGCGTTTTTGAATAATCTTTATAATCTATACGCTATACAAATAAATAAAATTGAAGTGTCTGTTTGTAAACGACTAAATAACAGTTTTGTACTATACGCTACCTATAACAAAATAAAATAAAATCATTTTTAAAGTTTTTGTCTGTCTGTCCGTCTGTCTGTCTGTCTGTTTATCTGTTTGTTCCAGCTAATCTACGGAAAGGCTGGACCGATTCAGACGGGATTTTCCCTAGCAGTTTGCTGTAGGTAAGGAGTAACTTAGGCTACTTTCATCTATCGATCCATCCATCAGCCTTTCATCGTCTACTGCTGGACATAGGCTACCCCAAGAGAACGCCACAGCGAACGGTCCTGTGCCGCTTGCATCCAACGAATGCCTGTGACCTTGACCAGGTCATCGGTCCACCTGGTGGGAGGCCGTCCTGCGCTGCGCCGTCCGATACGCGGTCGCCACTCGAGAACCTTTCTTTCCCAGCGGTTGTCGGTTCGTCGAGCAATGTGGCCTGCCCATTGCCACTACAGCATGCTGACCCGGTAGGCTATGTCGGTTACTCCCGTTCTCCTACGGATTTCCATATTACGGATCTTATCCCGTAGAGAGATCCCAAGCATAGCCCGCTTCATGGCAGGCTGAGCTCAAAGGCTCAAAGTCGCCTTGATATAAGGCCAACATTCAGAGACCACGCCTTTGTTCCATAAGTCATCACCGGTAACACATACTGGTCGTAGACCTTCGTCTTCAGACACTGTGGAATTTTGGACAAGAAGATCTTCCACAGCTTCCCGAACGCTGCCCAGTCGAGCTGGATTCGTCGATTGACCTCTTTCTCGAAGTTGTGTCTACCTAACTGGACTGTCTGTCCCAGGTAGACATAGTGGTCGACAACTTCGAGAAGCGCACTCCCGACTAGGACCGGTGCTGAAATGACATGGACATTAGACATGACTTTCGTCTTGTCCATGTTCATTTTGAGACCCACTAGTCGGGAAACCCTGCTGAGATCATTGAGCATGGTGCCAAGGTCCTCCAGCGATTCTGTCATGACCACTATGTCGTCGGGATATCGAAGGTGAGTGATGTATTCGCCATTGATGTTGATGCCGAATCCGGTCCAGTCCAAGAGCTTGAAGACAAATCTTCCAATGCAGTGGTGAAGAGTTTCGGGGACATAACGTCTCCCTGTCTAACACCTTTCTGCAGTTGGAACGGTTTCGTACTCCCGTCCTGAACATGGACTGACATGGTGGCGTTTCTATACAAGCACTTCAGCACTTCGATGTACCGATAGTTAATTTGGCACCTCTGAAGGGGCTGCAGCACCGCCCAAGTTTCGATCAAATCGAAGGCTTTCTCGTAGTTCACAAACGCTAGACACAGAGGCCGATTATACTCCTCGGTCTTCTGTATAATCTGGCGTAGCGTATGTATGTGGTCTTTTCGGAAACCGGCTTGTTCGGGAGGCTGGAAGTAGTCGAGCCTGCGCTTGAGTCGATTTGTAATGCCCCTTGAGAACAACTTATAGACGTGGCTACTTTAGTTTTGGATAAATAATTAAGGTTCCATACAAATAAATTCCACAACAAATTACGGGTAGCAGCTAGTTTGTTAATAAAATAGACAATCACATATTTTACAATTACAAAAAGTTGAAAATGTTATTAATATTACACTTATTAATGTAGTGTTATTTACAGATTAGGTGGCAATATTTTCTGCTAAAATATGGTAAGGACAAGCTCCTGAGTGGACATTCCGTGTAACGAAGAACGCTTCTTACTAATTAATACTAATGTACATAAAAACTATAACATTCTCGGTATGGTTTGAAAAATACCAGTTTTATGAAATATCAAATGAATGAAAACCTGGTTTAGGTATATGTTCTCGTAATCTTTGTCGTTATACAACTTGTACAGCTGTCCCTGCTCCAGGGCGTTCCTCCTCATGATTAATTTCATTATTTGCCATCAGATGATTAGTTTCGAGATAGGATCAGATGAAGTCAGTTCATATTTATTATTGTGTTTTCTAGTAAGTTACTTAGTGTAAGTAACATTTATTATCAAGGGAGAATACCAGTCCGAGTTATGGGACTTCCTGAGGTATTTCAGACGGTTTCTTACCCTTCATGAAATGCTATGGGGCCATTAGAAATATTTACCTCCCTCCCAACATGGGAGATCCCTCCCTTGGTAAGAGAGAGATCCGTAAAGTATATGAAGAAAGAGTAGTTAGGCAGAAAGAGATGTCAGCCTTCCACCTTGCGATCACCACCCTAACGTTCTCCTGTGTCATCTATTGGCTTCAGTGACCACTTGCCATCAGGCAAATCATGAGCTTGTTTGCCATCTTTGTTATATAAAAAAACGCACTTAGACGGGCCTCGTGGTGTAGTCGTTAGTGTAACCGACTTCCGTGCACGAGGTCGTGGGCTCGATTCCCACTCAGGACAATTATTTGTGTGATGAATACAGATATTTGTACTGCATCTGGGTGTTTTCTATCTATTATATGTATGTATTAACAAAAAAAAGTAGTATATGTATTACATCCGTAACCTTGTACCTATAGCACAAGCGTTAAGCTTAGTTTGGGACCAGAGAACGTTGTGTGAAAAAGTTCCGTGAATATTTATTATTTATTTATTACTAAAAGGTAATCTGGACTAAGTATTACAATAGTATTTTAATGTAAAACATATCGTTTGCAATAAAATATGTAACGAACGAATGAATTAAAGTAATCCATCGAATGATGACGCCTGACGTTAATTTCTGTTAACGATATACCTATAATCATGGACGTATAAAGTCCATGCCTATAATATATATATTTTTATTTCGTTTGGTGGCAGACGAGCCGTGGCCCACCTGATGGTAAATGTTAACTGTCGCTCTTGGACTCAACTATACCGAGATTATTGTCAAGCCGCTGCTCACCATTTTATTTCACAGATATGAAATAAAAGAATTAACGGTTATCTCTTACAACTAAAACACATCGATGTGCTTGTCATGGCCGGTCACACGGGAGATGGTGATATCAACCCGCTCGGAGCACTCCCACTTGGTACTCAGCCCTACCAACAGTAATGCAATGGGTGATAATTGCTTACTTCCCTTAGACGCCTCGTACGACACCTGCGGGAAAGAATGGGGTGGTGACACTTGTATTCTTAGTCCGTCACCATTATGCTCATTAGTCTGAAGAAACAACAAGTATTGTTAAACTGTTCCAGATGTTTAGTCCCAGAACAGTTCTGCCAGTGATTTGTGTGTCTACAGCTTGTGAAGTTGTCGGCTAATTTCACTCTGGTCGCTGAAACTATGATACTTAATTAAAACTAATGTTTCTTTGTCCCCTCTAAGTACCGAAACTTATCGTCCATATATTTTCCTTATAATTTCGTTAACAATAGATAAACAACTAAACACGGTATACGAACGTAACTGAATATTGGAGAAGGTGACTGGACTTGAAAATTCATATAATTCTCAACTGTTGTGTTTAACTGTTGTGTTTAACTGTTGTGTTTAACTGTTGTGTTTAACTGTTGTGTTTAACTGTTGTGTTTAACTGTTGTGTTTAACTGTTGTGTTTAACTGTTGTGTTTAACTGTTGTGTTTAACTGTTGTGTTTAACTGTTGTGTTTGACTGTTGTGTTTGACTGTTGTGTTTAACTGTTGTGTTTAACTGTTGTGTTTAACTGTTGTGTTTGACTGTTGTGTTTAACTGTTGTGTTTAACTGTTGTGCTTTCCTTATTATCATTTTAATCCTTTCTGTATTGTACCTCTTCTCCAACTCTTATCCCTTTCGTTGGAGATGGCGACGCGCGAGTGAAGCCATTTTTTTTTTTTTTTTTTTAATTGCTTTTGGTGGCAGTCGAGCCACGGCCCATCTGATGGTAAATGGTAACCGTCGCTCATGGACTCAACTATACCGAGAGTATTGTCAAGCCGCTGCTCACCATTTCATTTCACCGCTATGAAATGAAAGAATAAACGGCTATCTCCTGCTACAGCCAAAACGTAACGATGTGCTTCATGGCCGGTCACATGGGAGATGGTGGTACCAACCCGCTCGGGCCCGATACCAAGTGAGTACTCCCACTTGGTTCCCAGCCCTACCACCAGTCGATACCTCCGGTGTTACTAGCGTCAATAGGCTACGGTAACCGCTTACCATTGTGGTAGGTGGGGCCACATGCATGTTTGCCACCCTCTAAGTATAAAAGCTCTAGCGGTAGTGTACATTCAGTCAAGAAAGTATTGGGAATGGATGATTTGTGTATGGTTCCAAAATCAAATTTATGTTTTTTTTTGTTGTTGTTAGATAGGCACATCTGGTATCCATTTTGAAAGAAAGAAAGTAAAGTATTTTATTTTCACAGTCTGGATATATAAAAACTTAATTAGGTAGGTACATTAACATATTACACAGTAAAAAAAAACTGTATATCGCGACTGTGTCAATGAGGTCACTCAGCATGATGCTATGCTATATGAACACAGCGCTGATTTTTAGTGCGACCCTACGATGACGCACAGACGCACAAGTCGAAACTCAATGCTCTCATTTAACAAACACAACCACAAAAGGAAGATAACGTAAATTAACATACATACTCACTCACACACACACACACACACACACACACAGACACACACACACACACACACGCGCGTGTAGGTGAGCACTAATAAAGGATTTTACGCAAATCTTATCAATAAAGGGCATGGCATATCACCTTGACGCGAGCAAATTCGCATGTAATACTCGTATACTAGTATCATATAAGGTGGTAACCAGCACTGAAAAGACGAACATCTTTTAAAATATAATATATACAATTTTCGTGTCATAGTGTTTGTCGCCGTTTTCCTATGAAACGGCATGACCGATTCCTATGAAATTTTGTGTGTATATTCAGTAGGTCTGAGAATAGGATGTAAACTATTTTTCATACCCCTAAGTGATAAGGGTGGTCCACCTCAAATATTTATTTTTAGAAGTTCTCAAATTTCTTTTTTTTAATTATTATTTGACATACAAGTTAATTATTTTTTCCACCCTAGGAATTCCCTAAAAATTCTCCAGAAATAATTTATATGGTATTACTATGTAAAATAGAATTAGGTAGCAAACAAGGAATATTAATAAATAAATGAAACTATGAGTACTACTTTTACTAACTAGTATATACCTACTCGTATATCTTGTAAGAAAAACAGTTAATAATCTGATTTCTTCTGCTAATTCTACGTACAGTAGCAAAGGATCCTAAAGTCTTAATTAAAAAGCATTTATATATGTTAAGCACAAAGTGGCATGTCAAATGCTAAAAATATATATAAAAATATCTAAACATTTATATATGGTGAAAAATAAATACCTATACACAGAAAAAATAATTATGCCATAAACAATGATATTGTATATGACCATAAATCAATATAATAAATAAATAAATATTTACGGACATTTTCACACAAGGTCCTCTGGTCCCAAACTAAGCTTAACGCTTGTGCTATGGCTACCAGATTACGGATATAATACATATACTACTTTTTTTTTGTAAATACATACATATAATAGATAGAAAACACCCAGACGCAGTACAAATATCTGTGTTCAACACACAAATAATTGTCCTGAGTGGGGATCGAACACACGACCTCATGCACGGAAGTCGGTTACACTACCGACTACGCCACGAAGCACAACTCACACATTTATCACTTTTACTTCTAAATTAGTTTTTATATTTGTAAATAGACCACACGTTTTAAAGTTAGGGTAGATTTTATTTTATTTTATAGCAGTGGCGTAACTATACCATCCGAGGCCCGTGGCAAATTCATTGGATGGGGCCCTCCCAGTAAAAATCGTCGCTTTGTTATTTAATTTTTAACTGACTTTAAAAAGGAGGAGGTCATGCATTCGGATGTTTAGGAGACATTTATCCATACATATGACAAAATCTGGCTAGTAGAATGCTGCCCTGTTTAACGCCGAGTCTGAGAGTTCAGTCCATGAAATTGGACTGCACCGCTCGCAGCAGTCTACTGTTAATATCATAATCTGGCAAAATAAAATGCCCATTCAACTTCGTCCATACTGATGTCAACAGAGGAGTCAGAGGATGCCGTACAGAGTGCTGATCTATTAGACCAAATGTGAAACCGACATCACCCCGGACTTTCGCATACATATCTACAAAACATTCATTCAACACATGTTGTGTTTGAGCAAGAATGTCACCTTTAGATCTTACTTTATCCATTCCGAGGGCTGACCAACAACTCAAGATTTTTGCACCTTCCGCCGAAAGGGTTAGGTGTTAAAATTTATTTTGAGCTTGCCTCTCGGATTGGGGGCCCTCATCAGTCGGCGGCCCGTGTTATTTTGCCAACCCTGCCACCCTGTAGTTACGCCACTGTTTTATAGCTTATATGCTATTTAAAATTCAATATACTGCACTAATACACTATATAGCAATTCAACTGGTTGAATACTTTTAAAGTGTAACTTTTGATATTAAACTGTTACTAAAATATTACGAATTTTATTTTTAAGCATAAGAGATAATAGACTCTGTGTTTAACAACTCAACGTCCGTGACGTCATCCGTGACGTCATTTAGGCGCGGAGTTTGAATTGCGTCTGTTATTTATATTAAATACAGTGCTGTTTTTAGTTATATCATATCTAGTGTGTATTGCGAATTTCATAATGGACAAAAACATCGAACAATAAGTTTGTCTTAAATTTTGCATCGCCAATGGAATTTCGTGTTCGGAGTTACTGAAAATGTTACAGAAGGCTTACGGGGAATCGGCTTTATCAAAAACATGTGCTTATGAGTGGTACAAAGCGTTTCAAAGCGGTCGAGATGTGATGGAAGATTTGCCTCGCTCTGGTAGGCCATCAACGTCTGCAAATGTAAGTTAACATTGCAAAAGTGAAGGAAATAATGATGGAAAATCCTCATTCAACTTTGAGAGAGATAACCGCCAAACTTTCTATGTCTCACAAGTCGATCCCTACTATTTTAAATAATCACTTGGGTATGAAACATGTTTCCGCTCGGCTAGTCCCAAAGAACCTGATTTTTTTCCAAAAACTCAATCGCATGAGAGTCGCTGAGAACATGCTAGAACGAGTTAATTCCGACCCAACATTCATGAAACGCATTGTTACTGGTGACGAGACGTGGGTTTACGAGTTTCACATGAGTGGCGACTTCCAACTGAACCGAAACCGAATAAACCACGCCAAAGTCGATCAAAAGTCAAAGTCATGTTGACTGGTTTCTTTGACTATCGCGGTGTTGTGCACTCGGAATTCTTGCCAGAAGGTCAAACGGTAAATAAAGAATATTATTTGAGCGATATACGGCGTTTAAGAGAGCAAATTCGATGAAAAAGGCCAGATTTGTAGAAAGAAAATTCTTGGATTTTGCACCACGATAATGCGCATTCGCACAAGTCCATCATTGTGAATGATTTTTTGTCCAAATACTCAACAAATACTATCCATATATAGATATGGCTCCAGCCGACTTCTTTCTTTTTCCTAAACTCAAATGACCACTTCGTGGCACCCGTTTTCAATCGGTAGAAGACATAAAGGAGAATTCGCGGCGAGAACTGAACTCAATTCCGGAAACAGCGTTTAATAAATGTTTTGATGATTGGATTATTCGTTGGCGTGTAAGTCTATCGTTTCTGAAGGAGCATACTTTAAAGGTTATAAAATAAATTTGGAGGAATAACAAAAATGTTGTGTATTATTTATCTTTTCCCGGGACTTTCTTGATAGAGTAGTATGCGACAAATTTGTCGAATTGAGCCATCATGACAATTGCTCGAATTTCGATAACACATTCATTCTTAACGTCGTGGGTGACGGTTGCGCCATCTGTCGGACGTATTTGCATACATCATACCAACCATTTGCTTAGGCATAAAAAAAAACACAAAATTGTGAAAATAGCTAAGCATGTCAAATGCTAAAAAAGTATATTAAAATAATAAAAAAATCCTAATAAAAAAATCCCTCTACCGCAAGGCCCCATCCAGCCTACAATATATTCACTATCGGTTCCATTGACACCAACTTTCACCAATCTATCCGTTATCTCCTTGAGTTACCCTGTGACCTCGAACCAGCGGAGTGCATCAAGCTCATTATCCATAAACTGGATACCTAGCCAGCTATACAGCCTGCTCCAGTCATATCCGGTAAACGGCTTCGCTTCCGGCATTACTTTCGCTTTTAAGAACAGTGTAGGTATAGCTAAACGCCAGCTCTTCTATTGTCTCTGAAATTAAAATATAGGTTATTTTTGCTCTATTGAGAATAAAAACCGTATGGGGCCGGCTTTAGAATTGTCGCTTTCGCGCCGTAAATATTGAACTAATCATCATACAATTATACAATAATATAAGACTAACGGGTCCTAACTACGATAAGATTTTAATAAGGTATAATTACCTTAGTATAAAACCTGACGCTTTGACCGAGTTACACCGATCGTGGTCACGGGTAGACTCCCCGTTGAGTCTCTATACCTCCCTATACCTTATTAAAATCTTATCCTGATTAGGACCCGTTAGTTTTATATGTATGATGTGTACAAATCGCGAAAATTTAAAATCTATTACATCATAAAATTGTTCATACATATAGTATAGGCTGCCTTCACCCCGGCAAAATTAATGGTTCCCCTATTTTTCTTAGAGTAACGTATTTGTAGTTTAAAGTACACGTAGACGGTGTCGTAGGTAAGTAAGTAAGTCAGTATTATTATAATGTTTCCAAAGTGGAGAGCGGACGATTAGCGAGTTGGTACACAAAAAAAAACAACAAAAAATTTACTTGTCTGTGCCTATTTGGTGTTTACTATCGCATATCTCTGAAACTATTGGAGATATTTTACTGTGCTTTCAGAAGCTGAATATAAGTTTTATTCCACTTAAATTAAGCGTTAAGAAAATAAAATAAATATTCACATACATACGAGCCCAAACTCGATGGAGTTGCGCTGTTTCTTTATAGACTTCTTGTGTCCATCTTCCAGCTCCATCATCAGATCAGCTCCATGTCATCATAATATTACATTGTCACGCGATATACATATGCGTTTAAAATTTCAGTTCAATCGGAAACCGGGAAGTGTGTCAAATTTAACTTACAAGATTTGAACGGGACAAGTAAAATAAAAGCGTCGCCACGCTAACAGCCGATTTTACCCTCCCTCCGTATTAGATGTTTCACATCAATAATTTAGACAGAAATCAAAAAATGCATAGGTACAAAACTGGTCAAGGTAGAGCCGTGATTTTTTTAAATTAGGTTTCTATTCATCAAAACCGTAATCAGACGGATGATAGACCACCTTTCTTTGGATCTTGTAGTACCATACTGGTTTATCTCGATGGAGAAATTAGAAGTAATTATCAAATAAAGATTTTAAAAATTTAAATAGTCAAGCCTCGAACTCAATCTGATTCGATTCGTCATCTTATAATTATAATCAATACCGTAAAAGTTAACTATGCTATGCTATCTACTATCAACAGCGCACATCTCGTTATGACCATTTCCTATTGATCTATATATTATTATAGGTATATAAATTCAATTTGCCGTGTGGCGCCGGCTTTAGATTGTATGGGAGTCGTAAGAGCCGACTGAGGGAATACCGAGGGAGTGGGCAGCAGCACTCGAGTATTACTTCGAGTATTAACAACATCCACTGCGATCGCCAAGCCGCGTGCCAAGCGTGGCGATTACGGCACTTTCCCCCGTTCTTGGGGAGGCCTATGTCCAGCGGTGGACTTTAAAAGGCTGATGGATTGATGGATAAATTCAAAAATATCACAGTAATTTGCTTCGTAAGTAATTGAATATTCAACTTCATACTTCATAGATATGCTAATAAAGAAAGGACAACGTCATTCGGATTTGGGTTTTGTTCTCATTCTCAGTACTAGACTACTAATAAGAGAATAAGTGAACGATAAAATCATATACATTATATAATTATACTGACGTACAACTTAGTATACTATATCTATGGAGTGAACATTTGAACAATACTAAAATAAAATGTTATAAAGATTAATTATAAAGAATCCAAATATACAGTTACGCTAAGTAGTTTATGCACAGCACAACCAGCCTAATTGGACATAGTTTCTGAAAAACGTTCTAAGGTTCTAACCTACAATTTTCGAGAAAATTGAGTATTTAGTTCAATTTTGTATTACTATCTCACATTTTGCATAATCGAGTATAAGATAATAGTATAATATATATTTTTAGCATTTAACATGCTTAGCACTACATTAAACACAAAGTGAAAAATGTGAAATCGAAAATAACAGTCACGAGCAGGATTTGAACCTGCATCTCCTGGATACCGTCCAGATGCTTTGCCAATTCAGCCATCGTGACAATTGCTCCTGACTCTTAGAGTATAGTTATTTATACTCTAAGTCCTGACTGCTAATTTCGATAACACATTCATACTGAACGTCTCCGGGGGAAGCCTGCGCCATCTGTCGGAAGTATTTTCATACATTATAATGTGTTTAAATAATAGTATAAGATAAGATATTATATAGTTACTCGATTATGCAAAATGTGAGAAAATAATACATAATTGAACTAAAAACTCAATTTTCTCGAAACTTGACATGGTGGGTTGTGACTACAGGTTGTGACTTGGGACCTTGGGAGCCTTAGCCTTGGGAGGGGACGGACGTTTTCCATAAACAACGTCCCATAGATAAATAACTAATAAATAACTATAGGTACTTGGAAGAGATACGCCACTTTGGATTCAGTTTTGGATATTTTGTTCCGTAGTCACTAGATGGCGCTATGTATGGCGCTTTAGTTAATATTATTGTTTTTGAAATTGCGTGATCCGTAATCCGTAAGTAATAAATTGATCACACAATAACTGAGCTCACACTTAATTAGGGATATAAATAACAATAATTGGAACTAAACTGCTAAGAGTGCTAAGTCAGTTCTCCTCCGTATATTCAGTGTACCTAGTACCTACTATGTGGTTTGTACTGTTCCTGGACCAACAGACGATGCAAAATAGTATGAGATGAGCATACTATTTATTGGTGAGCTTATGAGCTAATGTACGCAATACGGATTGTACGGCAGTTGCACCCTTGCACCCCCCTGCTACGACAAACAATGGGTCCATTCATCTATTGTCCGATGTTCAATTCATTCAATAGTTGTTCTGATAGATAGTAGTAGACTTGTGTAGTATGTGTACGAGGTACGAATAGGTAACGTTACTTAGCACTATACTAAAAGAAACGTTTCCTTACGTTATCCCTTATTCGGACTATTCGGACTCCGCACCCAAGTTGTCAAAGTTGTCATTCATTCTTGTCTGAGCGAGAGTGATAAAGCGCGATACAAGATACATTGTGTGCGAAGTGCGAGTAAGACGACGGCGGCGATGTAAAAATATATAGTTCCTTGTAGAACCGATAGATGGCTATGTTCGGTTCTTAAACTCACTATGGTTTGGTGTCAAGCAGTTATATAACATTTGTCAAAATTGAACATATTGGTTTTATTTCTGTTTGCGGGTTACGTTTATAGTTCCAAGTATAGTTATTTATCTATGGCATTCTATGGTTTATAGTAGGCGTGGGTCGTATCACTTTTTCTGAGAATCGTATCTGAATCAGATTTCGATTTTCAATATCAGATTTCAAAATCTTATATTTTAATATCTGATATTTTACGTTCGCGTATCCATCATACGAGTAGATTCAGATTTCAGAAATCTAATCCGAATCCGATGCGCATCTTTAAATAGGATACGACAATATCATAGATTTCAATACAATTCGATATTGTAGATATACTCGTACTTATATGTATAATAGATGTTTAATTCGGTACCTATTTATTTATCACTAGCTGTAGCTGACCCGGCAAACGTTGTTTTGCCATATAAATTATATCTATAGTATTTTTAGGGAATTTCTAGCGTAGAAAAAAATAACTAACTTGTTGTAAGTGTGTGAGGATGTGGTATACATGCACATCATAAATGCGCGCGCAGTACTTACTTGATCATTATTTTACTGCGATGTTATTGCACGCCTCATAAGTGAAGCGTTGAGGTAGGTTCTACTCCAGCTTTACACGGAACAACTGATTTTTCAAAATTAAAATGTCTCTATTTGTCATATATTGCACTTGTAAAATAATATCTACACACATATATAAAGAACAAGCACTATTTTTAACACTCATGATATTTTTGATGCCATCTTTGTTATTTAAACTAGTTAAAAAGTAGGTATAGGGGCAGATGTCGCAGTAACAGGAACAGACACATAAGTCGAGGGCCTTTGTGGTTCTGACCTTATTGGCTGCTGTGCCGTTACGACTTGGGTGTACGCATCCAAGTGCCTCTTCTTTAAATGTGCTTTTAAATTACCGGTCGATCCCTTGTAGCTATACAGATCACCACAAACACTACATCTAGCTTTTTTATCAGTCGTTTATTTTTTCAAAATAGTCCCAAACGACGCTCATATTTTTCGCGACATTTTTGATATTTACAACTAATCTTTAACACGACACAAGTTTTTTTATATATAGGTAGGTATGTACACTTTATTTAAAAGATTTTTTGCATAATCTTACACATAAACTTACTTTAAATTATAATGAATATTTACAAATGTATTTACACTAGTGAAAGAAAACACAATAGTTTCACTTGACTACTTATATTTTTATTATTATATACACTAGTACTATTTTATCCGTTATTATTTTACACTATACATATTAATTAAAAAATCCATTAAAACAATCCCCAACGTCCATCACACACAAAAATCTTTCTAAATTTTAGAACGCGAATTAAATTAAAAGAAATGAAACTTTCTTCCGCAACTATTCGGACACAATTAAACAATAAGTACCTAATAATTAATAAAACTATTACGTGCATAATGGTCCATAAGTACAAAAATGCGCTCAAGTTCAAGGCTAAATAAATATTAGACATCATTGATATCATGATTAGTACTTACCAGAAAGTAAGCTTTATTTGCATAGTGTTAAGATTAAAAATTACTTATTTATATAAAATTTGTTCAAAAATCTGATATTGTGATATTGCTGTACCGCTCTAACTAGTGTAATATTTGTATCTCACGCGCTTTGTCGCACGCGTGTGGCCGATGCGTATCGTATCGCGTAGGTACAGTACATCGCAAATCTGATATTGTAATATTGCTGTACCGCTCTAACTAGTGTAATATTTGTATCTTACGCGCTTTGTCGCACGCATGCGGCCGATGCGTATCGTACCGCGTAGGTACAGACGAGTGAGCGAGTATTCAGTACATCGCAAATCTGATATTGTAATACTTAGATTTCGAAAGAGCCAGTAAGTGATTTTTAGATATTGTACCAATATCAGATTTCGTATTTATATACGATTTGTATCACCCACTTCTAGTTTATAGTGATTAATAGGCGTGGGTCGTATCACTTTTTCTGAGAATCGTATCTGAATCAGATTTCGATTTTCAATATCAGATTTCAAAATCTTATATTTTAATATCTGATATTTTACGTTCGCGTATCCATCATACGAGTAGATTCAGATTTCAGAAATCTAATCCGAATCCGATGCGCATCTTTAAATAGGATACGACAATATCATAGATTTCAATACAATTCGATATTGTAGATATACTCGTACTTATATGTATAATAGATGTTTAATTCGGTACCTATTTATTTATCACTAGCTGTAGCTGACCCGGCAAACGTTGTTTTGCCATATAAATTATATCTATAGTATTTTTAGGGAATTTCTAGCGTAGAAAAAAATAACTAACTTGTTGTAAGTGTGTGAGGATGTGGTATACATGCACATCATAAATGCGCGCGCAGTACTTACTTGATCATTATTTTACTGCGATGTTATTGCACGCCTCATAAGTGAAGCGTTGAGGTAGGTTCTACTCCAGCTTTACACGGAACAACTGATTTTTCAAAATTAAAATGTCTCTATTTGTCATATATTGCACTTGTAAAATAATATCTACACACATATATAAAGAACAAGCACTATTTTTAACACTCATGATATTTTTGATGCCATCTTTGTTATTTAAACTAGTTAAAAAGTAGGTATAGGGGCAGATGTCGCAGTAACAGGAACAGACACATAAGTCGAGGGCCTTTGTGGTTCTGACCTTATTGGCTGCTGTGCCGTTACGACTTGGGTGTACGCATCCAAGTGCCTCTTCTTTAAATGTGCTTTTAAATTACCGGTCGATCCCTTGTAGCTATACAGATCACCACAAACACTACATCTAGCTTTTTTATCAGTCGTTTATTTTTTCAAAATAGTCCCAAACGACGCTCATATTTTTCGCGACATTTTTGATATTTACAACTAATCTTTAACACGACACAAGTTTTTTTATATATAGGTAGGTATGTACACTTTATTTAAAAGATTTTTTGCATAATCTTACACATAAACTTACTTTAAATTATAATGAATATTTACAAATGTATTTACACTAGTGAAAGAAAACACAATAGTTTCACTTGACTACTTATATTTTTATTATTATATACACTAGTACTATTTTATCCGTTATTATTTTACACTATACATATTAATTAAAAAATCCATTAAAACAATCCCCAACGTCCATCACACACAAAAATCTTTCTAAATTTTAGAACGCGAATTAAATTAAAAGAAATGAAACTTTCTTCCGCAACTATTCGGACACAATTAAACAATAAGTACCTAATAATTAATAAAACTATTACGTGCATAATGGTCCATAAGTACAAAAATGCGCTCAAGTTCAAGGCTAAATAAATATTAGACATCATTGATATCATGATTAGTACTTACCAGAAAGTAAGCTTTATTTGCATAGTGTTAAGATTAAAAATTACTTATTTATATAAAATTTGTTCAAAAATCTGATATTGTGATATTGCTGTACCGCTCTAACTAGTGTAATATTTGTATCTCACGCGCTTTGTCGCACGCGTGTGGCCGATGCGTATCGTATCGCGTAGGTACAGTACATCGCAAATCTGATATTGTAATATTGCTGTACCGCTCTAACTAGTGTAATATTTGTATCTTACGCGCTTTGTCGCACGCATGCGGCCGATGCGTATCGTACCGCGTAGGTACAGACGAGTGAGCGAGTATTCAGTACATCGCAAATCTGATATTGTAATACTTAGATTTCGAAAGAGCCAGTATATAAGTGATTTTTAGATATTGTACCAATATCAGATTTCGTATTTATATACGATTTGTATCACCCACTTCTATAGGTTTAGCGCCGAACCGCCGAACGTCGAATTCATAAAATTAAATAATAATAAATAAAAAATGTTATATAATAATAATATAATTGATGATCAGTTATGTAGAGTAGAATCTGCAATTCTGTATACAATACATACATACATTACACTACGTAATACGTATTCTAATGCTTTAGATTAAATCAATTATCTTATTTACTTTCACCATTTAATACACTCAATATTCGTTATTTTTAATGTTTAAGTGCTTGAAATACATGACTTTTGTCCGTGTAGTGACGAATTAAGAATACAAGTGTCACCACCCCAGTTTTTCCCACGGGTGTCGTGTGAGGCGACTAAGGGAAGTAAGCAATTATCATCCATTGCATGCCTGGTGGTAGGGCGGGCTACCAAGTGTACCAACGGCCCAAGCCTAGATAGAGAGCTTGTTACGACAGCGTAATGTGACGTAACCGCTCTAACCAAAAACTATTAAATAGCCTATGTCCCAGCAGTGGACATTAGCGGTGGTATTGCATAGGCTACATTATATTAAGACCCAGTAACGAAACCATAGCGCGATTTAATTTAGACTACTAACGCCATCTATTGATAAGTATGGTAGTTACAATTATATTAAAATGGATTTGCGTTTAAATTATTAATGAAATTAAATGATGGTTTTTCATTTCGTAAGAAATAATGTAATTAATATGTGATTTTAGGTGTGGTCTGATGCCACATTCTTACGTCACTACATACCTAGTTAGAAAATTATTAAGATGTATTACTAAAATTTTATTATTGTTTGCCGACAAATAGAAAATAATGAACAGATACATAAATATTTTAATATTGACTTTTTACCTGCATAGTTTTCTGTAACAATTAGTTATTAACTTATTAATTTTCCGCTTACAATAAATAAAAAACGAAATAAGTATTACGTAGATAGATGGCGTTGTGTAACGTAACTGAAATCTGAAACGCGTAGGTTGAGTTGTCTGTGGGTTTTGTGGACGTAGTTTACATTGCACTTTTTATAAATAAATTAACTTTTTCTAAATAAAAATGGTCTTTCGACCCGACAAATAACATCATCATTTGTCACAATGCTTAGAATCTCTTAAATCTTTTAAAGGGCCCCACACTACCCTGTTCGTTGCCCCGAACGAGGGGATGTGGGGTTTGGTACATTTTTCCCGCCCTAACAAAAAAAAAGAACAGCAAAAGGATTAGGATTTAGGATGCTTGACAAAATATATTATGATAATGAGCCAATGTCGTACCTACATCGTACAAATATAATTATATAAATGTACATAGCAGCATAGCGCATACCCCGTCGCTCGGGGCAACAAACAGGGATATTGTGGGGCCGGGTCATAGCCGCCGGCACAGGATTGCCGTCGTTGCCCGGTGTGCTAACATTATCTTAAGTTTACGATTGAGCTGCAGATTACTGGCAAAAATCTCCCCCTGTATTACCTATTGTTTATTTTCCACTGGTATAAAATTTCAAGCATCTATTTCTAAACCTGAACGGGTAGGTACTACCGTGTTACCACTAAAGTAATGTCGCACAGTTCCGGTGGTCCAACAGTACAGGCGGAGAGACGGCACACCACGGGTTTATTTAGTGGGGAACGACGGGGTGTAACTGCACACCCATTATGTTTCCGCCATACTTACTAAAAAAATACAAACGTGTTCTTAGCATCTCCATGTTTTATGTAATAGATGATAATAGATCAAATATTAATTTGTGTTAAGATAGCAAGCTTCGCAGATAACGTAGACTACGATACTGGCGACAGACAGGCCTCGTGGCGTAGTCGGTAGTGTAACCGATTTCCGTGCACGTTGTCGTGGGTTCGATTCCCACTCAGGACAATTAAGTATTTGTGTGATGAACACAGATATTTGTTCTGTGTCTGGGTGTTTAATATCTATTATATGTATGTATTTACAAAAAAAAAGTTATGTATTATTTCCGTAATCTGGTACCCATAGCACAATAGTTAAGCTTAGTTTGGCACCAGAGAACGTTGTGTGAAATGTCCGTGAATATTTATTTATTTATATATCGAGGGCACAATTCCCACAATCAGATCACAGGTCTGTAAAAATGTTAATCCTCGCAACAAATAGCTTCAATTTGGTAACCTTGGTTACGAACTCTCTCGTGGCAATTTGTTATTACTATTATGACAGTACTGATCTATATAACTTAATTACCACCAGTAAATGAACAGCAATTACTCAAGGTCTGCAACGACTCAGCCGCACGTATCGCTAAATTAACCGCAAGCTTCCTCCCATAAGATTTACGACGTCTAGATCAGTGACTCTTAAGCTTTCTACCAAATGTCCCCTTTTAATTTTAATGAAAACTCACATTTGTTACTTGTTTGTAGTTTTGAACTATGAAATATTAAGATGATGTATAGATTTTAAAAGATAGCTGACCCTACCCTGGCTGTTTTCGCAAAACGCCTGTTAGAAAACTCAGCGCAAGATGCTTATATAAGTTTATAAGCATAATGTAGACTGCAGTTTTAATTTACCCATTAACTGGACTAAGTATAGGCTCCGAATCAGATAATTCCCCACTATTTTTAATCACTCACTCATTTCTATTTTACTCTGGCGCTAATTTTGAAGTCCCTGTATACAAAATCGCGGTCGGAATCTTTTGTTTTAAATATTTCGAAGATAAAATTGAATCCCTGCTACTTTACTTGTCGTCCACTAGTTGAGAACCAGTGTTCTACTCACAGGTTCTCACATAAGTCACGTCAGCGAACCGGCAGCTAGCCTTGAGACTGTTTAACACTATTATTTGTAAACAAATCGACTATTAGACCGAGGAAATCCTCCCACACTAGCACAATTCCGTCTATATTTACGTAGCAATTAATGAATAATTTTGTTGATAAGATCGCCGGGAACTTGTTTATCTTAAATACAGACTGAATGATGTTTTATCCGTGTGGTGACGGACTAAGAATACACGTGTCACAACCCCTTCTTTCCCATGGGTGTCGTTTGAGGCGACTAAGGGATGTAAGCAATTATCACCCATTGCATTACTGGTGGTAGGGCTGGGTACCATGTTGGAGTACTCACTTGCTATTGGGCCCGAGTGTGTTGGTACCACCATTTCCTGTGTGACCGGCCATGAAGCACATCGGAGTGTTTTGGTTGTAGCAGGAGATAGCTGTTAGTTCTTTCATTTCATACATGAGAAATGAAGTAGTGAGCAGCGGCTTGACAATACTCTTGGTATAGTTGAGTCCATGAGCGACGGCTACCATTTACCATCAGGTGGGCCGTGGTTAGCCTGCCACCATGGGCAATAAAATAAAATTTACAAAAAAATTTGAATTAAATTACGTTTACGGAACCTATCGCGTTTACTTGATTTTTATACTATCCCGACGTTTCGAATACTTTACAGCATTATGCTGATATGTTGTTTCAACGGTTTCATCTACCCACAGTAATATGATTTTACAAATTTTTGGTTTATTTATTTCAACCCACATAATATTCGTTTAGAAACACAATTAAAAATATCTACTCTAAGATTTATGCTTACAATGTATGAGATTTTAAGCTAGTGTAATAAAATTAGTATAATACTCCTTTAAGTTTTAAAATTTTTGTTTATATTTAGTCCTTAAAAATTCTACCACAAACTACCATTTTGAAATAAAACTTCGGTTACGGAATCTATCGCGTTTACTTAATTTTACTACTATCCCGACGTTTCGAATACTTTACAGCATTCATGATCACGGGTGGACTTAGATGATAGACGTCCAAAGCTGATATGTTATTTCAACGGTCTCATCTACCCACAGTAAATGATTTTACAAAATTTTTGGTTTATTTATTTTAACCCACCTAATATTCGTTTAGAAACACAATTAAAATATTTACTTCAAATTTTTTATGCTTACAATGTATGAGACTTTAAGTTAGTATATTAAAATGAGTATAATACTCCTCTTTAAACAAAATTTTTCTTTTTTATTTAGTGCTCAAAAATTCTACCATAAACTACCAATTATTACCAGTAAGAAGACAATCTTGATCTGAAGAAGACAATCGCGTAAATATCAGAAAGTGTTACACAAACTACCAATAAAAATTTTTAAGTAATCAAAAAACTACTATTAAGAAGACAATATTGATTATTAGTCTCTATTATTAAATGTATTGATTTTAATAGAAGCTAACACTAAAAAGCTACCACCAGATCGGAACGCGGCCTGACTGAGAAAGATCCGGCCAGAAAACTCAGTAGGCAACAACTTGTTGGTGATCTCTCCTACATTAGGCAAACAAAGAGATCCATAACAACTCTTTTGCCACTTAGTATAAGAAAAAAATAATAGAATCTTTTTCTAAGACCGCATTTTGCACTAAGGAATAATTCTTGTATGGCAGGGGACACAAAGTAATCCCAGACGCAGAACAACCATTTGTGGATCACACAAAGAGTTGTCCTGTGTGGGAATCGAACCCACAACACTCGGGCGGGAGGCCCATAAACCAATCAACCATCTGTGCAGTCTATTTTTTTAATAAATATAATAATGTTATACAGTCATGGATTGTTATAAAGCACTTAAAATCATCAAAGTTTGTTGTCTATAGGAATGCCCAGGGAAACAGTATAGACTCTACAAGGTCCAGCTCTACGCCATTTAATTGAAAATTGGTTTCACTCTGTCTTACATTTAGTGTAGTGAATTTTATACATTTAGTTTCATCCACATTTTTAAAACTACATTATTGTTGTCATTAACAACTTTTGAAAGTGCATTGTTCACATTGTCATAATTAAGTAATTGTCTTTTAATTTTGAATAATAATGATGTATCATCTGCGAATAATACAATATATTGTCATATTATTGTCCCCTACGTAATAGGACAGGGCAATTCATTAATATAGGTTTTAAATATTTTAATTTATTCGTCGTTGTGGTGATTTTTTCTTTGCTCATTACACGCGACACGCGTGCCATCAACATTCCTAATTACCTGACCGACGTCCGTACCTGACTGACGTGTTCTTGACACGTGGAAGGTAAAATTTCATTAAAAACCTTAACTCCGAATAAGTAACCCTTTCATTTCATTGTATTCGCACAATAATCAAAAATTATTAATTATCTTATTTGTATCGGTACAGTTATACAGTACCAATGTTTGTTGTTATTGTTACAGCAATTAGCTTCCAAGTAATTCCCGGGCGGAATTGTTTTCATTAAATAGAGCTCCTGTTAATTGCTTAATACAGTTACAAGACCATTACAATTTGATTAGTTAAATTCAAACTTTATTATTAATATTTTATAGCCAAAAAAAACTTTGTTTATCAGTGAGGGTGCTGCAGACCCAAATCTTATCCTTTCCTTATTATTTTTCATCACATCCTCGATGCCAGAGCCGAACTTTGCCTCTGGTATTTTTACCGTATATAAGCTATGGTAACAGCTTATTATTAGGTGAGCTTATTTGCCACCCACAGCAGGCACAAAAAATGTGCCTTGCGGACTCCAGCCTCCTGGTCGCTCGACCAGGAAAAGGGAGGTATCGCCGTCAAAGTGGTGGAATATGGCTGGTATCATAAGAAACTAAAGTTTACTCAGGGTGTTTTCCGAGTGATAGCCAATGACATAATAACATCATTGGTAATAGCCCATTCATACATATTCTCGAAACGTCAGAGGTGTCTTTGTCACTGACTAAGCACAGAACTGGATAACTCTGTTCTGGAAGACCTCATTGTGTATAACAATAACATGTTTCTTTCAATAATGTAAATTAATTAGATTTGCCCACGATTGATATTGTGTACAATATGCTGGGATGCTTCGTTGAGCACGTACAATGGTCGTATTGTAGCTACCGTTCTACGATCTCGGTCGGTCCACACCCACAGACCTGTAAGGTCAGTAGGTCAATAAAACTGTTTCACTTTTGTTGACTGTACGCATGTCACACGCGAAGAGGAAGGATGTACAACAAAGACAGATGAAAAGTCGACAGAAAAAGAAACTGTACTACAGAAATAAAAGTACGAAAAAAAAATTCAAGATAAAATGGAAATGCATATTTACATTAATGGTCATCGTCTAGCTAAGCTAGCCATATTGGAAGGGGAGACTATACATATTGCGCCGAATTATTCAGAAGTTTTATTTAGATTAAAATCTGTATGTTTTAATGTTTGGAAAGACTGTTTCGATAAAAAATCTAAGAGTAAAGGTATTTGGCACTGAACCTTTCAGAGCCAGCCTCCTCGTGTTCCGTGGTTTCTGCAGACAAATTTAAGTAGAAATTTTGTAAGCATTATTCATAGGTAGGACACATTCCATCAAAGATGTTTGAGCATCTTATGGGGCAAACCGTTTCTTCCAATTGTGTTTTATGTGGTAAAGTTGAAGATGTTCAGCATGTTTTGATGAAATGTGTCAGGAACAAAGTACAAAGAGAGATTTTTATAGAAGATTTTAATGTGAACCTTATGAATGTCGGTGTGGTTCAAACTAATTTGGCCACTCCGACATCTAAAGCTACTAAAAAACTGTGTGATCTATATATTAATTTATTTTATTTTATTTTACTTTATTTGGGAAAATAAACGTTTAATTACATTGTATAATATATGCTTAAACAATTATATGCTTTTATATAATGTTAGTAAATGCAATAAACACAACATTTTCCATAGATTAGTCAGCTGTGTAGAGAACATGGTATTTATATAATATGTACTTACCTATTGTTAAAAAACTAAATACCTACTTTAATTAATTAATAGTTATCAAGTGTCATAAATTAGAATTTATATTAATATTCCTAAGCTTGTTCAAAATTTCTTTCTTAAAAATAGATTTAGATAGGTGATATATATATCAATATCAAAGAAAAATGTATTGTACATTTGTGTAACACGTTGAATTGGAGCACGGTTACCAGCATTTATTCTGCATGAACGTAAGGCAAAGAGTGGGTAGTTGCGCACTCTACGTTGGTGGATGAATCTAGGTACTACTAATTTAATCTCATTATTCAACGTGGTACAGTCTAATCTGTTATTAAGTATATCATATAGTGTTGACATCTGAAGAAGCGCTCTTCGTTTATCTAGGGGCAATACATTGTATTGAGTCAAAAGTTGGTCGTATGGTACACGTGCATGTTGACATTTATAGTGCATTTTTCGAAAATATTTCTTTTTAACTCTTTCTATGGCTTTTTTGTATTTGTCATACAAGGGGTCCCACACGAAGCAAGCGTACTCTAATTGTGACCGAATTAGAGAACAATATAATAGAATGAATGTAAAGGGGCGGAAGGGGGGGCTAAATCGCGAGCGGATCTCATGACGAAGCCGAACATTTGAAAGGCTTTTGTGGTAATTGCTTCTATATGAAGGTCTATGTGTAATTTGTCATCAAGTAATATACCCAAGTCTTTCAGATGCGTAACTCTGGTTAAAGTATTACCACACAAGGAGTAATCAAATTTTATAATGTTTTTATTTTTTGTAAAACTTATGGCATGACATTTAGAGAAACTTAGATTTAGTTTATTAAGCCTACAGTACTCAGTCTGTCTAGGTCATTTTGAAATTTTAAACAGTCCTCATTACTATATATAGGCTATATATATGGCTATGACCATATATTTATATATATGGTCTTTTATATATGATTTTTTCTGTAATTTATAATATTTTTCGTGTTTTTTTTAGTTTAAATTATGATGGGGCGGGCTTAACATTTAAATAAGCCCCAAAACAAATAAAGATACAAAAAATAAAAAATGGTCGTGGTAGAGGTATGGTCGCATGCTTATTATAAACTAGCTTTTGCCCGCAACTTCGTACGCGTATACCAAATTTTAAATCTAATCATGTCATCAATCACTAAATAAATTTTCATCTAAATTCGTTCATATATTATTTGTTTTTAGATTATATATCTCAGGCTCCCGATATAGAAATCTAATGACGAGTAACCACTCATAAAAACGTTCCATCAAAATCCGTATAGTAGTTTTTGCGTGATGCGCCAACAAACATACAGACTGAAAAAAAGTCTAATAATTATTGTTTTGGCTTCTGTAGCTCTAATAAAGGCCCTAATTAAACTTTCTTCAATATCTGCAATGTGCAGATATCGGCTTGTTATAATTTATTATTGTATACATTATTATGTATTTACCTATAGATAATGCTATTATAATTTTGTAGGTGTATCAAACATACATGGTATACAGGCAGACTGCTTAAACCCTCCTCCTCTGTCAGTATTGTATTCCTTCAGTGCACACTCTGTTCCGTCACTCTCAATCAATATCCTATGGAATAGCACTCCAACGTGACCGGAAGAGATCAGTTGCAGAATCGATGGCTTCACGTACTTTCCAAGCCACAAGGGTGTAACACCGCACACCAAGTTCCAAACTTCGAGCAGCTATTGAGAATTTCTTGTCAGACGAACCTATTATGTTGTACTGTACGTAACTCGATAAAGGCCAGTATTTATGTTTTTATTAAAAGTAAAATGATAATAATAAGTTTGTTTATAGGTAGGTAGGTACTTATCTATTTTCAAGAACTCAGCAGTATCAAAGAGAGCAGTATAAAATAAGTTAGCGGAATTGCGGAATGAACATCAAACCTTCCAGCGAGCAATTTTGCTGGTCCCTCTTCTTAAATAAATTGTTTGAATTCGCAGTTAACGAACCACTACGTAATATTCAATTTTCAAATAATTGTTCCGTTTGTAAACCATTTGCTATAAAAATATACAGTTGAAATATCTAAACGCTGGATATACTGGTTTATCAATGTAAAACAAATTAATTGGGTTATGATTAGAATGCCGCAGCTGATTGGAAATTATTGAGTAACGCCTTTCAATTATTTTTCTCAGGCAATAGAAATATTAAAAACGCTGGGGTGTCCCAGGAACTGTTACTAATGGATATTTATTATTAAATCTATAACGTTTTTATTGATGCTATATCTGCAAAGTAGTTTGATTTCAAAAAACAATGCACTACCTATTTCAGGAAAAAGCTTTTATTAATTTTTTTTATGAAATCTGGTCCTTGAATTCTAAAGTGGCTGTAAGTGACAAGGTTTTCTACAGCAGAACACATAATTGATTTTTTATTTAAAATAAAATTTGGTACTTGCTAGTTTATGTATTTTTTTGCGTTTTATTTAATAAGCTAGATAATTTATCATCTGAATCTACATTAATTTACTGTAGTTGGATGTAGCGACATCTCGTGTACAAGACTCGTACTCTGTAAGAAAACCAAATGCATAATTTTATACGCAGTACATTATACTTATGCAAGATTACTAGATGGCAGTGTTGTAAAGTATTTATTTTGTTAATAGTGACACCTAGTATCATAAAGATATACTACCTACTATTATTTAATTGAAGATGTTATTCAGTAGTTTCGCTAGGTGGCAGATGCGAAATAAGAAGCCAACATTAACATTCTTCCTAACATCCTTATAAACCGGCGAGACCTGGGCAAGACTCTCTGATTGATTGATGCTACTGTTATGCTTTCCCTTAGTAGTTCATGCCCCTTGCCGATGCCAAGGGAAGCCATTTCTGACCAAAATACCTCACAAACATAGCTATATCCTTCCCTATACCCGGAACTATATGTAGGTATGCCAAATTCCGTGATGATAAGTTCTGTTGTTACGGCATCAAGATGTAAGAAATACACAAACCATTTTTGTCTGGATGGTGACGTGTGGGTGAGCAGCGGCTTGACAATACTTTCGGTATAGTTGAGTCCATGAGCGACGGTTACCATTTATCATGATGGTAATACCATCAGATGGACCGTAGCTCGTCTGCCCCTACATGCCATAAAAAAATAATTTTAAGAAAGGATTCTTTAGCATGTACCACCACGCTTACTATAGATAGATAATAAAAAACAATTGTGTGTAGGTACTTATGTACACGCGTTAGAAGTTACACTGCTTATTATTCTTTATTTAAATATCACAAAAAAAACTAAAATGTTGACTATAGCTAACTTCAGAACTTCAGGGTGCCGGTTTTTCGTGACGGTGTGCGCGCGCATAGTAAAAATTTACTCTCATTATTTTTCCCTAACGCGCCAAAAGAAGTACCTATAACTTCAATAATATTATCATGCGAAAGTGAGTTTGTTTGTTTGTTACACTTTGACGCCGTGACCTAATAAACAAACTATCATGAAAATTGCATACATAATATATTAGTCTAGTCCAGCGAAAGGCTACTTTTTATTTTTTAACCTGGAAAATGGATTGTTCCTGTGGGATAGGTAACTATTTGTGTATAGAGGGTCTCAGATACAAAAAAATATAATATTAGTTGGATATTATACTTAGGTAAGTAGAATATAAAATAATAGGTATATTATTGTCATCAGTAAGTAGGTACAAGTCTATGTGTTCATTACATCGGGAACATGCATACAGTGATCACACATCGCATTTCTACAAAGTTAGTGTTAAGTAACATATATTTTACTACTCTCTACATACACTTACTCTAGAACAGAACGTAGTTACCATGGCAACACACTGCAACATCCCGGCCGTTGACACCTCACTCGCGCGGCGCCGACCGCCCAGCGCGCTACCCGCCCGCCCTATATTTGTAAACAATTTTGTGCAATTCGTTATCAATAACGAGGTCCTCAAGTGGTCAGAACATTTCAAGTAGTGTTTGTTGTGAGTGATTGATTGTTGTTGGTAGAGGGCGTTAGGGACCTCCGTGGCGGGGTCGACGACCTTAATTAAATTCTACAGTCGCACTATTGTGATGTTTATGTGTGTAGATATGTCGACACTGCGGGGCTTTTCCCTACGTAACCCCTGCAGGTATGTTGATCATATTTCTTTAATACATTTACTGATCAAAATGTTATTGGTTAAATGTTTTCTATCAACTTGTTTTATTGTTTAAATTAAAGATGAGTACATACCTATATATAAATTTAAATAGGTACTATATTTAATTCTATGATTTTATTAAAAACCAGCCTTTGCCTGCGGCGAAGCCGTTTTTAGGTAGTGTCTCTGGTTTCCGATATAATAGCGGGATCAAATGTACCTATACCAGTTGTTAAGGCTAATCAAGAGCTCTCAAACAAAATATATTGCATCAAAATCAGTTCATTCATTTTTGCGTGATGCGCGAACAAACAAACAGACAAAATTTATAAAAAAAAATGACATTTCTTTAGACTTGCCTATATAGCCTATTACAGTAATATTTTCTCAAATATCTTAAATGTGCCTACAGACACAGCTCTGTTACAGCTTTATAATAGTACTAACCTTTGCCCACGGCTCCGCCGCAGGCAAAAGCTAGTTTTACGGTTATATCTCTGGTTCCCGATGTAGTAGCAGGATAAAATGTATACCAGTTTTTAAGTCTAATACAGAGCTATCAAATAAAAGAAGTTTCATCAAAATCCGTCCAGTAATTTTTGCGTGATGTTCGAAAAACAAACAAAAATTCTAAAAAAAATTGTTTTGTGTTTAGACTCGCCTATATAGCCTATTACAGTATTTTTTCCCAAATATCTTAAATGTACAGACACAGCTCTGTTACAGCATAATAATAGTATAGAAGATAATTATGATTTTATTAAGAGTTATAACTCTAGCACATTGTTTTGATATATCTCATAACCTTTTACTTTTTAACCAGGCTCAGCTATGCCTCCAATTAGGTGGATTGATGAACTACTCAAAACAGCAGATAGTCGTTGGATGCAGTCTGCACAAGCCCGGTCGTTGTGGCCTATATCTAGAAGAGTACGATAGAAGGCTGGTGCATGTGTGAAAGTTATTAATCATAGATTTTTCAGACTTCTTTTCTATTCATAAAAAAGTTTATTTAAGATACATTTTGATCTATATTTTAGCACTTGACATACTCAGCTACTCTTAAAGTACAAATTATAATTTGTGAATAAGGAAAAAGAGTATTTTAGTACAGGCGGGAAAAATCACGCCATCAAATAGTATGAATTTTAATTGCAAAATTAAACTTACTATATTGGATTAATGCATGTAAATGCGTTCCGATAGAGGGCGTTTGGTCGTTAAAACAAATGTGATAAGGAGATTGGGTATGTCTAAAAAGATAGTACTGTAGCTCAGTGGATTAGAACACTTCCCCGGATAGGAAGGGTCATAGGTTCGTTTCCCGCCTGTACTAGAATACTCTTTTTCCAAAATCTTTTAATCACAAATAATATTTTTTTATTTAAGATATATTGTAATTATATAGCCAAGTGTATGTTAGTGGAAACCTAACAGATATTGCTTGGTTTATAAGATTTTGTATTATATTATTTAGATTAGATATATTGTAATTGGCAATGGACTTATTTTCTTTTTATTGCTTGTAGTGGTAGACGAGTCACGGCCCATCTGATAGTAAATGGTAACCGTCGCTCATGGACTCAACTATACTGAGAGTATTGTCAAGCCGCTGCTCACCATTTCATTTCATCAATATGAAATGAAAGAATAAACGGCTATCTCCTACTACAGCCAAAACACAAGGATGTGCTTCATGGCCGGTCACACGGGAGATGGTGGTACCAACCCGCTCGGGCCGGATGCTTACATCCCTTAGTCGCCCCATACGACACCCGTGGGAAAGAACCGGGTGGTGACACTTGTATTCTTAGTTCGTCACCACATAGAAAAAACTGGACTTTGCTGGCGTTATATTTAAACAGAGTGCTAGTTTTTTTGAGAAAATTATCTAGACTTCTACGATGTTATATACCTACTCGTTATCTTAATCTAGCTATCTTCTATCTAGATATATAAAAGAATAACTGGCTGACCGACTGACATATCTACGCATAGCCCAAGCGCCTGGGACTAGGACCTTGAAAATTTACATATGACATGTGTTTCTTTGATACTGTAGGTGAGCACTAAGAATGGAGTTTACGTATTTGGGATAGCCTGCAATAACTGAGCCACAGCAACTCGCGGTCGGCTTTGCTAACTATGTTCTAAAGCACAAAACATTCCTTTCCTTTTGGCACACTAATGATATCTATGCAAAAATTGCTCCTAGGAACTAATTATTTATCCGGGATAAAAATTATCCCATGTCCTTTTTGGGTTTTGAACTCTATGTATGCGTTTGATGATGATCGGTGATTGCGTAGCAAACAAACGCATTTTACTATTTATAATCTTAGTAACGAAGTGAGGATATCTCTATTTACCTTTGCCTTAAAAAAGCTAAGTTTTTATATCAAAGACTAGTTTTTGTTTATAGACCTGGATCCCGATATAATAACGAGATAAAATGTATACCATTTATTAAGTATAATCAAGATATCAAATAAAATTTTACAATTAGTTCTGTAGTTTTTGAGTAATTCGCGAACACAAATATACAAACATTTTGAAACTGTTTTGGGTACAGCATTTCTTAAATATCTTTAATGTACAGATGCAGGTCTATTACAATTTTATAATAGTATAGACATACTATGAAATAACGAGACGGCTTCCAGCCTCATGTTTAATGCATACTACATCGATCCAACTTTCCCTGCCTGGTCCTTATAGATAGTCCTTTGAAGATTCGTGTTGCATCTCTGTGAACGATAGAATCATTAATCACGCAGCTTCCCTTCTGGTAGCAGGAGATTTATCAACGGTTATATTTCATGCCGGGATTAATTTAGTCTCTTTTAAGATGGCCTTTCTTATACTGGGGTGGCAATCGTGCATAGGACCCACTTGATGACAAGCAATCACCGTAGCATACAGACACTAGCAACACAGTAAGCAGTATTGAGTAAAGATATAAGCCAAAGGGTAGTTTATAATACAAGTAGGAGTTTGATTTAACTAGACATTCGATTGACGAGTTCAGTGAAGCTCCTTCAGATGCCCTATGTGAGCCTTTTTCAGTTTAGTTATATTTAATTCCGGAGGTTTAGTCAGTAGGGGGTAAGACCACTGGAGTAATGTCACAGAGTTCCAGTGGCCTGCGAGAACGGGAGAAGATACGGCACACGGTGGGTTTTAGTGAGTGAGGGTCCACTATCCTGTACCCCCAACAAAAACAACGTATAGTTGTGGCGTACAGAGATTTTGACGATTTCAAGTGTAGGTATACACATGCCAATTAAATAAACTCTATTTAACTTTATAACGAGTACAAACTATAAAGATAAACTGTGTTGGCTGTAATCACAGCGAGATAACCTGACCCCTTGACAAATAAACGATATCACGTATGTTTACCTTAAAATAAATGGGCACAAATTCTTTTTGTAGCTAATTTATTGTTTAGCAGAATATTTTTTCTTAAGTTTTTAAAAATAAACTTTCCTGCATTAAGATACAATTTTCGTCTACTCGTATCCATTAGGAAGTATGGTAGAGACTGCATGAGGCCGGGGGTTTGCAACAGAATTTAGGCTAAAAACTATAATTAATAAGACCCTGGATTGCACAAAAGGTCCCTGGATTGTGTAGAACTCTGAAGGCATGCGCCGTATTTTAGTGAACATTTTATAAGATTAACTATACGAGTATAAAATATTTTTTATGGAATGATCTTGGTATTTATTAGTCCAAACTTTAAAGCTAGTTTTATCTCGCTATCTATCCCCGCTACTATATCCTGCCACTATATCCGTGGGCAATAGCTAGCTTATAATTTTAGTAAAAATACGGTACACGATGCCAGTGTGGGAAATTATCACAAATACTTGTTTTGTTTGTAAAGCCACACGGTATTCGCGCATCACTCAGCTGTTCGTTATCAGACGGTAGAGACGTTCTAAAGTATTATCAAACGCGATATCTGTAGTGAATAAAGTAGCCATATTGCGTATCAAATAAAAACGAATAAAAGACAATAACAATTTTTTTATGTTTAGCATAATATCAAATATTACGTATTAAAAAGTGTATGATAACATTTTTTTGTAGTAACTGTAGTGTTTTTCTTTCTTCTAATTTTGATACATAACGCCATCTTCATTTGTGACCGAAATAGAATATTTCTTCACGCCGTCGGTGAACAGAATAAAAGGTAATATTTATTTATTTGTAGATAATTAGTGCATGATTTACTTGTTTACAATAAATTGTATTTATGATACGGTCCCTAGAGTGGAAGATTTACGCTGAAAGCACCTAACTAGATTTTTTGATGACCTAAAAAGGCTGTATAGATACATCGGTTTCGGCACGTGGAAATTGGAGGAGACTATGAAGGGTAGAAGTAGTCTACCGTTTATAGGGGAGAACCCCTGCAGTGGACTGCAATGTACTGATTGCTTCATTAATCATACTTTGATAACAAAATTTAGAGTAGTTACTTTAATTAATTTATAAATTTTGGTAAAAAAACTGAAACAAGCATGTATGTAAGAATGTTAAGACGTTATGCATTTCTGTGGGACGATTATTATTATATATAGGTAACTACAAATTGAGAAAGAAACCAACAAAGCAACCGCCAAACACTTGTTTTTTATAAATTATTTTGTCGTTCTATTCGATTTCTAGTACCTACGATTATAATTAATTTTATACTAATTAGGACCGGTTTTTTATGAAGATCCGTATTCAGTCGGCATTTTGCTGCGCTTTTTGACCTTCAAGATTTAATTTTACCACGTGATCACCGTGTATTTTCTTATCAAGTTATATCTTACAGTGTTATTAAATTCTGTTTACTTACTTATGTAATCTTATGTAACCAGGTACACCAGTACAAATGATAAAAAATACAATAACAAGCAGAAACCATGGTGCTTATCTATGTCTAGCATGGAACTTCATTTATACACTTCAACGCCATCTGCTAAAGGGTTAAAACAACTTAAAAACTTCTTGACAAAAAAGTTTAAGATTTAATAATGTTTGGGCAAGCGGTGTGCCTTTTTTTGTTTTTTTTTTGGTAAGGCGGGAAAAAATGTTCCTAACCGCACACCCCGTTGTTCAGCGCAACGAACAGGGTAGTGTGAGGCCTTCACCCACTAAAGAAAGCCGCCGTGTGCCGTCTGCCTTTATTGACGGGCCACTGGAACTATGTTACATTCCTTCGGTGGTGCGCCGGCGGCTTACCCTTTCGGGTACTCTCTACTGAGCGACGCATCTGCACACGGAGCATCGCATCTTCGCGGGAGGCCTTGCGGGTGGCGGACGTTCCCCAGTCCATCCACCCGCAGCCTCAGCTAGGGCGGCATGAGGCGCAAGTACTCGCGCCGGGCAAGCGGTGTTCCTAAGAGTTATTTCGTGTCATGTATTACATGCAAACATCCATTTTAATATAAATGGGTACCTATAACTAATGTATGTAATGTAATAATAGTGATAATAATATAAATATAGAAGAAGTTGCTCATTAAAATAGCTACAAAACTCGTTTTAAAGAGAATCGAATAAAAAAATACTTATATATGTTGAAATACCTACTTATGTTTTTATCATCAGCATATCTGCCTTCGATACGTCTTATAATAATAGGTACGTCGTCATTATCGTATAATTATTTTAATTAAGTACATATTATCAGCTGTTAATTATGTTATCATTAAACTAAAGAAGTGTAAACACCCAACATGGACACTTGAGTTGAGAAAGATTTGTATTTGCATTGTAAGAAAATTATTTTACGTAGTGGAGAGATATTGCAAGACATTTTTAATTTATTTTTAGCTTATTATTCACCGCTTGGCAGAAATTGTCCAGCCCGAATATTGCCTAACAAGATATTACCGGCTTCAGTAAAGTTTTTATCAATGTAATTGCCTTCATTTAGGGGAATACAAAGAGCTTATATTTTGTACTTCTGATATGAGATACTGACATTATAATACTTTCTAACATTTACGCGAATTTTACACATTTTGATATAAAACTACGTTTACGGAATCTATCGCGTTTACTTGATTTTTATACTATCCCGACGTTTGGAATACTTTACAGCATTCATGATTACGGGTGGACTTAGATGGTAGATGTACAAAGCTGATATGTTGTTTCAACGGTTTCATCTACCCAGTAATATGATTTTAGAAATTTTTGGTTTATTAATTTCAACTGAAATAATAATAAACCTCGACTAATCAGGAATCACGCGTGGGACTGTTGAACAATCACTATGACTCGAAACGAAAGTTCGTCTAACGTTTCGTTTTTCATTCTAAGGGGCTGGGAACTTTACTATGCACTTGTAACTTCCAAAAATATGCTCATATTTTGACCATTATAAATTATACAAGGAAAAAATGTCGTTTAATCTTACTGCTGTCAAATCTAGAGCTTATAAAAAAATTCTTTGGACAATTAGTGTTAATTGAACTAAATATGTCTATTCCAAACTCCTTGAGTGAATCACGAGACACTTTGACCCTTTTATTGTACGAAGTTGCTAGAGGTCTGTGTTAATTGCAATATAATCTCTGTTAACTACTCACGAGACTGGAGCGAATATACTATAATAATCAGTCTGGCAAAATAGCAATACTAGACTCTTTGCTAGTTAACTCCTTTTTTAAATTTATTTAATTACGCGACACACCTCACTGCCTATTTACTAGAATATGTTTATGTGTAATTAGAAAAAGACAAGTAAGCAAGTGAGACTTGGACCTGCGACTCACGGAATACCATTCAATTTTAGGTTTTCAATTTTTTAATACTTGTATCGTAATTTAAATTTGTTAAACCGTTATGAACAAATTATTTGTGAAAATGTGGAAAAAGAGAACTTTTAGCGTGAGCGGGAATCGAACATGCGTCCCTTCCTATCCGGGGAAGTGCTCTAACCGCTTAGTGGATAGAAATAATTTGTACCTACTTTAAAGTAGCTGAGCATTTCAAGTGCTAAATTAGATCAAAAACCTATATGCCCCGTGGTCTAGAGACAAAGAAAACGCCATCTGTGGTCAACTCCTAAACAGGGGTTTGGTCGAAATTGACTTTTATTACAGAGAGGTTACACAGAGGTGACCAAACAACTGTAAATAAAGGTCATTTTTTTACACCCTACATTGGAAAATAATTCCTGTCACGTCGGACATTACAAACTTGCATTTAACGAACACAGAGTACACCTAAACTGAGAACAGCAATTTGTGGATTACACAAAGAAAAGTTCTGTGTGGAGTTCCCACCAAAACCCTCAGCACAGGAGCTCGACATATCAAATAATGGTCATATTAATTAGCTATATCGATATAAAGCGGGGTACCAATCTCAAATAGAAGGCAATTATTTCGAATATAATTATGTATTCAACCATGATTTGCAATTGTTAGCAAAATATTTAAGTAAATAATTCAGCCACCCAACCTGTACCTACAAGATATTCTAAAACAAGGGTGCTGTTGAAATCTGCAAGGCACAACATTAATATAATGGTCGCGTCTATTATTAGTTTAAAAAAAAAACTTTTTGTCTGTGCCGCATATTTGTGGTCGGATGTATTATTACAGCCACTAACTGGGTGTAACATAATTGTTATCTTCACAAAATAAGTAAAATGATTGAAAATTAATTTCAGTTATAACACTATAACCTCATCCTCAAGAAGGACTATCCGGGTATAATGCTCAAGACGAAATATTTGTTTGTTGCTAGTCAATAAGTAAACTCCCAATAATTCTTTAGATGTAACATATGCTGTACATCAATACGCTATGACACATCGGTTGGTCGGTGTAGGGGCCGCATCAACGCGGGCTAAACCGCACAATATCGCTAGGTTACAAATACCCCAATAAACACTATGACGATAATGATATTATGGTATGTCAGGTAAACCAGAGGCATCACTCGTGATTTTCCAAACCCCATGAGGCATATGATTATATTTTTACTAGTGCTAGGATTACAGGGTAGTCCGTCAGCTATCATACGCAAAAAAAAAGAAGGCGGCAAATGTGGACCACAAATAGTGGGTATTAGTCTACGGAAGTAGACGTACCTTTTTTTTGTTAAGGCGGGAAAAAATGTTCCTAACCACACACCCCGTCGTTCGGGGCAACGTAGGAGTAGCTTTAGTGGGGCCTTCACCCACTTAAGAAACCCGCCGTGTGCCGTCTCTCCGCCTTTATTGGCGGGCAACTGAAACTATGTTACATTCCTTCGGTGGTCGTAGTAGACGTAGGTACCTACCGTCTTAGATCTATAAAGCCGAGTATGTTAAGTTCTTAAAATAAATAGAATGGATTCTTTAGCGATAATCTAGATGGTTCCACAGCCCCACTGCTAATCGAAAATACTTCATTAGCCATATTAATACAATTAATTAATCCTTAGTAAGTGCCCCACTAGGTAGTCTTGTTAGGAAGGAATGTTCTAGCATTTGTTTACATGTAGACATGAAGAACTCGATAATATTACACTTAAATATAATACTAATAAGCATTTCATTTAATTATTTATTATTGACTAGATTCAATAGATTGTCCGCATCGATTTCCAGAATCGGGGTACATTTTATCTTGCTATTAAATCTAGAATCGAATACACAACCATAAAACTAAACAAACATAAGTATATTGGCAAAGTCTGCGTTACTGTGATAAAATTATATAAACAGTGTCCCACATAGTTTTAGTTAAATGTCGAACAATTTATATTATTAAATATTTTCCTAGTAACAATAATTGCGTCGACGCTGTGAATACGTTTTGACGTGATTTCTGTTATATTTATGACGATGGAAAATTAATTAGTGATTTTGTTTAAAATGTCGATATTGTTCTGCGCGATAGCCAAAGGCACAACTGTTTTGGCACAATATGCAGCTTGCGCTGGTAAGTTCAGAGAAGCGACGAGTCAAATACTGAAGATGGTACCCTCTAATGATCACAAGATGACGTACTCCAACGAGCCATATTATTTCCATTATATTGCTGAGAATAATTTGGTTTATATATGTATCGCCGTCAGTAAACTACCTCAAGGAGACGCTTTTGCGTTTTTAAGGGAGATCAAGAGAATTTTCCTGGCTACTTTTGATGATACATCGCAGAATTCGAAGCTGTACGCTTCTCCTAACCACCCGAAATATATAGATTTCATTGGAATACTGGAGAATAAAATGGCAGAGTATAAGATAAAAGAATGTAAAGTGTCCGTGAATGATGTCAGAGCTGAATTAGCTGATCTGAAGAATACGATGATGGAGAATGTTAATAAAGTAGCTTTGCGAGGTGAGAAATTAGAGAATCTGGTGGTGAGGGCTGACCAGTTGTCGACGTCGAGCTGTGCATTCAACTCGGCAGCTCGTAATGTTAAACGTAAGTATTGGTGGCAGAACATTCGGTGGTACATCATCTTGGTGATGGCCTCTTTGCCTGCCGTTTACTTTATCGGAGCGATGGCGTGTGGAGGACTGAAGTGGCAGAATTGTGTTTGACGACTGAACTGTGTTGTGTAGTGTTGTACTACTGCAGATGATAAATATAATATGTACTTAGGCGTACCTAATATTAAAACACATCGTAATGTGTGAGTGCGATGACACCTCTATGTACGCTTGTATATTCTATCTATGCCTCTATGAGAACTATTGAAATAAATTTGAGCTTAAACATTTGATGTAATATTATTTAAAAGGTGTAAACTAGCTCAGAATTCCACTTGTTTACATGTGAGCTCAGTCAAAATAAAACAATAAATTTAGATGATAATGATTAAAATTTTTATTGTATTACAATAAGTATGGTTTGGCAATTATGAATGACAAATAATATGTGTTAAATGTCCACCACGACCACGGTTATAAATCTCGATTCTTTCATCAGTTTTTAATCACTTTTTGACAAAATGGTGACAAGGTATGAATAAAAGTTTTTTTTTTTAATTAGAACAGATTTTGTTTATCTTAATATAAAAAGTTAGTGAGTGAATGAGACAGAAGACTGTGAGTTACTTTCGATATATCAAACGTGTTTGAAATGATTGATAATCCGACTGATTTGAATTTACCGGAAGTGTTACATAGTCCGCAACTGTACACCCCCCGTGTGAAGCCGAGGCGGGCATAACACGCCTTTCAGGATTTTAGAAATCATTCAGGAAAATAAAATATGGCGATACGAAGTTCGCCGGGTCATCTAATCATATCATACTTCATATCATACTAATATTATAAATGTAAATGTAAGTTTGTTTGTTACGCTTTCACGCAAAAACTACCAAAGCGATCATCATGAAACTTTGTACACATATTCTTGGAGCTATTAGAAGTAACATAGGATACTTGTTATTAAATAAATATTATTACGAAAGATAAAAAAAATGTTTGCCAAAAACTTTCAAAATCTAGCTATTTCAACGCCTTCTAGCATTCCAGTAATGAAGTTCCAACCCTGAGTACTGTATTACCGATGGGCACGTCAAAATTTTCCTTTAAGTTCAAGACTTCAATTTCAAGGGTTGCTTTATTTATTTTTATTAAATTCCTCGCGGACGAATTCGTGGGTAACAGCTAGTATAATATAAGTATAAAACAAATTCGAATATTTAGAGACGAGTGACAGCTTAAGGTCAGTTTCGAATGTTAATATGAATGTTGATAGCACATCGTTATCAGATTTGACCTTAACGCGAGCAGGACAATGATAACATTTAAAATAATATTACAATAATACAGTTGATTTCAAGTTGATACGGACATATTCGGAGGCAGACTGTGATGCCACGGGCAATGGTAGGTAATTAGTAACCATAGTTCATAAGCCTTTGTACCTAGCGGAAAAAAAATTACCTAAGCGCACACCCCGTCGTTTGGGGCAACGAACAGGGTGGTATGGGGCCCTCGCCCAATAAATAAACCCGCCGTGTGCCGTCTCTGCGTCTGTACTGGATGGTTCGTAAGTCGGCATATAGAAGATCTCTTAAGTCAAGTGGTTTATCTTTTTGGTTGGATCAGTGGCATCTTGTACTTACCATCAGGTAAATTGTAGCTAGTTAGCCGCCCAAAGAAACATAGAAAATAAATATATCACGCCTGTATTCCCCGAAGGCAGAGGTGTATTACACACCCACGGTTCGCCAGCTATGTTTAAGTCTCACGTAATAGAGGGCGAGCCTATTGCCCTCTGCCCAGCACATTTCCAAACTTCGGGAAGCTAGGTACTGAGAATTTTTCTTTTTACGAAAAAGCTCAATAGCACTGCCCGATGGATCGAACCCGAGGCCTCAGGATCAGCAGTCGTTCACACACTACCACTGCACCACAGAGGCAGTTTACCCAAAGAAACAATTACTTTAAAACGTACATTACCACTGAAGAAATGTAATATGGTTCCGGTGGCCCGCCAATAAAGGCGGAGAGACAGCGCACAGCGGGTTTCTTTAGTGGGTGAGGGCCCCACACTACCCTGTTCGTTGCTCCGAACGACGGGGTGTGCGGTTAGGAACATTTTTTCCCGCCTTAACAAAAAAAAGGTATAAATTAAACACAAAGTGAAAAATGTGAAATCGAAAATAACAGTCACGAGCAGGATTTGAACCTGCATCTCTTGGATACCGTCCAGATGCTTTGCCAATTTCGCCATCGTGATAATTGCTCTTGACTGCTAATTTCGATAACACATTCATATTAGCCGTGTGGGGCCGGCTTTAGAATTGTCCCACCCCTCTCCACCCATGGGAGTCGTAAGAGCCGACTGAGGAAATACTGGGGGAGTGGGCAGCAGCACTCCCTCGAGTATTAACAACATCAACTGCGATCGCCAACCCGCCTGGCAAGCGTGGTGATTACGGCACTATCCCCCATATGAGCGAAACACATGTTGTAGCATTCTCTTGGGCCTCTCCAAGAGAATGCCACAACAGCAACATGTCCAGCAGTGGACTTCGAAAGGCTGATGGATGGATGGATTCATACTTAACATCTGGGCGGTATCCAGGAGATGCAGGTTCAAATCCTGCTCGTGACTGTTATTTTCGATTTCACATTTTTCACTTTGTGTTTAATGTATAGGTAGTGCTAAGCATGTCAAATGTTAAAAATATATATAAAAATATCTAAATACGTAGGTATAAAGCTTGCGTTCTTTGTTAAATGACATTGGTATTGTAGAATTTGTCGTGTGGGGCTGGCACCAAGAATAGCTCCACCCCGTCTCTTCCTATGGGAGTTGTAAAAGCCGACTAAGGGATTACCGGGGAGGGGACCGGGCAGCAGCGTTCCCCTGTGTACTAAAAACATCCACTTCGATCGCCAACCCGCCTGCCAAGCGTGGCGATTATGGTAAAACCCCCATTTTGGGGAGGCCTATGCCCAGCTTTGGACGATGAAAGGCTGATGGATGGATTGTAGAATGAGGATAAATATGTTAGGAGAGGACAGAAAAAAAGGCGGATTGGTTGTGTGAAGAATTATATATGCAGGACAAATATGGTCCAGGCCATATAGTCCTACAAATTTAGTGGTACATTTTCTCTTTCCCAAGGATACTTAATAGCTACCTCTATCGAAATTTTTCACTGAGAAAAATTTGCATGTCTCATCTAACGAAACCTATTCACAAATATTCAGCTTGTTATTAATCACTTAAAAAAATAGGCGGCGGCTCCTGGACCAATATTAGTATCTACTGAAGCGCCAGTGAGCAGTGGCAATTGATTGATGTTACTAGCTTGCTAGTGGTATAATAGCCTTGCTTATTCCAGCACGAATGGGCTGGCTCGATCGGGGAAGTACCACCCTCTCAATGACGATTGGCGACGGTAGGTGCACCTACCGTTGTGTTTCATACGGTGAGTGAGAGCGCCGGAGGCCCAAATCCCCTCCCTATCCTCTCCTTAGTATCCTTCCTCTCCATCTCTTCTACTTTTCCTTGGAAATGGCAAAGCGCGAGTGATGCCTCCGGTGTTACTAGCGTCTATAAGTAGAATATGGTAACTGCTTACCATCAGGTGGGCCGTATGCTTCTTTGCCAGCAACTTTGTATAAAAAAAGCACCTTCAGCAATTTTGGTGTAGAATAATTCTTCTCAGAACGTTAATCCTCCAATGTGAGAATCCTTACCTAATATATTATGAATGTAAGTTGTGAATTTGCGAAGATATTTAGGTATATTATGTTCGCATATATTTTCTCTGTCAAGCACAAAACGAATGACTGAAACAAAAAGGGATTTGAACTGCTCCTCATTTTAAAATAAATAAGCGCATATTTTATTTTATTATATTATTTTCTCCACAATATTGTGTGTTCTGGTGAGCACCTACTTTAGTTAAGTTATTAATTTAAATATTGTAAGAAAATTAAGATTTAAAAAAGTGGCTCATGAGTTTCTTGCCGGGTTCTTCTCATGAAAAGCCTTACTACGGAATCCGGCCGCTCGTGGCGATTGCAATCGCGACGTTACGTTAGTTATTAGTAATTAACTTTGACGATTTTAAGTGCTTTTATAATAAGCCTATGAAATAAAGTTATTTTTAAACTTGAATGTGTAAATGAAATGTGTTATGCAGCTAGATTAACATATAAGGGATGGCTTTTATCAATGCAGACGAGATTATTGAAATATGGTACTATAGATAATTATATACTAGTATAATATATAAGATTAGCCGGACCAAACAGACAGACAGACAGATGAAACCTTTAAATAACTGGTATTTTCTTTTGATTGTATTTTTTTTGAGCATTTCCATATAACACAAAGTGCGAAAATGTGAAATCGAAAATAACAGTCACGAGCAGGATCTGAACCAGCATCTCCTGGATACCGTCCAGATGCTTTGCCAATTTAGCTATCGTGACACATTCATTCTTTATGTCTTGCGAGATACCTGCGCTATAATATGTCGGAGATTTTTGCATTTTGTTATAGGTAACGTAGATATACTTTCATATACAGTTAGTAAACAGCTGTTGCTTAGATTTTTGAAACAGACACTTCAATAATATTTATTTGTATAATTTCTCAAAGCTGTTTTCATGGATATTAAATATCAACATTCATGTTTGATACAGCATCCTACGATACCTCAATTTAGTTTGCCCGTATTGATGTATCGATTGTAAATTACTAAAATACACGTTGTTGATCGATATCGCCATAACTTGTACCATAAAAGCTTCAAATATAACACATGGCGGTTATAAATTACCGATAGACATTGTGAGAGAATTGATGTGGATAAAACATCGATAATATTTTACTCTATGGAGTTATTAATATGTATTTAAGAGGTTAGTAACAGACGTCCAGCTGAGACCAGAGTAAAGAAGGCTTCCCATAGTATTACTTTACTCTTTGGAGAAGGCTGCATTTTTACTAAAAGGATGACAAATAGGGATAATGATACAACAAGCGGATATCCTAGCTTACAGATGCTGGCAACACCAGAGACATTACGTGTGCGTTAGCAATAACAAGAAAAGTGATAGAAACTAAAGGAAAGGATAATCGAGGGGCAAATGAGAAGGAAAGATTTAAAAGAGGGAACTTAGGTACCCGGCGCTCTCACTTGCCAAGAGAAGCAATAATTCCTACTATGCTGTTCATAGTCATGCCAGCTGGAGTGACATACTAAGCCGGCTTACCAGCCAGTATACAGTTTGACGTGAGGCGATAATTCCAGCGGCGTAATGTCAAAGAAATTAAACGTTCAAGTGTGACCACCTAATTTATCGCGTTAACGCAATAATTACCGCGATAATTATCGCGATGATGGGCATTGACGTTGTCCATTAGTGTGGCCTAAGCAGGACTGGGATAAACCATTGGATAACCATGGGTAGAGTTATTTGCGAACATGACCTTGAACAGAGGTGCTCTATATTTTATGTTTATTGGCTCGATATAACCTCGAAGTAAACGAGTTCGATATTAAATACCACGTGAGTGAAATATTACAGAACATTGACGCATGTTTGGCAAAAAATGTTTATTTTAGTAAAGCCGTTTGTGCCTTACACTAAAGCTACCATTGGAAGTAGGCAAATATTTTTAGCCTGGTAAGGATTAGCACGAAGTGTGAAAATGTGAAATCGAAAATAACAATCACGAGCAGGATTTGAACCTGCATCTTTTGGAATACCGCTCCAGATGCTTTGCCAATTCAGCCATCGTGACAATTGCTCAGGACTGCGAATTTCGAGTTATAGACACATTCATTTTTAACGTCTTGGGTGACGACTGACGAATGGTAAGGATTTCTTGTGCGCGTAAATAACTACTTGGTTTTGAATTTAAATATTAGTTAGGTTTTAATATTCTGTCTAAAAGGTTACTTACGTTTTTTTTAGTATATTATTTTGAGATAAATATTAGTCTTTTTGTTTGCCATAATGGCCACGCTTGGCAGGCGGGTTGGCGATCGCAGAGGATGTTTTTAGTACACAGGGGAACGCTGCTGCCCGGTCCCCCGGTAATCCCTTAGTCGGCTTATACGACTCCCATAGGAAGAGACAGGGTGGAGCTACTCTTGGTGCCGGCCCCACACGGCAAATATATATATATATATATATTGGTTACATATTTCTATAAATTCGTGTGAAATCTATATACCTACCTATATCTTTATTAATATATAGCTGTAATAGATCTATGTCTGTATTTAGGATATTTAAGAAAAATTATGTATTAGGGCTATTGAAGCGTCTCTGAACAAAACAATTATATTTTATTTTGTCTGTATGTCGGTTTGTCTGTTCAGGCATTAAACAAAACTATTGCGTTCAGTAGGTAGTTCATCAGATTATAATTAAATTGTTTGTTTGATAACGTTTTATTAGACTTATAAACTGGTAATATTTTATCCTGTTACTACATCGGGAACCTAATATAACTTTTTTTTTGTTTAGGCGGGTAAAAATGTACGTAACCGCACACCCCGTCGTTCGGGGCAACAAAACCAGCTTTTGGCTGCGGCGGAGCCGCTGGCAAGGGCTGGTAAGAATGCCTGATTGACTGACATATCAACGCATAGCCCGAACTGCTGGAGCTAGAACCGTGAAATTTTATTATGTAATATGGGTTTATTTGTTAATGTACAGGTCAGTACTAAGAAAAAATTTACCGAAATCCTATTCTTTAAATTCATCACAGTGACGCGTGTGAAGCCACGTCTAGAGCGCTAGTTTGAAGAAATTAATTAGTTATAGGCTATTTAACATCTCACTACGACCCAAAGGAGCTAAGTATATTAGCAAGTACGGGTGAGTAGGGAAGTATAAATATAGTAAATAATTTTAATGACTAATCTCAATAATAGTAACATAATATTATAAAATGACTAGAGGTATCCTGGAAAACCAGAAAGATATTTTGAAATAAAACTTCGTTTACGGAATCTATCGCGTTTACTTGATTTTACTACTATCCCAACGTTTTAGTAGTAAAATCAAGTAAACGCGATAGATTCCGTAAACGAAGTTTTATTTCAAAATGTGTAACATTCGCGTAAATATCAGAAAGTATTAAATAAACCAGAAAGATAAATAAGGACACGTGCTATTATATTGATTTATAATAATATTTTATAAATATATTATAAAGTAGTATTATGTGAGTTATAAATAGAAAATGCTTTATTAAGTATACACAATATACGGATGGAATTCCCTTTGAGGCGTGCATACAAAACTGACAGCTCGCTGATCGCCGCGATTATTCGGCGATATTCGCGGGTTACAGGCTAGCAAGCAGGTATTTAACCCCTCTACACAGTCTTGCTCGTGCCGAATTTACTGCTTATGTTGTCAAATAAGTCACAGATAACTTGATCGTGAGTGGTAACCGTATCTCATGGACTAAAGAACACTATATTATTATAATAATACCGTCAAGCCATTCCTCGCCATTTAATTTCTTGAATGGGAAATTAATAAATGTACGGCTATCTACTGCTACAACCACAACACTCCGACATGCTTTAGTCACACGGAGCACAGTGGTACCGACCCTCTGCATTGCTGGTGATACACAATGCTACCATTAATACAATGGATGATAACTGCTTACTTCCTTTGGTCGCCTAGTACGACACCCGCGGGAAAGAATAGGTGGTGACACTTGTATTTTTACCATTACCTGACTTGAAAGAGCATTTGAAAATAAATGCGAACTGTCATGAATATAACAATACTAGAGGAACAGGCCTTTGAAGTAGCAGGGTCACACTCTTATCATCTGGGTAGACAAGGCCTTCGTTGTACCCCCCATACATTCATCCATCAGTCTTTGACGTTCACTGCTGGACATAGGCCCTCTTACCAGTGCACTACAATGAGCCAGTCTATATCCAAGGTTCCCTGCGGCTTCAACCAGATCGTGGGTCCATCTGGTGGCTAATGTACAGAAACATCTACTCTACGGCACCATGAGCGACTTTCAGCGTTGATACAAAGCCAACAATCAGATACCACGTCTATTCCGTTATCATCTATCCATCCATCCATCCATTAGCCTTTCGAAGTCCACTGCTGGACATAGGCCTCCCCAAGAGAACGCCACAACATGTGTTTCGCTCATATGGGGGATAGTGCCGTAATCGCCACGCTCGGCAGGCGGGTTGACGATCGCAGTGGATGTTGTTAATACTCGAAGGAGTGCTGCTGCCCACGCCCCCGGTATTCCCTCAGTCAGCTCTTGCGACTCCCATGGGTGGAGAGGGGTGGGACAATTCTAAAGCCGGCCCCACACGGCATATTATCATCGGCGGTTATCATCTATACGGCAATAAAATTAAACGTAGTGGTTAAATTCTGTTTGACGGCAATAATACTATATTACGGCGAAACGTGATGGGGTTATATCTGACCACTGTAGGTAGTTACCATACCATAAAGGTTTAATATAGTAGGTATAATATATGATGCTCGAGTCGTGCCCGGCTTGGGTCGTAGGTGTGAAACGTCCGCCACCCACAAGGCCTCCCGCGAAGGTATGACGTTCCGTGTGCGAATGCGTTGCTAAGTAGAGAGTACCTTAAAGAGTAAGTACCTCTCGCGGAATTAGGCCACGGTCGCTGCCTTCTGCGAAGATATCATCTTGCAGAAGGGAGCGGCGGAGAGGGCTAGGGAGGCTTATCCTTCCGCTAATCCGAACCGCCGCCAGCGACTGGGATGGCACAGGCGTGAGTATTTGCCCTAGATGAGGCTGCGGTGGATGAACCGGGAAACGTTCGCCACCCGCAAGGCCTCCCGCGAAGGTGCGACGTTCCGTGTGCGGATGCGTTGCTCAGTAGAGAGTAGGTACCTGAAAGAGTAAGCCGCCGGCGGACATGGTTCCAGGGGCCCGCCAACACAGACGGAGAGACGGCACATGGCGGGTTTATGTAGTGGGTGAGGGCCACACACTACCCTGTTCTTTGTCCCCGAACGACGGGCTGTGCGGTTAGGTACATTTTTCCCGCCTTAACAAAATAAAAAAGGTATAATATAATATTATAATCATCTCAAAAGTGAGTCCATTATGTAATCAAGAATATCGTGTTCGCTTCTTCTGTGAGATAAGTCTTAAGGATTAATCAAAAATATAATGCTTTTATATTTAAAAAATGTTATTTTTATATTTATCTAAGTATAGTACTTAGAACCCACTAATTGAGAGCAAAATAAAGGGAAACAAGCGCGGGTTTTCCCATAAGTCCCGTTTTCCTTCCCGATAACATTATACTGAGAAGATTTATTTAATGTATTGTATTTTATTGTATTAACTAGTATATTGCTACAATTATAGAGCAATTATCTCGGCTGTTTCTGTGAGAACTATATGTTATTATAATTGTAGATTTTTTTGCCTGCTTATATTATATATAGTAGTTTTAATTTTTCATCTTATCAACGCCAATATCGATCAAACTTGGTGGATTCGATTCCCACAATCTCCATCCCTTTTTGTGATCTACGAGTGGTCATTCTTAGTCTGAGTGTATATCGTGTCCCTTAATTGTATATGTGTAAAGTCCCTCATAAAACAGCTATTATTAATAATGAAGGAAGCCTTTTCTCAACCCCGCTATTTATACTCCACCTCGTATCGTTTTCTATAGTTGGCAACACACCACTAAAGTAGTGTCACACAGTTCCTGTGTTACGCGAATCCAGGCGCTGAGACGGCATATGTCGGGTTCATTTAGTAGGTGAGGGTCTCGGTATTAAACTGTTTGTTGCCGCAAACAACGGGGTTTTCGTTTAAGTACATTTTTTCATAGGTTCATGTTAGCATTTTAAGGCGCTTACCATGAGAAGAGCGCGGTTTATCTCGAATGATTTAAAATAAAACAACAAGCAAAGATCACTAAACCAGCTGTGCTTTCGAAAATATCCGTGTTGTTTTTTTTATATTCTTAATAATTTAGGTTCAGTATTGTAACACCAATGAATAAATGAATGTTTGATACGATCGACGGCAGGTGGCGGCAACATCTGCTGTCATTATGTGCAACATTATTGGAAGCACACGCCTCGCCTCAAGGAACCAATCTCAATATTACGAACATCTCAGGTAGTCGGGCTTTTATAACATAGCTGTATCTGTCAGCTTCAACAATTATTGTACTTACTTCGTATATAAATAAAAAAAAAAAATTTTCAACCCTTTTTATACCCCACTATTGGGCATCCATCCATCCAGCCTTTCGACGTCCACTGCTGGACATAGGCCTCCCCAAATTGGGGGTATAGTGCCGTAATAGCCACACTTGGCAGGCGGGTTGGCGATCGCACTGGATGTTATAAATACTCGAGGGAATGCTGCTACCCACTCCCCGCGGTATTCCCTCAGTCGGCTCTTATGACTCCCATGGGTGGAGAGGGGTGGGACAATTCTAAAGCCGGCCCCACACGGCTATTGGGTACGGGACTTGAAATATAGACTGTAGTCCGTCACGCTGGCATAGTGCTGGTTAGCAGACTTCACAAGCCGTTGAGAAAATCCCTCAGGTATGCAGGTTTCCTTACGATGTTTTCCTTCAACAATTCTAAAAAAAAGTTTGGTTGTTCAGACACGCCTAATAATAGCCTATATATAGTCATTTTTTTCTCAAATATCTTAAATGTACAAACACAGCTCTGTTACAGTATGTATAAGTATATAGACTAGATGGTTATATCTCTTCAATCATCCTTCTATGCATCCAAAAGGTTTTTTTATTAGTAAACTAGATTTTACCCGTGACTCCATCCGCATAGACTTCAGAATATAAATATGTATTATCACTTTTTTGTTATACTACATGGATGGCGAACAAGCATACGGCCCATCTGATGGTAAGCGGTTACCGTAGCCTATAGACGCTAGCTACACCAGAGGTGCTCTTACGACTCCCATGAGTGGAGAGGGGTAGGACAATTCTAAAGCCGGCCCCACACGGCAAAGGCAAAGAGAGGATAGGAAAGATAATAAGAAGTGGATAGGGAAGGGGTTTGGACCTCCGGCGCTCTCAATCACCATAGTCCGTGTGGTGACGGATTAAGAATACAAGTGTCACCACCCCATTCTTTCCCACGGGTGTCGTATGAGGCGACTAAGGAAAGTAAGCAATTATCATCCATTGCATGACTGGTGGTAGGGCTGGGTACCAAGTGGGAGTACTCTTTTGGTACCCGGCCCAAGCGGGTTGGTACCATCATCTCCCGCGTGACCGGCCATGAAGCACATCGTTGCGTTTTGGCTGTAGCAGGAGATAGCCGTTTATATTTCATTTCATCTGTGAAATGAATTGGTGAGCAGCTGCTTGACAATACTCTCGGTATAGTCTAGTCCATGGGCGACGGTTACCATTTAACATCAGATGGACCGTGGCTCGTCTGCCACTACATGCAATAAAAAATAAATAAAAAAAAAACTAAGCTCAGCGGCTGACGTAACTACCGTTGTGACACGCTGATCTTTTGTGAGACGGTGGTACTTTCGTGCTGGGATAAGTATGACTCTACCTCTAGAGGAAACTTTACTCCCACATTATTTATCTCTATGTATAAATAACTGGTGTTAAAGCGTAACAAACAAACCAACAAACTCACTTCCTTTCTTTAGTAAGAATTATACTAATCTTTCTTTTTTGATGGTAAATGGTAACCGTTGCTCATGGACTCAACTATACCGAGAGTATTGTCAAGCCGCTGCGCACCATTTCATTTCTCAAATATGAAATGAGATAATAAACGGCTATCTTCTGCTACAGCCAAAACACACTGACATGCTTCTTGACCACAGGAGACCGACCCGTTCGGGCCCGATAGCAAGTGAGTACTCTCATTTGGTACACAGCCCTACCACCAGTAACGCAATTGGTTATAATTGCTTACTTCCCTTAGTCGACTTTTACGACATCCGCGGGAAAGGATGGGGTGGTGACACTTCTATTCTTAGTCCGTCACCACACGGACAATTTTTACACATATAGGTAATTCTTCAATACGTGTTTATGTCCCTTGGAGTGACATAAACACGTATAATGTCCTAAACCGCTGGACCGATTTAAATGATTTTATTTTGTGCCTATTTATGAGGTCCTGTGATAGTTTGAATCCACAAATTAACTTTTTACGGCTAAGCCCTTGAACTGGTTTCAAGATGGTCTCTTTTGTTGAGTATTATTATTACAAGTAATATTTAACCTTGTAAATATTGACTTATTTGTTCCATTGTCATTAACACCGATCCATATATACAGCATGATTCGAAATTCGGGTGTTATTTAACATTATCCTCTTTTGTTACATAGGTATTCATATTTTGAACTAGCTGTACCACGCAGTTTTATAAACGTTGACGGCTCTCCATTGCTACTGCAGGTCATTATTCTCGATAAAATAGCTGTTATTTAAAAAATTTGAATTTCGGTCTAGTGTCTTGAGAGTTTATTGATTACAAACAAACATATATATTTCCTTTTCATAATTTTGGCACACTTACCGTGTGGGGTCGGCTTTAGAATTGCCCCACCCCTCTCCACCCATGGGAGTCATAAGAGCCGACTGAGGGAATACCGAGGGAGTGGGCAGCAGCACTCCTTCGAGTATTAACAACATCCACTGCGATCGTCAACCCGCCTGCCGAGCGTGGCGATTACGGCACTATCCCCCATATGAGCGAAACACATGTTGTGGCGTTCTCTTGGGGAGGCCTATGTCCAGCAGTGGACTTCGAAAGGCTGATGGATGGATGGATGGATAGATGATAACGGAATAGACGTGGTATCTGATTGTTGGCTTTGTATCAACGCTGAAAGTCGCTCATGGTGCCGTGGAGTAGATATTTCTGTACATTAGCCACCAGATGGACCCACGATCTGGATAAAGCGGCAGGGAACCTTGGATATAGACTGGCTCATTATGGTGCACTGTTAAGAGGGCCTATGTCCAGCAGTGAACTGAGAAATAAGAATTTAAATCTCAAACGCAGTTATCTTTTACATGATCGCAAAATTTTGGTGTGTTTAGAAATATATTGTGTCATCTACTGTTCGTAGAGCACGTGAGTAGAAGGAAATACATGTTTCTCATCATTCTGTATACATATAATAATAATAATTTATTGACTAATAATAGCTTACATAATACCAATACCTCACGTGATAAATATACATACTATTATTGCATATAATGCTGCTATATTTATAATCCAGTACAAAATGCGTATGTATGTTTTGTGGACAATATCTCAGAAGACGCTTTTAGCCATAAATACATTGGTGAGCATTCTTCTGCATTCGGTTTCTAGGCAGTGGTTTCAATAGCAAACTCCCATGACCAATATAGTAGATTCAATTCCCATACAGAATAAATATTATATGTGTGCGTAAACACCTTGTTATTCTGTTTTCATAAGTTGTTAAGAAAACGGCAATTAGTTTTATAACGTCCTTGAATCTATATAATTATATTATGTCGCGGCCACATTTTAGAATTGGCCCTTCATTTCATAAAATGGTTATGTTTTGTTAGGTTAGGTTTCATGAAGTGATCAGCCACATTATTAAGTGGCCAATTCTATCATCAAACATGAAACAAAGTCGGGTTAATAATTACATAACTCAAGAGCGACTGAACCGAATTTTATGATCTTTAATATGTTGGATTTGTCTTCGCCCGGAATAGCAAAAATCACAAATAAAAATATGAAGAAAATAATTTTTCTTATACATATTGTATAGTATTTTTGACATAGATCCATCCATCTATCCATCCATGAGCCTTTCAACGTCCACTGCTGGACATAGGCCTCCCCAACAAATGGGGGATAATTCCGTAATCACCACGTTTGGCAGGCAGGTTGGCGATCGTAGTGGATGTTGTTAATACGAGTACTCAAGGGAGTGCTGCTGCTCACTCCTCCGGTAGGCCCTCAGTCGGCTCTTACGACTCCCGTGGGTAGAGAGGGGTGGGACAATTCTAAAGCCCACAAGGCCTGGCACACTTGACATAGATATAGTAACGTAATTTTTGATAATATTATGTCGGAGACGCGTTTTTTGATTTCGATGATTATTTTAATTCGCCTCGGCCTTGAGAAGTTATAAGTACTAATTTTATTTAAGAAATAAAAAACTAAATTTAATTCAGTTTTATTAACTGTTAAAAAAATATTGATTCTGAGGTGGTACAAATTTTGCCAGGTCAGCTAGTTTATTATATAGATAGAGATAATACGTAATGGTTTTTGAAAGAGGAGAAGCCAGAACAGATGTTACAGTATCTATAGGCATGGTGCGCTAGAACAAGTGGATGAATTTGTATATCTTGGATGTGGATTAGTCGGAATAGAAGGTATACCCCTGATATAAAGACAAAAATAAATGCGGGAAATAAAGTGAACGGAGCCTTGGGACAACTTCTCGGCAGCCACCACCTCAGCCAGAAGGTACGTGTCAAAATACACAACGCGAGAGTTGCGTATGCAAAAAGGAGCATGAGAGTAAAATCAATGCGGTTGAAATCCGATCTTTGCGGAGGATCTGTGCAGTGAGGCTGACTGACCGCATTCGTAACGACAACGTAAGAGAGCGAGTAGGTATGAAAGGGAGTATTGGTGTAAATATGTGAAAGGGAATGCTCCGATGGTTCGGACATGTGGAAAGAATGGTCGAATGACTTGTTAAGAAGATATACAATGCAAAAGTGGAAATATGTAAGTATAGGGGGAGACCGAGACTCACCTACCTAAACCAAATCGGTCATGTATTGAAGAAAGATGGATCTCCGAAACCGGCGAACGTTTATGAAGAGAACTATGAATGTTGAGGAAGTGAGAGATGTATCCAAGAATAGCCTTTTGGCACTCTGTTCTCTCTGTCTACCTCGCAAAGGAGATGAATGTAATGATAAGTAAGTTTTGCTCGTATCAAAAATCGTAATTGTGAACGTATCTAAACTATACAGTTTATTTGTGACTTTTGATTCTTAAATTGACATTTAAAATCCTACTCAAAAGGGTATCCAGTAGATAAAAACACACGTACGAACATCACACCTGCTTGTCCACATCTGGGAACAGAGTGACATCGCTTAAAACCCGATCTAGCATGAAGGACGCCCAATTCTAAGCCACGTGCTGACAGGTGCGTTCTGCCATCATAAAAACGTTTTCACCATCTGCTCGACTGATCTTTAACAAGATAAACGAATTTGGTTTATGTATATGTAGGGAATGGGTGATATTTTAAATCAGTATCTTAAGTAATACTTTTTAATTGGCTTTAGTAGTCTGTAATCTATTTAATATTATAAATGTGAAAGAAAGAATGTTCTAAAGAAGTTTAAAGGTTTGGATGTTTGTTCGTCAATCATGCTTTAACGATAAGCGGATTTACATAAAATTTGTTAGGTATATATGTAGATGAAAAACTGAATTAATATGTAGGAATTTTGACTTCGATATAATTAATAGATCCCGTAGGACACCTATTTTGGCATATAAAGACCTTAAACAATTCTAACGAAAATGTCTAAATGTAAATATACGTACAGCATACATACCGACAGAATAGAGAGATCGCCATCTCCAAGGAAAGGGATAGGAGGTAGATAGAAAGAATAATAAGGAGAGGATAGGGAGGAGTCTCACTCACCATACGAAGCACAACGGTAAGACTAACTACCGTTGTTACACGCTGATGAGCAAAGCTCTACCACTAGTAAATATTTTATAGAAATCAATAACAATAATTATACTCGTTATCTTAGTTCTAACTATCATAAAGCTTTTTGATCTATATTTTACTCTTAAAGTACAAATTATAATTTGTGAATAAGGAAAAAGAGTATTTTTAGTACAGACGGGAATTTCCCGTAGTAGCAATTTTAATTGCAAAATTAAACTTACTATATTGGATTAATGCATGTAAATGCGTTCCGATAGAGGGCGTTGGTCGCTAAGACAAATGTGATAAGGAGATTGGGTATATCTAAAAGATAGTACTGTAGCTCAGTGGATTAGAGCACTTCCCCGGATAGGAAGGGACGCAGGTTCGTTTCCCGCCTGTACTAAAAATACTCTTTTTCTTTATTCACAAATTATAATATGTACTTTATTATAAAGCTGTATACATATTTCAATAGGTACCTTGATCAATTAAGAATACCAAAATCTTTCAAAAAAGCTCGCTCGGTTAACAATAACTGTTTTTATACGTGAGTGACAAACAAGCATACGGCCCACCTGATGGTAAGCGGTTACCTTAGCTTATGAATGCTATCAACACCAGATAAATCACTTGCACGTTGTAATCACGTTGTATTATATCCGTTATCTGGTACCCATAGCTCAAGCGTTAAGCTTAGTTTGGGACCAGAGGACGTGTGAAATTGTCCATGAATATTTATTTATTATTATTAACCTCCAAGAAAAGGAACAGGAGGTGGTGGGGAAGGCCAGTAAATAGAAGGATACCAAGGAGATGACATGAAGGATAATAAGGAGAGAATAGGGACGGGCTGTGGGCCTTCAACGCTTTCACCATACAGCCTTGCTTATCCAAGAATGAAGAAGAAGAAGCACCACCCTCTCACAGAAGATCAACGTGAAATAATAAAAGGTACTCCTGACGTTGTATTTTGTATGGTGAGTGAGAATGCCGTAGGCCCAAACCCCCTCGCTATCCTCTCCCTTATTTTATTTTCCACCTCCTATCCTTTTCGGTAGAAATGGCGATGCGTTAATGACGTCTCTAATGTAGCTAGTACCTACTTGACCTACTTGAACCGCTTATTTATTTATTTATTCTAAACAATTTTTACATTGTGTTGAACCACCACGTAGGCCGTATGCTTAATTGATACTCACGTTATATAAATTAAAACTTTTTGATATTTACGGGAATATTACCTACATTATGAAATAAATTTGCTCTTACTTGATGTTCTACTATCCTGACATATTCGAAATATTTAAAAAACATCGCCTAAAACAGTTTACCACTATTAATATAATGTGAATATAGAGTCCCTATAATTTAATGATAATGATGAGTATTTTCTATAAGCAAAGAGACGTTATGGAATGTTATCATCACGCACACAGACAAAATATTTGGGTTCACAACGTGTTATTGTGTGAGTTTTGGGAGTGCGCTTGCGCAGGTGCCCGCCTGTCGATGTCACTCACTCTCAAGTAGTCTGTGCTCACTCTTCACCCGGCTGGTATAGAGAGCGCATGTCCAAAATATTATTAAGCTGTTTATTTTAGTTTAACAGCTTTTACTGTATGAACATTTTAATTTGTGAGTGATATTTTTTGGTGAAACATCGTGTGTTTAAAAAATAGACAATATTTGGTGAGTTATTAATGATTTTTATTTACGATAGCTGCAGATGATATTTGACACTTTCAGGACTAGATATAGCGCAAACTAGGAGAAGCTATCTATGTCCATTGGTCCATTGATAAAATATTTAAGGAACTCTTTGTATAAATTATTATAACATATTTTATACCTACCTTTTATGATATATTGATAATTATTCATGCTTTACGTAGAGTATCAAATAAAATGATATGCGAAATCCGTAATTACGATTTTTAAATTAATATTTAAATTCAGGATATAGGTTTGCTTTTTGTCCTAACACTACTAGGTAATAAATAGGTGCCCACTCAATTTTTTTTTTTTAATATCAGGTCTATAATCCTTATCTGAGTTAATTCCTTACTAACAAATTACATTGTCAATGGTTTATATTATTCTTACTGGCATATATTTTAACTTGTATAACGGTAAATTAAGTTATTTTTAACGTGTAGGTACAATAGAATATGTTTCGCTATATTTATTACCCAGTGCTAACATAAATCGTAAGTATACAATCAAATAAAATTTAAGTGTATGTTTGTAATATCTCAATTAAAGCTTTTTACTAAATAAATATGAAATATATGCGGTCATTACCTATAATAATAAACAATTTTTGTCTGTCTGGTTTTTAATTCCGGCTTATTTCCGAAACTGCTGGATAGACTTGGGCGGACGTTCACTGTCAGATAGCTGATGTTAAAAAGTAACTGGCTTCTTTAGGGAAATTGCCTTAGGAAAAACAATAAGGTTTCCATAAAAAAAAAATACCAAAAAAGTTCCCCGCTAACGACGTCACTTAATATTTTTTATGACATGCGGTATACATATTATCAAAGAGATGTCCAGCTATTGTTATATCATATAACGTAGCATTAGTGTAGTCAGATACCTACTTTACAATAATCATTATTATAGCTTCTTAGAATTATATGGTCTTCATTGATTAAATAATTCTAGATACGAGTATATACCTGAATTTAAAGCAGAAGACATATTTTGGTACGCAGTATCTAGCACGCGTCCCATCCCTAAATATTTTCAAACACCTTATGTGTCGTATGCATACATTGTTTATATTCATCATGGGCTTCCGAAGTGCTTATGTCGGATACACTCGCATCATAACTTGGTAAATTGAATTATCTTGCGATTCTTTTTTCTTTTTTACGCTCAATAGTTTGTAAGCTATGGATTGAGGCTTAATAAAAGGCGTTTCCCCACTTCCCCTTGCGCTTTGCCATAAACAGAATATTGGCACGCAAGTATCTGCTCTGTCGATCTGATAGACGCTTGATAGACAACACGTACTTGGCATAACAAGGCTTCAATCATTGAATACTAAATACCGTGCAAAACAATCGTTTAGTTAAATACTTCCTGTAGAACAACGGATCATCGCACGCGCATGAATTTTTATAACGAAATTATTGAGGCTTTCTTTGCGAAAATATTTTTGGTATTCAATGAACTTGTTACACAGTTAGGCACATTTCTTAAATCATGTACTTTACAATGGTCAAGAATCCGACCTTCAATGCAGAGTGTTGTGGATTCGATGCCCAAACAAGACAATACTTTGTGTGACCACAAATGGTTGTTCTGAATCTGGGACCTTTATGTCCATGAAATTGTATGTTTGTACAGTCCCCTGCAATGCAGGAATAGCCTAGTGCAGAGGTATTTATAAAAAAAAATAAAGATTACGCTATAAGGTGGTCAACAAGCATATAACTCTCCTGACGGTAATGGTTTTGCGAGAACTACGGAAGGGATAAAAAATGAAAATGAAGACGCTATTATACGCCTATGTCTATTACTGCCTATTTCGCAGACAAGTTTGCCTGTTCGTGCTGGTATCAGCTAGCCTCTACCACAAATTTATATATAATTTTTACCTCAATTCGATCTAATGACAGAAATAGAAGGAAATGTCAATCAATAAGTAATTTTGCGAATCTTTCGGGCGGCGCGGTGTTTACCTATTTCTATAATTTTCTAGCAACAATTTGAATTATAATTTTTATACGACTGATGTGTCATAAATAAATAAGATAATAATATTTTATTTATATACAAAATGTCTATGAAATTCATTTAGTAGCGAAGCATGAACTTCAGTCTTTAATTTTTGCAATTTCTGATCAAACATAATCAGTACCTACAGACATTCACGGTTAGATTCCATACCTGCTGACTTACTAAAATTGCTCCTTTTCTAATAACGATAGTTGTCAATAGTCATATATTATGTAAATTGACTTAAAAATACAACGATGGTTTTACAATTTGGAGCAGCACTTGCAAAGACTAGCGCGTTCAACCAAACACTAAAGAGAGGTAAAAACAACTAATGAGCTATTTAATATGTAGCAGTAGGCATTTTGCCGCCTGATAGTGGCAACGAATATTGATACTCAAGAAAACGACACTAATAATATGTAAATTTAAAACAAACACCTTGTTTTTGTAGTACATCAATAGGTCAGTAAGCCAGTCACGGACACGTTAAGCCAAATGTTTTTGTTACAATGGTGTACAACCAAATTTGCACTTGCCAATATACTCGTAGTCCCGTTAATTAGACTATTACATGGACGCATTGTTGGACAGCCAAAGTTAGACTAAACAGTACATCAACTATGCACCTACTTTTTGAATAAATGTCTAGCAATGCTTTAAACGATGCAATGCAATGGTTTAATGATATGTGCATACGCATCACTAGATTATAATTTGTGTTTATAATTAAACACGTCGGATACGATATTTAAATTGATCTATTAGGTATAAAAGTTAAATAGCTACTTCCCCAGCCAACATTTTCCGGAGATTATTTTAAAACTATAATCGTTTCAACTTACATTTGAGCAGTTTCAAATCGATATGACAATAATTACAAGTTGATCAAATTTGTTTCCAGGATATACACAGATAGAAAGAACTCATTGTACATCAGTTAAAATAAAAACAACAGAAATATTATAAAAATAATACATAATAATAATGCAAAAATGGTAGCCTTGTCACTAAGGTAATTTCTTTCAATCAAACATTTAATACGAGTTCATTATACATTTTTATATTTTAACTTATATTTTTAAACTAAATTCATTGCATTGAATGCGCCAGAGACTCACGCATTTAGTTTTTTTTAATTTTATAGCTTACAACTAATATTGGTTACGTTTAGTGCGTTATTTTTTTTTTGTTACTTTAAAGATATTAGTGGAAGTAAAGAAGTTACCTGCATGCAGCATTTTGAGCACAACTATTTTAGAAATAATACTATTATGTGACAATACAAAACTGTTCCTTCCACGAAAAGATTACTTATTGTGTAGTTGTGTACGATAGTTACAAGCAAGTTTCGTCTTCGAAACAAAGCAACGATAACAATAAACAATGGTTAATGGTGATCAATGGACTCATTATAAAAAAAACGCACAAAAATTACTTCGAAATGAAACAAAAGCATTTATCTCTTATCGTTAGTATTTCTTTCAAAGTGCTCGTTATAAACTTATTTTGAAACAAAGAGCAGCTCGGCTTTTCCTTGAATAATCTCTGAAAAGGATTTCCAGATGTTGAAGTAAGTTGTAATCCCAGTAAACTACACAATACTGTGATATATACAGGCCAGGGATCTTTTTAGCAATGAGGGGGTCGTAATTTATGAAATTAACTTTAATGGATTTTAACTTTACAAGTTCTCAAAATCGCTTGCTTGTAAAATATTCAAAACATCACAATGGGATTTATAAATCACGAATTATTCCGAAAATGTAAATTAATTTCAAAATGCGTATAATAGCGTACCTACATAATTACATCTTATGTGAGTACCTATGTGTATAAATTTTTTGTTAATCGCCAGAATAGTTTTAAGTTTGTTAGAAAAAATCCCTGCGGTACGAAGGATTTGTTTCTTAATTTGTGTTAGCTATCCTTTCATAGTTATAGGTCATTATGTCCATGAACCTTTTACGTAGTGCCAGAGAATTTGACTTACCATACTACGCTGGGCGGATGGATTGCATCGGAATATCAATGATCGGAGCACACAATATCACAGCGATGGTGGAGTGATGTATGATATAAATTGTCTGCTTAATTTATCGCACAGATTCGTATAAGATTATTACATTAAAAGTTATCTACAGTGTTATGGGTTCGATACACAAACAGGGCAAGTATTTGTGTGAACTCTTTGCTTTAAATCTCGGCATACTTTGTGTCAGTTAATAGATAATTAATTGTATATTTGTAAAGTTCACCGCGATGTAGGAATTATTCCTAAAAAAATCCTTCCTTTGAATTGACAAATGAAACACAGAATTTAAGTTCGGAGGGAATATAAGATATCCTTACCGCGTCACCGTGCTAACATGAGGTCATATTATATTGCTAGCAAACCACATCATCTATATTTACTATTGTTTTAATAGATTTACCTGTAAATCTATATTACATTCGTTTTCCGTGTAATTTGCGTGCATAAATACTTTTTGGGTCAAGCTTGCGGTTTTTCTACGTGATTTCTTGCTGTGACATACGTCATTCATTTGATATCAATTGTTATGGAGGAAATGGGATTTACGTAGAATCGTATTTTATTTCGGTACAATTTGTGGTTTTCCTGGTTCATGTGTAGTGTTAGACAACACAGATTATTATAATATATTAATTGTCTGTGTGAGTGAATTGATGTTCTTTATCATATTTATTATGATGAATGGTGACGTAGTATGATAACTCAGAATGCAGATTAAACTTATTAATAAGAACCCTTAAAATGAATGTGATAATTGTTAATATATGTTTAATAAACATCACACGCGTAATAAGAGTGATGCCAAGTTTAAATAATTTTATCAAATGAGTTCAGATGATATGATTAAACATTTTTTTTTAACCACGTCCTTTAGCATCAGATCTCTGTCAAGTGTCATGGTATTTAATTTAAGAGTTTATATGTTGGTTAAAAATAATACTATTACGGTTAAGCTTACATTTTCTTTTGTTTAGGCGGGAAAATATGTATCTTACCGCACACCCCGTCGTTCGGGGCAACGAAGAGGGTAGTGTGGGGCCCTCACCCACTAAAGAAACCCGCCGTGTGCCGTCTCACCGGCTTTATTGGCGGACCACCGGAACCATATTACATTCCATCAGTGGTACGGTTAAGCTTACCTAGACACTAGAAAATACCCACCTGAACCGACCTGTTTAAAGACATGCAAATTTAATTTTTATTATTATCATTATATTCACGATATTTATAGATATTATATAGATATAAAACCATGAGAAGTAGGCAGAAATATAACAATAATAAAATGTTATGTAATACATATTAACAAAGTGAATAATTACTATGTACAAACATAAGATGCTCAGCGCATGCTAGTATTTTTCGGTACTATTTAGGTAGGGTTATCTAAGCAATCACTGAAGCAATGTAGCATAGTTCCAGTGGCCCGCCAACAAAGGCGGAGAGACGGCACACGGCCGATTTATTTAGTGGGTGAAGGCCCCACACTACCCTGTTCGTTGCCCCGAACGACGGGGTGTGCAGTTAGGTACATTTTTTCTCGCCTAAATAAAACAAAAAAGCAATTTTTTATACAGTAAACTCCTTTTTAACGCGCTTTGCACAGTAATCAAGGGCCGATGATGATTCAATAATGTAAGAAGTCTTTTCGTATTTTTGTTTTCTTTTTAATATTATAATAATCAACAATCGTCACGCATATGACACGCCAAAAGAAGAATATAGTGCCTTTCAAATAGAAGTACTTTTGATGCTGACTTGTGACCGACCTATTTATAACATTTGATGTCAAGCACCCCACACTCTTATTTACAGTCATTAGATTAATATTAATTATTTGCTAGGTTTCCTCAGTATATTTAATTACTATATTACCATAACATTATAAATATGAAAATACGAGTATGTATGTTTGGATGTTAGTTACTCAATACCGCAAAAACGGCTGAACAGATTTGGATGTTGAAGGCACCTATAGTTTGTTATCATATAGGATATTTTTCATCTACTACGCGAGAGAAGCCGCTGATAATGCGCAATAGTAAATTTTTAGATTAAAATTTTGAAACATTTGACAACCCTATTGAATTTAAATTACATAATAATATGTATAACAATCAGTGCTATTCATTTTCATATCACTTCAGGATAATGTATAGAATAATATTATTACTATGCTTGTATTAACGAGGGATTCCTTTGTGATGTTAAATGTTTATAGCATTTTTTAGAAATCTTCTTTTTTCTGGTAAACATAAATCCTTGGCAGTTGTCTATTACTATGAGACTAAAGCTGATTCACCCGCAACTTCACTGTGTCAAGTTTGCTAGTTTTTTTCAACATCTTACCTGTGACTTATCCTTTGCTTGCTTCTTGAATAACCTTTATCGAACCACTAGTCAAGGGCGAAAGGGCTAAGAAGACTCATAAAGCTCAGAGTATATTTATGTTAACACTTTGTTATATCATATTAAATCACATGTGACGTATACGCTAAAGGCATTGTTAGTTTACCCACGATAGTTCTATCCTCGTCTGATCTACAGGGTGTAGGCCTCCTACATAGGGAACCCTCGAGGCGACTGCACTGTTTCAGTCTTCCTACCCTACAGTACATACGGCTCTAGGCCTGTCTCACTAATTCCAGTGCTACTAGTGTCCAGAGATTGTTGTGCATGATATGTTCTCATATCTCTTATTTATTTTATTATTTCTATTTTAAAAAGTCAACCCTTGCCAAGTCTACGTATATTATATAACCTCTTCGCAAAAGGGGGCGTTGGCTTTTAAGCCGAGTGTAGTTAAGCGCTATAAGATAACAACAAATTTGTTATCGTTTTCAATGGATGAATGTCAACAAGACAGAACTATTAATATATGTAATTATATAGATTCATAACGTTATCTAAAATTTGACCTTTTATAAAGTTAGGTTATTCATAAGTTCATTCAGTTCAGGTCAAACAGTATCTTATGATTAACTCTGGCATTCTGGTGTAGGTAAATATTATTTGTGATATTTTTCATCTAAAGAGCACAACTATTGGAAACTATCGTAATTAAAGAACAAATTATTTGTGACTCTGGGCCGCTAAGCGACAGATTCACTGAAGAAGATCACTTTCCCGGATCGGAAGCTTCAAATCCTGCTCGCAGTAAATTTCTCTTTTTCCACTTTCACAACTAATTTGTTCTTTAAAGTATCTGATCATGTCAATTGATAATACACAAGGATTAACTATCGTAATTACCCAGCCCGTAAGGTGAGAGATTTTTAATAAACCTCTTTATATTGTAACTACTCACATGATATTGCCCATTATGATAATCCTTAATTAGTTAACAATAAATCATTTTCCTTGTAAATTTAGTATAAATACGAGAATAATGGATTATATTTCAATTTGACAGGAAACGTTGAGCATCGTGGACTGATCCTGTGGGCTTGAAGAAAACGATGAAAAATCGTCACGATGGCGCCTGATGCAGAAGACTGTGAGACAGTGAGACTGAATATAGAGGAAACTCATCACGGGAGAAGGATTTTACCTGATGGACGACCACCAGCCACAGCCTGGACTGAGAACGAAGATGAACGCCCAGCTGATAGTACCAGCAGCCCCGGGGAAAACAGAAGACTGTTACCCAGCAGGCTGCCTGGGAAACACAAGTCAAGACTTCAATCAGGCCTCACTCTTGGGGTGCAGGCCACAGCAAAATACACAAAGTGCCCTCAAGTTACCTCGAAGATAGTGAAGCAGAAGACGAAGTTCGAATTAAGAAAAGATAAAATTATCTCATTATTGAAACCACCTTACTTCATAGTGTCTGTGATATTAGTTATAGTAAGTATATAATCATTTTTATTTGTCTTGGGCATGAAGTCTTATCACTTGGTAATGACTTGATGGTAGTAACAAAGAGACATGAATCTATCAATCCTCTAGCTGGCATTTACCAGCTCTGAAGCTTGAGCCCGATTTCCTAGCTCTAGTAGTACACCTTCTTGATGTTTAATTAAATCGAATAACTATAGGGTTCTCCTCTCTTTAATGGATGCGCACGCTGCAGTAAGCTTATCAATCTTAGAAAAGAGGTCGAGTTTAATTCAGTATTCATATGCCAAAACGATAAACAACTGCACGTGTTCAGTTAAGAATTTTGCACAATCTAAAAAAACCAATATCAACAAGTATAATTGCAGAATTCTAAAAGCTCTTTATTAAATTCCAAGATACGTATTTGTGTAATCCTAAAATAGTTAAACCATGCGTTTGAGTTCTACAATCCCGTTGACCTAGTCTAGCCTAGACCACCTTGGAAAGTACTGAATACAGAACCTTCGAGGATCCTGTTTGACTAATCTAGATATTCATCCGTTTTCAGGTATTTACTCATATGTGGGTCGAACAAAGTTCGAACGAAGTTCGCGCCGCACTGGAGTGGTCCCCTGCCGTGTGGTGGAGGAAACCTTGGAGACTGGTCACTTACGGGTTCATCCATGCCAACGTGCAACACTTGGCACTCAATGCACTCGTAGCTTTAGCTGTAAGTATAAAATTTAAGTGATTTATTGTTAATGTAGAACAATATTCAAATCCACAGCTTACGGGATTTAATTCCAAATGACTTCTAGTAATTTTTTTATCAAGAAATTCATCTATTGGATGTAATTAAAACACCGAATTATGACGATCCCATAAACGATTTCTTAATTTTTAACATGTAATTTGCAATAAAATAGAAATATTTTTAAATAATATGGTTCCTTTCAGGTCGGTTGGCTTCTAGAGCGAGAGCAAGGCTGGTGGAGAATAGTTTGTTTGTGGTGCGGGGGCCTTGTAGCTGGTGCCCTGGGGGTGGGTGCTCTGCAGCCCAATGTACGAGTAGTCGGTGCCTCAGCCGCTGTTTATGCACTGCTAACTGCACATATCGCCAATGTATGCCTTAGGTATGTACTAAATTTAACATGGTGTGATGTCACCAAGCAGTTGCTAAATACGAAATACATTCATTTTCTTAACATTCTAACCTTACGTATCGGGACACCTAATTTGCGAGTTATTATTACTATATTCTACGCAAGCTAAAGTTTATGAAATTCTGTTTTTCTAGGTATGGTCACATCGCTCTCTGGTGGTTCCGTCCACTAAGCGTCTTAGTGTTAGGCACATCAGAGTTGTGCTGGGCACTAATGCGGGATCCTGCTCCCATTGAAGGCCACGCAGCTGCGCAAGCACATCCATCATACGAGTGCGTAGCCTGGGCCGCTCATGTACTAGGTGCGGCAGTTGGGGTTCCACTTGCTTTCGTTATTTTCACTGGTGAGGATACATACAAAATTTAAAAAATCATCTAATAGGAAATGTTAATTGCCCGTTTTAAACATAGTTTTGAATGATATTTTTAACTTAAAAGCGTAATATCGCTAAACGACTTTTGTCACATTTACTCCGAATATCCTGGTTTCCAACCATCCATCTGGTATCGACCTTTATATTTATTTTTGGACTTAGTCTTCAGCAGGAATATCCTTCATTTGATCGATTACATCAAACTTGAAAATCTGAATCGCACTTTTTATGGATTATTTGAGATGTTCTTACTTGGTGACCTTTTCTTCTTTTAAACTTTTTATCTTACATCTATATTCTTGTCTGTTTTTGTAGGTGAAAACTACAACAAGCCATACGTTGTTGCATGCCGGATAATCTCTGCAATAATTCTCATCGCAGGCCTCATAATGGCGGCTATACACTACACAGGATTCATAGGTCACGTTCGTGCCTTCATGTGTTCGAAAATTAACCAAACTTGAAAATCTGCCAAATTTTCAGGATCAAACTTCGCGCCTTGAAAAGTGCATACTTATATCCGTCCGCTGTTCTTGAAGGAATGGCTTTTGATGGAATTTACGGGTACTTTAGTACAAATGTAGCAATGACTGTGATCATTTTTGAGATAATGTTAACCGATAAGAGTAAATGATTCATTAAATTTAAGTGTAAAAGTAGTCAACTATACTGAATGCTCAAGTAATAATAAATACTCAATATTTGAGAATAAGATGACTATATCTATAAGATCTTAAAAGAACAATTCAATGATACACATCTTATGAACTAAATATTTTTTAGATAATTATCCCTCAATCTAATCCACATCAATGCTAACATGAGATTCATTAGTCATACTAGTCTCTAGTCTTCGTTTAGAAGTTAACGTACCTATATAACGTGTAAGTGTTACTGATTTCTATGAAATATTTTGTTCTTCTTTGTAAGTTTGATGGTCAGGCTATTATTATAGTGATATATCGTAAGTTTTGTAGCAACAATTTATAGGGTCACTAGATATAAGTAAATATGTGCCATATCTTTAAGTGTACCTATACTGATTACTACAATTCAATCATTTTGTTTAGTGCTAGTACTAATTAATTTGCTAGCATTTTCTCACTTAGGGCAGTCAAGACAAAGGTATCTATACTAATATATAACTGGATATAATATATATACAAATTATCACTTGTGTAATATATCCAAAATGATAATAGAAATAGTGACCTCGTCGCTGATTTTAATTTCATAATTTATCAAACATTTGAAGTGTTTTATGTGCTTAAGGGCAGGATGAGTGATAGAATGACTTTATGTCAGCTAACTGTAATTCAATGGAGTGCCCAGATTATTCTGAAAAGGTAGTCAAAAACAAGAAGAGGCCATATAAAAAAGTTATAAGCTTAGTAAAATCCTACAAAGCCCAATTATGACTTTCAATATTGAGGATAACGTCCCAAGGAGGAAAAAATGTTTACCAATAGCCGATGAGAAGTGCATGTACCAGATCACTTTAGATAGACACATTTGACAATTGGACTTTGTTGAAATTTTAAGCAACACAGTCGCAAAAAGCCATAAAAATATTCAAGGTTACACTACAAAATAAAAACAGTAAGTTTCTCAGATACAAAGATGTACAAAAAAGAATGTGCGAAGGCCGTGTAAACAATTGCGAGAGCGCGTATGGTAAACCACGAGAAAGGGAGGCGTTCAATCTACCAAACTATTTATATTTTCCAAAATTATTCAAGATCAGGTCGAAATGCCAGGCGAGACGATGAAAAAGGAAATCAAAATCGAAATTAGGTGACATAAAAAACGGAAAAAGTTTAGCGAAATCCCACAATATCCAATAATGATGATTAAGTCGCAATGAGGAAAAACAATTAACCAATAGCCGATGAGAAGTACATATACAAGATTACATCAGATAGTCGCACTTGGACTAAGGTGTAGACTTTTAGAATTCAGGCATATTTCATTAAAATTCTAAGCGACACAGTCATAAAATATCAAGGGTTACATTACGAAATAAAAACAGTAAGTTTCTCTCATGTAAATATGTTCAAAAAGAGTTGTGGCAAGCTGTGCATCAAATATTTCAAAATTTGAATCACGTGTAATATACCAATCATTCCGACGAGCTTGAGCTCGAGTTTTCAAATGTGCAAACTTAGAAATTCAAAAAAGGTTACAAAATGCTAAGTGACACAAACACCAAACTAACCCACCAAAAGTAATCAAAATGATCGAAGGTTACAACATTAACTAAAAAAGTTTCATATGAAGAAATACCCAAAAACGGGCGTGATACTGCGTGACTGATTTCAAGCGCGTATGGCAGACTACGAAAAATAGACGCGTTAAATCTACCAAACTATATAAACTTTGAAAACCATTGAAGATCAGGAGGAAATGCCAGGCGACACGATTAAAAAGGACCTTAATAAAAAAAATCTATACGGTAACTTACTTCTCCATTATACAATGATGTACAAAAATGGCATTTGAAGAAGTGAATTAATTAATCGGAATCCCAACATAAAAAAGGAAACTAAATGATCAGTTGCTCAAATACAAAGATGAACAAAGTGCTACGTGAAGAGGTATAAAATTGAAAACTCACAATGAAAATCATAATCAAGTGTGTTCGATTACTCGGATAAGATGGACTTGCTCTTCTAAAATATGCAAATTATAAATATCAAAAAAGATTACGTAGAAATGTCAAGTGATGCCATTAAAACACTAAATTACTAAAAGCAAAAAAACATACTTATCCAAAATCCCAACATGAACCCTAAAAGTGAGTTCTCTCATATACAAAGATGCACAAAAAAGAATGTGGTGAGTTGAAAATTATTGATAATTCAAGGACTCTGCTTAAATACGCTTGATCTAATAAACAAGCTTTGCAAATCAAAGAAGATCAGGTCTAAATGCCAAACGAGACGGCCTCTACTCTTAGGCATACGCTGTCATATACGCTTGTCTGGATTAGTAGGATATATAGTAGTGGTAATATAGAAAGTACACTGCCAAGCCTACAGGCTTTTTCACAGTTTTAAAGCAGTTATTATGATTAGTGTCAAAGAGAGAAATTAAAACCATTCGGACACTAAATTCCCAAAGCAAGAAAACATACCTAAAATCCCAACATGAACCCTATAAGTGAGATCCTCACATACAAAGATGCACAAAAAAGAATGTGACGAGTTGAAAATTATTGATAATTCAAGGACTCGGATTAAGGACGCTTGATCTAATAAACAAACTGCAAATCGAAGAAGATCGTCGACATGCCAAACGAGACGGCCTCTACGCTTAGGCATACGCTGTCATATACGCTTGTCTGGTAGTATAGAATGTACACTGCCAAGCATACAGACTTCTTCACAGTTTTAAAGCAGTTATTATGATTAGTGGCAAAGAGAGAAATTAAAACCATTCGAACACTAAATTACCAAAAGCAAGAAAACACCCAAAATCCCAACATGAACCCTAAAAGTGAGTTCCTCATATAGAAAGATGCACAAAAAAGAATGTGACGAGTTGAAGAAGATCAGGTCGAAATGCCAAACGAGACGGCCTCTACTCTTAGGCATACACTTGTCTGGTAGTATAGAATGGACACTGCCAAGCATACAGACTTCTTCACAGTTTTAAAGCAGTTATTATGATTAGTGTCAAAGAGAGGAATTAAATTTATTGTTTGAAATTGAAAATTGATACAGTTGTCTTATTGAGCCGTCCTTGGTGTTAAAATTAAGTAGTCAGTGCCGAAAATTGTAAACTTTAAGAATAACTACAATGAATTCAATAGACCAAGTTATTGTCACACACTCAAAATGTATTGATGCCAATGGCCTTTATTAATTATAAAATCCAAAAAACAGCTTTTTTCTTGAGTTAACAATAGCACAGTAAATATGGCCATCATAATTTCTGCTTGGAGTATTCTTATCAACCAAAGATTTTGTATTCTAGTCCAAACTGACTCATTTTTATAAAATACAAACAATTTTTACAGGTTGTAATAAATATGTATAAAAAATTTAGCTCTTTTATTTATATGTAACCTTAAAACGCCATTATAGACAAAGCCATTATACAGCCCGGTGTATTTTTCTTATACTTATATATTTGCCGCCAAATTGAATGATGAGCAACTTAACGGTAATTCTACTATCGTTTAGTTCATGAGCGACGCTTACCACTCATAAGAGCAGTAGTTCCTCTGCCACTTTAAACAACGTGGCTTTAAACCACTACGCACGATTACTGAATTTAAATATGTATATTATTAATATCAGTAAACCACGTAATACTCCAAACGATATTCGAATTTGAAAATTATAAACACTGAAAACAGTAAAATTTACTGAGTTTGCAAGAGCCCATACATGCATAATTAAATATAGGAACACGCCTGTATTCCCCGACGGGATAGTCAGAGTAGTAGTGTATTACACACCCATGGTTCGCCATCTATGTTTAAGTCCCATATACTACATCTATGGTCCCATGTAATAGGGGGCGAGCCTATTGCCATCTACCGGGCAAATTTCCAAACTCCGGGCTACTACTGAGATTTTTTATTTTTTTACATATTTACTATGGCATAAATCCCACTCAGCCCGACAGAAGACCCGAATTCAACAGTAGTAATGGGTAGTAAAATACATTTTCTATGCCATTATTTCTTATAATTTAGTAGGTACACTTACGATTAAAGCGGCATTAAAGAGAGGAAACTTAAATGGCGGCGCTAATCATTTCCTCTCACTAACTCCCTGTCTTCTCATCACACACCTCGTTACAACATGCAGACTGATCAGATTAGTCTGGATCTACTTATAATAAAAAGTACTCTGTGATTTACTTGTAGACATATCTAGACGCGCTCGGTTTTTCTAAATTCATTGCTATTTTTACTGTTATACTTATTTTGTTGTTGTTTGTTATCGACGTTAGTTTTGTTTTATTCTTAATTTATTTGTTGTAGAAGTACTATAGTAGAAGTAGACGCGTAGATGAGGCAAGATTCTTCGAAGTGATGCGCGTGAAATAGCGTATAAATTTATAAAACACTTGGAAAAAGAATTTATTTTCAACCAATAAAGGTCTATAATAAAAAATATAATTAAACTTGCAAACCTGTTTTGTTGACGGTCCAATCTGTAACATAAGTACAAGCCGCCATTCTTAATTCGTTTTTTTATTGGCGCGGATACTAACTCATATCAATAAAACGAGCTTAAATATAGTTAAGAGATTTATTTAGTACCAAATTAATCTTAAGTACTATTTCTATTATAGTTTAAGTCTAAAGAAAATAAACACAAGCTGACGTTAGTACAAATTTATAAGTTTATAAATGCACTATTCTGTCTGCTGACCCCCACACTAAACATGAGCCTTAGAGAAACTAAGTAAGTCGCTGTGGTAATCTATATATCGTATGAGATCAATGCCGGTCATTTTGTAAGAAAACACTGCAGTTTTAAATTACTAAGACATTTATGCACTTATATGTCTAATGATTAATGAACGGCTGCACTTACCTTTTGAATAAAATGAATGCATCTTAGTTATTAATGAATAGCATTTAGTAATCTTCTAGAAATCTAGACAACCGTTACTACGTCATAGAGTAATACAGCCTTGCAGCGGTCTACTGTCAGCGTATATAAAATAGCATAAAAAAAAGTAGTTATTTTATCACGTATGTACAATTTCTATGCCTTATATTTTAAACTTTGTCTACGCATTTAAACAGAGCATATGCCATCATAATCCTAATCTATTTTATTATTATGTATAATTATGAAAGTTGTAACTAACGCCATCTTATAGCGATAGCCGATACTAACACAATTAATACCTTTTGGAAGGATTAAAGGCAAATGAACACAATTTAAGTCATATTGCAATAAGTCGTTTAGAATGTTCAATAATATTCAAATACTCCACTTAGATTTAAAAAAATACACATTCACACATCTGTACAATCAAAACATAGTATCCATCATTTTTTAACAGCCTAGAGGATTACACTGCACTCCTAATTCAGTACACCAACACTCTTGACATGGCGTGGACAGCTCTGCTATAATTCTACCAACCCTGTACATTTTACCGTAAATATTACAACCAGCTAGTTTCAATAATTCAGCGCCAATACCTGGCAAACTGGAACTGCTAAGATTTGGGGGTCTTGGTGCAGATGTGAATGCTAAGTCAGCATCAGGTCTCTCTGTAAGTTTCTCAATTGGTCTTTTCGTGGTTTTATTTGTGATTGGTCGAGGAGTAGTCTTTTTTATTGCTGTAGCTTCTCCAAGCACTAAATGGTCTATCCTATTCACAGTAGGGAGACCTTGTGGGGGAATAAATGGCAAAGATGGAAGTGGTTTAAATGGATTTATAGTCAAAGGTCTTTCGGTTGTAGTACTGGCAGGTAGTGCAGGCTTAGTAGATAGGTTTGCAGGTATTGAATCTTTACTAGGGGTTTTTGTACTTGAATCATAGCTATCGCTCAACAGGAGTTTGAGGACACTTCCGAATGAAAAACCTTCATCCTCGTCGTCCTCATACTCTGATGATGTATCATTTACTTGTTTGGTGTCCAAAACTAAACTTGTAACAGGCGCTTTTGTAGACATGATTAGTTTTGTTGTTGTAGTATTCACTATTGTCGTAATAGTTGGTTTAGTTGTATTATCAATAGAACATTTAGTAGGTTTTTCAGCAGCTTTGTTTTTAGTCACGTTGTGGTTATCTGTACTATTTAATGGAAGAGATGGGCTTTTTATAGCAGTATCCCTTACTTGAGAAGTTGGAATGGTCAACTTATTTCTTTTTATTTCTTCTTCAGTCTTGTTATTTAGTTTATTAATTGCTGGTGTGATAGTGGTGGATTTAGTCACATTTTCTGTAAAAAAAAGATTAAAATAAAATAATGCTTTAAAGATATTGTTCAGTTTATTATTATTTTCCCCAGAACCTGGATCTTACCTAACTCACAAATAATGTCACCACAGCATAGATCCTCAGATTCATCAGTTGGTGATTTATACTCGCATCCTAGTGGAGCACGACAAACTAACGGTACACAGCTAAGTCTTCCCCAAGTACAGATGCATTGACTGCACTCTATAGTAATGCTCTCGCCTTCTACGACATGTTGGCCATCATCTGATATACATTCATCTGTAAAATTATAAAAATGAAAGGACTATGAATATAAGCATTTTGCAAGCTCGGATTTTAATATTTCTTTTATTTATAGAGTAGCTTCTTGATTCTCTAGTTATATTGGACGATATATTTTAATTAATATTTTTAGCGACCTTGGCAGTAACCACAAATTTTACGAAATTACGGCAGCCAAAATTTGTTAAATATCTTCATAAACGCCATGTAAAGGTTCTTTGTCAGTTATGCTAGTACTTTATGACTTGTAGGGATAGTTTACAATACAATATTAAATTAGCAACAAGTTACCTTTCGTTAAATCCAATTGCATAGAAGTTGTGAGATGGGGTAATGCCGGCGGCGATGGTGTTGATTGGTAAACTGCGTAGTACTCATCAATAACACCAGGGCCTTTGGGTATAAAACCTCCTGAAATTTGAACATTTCATGATGCGACTTCGAATAGATTGTGCATTGATGTATACAATCGGGGCATAAAATAATTAAAATCATTGTATATTTATTTTAGGAAACATATCTATATATCTGTCTTCAACCATCAATACCAACTTGATACTTAACAAGAAGCATACGGCTTACCTAATGGTAAACGGTTACCGAAGCCTACAGACGCTAGCAACACCAAGGGCTCTCACACGTCACTATTTCTAAAGAAAGGGATAGAAGGTGGAGAGGAAGGATAATAAGAATAGGCTAGGGAGGGGGGTTGGTCCTCCAAAACTCACTTACCATACAAAACACAATGGTAAGAGTACCTACCGCTATATTTTTTATACTATATGGGTGGAAAACAAGCATACGGCCCACCTGATAGTAAGTGGTTAGCCTATAGACGCTACCAATACCAGACACAGGCAAAACTCGAACTGGAACAGATTATCAAAAGTGGAATCAGATTAATTAGGAATCCAAAATAACAAACCTTCAGTTTCAACTGGTGGTGAAAATAAATTAACAGCAGGAGTATCCAACTCAAACGTAGAACTTGAAACAGGCACTTTGGTGGCATGCTTAACTTCATTCTTGTGATTTCCTAGAGATGTTGAAGGCGCATATTCATGCATAAGGCTGTTTTGGTTCGGATACCTAATACTAGGAAGCCCTAGTTCATGTGAATATAAAGGCTCCTTATCTGATATAAAAACTGGATATTGTGTAGGATGATAGATATCTTCTCGTCTAGTGAAAGTTGTCTCTTTCAAATCAGTTGGGTAGTATACTGGAAATTTATCTTCTCTTTCCAGTATAGGATACGTAATCGTATCTTTAGGGGGCTCTTCGTCAACTACGGCATCAGCTGCTACGAATGGTATAATTCTGAATAATAAAAAAATAACATTATATGAATTATGTATATCGATGAATTATTTAAATCGATAAAATATTTTTATTTGACTCTAAAAAGTAAATATTTAGAAATGTATCATCTTATAAATTATGCACATAACATCCGCTACTTTTATAATAAAATGCTTACTTTAGATTGGGCAATGACGGTGGCAGCGTGGGTTCTGTGTAGTCATAGTCATAATCTCCCTTCGTCTTTTTAGAACTATTCAAATTATTAACTGAGTCAATCGGCACAGGCACCTTAGAAGCAGTTGATAATATTGGTCTAGAAGTTGAATTACGATTTGCGTTTAATGAACTTGTTACATTTATAGTAAACATTTCATTTTCATCGAAATCACCATTGACATAACGATCTGTAATTATATCGTTTGGTGAATAAGTTTGTGCTTCTATACCATTGACTATTGGTATCCGTGGTAAAGCTTCTATTACGATTTTTTCCGTGTTATTGGTGATACTCAGGGGTAGAGAAGTTGATGATAATTCTGCAGTACAATTTATAGTTCCATTTATGACAATTTTCATAGTTCCATCTGGTAGTTCTGTAGTTTCTTCAGTAGACAATTCAGTAACTTCTGAAGTTAGTTGAGTCACCAAATCTTTAGGAGTAGTAGTTGTATTGGAAGATTTGGTCGAATTATCATTATGTGACTTTTCGGTTAGATTCTCTAAATTTTCATCAGTTTTTCTTTTTACTTTGGTTGTACTTATTGCATTGTTTTTAGTGGCCAAAACAACTGGTATGTTTTTAACTGTATGTATTTCATCTAGTATTTTCTTTGTAGTAATTTCAAGAAGTTTGGACATATTTTTCGCATGCAAGGCACGATTATCCATTCTCATTGAAACTATGGAATTAAATCTCAAGGAGTTCTCTTGAGGAAACGGAGTGCCTAAAGAAATATAAAAGTGTTATTAGATTACTTAAATCTTTCTGTTCATTAAGTCCTAATAGTTCTTAATATTCAAATATTATAGGTGTGAGCCTTAGATAAAGTACCTATAGATGTAGCCATGATACATTAGGAAGTGTGGAAGTGAGAAGGGCATACGAAATACCTAAGAAAATTAAAGACAAAGTATCGTATCTTGCTGTCTCATATGACGTGCAGGTTTTTCAACTGGTGAACTTTAACTAGTTTGCCATACAACTGCTATCATCAAGACTACCAGGGTGGCCATTATAAGGAAAATTAGGTGCCGCGTCGCAATAAGTAGACTTTCGCCTAATTAAATAATTGTTCCTATAGTTACAGTGATTAAAAAGAAGGTGTCCATACAAAATCTATAAAAATATGTCAGATAAATAAACTTTATCTGAACTTCACTAAATTCGTCGAAATCATTATCATCACAATATAGCTGTATGATATCACTGATAATTATTTCTTCCACTTAAAACAAAAATATTTTAACCTGTTTATAAAACTTACTTTAACCTGTTTATTTATCCCGATCACATATCAGATATGTGAAATCGCTACTATACATTTACTAATAACTATGTGAAATTGAAAGATTTTATTGTTGAACATATAAAATAAAACCTTTTTAATTAGTTACATTCAAATTTTGTGAGAGTTTATTATCTCTGAACTCTCACCTAATTTTGCATTCTTAATATTAACCAGGAAAATAAGTAATCGATATTATCTAATAATCACAACCATTTATCAATAATCAATTAATGGTTTATTTAAATAGTAGTCATTTTTGCCACATTTAAAGCGAATTGTACATATTATAGCAACACTGAAGTGAAATACTGCTGTCTCATGAGTGGCCATGCGATGGCTACATCTATAGATTCTTTATCTAAGGTGTGAGCTTTCGTCTAAACAAAATTTTGACGCGACCTATGTCTAAATTGTTTCCATATTAGGTAATTGGTTTTAGCACAGAACCTGTCTATTTCATTTTTAGGAATTCCTTTAAACACGTAAGATAAATATATTTAAACATGCTACTTAGTGACCCATACCTTTTTTTAATACACCGTGTTCACATTTATATTGATGCGCACAGCATTCCCCAGGCCTTAGTATCGGCTTGCAACCGTGAAGTGGCGGGGCGCATCCCAAAGCCTGGCACCTCACAACGCCCTTCAGGCAAAAGCAGGCCGTGCAGTTGGTACTAGAGGTAACCCGCTCCCCTTCTTGCACGCGTCTGCCGTTCACTCTACAATCTGTAAATTAAATGGTAAATCTTTGGACTTCTAGTTTTAAAATTGAGTAAATTGAATGTATTGAAGGTAATATAAATGGTAAAGAAGAGTATATCATCCAAGCATTATAGTAATACCTGCAAATACTGCGCTGTACTCTTGATCCAACACCATACGCCTATATATCAGTTCAATTGACCAATTGTCATTACTACCACCAACCACAGCAATATAATTTCTGATCAAATTTTGCTATGGAGTCATAGTTTTCAGTTTTTATTTTAGCAATACCCATGAATTTTGTCCTGTTGGTTAATATTCATGACGACTGCTAGATGTAAAAACTGGACCGGACTTACCGTATGAATTTTCCTGGAAAACTGGCCTGGATTCATGTTCACAATAATATCTCTGGGGACAGCAGGCGCCAGATGTCGGTCTGGCCACGCAATGTGGTGGCGGCGGGAGACAGGTCGGCCTCACACATTTTTTGACACCTTTTAGGCAGAAGCATTGCTCGCATGCGATGCTTGCCGACATCGCCGACCCTGCTGCATAGATGCTCCCACCTTCCACACAGGCTGGAAATACGAGTACTCCAGTTACAATGTAAAATCCGTCATAACTAATTTTTTAATATGCATATGACGATTGTCATGGGATGCGGACTTAAACATTTTTGATTCATGACCTTATTAGTGTAGGTACTACTGATGGATAGGAGGCTTCCCTTAAAATGAAAGGAAAAGATAAATAATAGGATGATTACATCAACAGGATTGAAGGAAAAAAACGCTTTGCAAGAAATAGATCTGAACATAGAACATAGCATAGAACGTACCCTGGCCTGGGTTAGTAAGAGTTGCCAGATTAGAGAAGTCATCCATCTCGGAGCGCGCGCTTCCCTCAAATTCCATGTTGATAACTCCATCTGAAATATTTAAATTATAACATATTGTATTATTATCTTGTAAACTTGTGTGTTGTACGATACTACAATATGTTTAGAAAAAAAAGGCGATATAAAAAAATTTACATAACCCCTTTCCCATGGGTGTTGGATCAACCAAATCCAAAAATAATTTGTTTGTATGTTCGCGCATCATGCAAAAATTACCCAATTAATATTGATGATACTTTTTTATTTGATAATAAATAATCTTTATTAGCAATTTTTATCTTCAAATAAAACAGAGTTTACAATGATAATAGGTACATTAGAAAGTTGAACATGCTGCCAAAGTACTATTTACAAATATTTTCCACAAAACTGTCCTGGGTAATGATTTGTAGCCTATCATCAATTTGATAGCACATCTAACGGGTCTACGTGTGTATTGTCGTTATCAAATTCATTGTATTTTGATTAAGTTTAACGTATCAGCTAAGTTACATCAGCAGTTCTCACGATTCCTTGGTAGTTACGAAATATAAATATAGTCGCTTAAGATACGTTACAATCAGCAATTTATTATTAAGTAAATATTGGATAACCTTGACAGTGCAATTCAGGACAGCAAGAACTCCTCCTGTGTCTCACGTGGCAGTACTTCGGTGGAGGGTCGGGCAATGGTGCGCATGCACGCCTTGAGCACGACAACGTACCGCCTACGCAATTACAGCGGAGACATGACTCCCTGGTGGTCACTGTCGCGCCGTTTGCGTACCATCTGCCATCATAAAGGCATCCGGATGGAAGAGATGTATCTGGAAAACCGGAGAAGACTTCATTAATAAAAATCTATTGGTTATATCACGAGCTGGGACAAAAGCAAAGTTTTCTTAGTTTAACAGTGACTAAGGAAATTAGTGCACCCGTGAAGTTTAAAAATTAGAACAAAAAAAAACAAAAAAGCCGAAGACAGCCGATTACAGTCACGAAGGTAGGTTCGATGGAGACGCATTAGATATTAGAATACTCGAGTGTCTGCACTCTCAGATACGATCAGAGAACATGCAGAACCAACAGTTGGTTCTGCAGTCTATCAGTGACAGATAAGACACTTTTTACAATCGCCAATTTGTTACAGTTTTGTAAGGTTTTTCCTTATGCTTACTTTGCTTATAGTAATTACGGAATATTAATCATCATTAAACATACATATAGTATTTAGAGCCTAGTAGTAGAAAAGCTACTTTTCATCCCGTATAAATTAATAGTTCCCGTGGGATATATACTTTTACAAAGCGATAAATTAATGTAGTCTAGTTATAACTAAAGTAGCATAAAAGGGGCTGCAACCAAGACACACACATGGTTATAAATAGTACATTGTTAACCTAGGGATGAAAGCAACTATTATTTAGTCCCTCGAACTATTGGAGCCCTCGCTGCGCTCGGGCGCCAAACCCCGTCTCGGCACTAAATAAGTCTTTATCCCGTGGTAAACACTGTGCTTTTCATTACGAATACAAGGAAACTAAAAATAAAAATAAGAAAAAATGGGAGACTAAAAATTTTAATTTGGAATCGCCGTTTTTCCGCCGATTTTGTTTTTCATTTTAATCATTGAAATAATATAAATCTTCGTTATTTTAAAGATATTTAGTTGCAACTTTATTAAAATAAAGTCATATAAAAGACAAATTCTCTAATAAATACTTAGCTTTATGTTATTTAAATTTTACATCGCGCTGTAATTGACTGGCTGTACAGAAAATAGAACTGTTTTATTTTTTATAATTACTCAGCTGTCAGTGGAAAGTAATTCTCCCTAGGGCTGAAAAGTATTACTTTCAACCCGCTCCTCAGGCAACTTCAGGCCTACTTTCAGAGTATGAGTAATGAAAATATGTTTTTTTTTGTAAATTAGTAACATAAACTGAGCACTAAGTTGTTTTAAAGGTCACCACTTTTATTTGCCACATAATCAGTAGAGGCGTCACATCAATAGAATACTATATTCAATGATATAGATGTACTTACTTTCCTATTTATCATCACGCCATCTCCAGTAGGCAGAGAGAACATAGTGCCAATAGTGTTCAATTCAAGACCAATTTGGTCCAGGTAGGTTAGTCTAAGTCTCTCCTTGTACCTACATCCTTCCACTTTAGCATTGTATATCTTCTTAACCAATCGCGCATTCTTTTTTGAACCATCAAAGCATTCCCTTTATATTAGATACATATATGTATGTACAAGTTATGCTTATTAATAACTGTACTTACCGATATTTTTTGCTTCTCTATCATTGTAGACCTCCTTTGAACCAGTCCCATGATTATGTACATCTATGGATACAACAAATTAATTATAATATATATAAAAGTATAATTATTGTTTAATAAATATATAACAACATCAATGACACCACCATTAAGCGCTTTGCCTCAGTTTTGATTAAAATTTAATTACGCGTACATCAACGTGTTAATTTTGATTATTTTAAATCATTTTAACAACAAAAGAATACACTGAAGTGACTGAAGTATTCTTCATTCAGCTGTGTATTGCATTATCAATATTGGACACATTTGTAAAGTAATTATTAGGTACGATTATTATTATAACATGGTTTTTGATTTCCCAGAGTGTTGTTCTATTATGTATAGGTACTACTTATCCCAGGGGAACGCAATGGAGGTTTTTAATACCAAATACCCAAATCACGGTGATGTGATTGGTTATCACGTCGCATTAGCAGAGGGTCGAAAAGTGGGCAGCGGAAGACAAGTGGCGTTCATTATCTCTGCCTACTCTTCTGAAAAACAGGGATGAGTCTATGTATATTAGAAGTGCAGCTATCAAAAGAGTATTACATAAATTAAGTACCACTGTTAGTTTGGCTTCTAATATCATTTATTTATCGGAGATAGAAATGTTAATGAGCAGAACACATCACTCGACGGACTGACCGCCGTGGAAGGGCGATTCTTGAATGGCAATCACGTACTGAGTCACGCAGAGTAGAACTGCCTCTGTGGTGCAGCGGTAGCGTAAGCGACTGCTGATCATGAGGTCTCGGGTTCGATCTCCGGGTCGGGCCGTGTTATTGAGCTTTTTCGTAAAAAGAAAATTTCTCAGTAGCAGCCTGGAGTTTTGAAATATGCCTGATAGACGGCAATCAGCTCGTCCCCTATTACGTGGGACTTAAACATAGCTGGCGAACCGTGGGAGTGTAATACACCTCTGCCAACTCCATTGGGGAATGGAGGCGTGATGCCATACTATGCTAGAGTAGATTGTATGTCTTAGTATGTAATTGGATGAAAAAGTCGAAGACGCAAGGGGCCCTTAAATTCAGGCGGAGCAGGACCACTAATTCTCTTTGCTCTTTGAAGGAAAGTTGTGGAATGGATGACAAAATTAACACTAAGAATTGCTCTAGCGAATTACTCGTGTCCAGCTATTTAATTACGCATATAAAAGAAGATACTCGTATTATCCTGTACGTTATTTCAGAGTTGATACTATAACAAACGTATACCCTACTGTTGGCCGTGTGGGGCTGGCTTTAGAATTGTCCCACCTCTCTCTACCCACGGGATTCGTAAGAGCCAATTGAGGGAATACCGGGGGAGTGGGCAGCAGCACTCCCTCGAGTATTAACAACATCCACTGCGATCGCCAACCCGCCTGCCAAGCGTAGCGATTACAGCATTATTCCCCATGACGGGACCGCTCGTTGTGGCGTTCTCTTGGGGAGGTCTATGTCCAGCAGTGGACGTTGAAAGGCTGATGGATAGATACCCTACTGTTGTGTTTCGTATGGTGAGTGAGAGCGATGAAGGCCTAAACAACCCCTTCACCCTTTTCCGTTCCTTATTATATTTTCTCTCCATATACTATCCTTGGCGACGTGCGAGTGATGCTAGCGTTGCTAACATCTATAGAGTACGATAACAGCTTACCATCAGATGTGCTGCTTGTTTGCAACACAAGTAGTATAAAAAAAAAACATATCCAGTTTTTTCTTTTATAATAACGTGGGTATGAATGGAGTGCTCACATAATGTATGCTTAATGTAACTACACGAAATATATTATGAAAACTTGTCTAACGGATCTAACGCGCTTATTTTCACTCATGACCACAGCTGAAGCAACTCAACTGAAATGTCGTATATAATCGTATAATTTGATATAAAGCGTGCTTTACTTAATATATTTTATTGTTGATATCGCAGATATAAGCGGACGTAACTACGTAGGTAAACTGTAGCAGTCAGAAGTATAATTATATACAATTTTTTTTTCAGACGAGCCACGTAACCGTCGCCCATGGACTCAACTATACCGAGAGTATTGTCAAGCCGCTGCTCACCATTTCATTTCACAGATATGAAATGAAATGACGATATGAATAAACGGCTATCTCCTGCTACAGCCAAGACGAAACGATGTGCTTCATGGCCGGTCACACGGGAGATGGTGGTACCAACCCGCTCGGGCCCGATACTAAGTGAGTACTCCCACTTGGTACCCAGCCCTACCACCAGTCCACCAGTGGATGATAATTGCTTACTTCCCTTAGTCGCCTCATACGGCACTCGTGGAAAAGAATGGGGTGGTGACAATTGTATTCTTAGTCCGTCACCACATGGACAACAGTTAATTCAATTTATCGACAAATCGTTGTTCAATAACATTGATATTCTGTTTGACAAGACAAACGATGTGAGACATTGCGATAACACAGAAACCAGTTACGGTGAGCAAGAAAATAGCAAAGGATGAGGAAAAGAGATCACATATGAAAGAAAGAGATCGATATAACGAGAATTTGAGAAATATACATTGAATGAGCCACCCATCTTCAGTTGGGGCTTCTTTTAAAAAGTATGGTAACCTTATTCGAGGATTGTAAAGATAATGAACTTCAATGATATTTACAATAACACACACACATTTTTAACACTCATGATGACACACAACACATTTTTAACACTCATGATATCTTTTATGCCATTTTTGTTATTTAAACTAGTTAAAAAAACTGTTAAAAACGTTCTGTCTTCGACGTCCGTGTGTTGTAGGTATATTCGGATAATGTAACACGATAACGACCGCAATACTTTACTAATCGAGTCTTTTTTTTTTCTTTTTAACTTTAGTATTATTATAAATAGAGTCCTATTACTTATCCCGGTCTGATTCGATGTGGTTTAATTGTTATTAAATAACCAAAAAAATAGTAAATATTTACGCTCGACTCGATGGCACAGTGGTAAACTAAAACCAGCGCTATATTATTTAGTGAGAACTATTTCTATAGACCAATATATTAGTATTTCTTAAAATTAGCGCTAGATGGCGTGTAAGACATGAGAATCATATTGGTATTTTTGAAATTAGCACTACCTATGTGATTTATTGAAAACTACTTAGTAAGACCAATACATTATTAGTTAATAATCAATTTTATTGCGAAAAATGAAGATTATGAGGCGTGCGCTTTTGGATTTTCCAAAGTATTTTTATAATATTTTCAGATAGCCGTGTAGGGCCGGCTTTAGAATTGTAATGGAAGTCGTAAGAGCCGACTGACGGAATACCAGGGGAGTGGGCAGCAGCACTCCTTCGAGCGACTTGGCGATTACGGCACTATTCCCCGTTCTTGGGGAGGCCTATGTCCAGCAGTGGACGTTAAAAGGCTGATGGATGGATGAATGACTTTCAGATATTAGGTACACTAGGTAATGTTACAACATTATGAAATAAAAATACGTTTATAGAATCTATCGCGTTTACTTTATTTACTACTAGCTGACCCGGCGAACTTCGTACAGCCATAATGTTTTTTAATGAATAATTTCAAAAATCCTGAAATACGTGTTTTACCATTTATGCCCGGCTTGGCTTCACATGGGTGGTGTACAGTCGCGGACTAAGGAAATGTAACATTCCCGGTAAATTTAAATCAGTCAGATTATCAATAATGCCAGACACGTTTGATGTACCGAAAGTAACTCACAGTCTTCTGTCTCATTCACTCACTCACAATTTTCATATTATGAGATTATTTGAAAATTTGTTCCGGGCTTTTTTTAATTTTCTTTTATATAAACCTTGTCCTGACAATAACGAACACAACAAAAAAAGAATTATTCAATTTGGTGCAATCGTTCGGAAGTTATGCGAGTACATACAGACAAACATTCATTTTTATATCATTATAGACTATCCTGACGTTTCGAATAGGTACTACAGCATTGATGAATGTCAAGTAAACGTGATAGATTCAATTAACGTAGTATGATTTAAAAATATTTTCATTACAAACTGGTACTCTCGTTACACTTACAATAAAAAAGAAATAGGGTCTTTAAACAGAAGTATTTTTGATGCTGTTGTTAAACTAAAAAAAGAGTGGTAAATCCTTGCTTAAACCAGCATGAATGGGCTGGCTCATTCGGGTAAGTACCACCCTCTCACAACGGTAGGTAGGTACCACTGAAGTAATCCAACATAGTACCAGTGGCCCGCAAACATAGCCGGAGAGACGGGACACGGCGGGTTTCTTTAGTGGGTGAAGGCCCCACACTACCCTTAGGGTTAGGTACATTTTTTCCCGCCTTAACAAAAAAAAATATACTCCTACCGTTTTATAGCGTATAGTGAGTGTGAGCGCCAGAGGCCCAAATTTCCTCCCTATGCTCTCCTTATTATCCTTCCTATCCGTACCTTAGTATCCATCCTGGAGGTGGAGAGAGAGTCTCCACCTCATATCCCTTTCTTTGGAGATGGCGAGTGATGCGTCAATAACGCTAGCCTAGCAAGCGGCATCACTTGGCTATGGCTTGGTACATTCATTTTTATATCATTATATATTGGTTCCATGGCTTGGTATGCCAACAACGTTGTATAAAAAAAATATAGTTCAAAACACTAATCTAGCGAACATCTGTAATATGTAAATAATATCAGTAAGTATGTATAACATTCTAGTCGCAAAATCTATAGGTACTATTATAAAGCTGTAACAGAGCTGTGTGCTATGTCTGTACATTTAAGATATTTGGCAAAAAATTACTGAATTAGAATATATAGGCGTGTCTAAACACAAAACGATTTTTTTTTCGATTTTTTTGTCTGTTTGTCTGTTTGTTGGTTCGCGCATCACACAAAAACTACTGAACGGATGAAACTTTCTTTTTTTGATAGCTCTTGATTAGACGTAACAATTGGTATACATTTTATCCGGCTACTACATCGGGAACCTGAGATATGACCTAAAAACTAGCTTTTGGCTGCGGCGAAGCTGCGGGCAAAGGCTAGTATGAACTTATATATGTACATTTAGAGTATACTTTTTGCGTTTTCACACAATTCTCGCCCCAAATATCACTATGTACGAGTACTCTTTTTCTGAGTCGTGTGAGTTTCTGGTGACCGCAAATTAGACACACAAAAATTAAAGAACTTTCTCAACTAAGTTGCGAGAAATTTCAAAGGTCTTCCCACAATTAGGTAGTTATTATTAAAACTGATTAGTTATTCACTTTCCAGTATTACTCACTCAACACGTGACTTTTCTAAGATTAAGTAGATCTTGTTCTAGACTTATAAACAAACAGCAACATATTTATGTTCGTTCGAATGCGCTTATCTCTATAGATATACTTCTCTATGAAGTGTAAATTAGGTTTCTATTTTTTTTGCATGTTCATTTATTCAAAATGGTCAAAAGTTGTACCTTTAAGACCCTTGCGGTAGCGTTGAAGGAGGAAGGTACCCGGAAATGTCTAGTCCCAGTGGTTCGCTGATTGCCACTAATACGGAGGAGGCGAGAGACTTTTTTTAGTAGAAGGAGCCCAATACTATCCTAGTTGTTACCTCAAACGCCAGGGTTTACGGTTGGGTACATTAATTTCTTACTTAAACAAAAAAAATACATCTCACAGGGTCAATAAGTATACCCCATACTTCATACTTCAGGAGCTTTCAAGAAAATCGTTCAGATGTGCAGCTTACTCACGTTTAATTCCCAAGTGGTAATCTTCAAATCATGTGTGTATTTGTTTAAAATTATCAAATTCAAATTCCAAAATGTCTTTATTTCATAGGCCTATTAAATATCATAATCTTTGTAACTAAAATGACATTATACCATACAAAACAATTTTGAAAATTAATGAATGAGGAGCAGCTCAAGCCCATTTTGTTTTATCCTGAAGATAATCCGAAACAGTGTAATAACCTTGATTACAAAGTAAAATTTTTGTGGCTTAAACTTATTTAGTGGCATGTTTCGGACATTTCCTGGAATAATGTGCTCGGAAGGAAGACATCGTGAGGAAACCTACATGTCTGATAGATTTTCTCGACGGCTCGTGAAGTCTGCCAATCCGCACCAGGCAGCGTGGTGGGCTATGACCGAAATTCCTCTCACTCTGAAAAGACACCCATGCCCAACAGTGGGATAATAAAAGAGTTGAAAAAAAAGATTAAGTTCTTAATCACAAATTAATGAACTCGTGTTTCATAAACTATGGAAATTCCTTTTGTAGTATTGCATGTGCGTAGGTAAGACGGGAAGTTTACTATTACAATATTATATTCATGTAAACTTTTGCAACAGACATACTCGTATTAGAAGGATTTGTAAGTGTAATATTTAATGCTATTAAATATGTCGAAATGAGCCTTTAAGTTAGTGATTATAATATTATAATTTAGACATTATTTAATGCACTGTTAATTAAATGATTCACACCAGCGGGTCCTAGTAAATGTCATTATTTATAAGTTATTGTAACTATTATTTTTGACCACCAGATGTGCCCAGTTAATTATTGAGATACATTATTGTAAAAAATGAAATTGATATTTTTACGTAAATCTGTTAGATAATTATACCAACAAGCGACCACAGACAGTAATCTTTTTTTTTTACTGATTGTTAGAAATGTATGTTAAAATTGCGTTTTCTTTAATGCTTATGGTGGCAGACCAGCCATGGCCCACCTGATGGTAAATGGTAACTGTCGCTCATGGACTCAACTATGCCGAGAGTATTGTCAAGCCGCTGCTCACCATTACATTTCACAGATATGAAATGACAGTACGACAACGAATGGTAAAGAATAGGGTGGTGACACTTGTATTCTTAGTCCGTCACCACACGGACGTTATTATATCGTAATTTCGTTTAGTTTCGTATAGCAGAAACTTCTCTTTTTCTATCCCGGTATAAAATACGTTATAAGTATATAATTAGGATTTTGTCTAAATTTTGTGAAACAGGAACATAAGGACCTCCCACTACAATACCTAACCCTGAGTACGCTTTTGGCGGTATTAGCTTATTAGGTCAGCTATTCCGCTTGTATTACAATATTTTACAAGTCTTTTGTTTAAAACATTGAGGCTCGTCTATTTATATACAAGTAATAAATAGCGGCTATTTAAGTAGAATTAATATTTTATTTTTGTTTTACAGTTTAGAATTAGCTAAAAAAGATATCTGAAAAGCTGCCTGCTTACACTGATAGAGCTGAGTTGTCAGGATAAGTAATTATTATAATTTTGATTAGCCAAGTAATGCTTCCGAAGTAGTTTTTAAAATTTAACATCTCAATACGTTAAAAATATTCTGCCAATATGGCTACCAAACGCTATAAAAAACTTTCTAAGTTATTTATTTTGTCAAATCGTTTTGCTTCGCATTGGAGCATAAGTTATGGTAAACAGAAATTTGCCGTGTGGGGCCGGCTTTAAAATTGTTATGGGAGTCGTAAGAACCGACTGAGAGAATATCGAGGGAGTGGGCAGCAGCACTCCTTCGAGTAACAATATCCACTGCGATCGCTAACCCGCCTGCTAAGCGTTACGATTACGGCACTATCCCCCATGCTTGGGGAGGCCTATGCCCAGCAGTGGACTTTAAAAGGCTGTTTATTTTTTAACAGAAATATAATTAATATAGTTACAAAAGGTTGTTTTTGTAGTTTGGAAGTTACTAGATTATTATTAGGTTAGTATTTAAAATAAAGAATGCCATAATATTAAAAAATACTTTGGAAAATCCAAATGTGCACGCCTCATAATCTTCATTTTTCACAATAAAATTGATTATTTGATAAGTAACTAATAATGTATTGGTGTTACTAAGTAGTTTTCAATAAATCACATAGATAGCGCTAATTTCAAAAACTACTAATGATGTTTTCATGTCTTATACGCCATCTAGCGCTAATTTTAAGAAGTACTTCTATATTGGTCTATAGAAATAGTTCAAGTAATTCTCACGAAATAAGGTATAACGTAGCGCTGGTTTTAGAGTCGATCGTAAATATTGACTATTTTTTTTTGTTTATTTAATAACAATTAAACCACATCGAATCAGACCGTGAAAAGTAGTAGGGCTCTATTCGTGATCATACTAATTAATAAAAGAAAAAAAAAGACTCGATTGGTAAAGTATTTTGGTCGTTAAATCGTGTTAACATACATTACCTACAACAAACGGACGTCCAAGACACAACATTTTCAAACGGTTTTTTAACTAGTTTAAATAACAAAAATGGCATCAAAAATATCATGAGTGTTAAAAATAGTGTTTTTCCTTGATAGGTGTGTGTATATATTATTTTACAAGTGCAATATATGATAAATAGAGACATTTTAAGTTAGAAAAATCAGTTTTTCTCCGTGAAACGAGAATAGTACACACCTCAACGCTTCGCTTATGAGTATTGCAATATAATAATTTTACATTTTGCATTCAATGAATAAAACTATACAGAAATTACTTCAGAATAAGTAATAACTTGTCTATTGGGCTACTAAACAACTTGTATATTATTATACGAGCGTCAGTATTCTTCAAAGAGAATTTAACCACTATGTTTAGTATTCAATTCATGTATCTTAATATATTCGTTTACTCTATCTACAGTAATTTTCCTATTTATTATAAAGGAGATTTTCCAATATCCTTATAAAAGTTATAACAGCCTCGGTGGTGCAGCGGTAATGTGAGTGGCTGCTGATCATGAGATCTCGGGTTTCGATCCCCGGGTCGGGCGGTGCTATTGAGCTTTTTCGTAAAAAGATAAATTCTCAATAGCAGCCCGGAGTTTTCAAATGTGCTCTGTAGAGGGCAATAGGCTCGCCCCCTATTACGTGGGCCTTAAACGTAGCTGCGAACCGTGGGTGTGTACACACCTCTGGAAATCACTTCGACGATACAGACGTGGTGCTATAATTTTTTTTTGTGTTATTTATTATAAATCCGAAATTGAGTTTGATCGTTCGTTTGTTACACTTAGACACCGTAACTAATAAACCATTCATATAGTCACAAGCCCATAAAAGGACAGAGGCTATTATTCATCCCGGAAAAATGAATGGATCCCGCGAGATAGCTATTTTGATATATGTCTATACAAATACCGTATAGTATGATGTATTTGTACTATGAAATTAACGCAGACAGAGCCGCAGGCATAATCTAGTGCTATAAAGTCAAAATATGATATTATTATTTAGTTGTTAATTAGCAACGCACTTACATAACAACATAATAATGTTTACGAGCGGCCTAGACCGCGTAACGTTATAAAATAATTAGCTTAACTACCAGTTAGATTTACTTAAAATTCGGCTACATAAATCACTGTTCATCTCATCCATCCATCCATCAGCCTTTTAAAGTCCACTGCTGGACATAGGCCTCCTCAATAATGGGGGATATTGCCGTTATCGCCACGCTTGGCAGGCGGGTTGGCGATCGCAATGGATTTTGTTAATACTCGAAGGAGTGCTGCTGCCCACTCCCTCGGTATTCCCTCAGTCGGCTCTTACGACTCCCATGGGTGGAGAGGGGTGGGACAATTCTAAAGCCGGCCCCACACGGCAAATACAAACTGTTCATCTATATTTTAATATATATTCACGGACGGACATTTTTCACACAACGCCCTCTGGTCCCAAACTAAGCTTAACGCTTGTCCTATGGGTACCAGATTACGGATATAATACATATATTACTTTTTTGTAAATACATACATATAATGGATAGAAAACACCCAGACGCAGTACAAATATCTGTGTTCATCACACAAATAATTGTCCTGAGTGGGAATCGACCTCGTGCACGGAAGTCGCTTACACTACCGACCACGCCACGAGGCCCCCGTCGTTTTAAGGTAATAAATGGAAGTTTAAGGCACTTTTAACTCTTTTTGTTTGTTTAATCGATAAAATAATGTACCTAACCACACACCCCGTCATTCGGAGCAACTAACAGGGTAGTGTGGGGCCTTCACCCACTAAAGGAATCCGCCGTGTGCCGTCTCTCCGCCTGTAAGGGCACTTTTAACTTGAAAATTGACAAATATAGACCTAAACTAATGTATAAAAATAAGCATGTATTCAGACATTTTTAATATTTACATGCTTAGCCATAAAAATTAACACCAAGTGTGAAAACGTGAAATCGAAAATAACTTGCTCGTGACTGTTATTTTCGGTTTTACATTTTCACACTTTGTGTTAATTTAATGTATCCTTTCCAGTGAATCCTATCAAAATCAAATCAATTGTTTAGCCGTTTCGCATTTTGATACTATTAGGTATGTGTAGAATATTTTATGCTGAGATAGCCCGTTATTCATAAGCTCAATAATAATAGTATATAATACTAACTGTATATAAAACAATGGATGTTCTCATGGTGTTTTCATGGGAATGAACTGACGGATGTTTCTGGTAGATGGACTCGCTCGGGAACTTACGTAATAGGGTTGTTACATTTTTAGAACATGATTTATTACCGTAAAGATTAATTCATATGGCTACGAACTAAGAATTTACAATTTTTTCGAGTGATATTTTGTTCTCTCTGCTAAGCTCGCAAGAGAGATAGCGTGATGATAAGTAAGTAAGTAGACATTTGAACCCGTGATTTATTTTGCTATAACTAATAGAGCCGTGTGGGGCCGGCGTTAGAATTGTCCCACCCCTCTCTACCCATGGGAGTCGTAAGAGCCGACTGAGGGAATACCGGAGGAGTGGGCAGCAGCACTCCTTCGAGTATTAACAACATCCACTGCGATCGCCATCGCCAACCCGCCTGCCAAGCGTGGCGAACACGGTACTATCCCTCATTCTTGGGGAGGCCTATGTCCAGCAGTGGATGTTAAAAGGCTGAGGGATGGATGGAACTAATAGAGGTTCATTTGAGTACTAAGCTATCGCAGATTTTATTCTGAGTGATGTTTGCATATCACATTCGTTGATAGTCTTATTGAGTGACTAATTTACTTTCCCTAGTTCCACTTCCTTTTTAATTTATTTTCACAAATCATTACTGCTGCGTTGTAAAGAACAGGTATTCAAATTAGTTCAAAATCCTCCAGCGAACTTCGCAATTCCTGATAAAATCTCTCTTGCATGCATGTTTTTTGACGCTGTCTTCCTTCACCAAAAAAGTATGCAAGTCCAACTAATTTCAACTCGGAGCATCGAACTCGATACCACTGTCTTCTCAATAATTAGTCTTACATCTAGACTATCAATCGAAAGGCATGGTTTAGACTTAGAGACATAATTTAAATGATATCTACTTTAATAGGAACACCGAGACGTTAATGGAAATTGTTCCATCCTTTGGTGTTTATGAGGTAACAGTGCGTATGATCTAAAGTGACTAAAAATGCTTTAAATACTAGTTTAATCCATCAAATAGCACCATACCACTAAATGACGCAAGATATTCAGGAAGAAAACGGTTGTAAAATACTTTCGTTTTCATGTCAAGCCTCCATTAATCGCCATTGTGTCACAACTAGTAGCACACTAATATAATATGTGTATCTGCGATTCGTATGTGCATGTAACAATATACGAGCTATGTATGTTAACATCTCCTAGTCTAGAATTAAGACATCTGACTCATAAATTTGATAAACTTATTATATTCACGAACACATGTTAACAAGAAGCTCTGCCAACTTGGGCGGGGAGATGGCACACGGCGGGCTTATTTAGTGGACACACGACCTTGTTCGTTGCCCCTTACGACGGGGTGTGCGGTTAGGGATATCTTTTCCCGTCTTAACACATAAAAAGGGTAACAAGCAGGGATATAGCACCTGTATTACGTTTTTTACAATCATACAATTAAGAGACACATAAACACAGAACGACCATTTGTAAATTACAAAAATAATAGTTCTGTGTGGGAATAGATCCCACACCAAAGTAATAACACTCAAAACCCTCACTTTCAATGCGAGGTGTTATTGTTACTTCTAAAAACAACAAAAGTTAGTACTGACAACCCTGGTCTGCGGTCAGTCAAGGCTTGAACATTGTCTCACAACTAGATTCATATCTTTTTTATTATTTTAATAAGGCAACTCGCTTTTGAGCAATAAATACCGATGTTGTTAAGAACATATTATGTAGGTATATGTACAGATAGAAAGAGCTCGTAAACCAAACAACTAAAATTTGTCTACCAAACATTTTTTGTATGTTTCCTACGATGTCCACTCGATCCCACTTTAACAGTTGCGTCATTATATACATTCATTAATTTGTTAGTAACATGTTAAAATACATAATTTTTTTTTTGTTTTACAACAAACAACACCCTACACTAAGTAATAATCCTTGTATTGGTAAGGTCCCCCTTACAAACATAGAATTTGATGGACTCAAAGTACACCTAGACTCTGAACAACCATTTGTGGATCACACAAAGAGTTGTCCTGTTGTCTCCAAACCACAACACTCGGGAGAGAGACAGGTATCTAAACCACTTGGCCTGTGCGGTCTATATGTGGAATTTCCCCCATTCCATTATACGAGCATCGTAAGGGATAGCTTATGAAGTTAAGCAAAATTATGCAGAAAATTATCTTTGCAGGGGATGGAATTTAAATCGCAAATATTTTGCCAAAGGTGTCAATTTTTTCTGGGCCCATTAGAAAACGTTGCTTTTAATTATGGCATTATACTTTAAAATAATAGCTCGTTTTTTAATGTGTTTTGCCAAAAGTTGAAGTATAAATGAAACCGGAATATGAAATCTATAAAAAATTGTAATAGTATTGATTTTAAATAAACCATATAATAAACTTATCTTCCATATAAAAGGTTACATACATAAATAATTAGCGTAAAGGAAAATCGGGGTAATTCAAATTGAAAAAAATCATATTCAAATACGCATGTATTGAATAAATAATATTGCCATAAAAGATTATTTAATATTATAAATTAATTAAACTGAATTTAACTGTATCTACATCTTTGAGAATGTTTTTGTTATGATAATAAATATAATGATCACAGTAGAATGAAACGCAAATCCTATTGACACTAACAGCAATGACCACAGAACAACCAAAGGTCTTCTTCTTCCATTAAACAAGAAGAAGACTGTTTCTTTCAAAAAAATCTTTGAAATCAGCTCCTTTTCCAGTAAATCGTTGTGTGAATTGTGTTTCAACGCAATGTACAAAGACAATTACTTTCTGAATCAACTGAAAATGTGTGCCAACTTGTTTGCGAGTGGATTTGTAGCGAGGTGAGTTTTAGAGCTTGAAACCAATATTGCAACCCTATTAAAAAGTGCTTAGTAATATTACACAGTACACAAACTTCTCAGACAACAAGAAGATTCGGGTACCGGAATATCTGCAATTCATGTGGTTCTCCGTTTTTAAGAGCACAAAAAAAACTGTTAATGATGTCTCTGCAGAAAGAAACATCATTTTGTCGTGGATACCACCACATCAGGTAAAAAAGTACTAATATTAGTAGATATCGAACCCACAACACTCGGGTGGGAGGCCGGTATCTAAACTACTACACCATCTTTTTTTTTTTATTGCTTGTAGTGGCAGACGAGCCACGGTCCATCTGATGGTAAATGGTAACCGTCGCCCATGGACTCGACTATACCGAGAGTATTGTCAAGCCGCAGCTCACCAATTCATTTCACTGATGAAATTAAATATAAACGGTTATCTCCTGCTACAGCCAAAACGCAACAATGTGCTTCATGGCCGGTCACACGGGAGATGGTGGTACCAACCCGCTCGGGCCGGATACCAAGTGAGTACTCCCACTTGGTACCCAACCCTGCCACCAGTCATGCTTACTTCCCTTAGATGATAATTGCTTACTTCCCTTAGTCGCCTCATACGACACCCGTGGGAAAGAATGGGGTGGTGACACTTGTATTCTTAATCCGTCACCACACGGAAAAAATGTGCAGTTATATAGGCACAATGCAATGGCGATAATAAATCATATTTTTTTATTTATTGTTATAAACTTTATAATTGGTTTAAGTAGCCTGCATGAATTATATATTATGACAATCAACTATTATAATTTTTATATTTAAATAGGTGGAACGCTTAGAACAAGTTTGTATGACTTGCTGGTTGAAAGCTACTCGCGCTGCACAGCAGACACAGACTGCAAGATGATACTCTTAATAGTCCTGAAGTGCCAGTTCAACTACTAGAGATTGCAGACAGCAGTAACATCCCACAACCATCGCCTGTGCCTGCACACGTTCAGCCCCCTATTTCTAGAACAGTGCCGCACATTACTTTGTTTAATTACAAGCGTGCTGCTTCTACTTCACGTCACTGTATTTTTAGATTATGTGAAAATACATCTCGATTTTTGCTACCTACACTGTTAAAAGAAAGATTACAGATTGATTATTCATTTTATGTCCTCCAGTGTGCACCTGTTTGTGAATACCATTTATATGAACCACAGAAACTGCTTATTTTAGGACTGCACTTGCTGGATATTGTTGTAATTGTTTGGTAGGAAGATACACTGTTGGTTGCTGTGCACACGTTATGTCCATTGTGTGGTTTTTATCTTGGGCTCGCTACCAGGATAATATCGAACCATCTCCATCTTTCTTAGATGAGGTATTATTATTGAGAGTGGTGCTGCTGCCCACTCCCCCGGTATTCCCTCAGTCGGCTCTTACGACTCCCGTGGGTAAAGAGGGGTGGGTCAATTCTACAGCCGGCTCCACATGGCCACTATCATATAATAATAATATATATTATTGAGAGGGGTAGACCACGTCGAACGTTTTCTGACCAAATCAGAGAAGTTCTCGAGACAGGTTAGGTTAGAAGTACCCTCAACCGACGTGCATGTATGACGAATATAATGACAGTAAATGAGGAAAAAAGAATGAGCAAAGGATCGTGGCAAGTGGAAATCCGTGGTCTCTGCCTACCCCTCTGGGAAAAAGGCGTAAATATATGTATGTAAATATCAGGATAACATAGATTCCCTAGTAAACCAGGCAATCTCTATTTAGAATAATACGAATTCTCAATGCCTAAAAAAATATTTATCACTTTAACAGTAAAGCACATTACTGTTAGACGACATTTTTTTAAGTGTAAAATAATCGTATTCGGTTCGATTCCTAATTAAATCAAAATCGAATGTACTTTTTAAATACGTATAAAAAATACATTTGATTTAAATATCATTGTGGATGTAAATGTAACAAAACAAAGAGTTTTCTGAAAGAAAGAAGAAAGAAAATATTTATTGCAACGAATTATTAAAAGAATATACATATAAATAAACTTAGAAAAAATTTATATTCGTTACAAAACGACCCCAACTCAGCTAAAAAAGCAGGTCAAAAGACCTGCGCTGGTCTTCCGTTGTCTTAGCGATGGCACGGACGTTGACATGCAAAAAAAATAATAATCAAAAATAACAAACAAACCTAGATAAGTAACTAACCTAAACAAAACTTGACTGTGCTACTGCAGAGAAAAAAAGATCGACTAATCTATAAGTATTACATAAATGTTAGGCTGATGGTCCTACCAAAGCCTGCAATAAGCCAAACAAAAAAAAACAAATTTAAACCTAAAATACACGTGTTGACACGTCATTGAAAAAACGTACTTTATCTTATGTTTACACCTCTACCATCTGTCGGTTACGTTTAAACCATTCTTGCACTCCGGTATTCCTTGCTAAACTTAGGATTAGAGATAATTCCATTTGCGAATGTGGTCTGGCTCAAGGAAATATAAACCATATATTCTTTTGTTGCCCTAAATTAAACTGTTCTTTATATAATATTTTACCAACTGAAATCTCTCGTCCTACATCTTTTAAACTTCTTTTGTCTCTTGTATTTACTCCATTTATTAAAACACTTTGTAAATTCATAAAAGTTAATAAGATTAAATTGTAAATGTATGTACATATTATAGAGGTAAAGGGTATTTAGTTTAAAAAAAAAAATAGTTTTGGTTTTGTTTATATTGTATTCCTATAAGTAGTTTTATGTCATGTAGTTAGAGTTGTATTTTTTGTTTCAGTGTATATCTCATGGTAATCCGTCGTGTTGGACTCATTTTTCACCGTTTATTTCTCTTTCACCGAACAAATTTCCTTCGTTTGACGGTCTACCTTAAATTAATACTCGATATTGACGAAATTGTGCGCACAACAAGAGCCATTAAACAAGAAGATAAGATAAGATCTTATGTTTATCGTTTCTCTTAGACGTACGTCTATATTATGTTTATCGTTTTTCTTAGGTTTCAATTAATTTTTCAATATTCCGGTTAGAGTTTAAGAAGATAATATTACTACTGTTATCTAGGGAGTCTAAGGAAGGATTTGATATATAATACATTAATAAACGTTACAAATTGTGGTAGGCCCATTCCTCATACAAAAATAAATTGACTCCTTTCTAAACCATACTCCTCGTGCGTCATCGTTGCGTAGTCGGTAGTGTAACCGACTTTCGTGCACGAGGTCGGTTCGATTTCCATCCAGGACAATAATTTGTGTGATGAACACAGATATTTGTAATGCGTCTGAGTGTTTTCTATCTATTGTATGTATGTATTTACAAAAAAAAATAAGTATATTATTATATCCGTAATCTGGTACCCATAGCACAAGCGTTAAGCTTAGTTTGGGACCAGAGGACGTTGTGTGAAATGTCCGTGAATATTTATTTTATTATTTATACTAGTCCAATAAACAAACAAGCTAGTAAGGCCTATTACAAAACACAACTTAGTAGGCTAGTAAGCTATTAGTTTGTTGTAACTAAACTAATAGGCTATGCATGTTTAGTAGATCAGATAAGATCTATAACATCATAATTTGCCTCATCACTCACCTCATGGTTGGCTAACATATAATTTCCTTATTAAGTACCTCTATTTTGGTTGCACTTGTCACCCAACACTTTTAAAAACTCCAAACAAGCCGGTGTGGGAATTTGTCAGTCACTGGTGGTACTTTATAAGATACAGCCAACTAATATTCTAAGAGCGAAAGTTTACACATTTTTTGTGTTATTGTAAGTTTCGGCTGTTTGGCGTACAACGGTACTTTATCACCAGCCACCAAGTGTGTACTCGCTTGCTATCAGGCCCGAATGAGTCGATATCATAGTATACCGTGTGACCGACACACGTCGTTGAGTTTTGGTTGTAGCGAGAGTTAGCAAAAATTTATTTATTTAACTAATAATTATTACATTTTAACATACATTAAATGTACCCAAATTAATTAGAATAAGCAACTATATGTTCAAATTATTAGGTGGCACAAAATTCAACATCTACTATACAACTATATGTATATTTGAACAAATAATTAAATAAAATAATTAAATGTAATTAAACGTGATGCGATATTTAAAAAAAATAACAATAGACCATGAAATATATTATAAATAAAGCTATACACAAATACTAGACATAGACTATACGAATATAATAATTAAGTTAAGAAACTAATTAAATATTAATAACCATCTCACTTCACTACTTTCAAATTTGAACCAAGCATCATTAGAAACGTTTTGGCTGATAGAATTGTAGTACTAGCTAGCTACTAGCTGATAGACATAAAATGAGCAGTGGCTTGGCAGTAGTATTGTCAAGCCCATGAGCGGCAGTTACCACTTACCATCAGATCAACCACGCCTCATCTGCCTTAAAGCAATAAAAAAACGGATAATTGACATGGTTTTCAGACGATAAACTGAATTAATTGACTGATTTTCATCACTAGATGGCGCTGTCCTATGCCTGCCTATAATAGACTCTATTCTTAAAGGAGAATGCCATTTTTCGCCCTGTACGATAGTAGCATCGGGGCTATGATAATTATTAGTATTTTTTATAATACAAATTGCATATTTCCATTTAACATGGACTAGCTCCATGTCATAATGAAGAAAAAAAGTATTCGAAGGGACTATTTGTAGATACATCCGATGCGCTGCCATGCTTACCTGAAGTACAATCATCAATCAATACAATCGTTCTTTAATTTTTTTAAAAGCATTGTTAGCTTATTTTTAAATCTGTAATTACACTTTTGGAATTGATTTAGAAATTGTGTGTAAAATTAATAAAACTAGACAAAAATCAGAAGTTTTGTTTTATTAAAAGCTTTTGGATCTCACAATTTGTTTTATCAATAGATTTTGTTAAATAGATGTCCCTGCTTTTATAAGACTATGTTTAATATAAATATTAGAGTTTGTTAATAGATGTCACTGCTTTTAATAGACTTATTTTTATTATTTATATAAGACAAACTTAAAATGTTATTCTGAATTAAAATAATAAAGTAATCTAATCTTTATTGTATATAGAAAATGAATAGTTAAAATATTTTTTGAAACATGTAAAAAAATTAATAGAGCTCTATCTAGCGTTGGAAATACACAACTCTAGGATTATAATCCAACTGAATTAAAAACTATTACAAGAGGTAGTGAAACACCAATCTACTGTCATACGTAAACTGGTCCATTTACATTCCAGGTTCATTGTTTAATCAGACAGTATTTGTAATAGAATAATTTTCCAGCTAGTCCGCTATTAAATTATAATTCTATTAAATATTAATTCAGTAATATGTTTTAATACAACACATGATCTAGTTTTGAGGTTTTTTCAGGGCAAACTATGTATGGACGCAGAGCAATGTCTTTTAATGGCGTATTTTTTATTTTTATCTCGAATCCTGTCAGATTTAGAACTAAAATTAAAATTGTACAGCGCACAATTCTTTTGGGATAGATGCTAAGGCACGTAGCTATCTTGAACATCTACGCTACAAATAACTATTGATATAAAAATGTATTTATTTAACAAACACTCGTTCTGGGTTTTTCCTGGTTGTGATATCAAATATCGATGGTAAATACCGTTAACTATAACGTTTTATTATCTAACATAGATCTTAATGTTAACGATCGATTCGCTAGATAGAATACAGACGAATATTTCGAACCACGATCCAAGTTCAAAGATAAACTCCATTCTTTTATGCTACAAGGTAAGACACGCATATGCCTGACCTAATGGCATATGGTTACTCTAGCAAGACACTAGCTACATCATTCGCGAATTGCTAATCCTAAAGGAAGGGATAGCTGGTGGACATGAAGAATAATAAGAAGGAAATGAGGAGGTACCTAGATAAAAAGAATGGTTTAATACAAGAAAATTAAATAAGTACTAAATGGTACAACAATAGTTATAACTGAAAATCTACTTTACTCTCATTTAGGTGATTAATTTATACTACCGCTGTCAAAAATATTTTCCACCTTATTCTTTGTATCTTGGATATTAACTACGGACTTTGACTACGGTATTATTTTGAAGTTTTTTGCTCTCGTGGAAACTTAACCTTCTTAGTTTACGTAGCTCGTAAGACTCTCGTAGTGATAAACAAACACAAAGTTCATAAATGTGAAATTGAAAATGATAGCCACGAGTAGGATTAGACCTGTCCACCTATGTTTTCTGGACATACATTCCGTAAACCGTGAAATTTGCTTGGAATTATCTATTGCAATAATACATTGCAGTAATAAGACGAGTATATACAGTGGCGCCTACGACATTTTGTAGGATGTTTTTGCAGACATTGTTCAGGTAAGTTTCATTAACATAGTTAAGAATCATACCAATAATGACGCAGGCCTTTATATATGTTATTATTTCTAAGTATCTTTTTAAACGGAATCTAAAATAATAGGATTTGAATCTGCGCGTCCTGGATTTCCTTGCCAATTAAGCCTCGTAAGATTTGTTCGGGACTGTATCATGTGGCGGGCCTCGGGCCAGGTCGTGGGTTCGATTCCCACTCAGGAAAATTATTTATGTGATGAACACAGATATTTGTACTGCGTCTGGATGTTGTCTATCTATTATATGTACCTATATATTTACAAAAAAAAGTAGTATATGCATTATATCCGTAATCTGGTACCCATAGCACAAGCGTTAAGCTTAGTTTGGGACCAGAGGTCGTTGTGTGAAATGTACGTGAATATTATAGTATTTTTAGTCCACAATTACGCTGTTAACAAAAAAACAATAGGTACCTTATGATTAATAAATGATGGAGTAGTAAAAGTGAGTACGACAAACGGTACATACCATTATGTATTCCGGTGAGGCTTGTGTTTGTGTACGTCATGGACAGCATGTAATTCATTCACATAACGAGTAAGTTACCATCCATTATACATAGCTACTTTTGTTGCTAGTAAACATCACATATGCAAGAATTAATTTTATTTCTCATCCTTTTACTCTCCCACTATAGGCACGAGTCTCCTCACAGGGATTTTGGATGAAAACTACTATGCTGGCCCAGTGCGGGTTGGTAGACATCACAAGCCGTCGAGAAAAAAGGTGTTTTCTTTCACCGATAAAAATGGAGGAAATATTAATGGCGACGGTATTCAAACTCACGACTTTCTGTAAATCCGTAGTTAGCTACCGTAGATTGTACTTTTAGTAATCAATTCATACGTGAATCCCATCCGTCTATTAATATACACCTACAGCATCTATAGAATATTTTTAAACGTACAAAAATCAAATATATCCATATGTATATAGGCATAAATGTCAAGAGTAGAGGGTACCCGAAATGGTAAGCCTCCGCCGCCGGCGGACCATTGTAGTAATGTCACACATTTCCAGTTGTCCACCAGTAGAGGGCCCCACACTACCCTGTCCATTGCTTCGAACGAAGGAGTGTGTGGTTAGGTACACTTTTTCCCGCCTTAACAAAGGATATGTCAAGAATAATAATTATGTTACTATTACGATCATATTTTATTTTGTCAGAAATATATTCATTAACACAAGTAAATCTCGCCACAAGCATTTAAATTATTTTATATAAATACTAGCCTTTGCCAGTGGCTTCGCCGCAGCCAAAAGCTAGTTTTTCGGTTATATCTCAGTTTCCCGATATAGTAGCGGGATAAAATGTTTACCAGTTTTAAGTCAAATCAAGGCCTTTCAAATAAAAAAGTTGCATCAAAATCCATATAGTAGTTCTTTTAAATAAATTCAATATGTCAAGAATAATAATTATGTTAATATTACGATCATATTTTATTTTGTTAGAAATATATTCATTAACACAAGTAAATCTCGCCACAAGCATTTAAATTATTTTATATAAATACTAGCCTTTGCCAGTGGCTTCGCCGCAGCCAAAAGCTAGTTTTTCGGTTATATCTCAGGTTCCCGATATAGTAGCGGGATAAAATGTCTACCAGTTTTAAGTCAAATCAAGGCCTTTCAAATAAAAAAAAGTTGCATCAAAATCCATAAAGTAGTTCTTTTAAATAAATTCTAAAAAAAAATCTAGTTTAAATCATTTTCTAGTTTTTCAGTTATATCTCAGGTTCCCGATATAGTAGCGGGATAAAATGTATACCAGTTTTAAAGTCTAATCAAGGCCTTTTAAAAAAAGTTGCATCAAAATCCGTTCTGTAGTTTTTGTGTGATGCGCGAACAAACAAACAGATAAACAGACAAAAATTAAAAAAAAAATTGTTTTGTGTTTAGACACGCCTTTATAGCCTATTACAGTAATTTTTTCTCAAATATCTTAAATGTACAGACACAGCTCTGTTACAGCTTTATAATAGTAGGTATAGATTAGTTTACGAGACGAGAGCAGAGAAAATGACAGACTCAGACAGCGGTTGTTTTCTACTATATTTAATGTAATATAAGATAAGTTATATTACATTTACAAACGATCTTTAAAAATTGACAATTGTGTAATTTATGATAATGTACCTAAAGTTCTGAGAAACAACTCGTATATTTTTTCTGTTTTGTTGAACAGCCGAATCAGTTACGAAAACCATTTCAAGATATAAGCCTTTATCTTTTTAATAAATGCTTATGTACGAGCAATATCAATCATTAAAAGCAAACTTTTGAGACTTATGAGACGGAAAGAAATAATATTTTATACGGCCGTCGTCATGCCCCACTATAGAATACGGGCCTTCTTTTCTCTTTCTTTATTATCTATATACACCTATATAAAAATCAATTGCTGTTCGTTAGTCTCGCTAAAACTCAAAACTAGCTAGACCAATTTGAATAAAATTGTTCGTATGTTTTATTCGCTTTAATTTTAAAAGTAAAGAAAAGAAGGAAACCCTGTAAAAAAAAGAAGAAAATTCAGTATTCGTAACCTTGTATGGGTATTTGGCTAACAGACGAGAAAATGACAGCTACTGTCTCATTTACTAATTAATTTGCATTACAAGTAGGTAAGTTTCATTTGTTAATTGATAATCGCTGATATTATAAATTATAGGCGATACGAAGTTCACCATCATATAGTTTTGTATAAAAGGAAATTTGAATAAAACCTACTATATTGTCTTAAATGCACATTGGTACATGTTAGTCGTTCCTACAAGTTAATCCACTAAAAAAGTAATTTTGAAAATTCAATGCTAAAAGAGTTGCGAGTTTTGTAAAAACGATAAAATTACTGAACAGATTTTAATAACTCTTTTATGTGAAAGCTACATTATTCAAAACCAACACAGGCTATCTAATACTACGCTATAATCTGGGGTTTGAATCAGGATTAAGACACGCCCTGTTAGTCTGGGTGAGCAAAATAGCCTTACCCACTAAATGGTCTTACCCAATAAATAGTCTTACCCACTAAATAGTCTTACCCACTAAATAATCTTACCCACTAAATAGTATAACCCACTAAATAGTCTTGCCCACTAAATAGTCTTACCCACTAAATAGTCTTACCCACTAAATAGTCTTACCCACTAAATTCGCTGAGTGTCGTCTCCTTTCTATACTGTTGTACTGTGTGTGTCCTATTAGGGCAGCTAGTTCATTTCAATCTAGGTAGTGCCGTTACAACCTTAAGAAATCACTCATTCATTCAAAACATTAAATTTTTTTAACATGAGTGTAATTACCTCGATTTCCGAGAACGCTATAGAAAGTAAGTAAGATAAGTGTAGTTCTGTAAAAATACAATGTGTGAGGCGACTATTGTCTCGTTATGTTAATGTAATGTCCTGAGTTTTGGGGCACCATTCTACTAACCCACTATTTTTCATTGTAGCTGTTGCCCCATTAGTGAGCCTAGTTCAAGCACGATATATAAAATATGTAGTACTTATATTATTTGATCACGTGTCAAAAATAATAATTTCTGATACAAAACATAAACGTTCGCAGTTAGACCATTTTCTGCCGAATCCAACAAGCTGATTCGTACATATGTTTTAAAGGTCATAGATTGATGTTAGATAGTATACATTTTCCTGTTGAAATATTAATACATATAAGCGAAATACCATTCACTCATTACGAAATCTCCAAAACTCTAGCTCTGATTTAGAATTTGGCATAGTTTTGATTTTTTTTTGTAAACGTAGCAAAACTCTACACCCAACCAATATAAAGATAATCCTATCCAAAACCTACTTTTCCTGTGGTATAATAAGAAATACATTCAACGGGATGGACGACGAGAAGTTGAGGGTTTAAAAGCCAAAATGTATTTTATAAAAGCACCCACTACTTCCAAAGCTTAACGCGTTAAACATTAAACAGCGATTAGTGACTTTTCAATCATTTGGAAACTAACTTTTACAACAATATTAATGAGTAATTAACATACTGAACTATTTGAAAAGTTGAATAGCTAAAGTTTCTGTGTTAATCAAAAGTACTAAAGCCAATTAGAGGAGAGACCTGTAATTGAATACTATAAGATTTAAATAAGATTATTTATTACTAGCGGCCTATCCCGGCTTCATACGGATGGACATTTATTTTTTAAATATTTTTAAACCACTCGGGGACAGTTGACGCAATTAGTAGGGATCCCTAACTTTTTCTGGTATTAAATATAGCCTATGTTACTTGAGGCTAATGTATCCTTCTAATAATTATTGAAATTTTTGAAAAGAGTCCCGTAGTTTTTGAATTTATTCGTTACAAATATATAAACATATCCTCTTTATAATATTAGTGTAGATGTTTTTTATAAGATTTATATACCTGGAATTGAATGATTTATTAGTCACTCAGACTCAGAACCACAGAACTATTGGTGGATCACATAAAGAATTGTCCTATACGATAATCGTAACCACCCCGAAGATCCATATTTTGAACAATATGCTATTTGTGACAAATTATGAACAGGTATGTAATTAAAACTATCGCTACCATCTTGCATAATTAACTAAGTTTACCTAATTGTAATAAGTGTATTGGTTTATATCGCATTTTAAGGTCGCATAATAAATTGTAACTATTCATAATTATAATATGATGGCCCTGAGTGTTTCGCAACGATATCAAAAGGCGTGAAATGTACTTTCATTGCATGCGCATCCTGCTATTGTGCATATAGTGTTTTTACATCCAATTGAGTCACTTACAATGAACAATTTCTGTCTCACTACCTATTTAACTGTGTCACATAATCTAGAGTCATGTCTCATAGAGCAGTATAGGTTGAGACAGGCAAAAGTGTTGCCCACCCTCGCGAGCTGCGGTGGTTACGCCCCAGCATTCCGGTCCTGGCAATAAGGCTCCTACGTCCTCAGACGGGGGCTGGCAAGTGGTGAGGCCCCGGCGATCCCGGTCATGGTGCTGCCGCGGAACGCGAAGCGGCGCCAAAGTCGCAAAGGGGGGAGACCCCAAAGGCGCCTAAGAGAAAAAGGTCGCGCTAGCTCAAAGTGCCGAAGGCAGCAGCGGTGGTCATCACCCTGCTGCCCGAGGCCAAGGAAAAGGGCCTGACTTACGAGGCCGTCTTGAAGCGTGCCCGGCGGGATATAAACGTCTCAGACCTCGGGGACGTTTCCGCTCGATCCCGCCAAGCCCGGACAGGTGCTCGAATCTTCGAAAACCTGGGGCCAGAGGGCGCCAAGACGGCCGACCCAATGGCCGCGAGGCTGCTGGGCCTGTTCCCAGAAGAGAGTGGTGTCCGGGTCGCCAGACCCGTGAAGTGCGCCGAACTGCGCATTTCCGCGCTTGACGATTGCGTGACGGCGGAAGAGATCCGGGAGGCGAACGTCTCGAAAACCGGGTCTCCCAGCAGCGCCGTCCATTCGCCCAGGTCCAGGTGGTGTGGGTGCCGTCTGGGTCTCGTGCCCTGTCGCGGCGGCCAAGGATTTGGTCGCCGCCGGTAGACTTCTGGTGGGCTGGAGCGCCGCGAGGGTAATCGCGCTGGAGCCCCGGCCTGCCAGGTGCTACAAGTGCATGGCGGTCGGTCACACCCGGCCGCTGTGCACAAACTGCTTCGACTGCAGCGGGCTTTGTTTCCGCTGCGGTCAGACAGGGCATCAGGCGTCTGCCTGTTCTGCCACCCAACACTGCCCCGCGTGCGCGGCGGGCAATCGCCCCGCCAACCACTGTATGGGGCGGGTAGGGTGCAGGCCTTCGGCCAAGTCAGGCCCTAAGAGTGGGGTGGGCAGCCAATCGGCCCCGGCTGCCCAACCCGGCGCGGCTGGACCGCCGCAGCGCATGGAGGAGGATATCGTGGTCCAATAACGGATCGCGACGCTATCCTCCTCCAAGGGAATCTCGGCCGTTCCGCCAGGGCGCAGTACCTCTTCCTGCAATCCATGGTGGAGCGGTCGATCGGTGTTGCCGTAGCCGCGGAGCCCTACATAGTCCCGGATCGCACCAATTGGGCGGGTAGCGGGGATGGCTCCGTGGCGGTCGTCGGTTCGGCGGCGCCGCATTCCCCGCCCTTGTCACTCAAAGACCAGGGCACGGGATATGTGGCGGCTGAATGGGGAGGGGTCACGCTGTATGGCGTGTACTTCTCCCCTAGTCGTAGTCTGGCGGCTTTCGAGGTCCTCCTGCACAATCTGGAGACCTCGATACGGCGTATAGCACCGAGCCCTGTGCTCGTGCTGGGAGACTTCAAAGCCAAATCAACGGCGTGGGGGTCCCCCGGGACGGACGCCTGAGGTGCGGCGGTCCAAGAGTGGGCGGCAGCGGTGGACCTCGTGTTGCTAAGCCGAGGGTCCGCCCTAACGTGCGTGCGGCGCGGGGGCGGGTCGATTGTGGACCTTTCGTTCGCTAGCCCCGGCGTAAGGAGCTGGCGAGTCCTGGAGGAGGTCGAGACCCTATCTGACCACAGATACATTCAGATAGAGGTCTCCCGGACTCTTCAGGGCGCCAGCATGGGTTACGCGGCGGACAGAACTCCCGCTTTTCCGCGATGGGCTGTGTAGTATAGTTAGGTAGGCTCGACCGGGACCTGCTAGTGGAGGCGGCCATTTTTAAATCTTGGCTGCCTCCCCCCCTGACGGAAGACGTGGGCGCCGAGGCTGGCCGCATTCGTGGCATGCTTACGCAGATCTGCGATGCGGCCATGCCCCGCGTGCAGCGCTCGCCTCGACGGAAGGGGGTCTACTGGTGGTCCCCGGAGCTGGCGGAACTCCGTGCGGCCTGTATTCGTGCCCGGAGGTCCTACACCCGCAGCCGACGTCGCCGAATCCGCGCGACGAAGAGCGGGAGGGCCAGCTGTATGCAGCGTATAGCAGTGCGCGCGCCGCGTTAAAGCTGGCCATCTGTCGCGCCAAAGACGCGAAAAGGTAGGAGATGCTGGAGGGTCTCGAGCGTGACCTCTGGGAACGCCCGTACCGTGCGGCGCTTAACAAGCTCCGCGCCCAGGGCTCTCCACTTACGGAGACCGTCCAGCCGGGCTTTCTCTCTGAGGTGGTCGAGGGACTTTTCCCCTCACGGGCGGTGCACACGCCCTCGGTCATGGCTCCGCCAGATGATGACCGGGAGGCTGACGACGGGGAGGTACCGCCCGTGACGACGACGAAAATGGGGGCGGTGGCAGCGCGTATGCGGAGAGGCGCCGCCCCCAGGCCGGACGGGGTTCCCGCCCGAGTGCTGGCCCTGATCCTCGACCACCTTGAGCTCCGCCTCGGGGAACTGTTCGGCGCTTGCCTGGTGTCCGGACGGTTCCCTGACTGCTGGAAGGAGGGGAAGCTCGTGCTCCTGCCGAAGCCGGGACGGCCTCCGAATACGGTCTCGGCCTTCAGGCCCATCGTGTTGCTGGACGAGGCGGGCAAGCTACTCGAGCGGGTGGTCGCTGCCCGCATCGTCCGGCACCTAGGAGCGGTTGGCCCCGACCTGTCCGACGCCCAGTTTGGATATCGGGCGGGTCGGTCTACGGTCGACGCCATTCTGCGCCTGAAGGCCGCGTATGCGGGGGCCGTCATCTCGAGGGAAGTGCTGTTGGCGGTGTCGCTCGACGTCGCCAACGCCTTCAATAGTCTGCCATTCGCCTGCATCAAGGAGGCACTCCCGTACCATGGAGTGCCCCTCTACCTAAGGCGGCTGGTGGCAGACTACCTGGACGGCCGCAGCGTCCTCTTCGTGGACCGGGAAGGGGACGTTGTAAGGAGGGCTATGTCGTGCGGCGTCCCGCAGGGTTTGGTTCTTGGGCCGCTCCTGTGGGACATCGGCTACGACTGGGTCCTCCGTGACCGACTCCCCCCCGGGCTGGGCGTAATTTGCTACGCAGACGATACGCTCGTCACAACTCGGGGCGGGACCCTCGAGGAGGCGGCAACGCTGGCTACCTCAGGTACCGCGGAGGTGGTCAGGCGGATCGAGGCGCTGGGGCTTAGGGTGGCCCTTGAAAAGTCTGAGGCCCTACTCTTCCATGGGCGCCGACGGGACCCGCCCGCCAGCGCCTCGATAACGGTCAACGGTGTGGGCTTCCCAATCCAGGCCCACATCAAATATCTGCGCCTGGTATTGGATGGACGGTGGCACTTTGACGAGCACTTCCGCCATCTTGCGCCAAGGCTCGTCAACACGATGTCCGCCCTCGGGCGACTGATGCCGAATTTGGGCGGAACGAGTCTTGCGTGTCGACGACTTTACGCGGGGGTAGTACGGTCGATGGCACTATACGGCGCGCCCGTGTGGGCGGAGTCCCTGGCCGCTCGCCCTTCTGTGGCGTCCACAGAGGGTCGTAGCGGTCAGAGCAATACGCGGGTACCGCACGGTCACGACCGATGCAGCCTGCGCGTTGGTCGGAACCCCCCTGTGGGATCTGGAGGCGGAGGTGCTCGCCGACGTCTATGGGCGGGCATCGACGGCGCGGGCGGGGGGCAGCCGGCCCTCGCCGAGCGCAATGTCATCGTGATGGGAAGATGCCCGCCGCGCCACCGTCCTAAAGTGGAAGTCTCGGCTGGAGACGCCCCGGGCCGGTCTCTGGACCGTGGGGGCGCTCTGGCCGATCTTGGAAGAATGGGCAGGGCGGCAGCACGGGGTCCTCACCTTCCGGTTGGTGCAGGTTTTGTCGGGGCATGGTTACTTCGGCAAATACCTGCACATGATCGCTAGGAGGGAGACGACCCCAGGCTGTCACCACTGCGGCTGCGACGAGGACTCGGCGCAGCACACGCTCGAGTCGTGTCCGGCCTGGGATGTGCAGCGCCGGGAACTCGTTGCAGTCATAGGCGTGGACCTGTCGCTGCCGGCCGTTGCGCGAGCTATGGTTGGCAGTGACAGAGCCTGGACCGCGGTCGCCACCTTCTGCGAGGCTGTCATCTCGCGGAAGGAGGTGGCGGAGAGGGCCCGTGAGGAATCCTCCTTCGCGGACCCGATTCGCTGCCGGCGCGAGGGGCGGCGTGCGCGCGCTTACCTGCGCCTCATGCCGCCCTAGCCGAGGCTGCAGACGGTGGGGTCGGGGAGTACCCTGCCGTCCCCGGAAGCCTACCACGAAGGTGCGACGCCCAAGTGCGCGAGGCGTCGCTCAAGAGAAGGTGCCCGAAGGGGCTACCGCCTGCGGATCGCGGTCGTAACGACGCGGTACCCGTGATCCGCCGTAGCAAGGGCGAGTGGAGGCGCACGGTGGGTTTTTAGTGGGTGAGAGCCCCACACTACTGTGTGTTAAGCTAACAACAGGACGACTTCAAATTTGGTATATATAGGGTCTTATGGAACGTTAGGTTCTCGCGCAGAATAACAGAATAAGAAGACACACCTCGGTGCCTCGGTGGTGTAGCGGTACTGTATGCGATTGCTAATCATGAGGTCTCGGGTTCGATCCCCGGGTCGGGCAATGTTATTGAGCTTTTTCCTAAAAAGAAAAATTCTCAGTAGCAGCCCGGAGTTTGGAAATGTGCCCGGTAGACGTCAACAGGCTTGCCCCCTATTACGTGGGACTTACATAGCTGGCGAGTCGTGGGTTTGTAATACACCTCTGCCTACCCCATCCGGGAATACAGGCGTGATGCTATGTTTTATGTTTTTTTTTACTAGTAAGTTATAAATTAGATAAATTTTTTATCCGATTTCTACTTACAAATGTTTTAAAGCATTCAACAAAAATAATTGAATTATCACGTAGAGTGCGCGTTGAACTCTTTTATACGATACGATGGCATACGAGCCGTATCCCGTGATTAGTATTGTGGTTTCGATTCTAAAATAACCCAATTATTAATATTTGTGCGACGCCAGTTATACAGTAATTATGATATAATGCTGGGAAAAAAATAGTTGTGAAGTGTGATTTAATTTAATTTCTTACATATAAAAAGAACATCCCGCGCCGGTCGTCGGTTGGACCCTGGTCCAACCGACGACCTTTTTTATAAATTTTATCCAATTGATCTTGTATGTAAGCTACTGTTCCACCGCTTCTTACAGTTTCCTACAGTCATGGTTATGATTAGTTTCTATTTCATAATTTAATGTAACAAAAAATCAGCTAATCAAATACTTAAACAATAAATACTAACTTAAAAATGAATATTCACATTTGATAGTAATTTTCGTGATTGTGGATCATGGCTTACAGAAAATACAGTATTAGTATTGTTTACTTAGCCATGATTTTCAGGCTTTTGTTAATGGATGGCAAGTTACAAGTTAATATGAGTTGGCTTAAAATCAGCGTTAAAAAAACTAGTAGAAGTATAAGGGTACTTTTATATATTTAATATAAAGAATCTACTTCCTCCCTTACAGGTCAAATATATTCCAATGATGGATAAGAGCCTCTTCAACAACTACACTCGAGAAGGAAGATTGGGCCTTAACAACAACTAAATCAGTTTTTACTAAACATAAATCCTAGTAAAGACTTATTATTTATAAATATATAACAAATTATGTAATGATATACTTCGAAATGACACTGAAAACAATTCACAATTTAGGAGACAGCGTGTGTCAATTCAAAAAGACAGCAAAATACATGAGGGTACTGAATCCTACAGACGCAATTTAAACTATTCCTATATTCTGAGAAACAAACCATTAACAGAAGCCGATCAGTACCATACAAACTAAACATAATGTTATGCAAATAAACCACGAATATTCCAATAAAGTTCAAAGAACTCTATATCTTCAACAGATTGACCGTTAAAAAGGGGCATCATCTTCGTTTACATCTTAGCGAAAAAAAGGAAAAATGTTATCAATACATACATTCAGCCGTAATATCTTCACAGTAAATCAAACACTAACTCTACAATATTCGCATCACGTTCATAAACTTTACCAATAAAATCAATTAACGCATGATATACGACCTCTTTTTTTAAAGCTTTTTAGACTCATCACAAAACAAACTTGTTAAAAAAGGTAATAGAATCAAAACTGGGCAGTTTTAAAGTATCCTGCGCATATATCAGTGGGGTCGTTGACCGGTGGTTTTGCATGTGTGTGGGACCTGCGCGTGCGCTGAACGTCAGCGCTGCGAGGGCGAGGAGCGCGAGGCACATGGCGGGCAGTCGAGGCGACGCGCGACTCGTCACTGGCGGCTTGACTTCTGAGCAGAGCTTTGCTCGCACTGCGATCTATCATACCCGATATACTCGTACTATTGTTCTTACATTTCATCCAAGCCTTAGGAATGTTTAGAACAGGCAATAATAATTCACAATAAAGTTATAAGAGATCGCAGACACTTAACTACTAACACTTAAGTACTCAAAAATGACGCAGTACTAGGGGCTGCCAAAACATTGACAACTGTAACGATTAATCGCTTCAGAAAGAAGTGGGGAAGAGGTTTCTTTGCGTTACAATCACATTGTTTTGTAGAGAAATGCTACATGGCTATTTTCAATATTATATATACATTTTTTTTAGGGTTAACTACTAATAACCCTAAACATAAAATAGGAAATATATTGTCAAGATAAATACTGGATTATAAAACTTAGAGTAGACAAGACTGCAAGAGACTATACTCTTCTGTCATCTGTGCTTTTCATGAAGATATAATTAGACAAATACATTATGTAGATAATAAATTATGAAGTCTGCCAATCCACATTAAGTTAGCGTATTGGACTATGACTTAAACCTGAGGGAAAGCTTGTTCTGATATAAACCAGTAAATGTTTTTTTTTTTATCTGTATTTTAGCACGACATGCCCAGCTACTTTAAAGAAAAGAACAAATTATTAGTGAAATGTGGAAAAAGAGAACTTGTGTGCGAGCGGGAATCGAACCTGCAACCTTTCCAATACGGTATAAATAGTTGTGAAAAAAATAACAAATTTAATATTGATTGATTGCCATGTCTAAACGTATCGAGGTCTTCGTTACACCCAAATCGCCGCCCGTTGCAAGGTGCACGAGGTCATTAACAACGCGTCGTTGTCTGGTACTGTGCGATTTAGAGCAAGCATGTACTTACTTATACTAATGCGGGCAATGGTATTATACTACAACTACTTTATATCAAATCTTGTTAAAAAAATCCAGACTGCATTTCTATAGACTTGTTTTTTATTGTCATTAACGAAATGCAAACTCAAAGGACATGTACCATTTACGGCCTGTGGCGGCCATAATGTTTTCAATATTTAAAATTAAACTAATAATTTATAAAATCCGTCAGTGGTTTTCTTTTCTTGATAGAACTTCAGAAAAAGATTATAGTTTAAAAAGCTATTGTTTTGAATATGTACTTTATCGTAATGGTTATTGGTGAATTATTGTTATCTGTTGACAATCAAATAGGATATTGCCACTACGCTGAATTGACAACATTAAAAACTTTAGTACTATTATATTACAAAACAAAATTACGTAGTGATTTCTTAAATAATTTCGTGAGAACAGTAATGAATATTTAAGAAAATATTTTTTGTAATTATTTAGTGAAAACTGATATTATTTCTAATCAAGAGTAGCAATTATGATTCAAAATATTGGCAAAACATTTTACATCTATCATGTCATGTCATTCTACTCGTCTACTGTTGTTATTGTGTATTGTGTATCGTGAATATTGTATTGTGATTTTATGAGTGTAAGTTATATATTTAGTGATTTTAATCCTCATTATTTGTTTATATATGTAGATATTATTTTATTTATTTATAATTATGGTGTTATTTTTGATCAAATATTCGATTTTGAGGTATTTCAATTTCAAAATTATATCCATCATAGATGTCTTTTATCTCATCATCCAGAAGTTTTAGTGTAAAAAAAATACACAGGGCAATCGGATAGTCATTTATCTTCAAAAAACATATAGTTTTATGTATGTCCTTTCCAGGCCGAGAATGTATGGGCATTTGGTACATCTCCTTTGAATTTGAATAGCTTTTAGTATTGATTTGTCTTTATAACTCCTTTTAAAATTAATTATATATATGTTAAACAATTTATTTATAACATTATATGGTTTTTCTTATATTTTTATTGATTACTTACTTACTTACTTATCATCACGCCATTTCCCTTGCGGGGTAGGCAGAGAGAACAGAGTGCCAAGAGGCTCTATTCTTGCATACATCTCTCGCCTCCTCAACATTCATAACTCTCTTCATACACGTTCGCTGGTTTCGGAGACTCCTGACTCCACCTTCCATCAATACCAGACCAATTTGGTCTAAGTAGGTAAGTCTCGGTCTCCCCCTGTACCTACATCCTTCCACTTTCGCATTGTATATCTTCTTAGCCAGTCGCTCGTCCGGCATTCTTTCCACATGTCCGAACCATCGGAGCATTCCCTTTCGCATCTTTACACCAATACTCTCTTTCATACCTACTCGCTCTCTTACGTCATTGTTACGAATGCGGTCAGTCAGCCTCACTCCACAGATTCTCCGCAGAGATCGCATTTTGACCGCATTGATTTTGCTCTCATGCTCCTTTTTACATACCAAACTCTCGCTTCCATATAATAACGTTGGGACAAGCACTACGTTGTGTATTGCGACACGTGCCTTCTGGCTGAGGTGGTGGCTGCCGAGAAGTTGTCCCAATGCTCCGTTCACTCTATTTCCCGCATTCACTCTTCTTTCTACATCAGTGGTGTACCTTCCATCCCGACTGAATCCACATCCAAGATATGCAAATTCATCCACTTGTTCTAGCACCCCATTTTCTATTGCTACATATATAATATAATATAACATAACATCTGTTCTGGCTTCTTCTCTTTCAAAAACCATTAATTTGGTTTTGCTCACATTCACATGTAGGCCCCTTTTCTTACAATCTTCTGCCATTACTTCGACTAGGCAGCAGGTCAGTCGCAGACTGCACTAATAGGACGCATCGTCTGCATATAGCAGCGAGTTAACCACTGAGTCGCCCATCTGAAGTCCCACATTCATTTCATTCAACCTTTGTAGACATTTATCCAGATATATGATAAACAGTCTGGCTGATAGAACGCAGCCCTGTTTAACGCCGATATTGACGTCATACCAGGGTGACACTCCATCATCCAGCCGCACACAAGCTCTGCAATCCGTGTAGTTGGACTGCGCCGCTTGTAGCAGTCTACCGCTAATACCATACTCCGGCAAAATGTCCCAAAGTTCCTTTCGTACAACCGTGTCAAATACTTTCTCCAAATCCACAAAACTGCAGAAAACCCTCTGGCTTACAGCCAGATGCTTCTCCACAATGTTGCGCAGAGAAAACACTTGATCCATGCATCCTCGTCCACACCTGAAACCTCCTTGTGCCTCACACAAAAATTCATCAGACACCATCCTCATTCTCCTTTCAACAATCTTACCATACACTCTGGCAGCCAAAGTGTTGTAGCCTGCTGCCTAGTCGACATTACAAACTACAGAGTTTGCATAGTCATAACGTGAACCCTTGTTTTTAAACAAGGGCACGATGACTGTGCTTCTCCAGTCCTTGGGAACCTTTCCTGAGCTCCAACATAAATTGAGAAGCATCAGGATGGATTCCCAGACACATGAGCCTCCAAGCTTGATCATCTCAGTAGACACTATATCAATACCCGCTGCCTTACTATTTTTCAAACTTCTAATCGCCCATTCAACTTCATCCATACTAATGTCATCAGAGGATGCCGGTACCGAATGCTGATCTGTTAGATCACATGTGGCACCAGCGTCACCCTGAACATCTGCATACATATCTCCAAAATATTCATTCCTTTGGCTTAACACATCTTGTGTTTGCGTAAGAATGTCTCCACCTTTAGACCTTATTTTATTCATTCTGAAAGCTGACCAACCACTCCGAGATTTCTTCACCTCCCTCCAGAAAAGTTTGGTGTTGCTCTCGATGTTTTTGGTCAGTCTTTTTTCTGCCATCATATTTGCTCTATCACGCTTCTTTTTCACTAAGGTTTTGGTATCATTCTTACGTTGCCGGTATATTTCTTTCTTCTGTTCTTTCATACTTGCACTCAGGTTCAACGAAGATACATAGTCCAGCCACGCTTTCTTCTTATGGTCTACGGAAGCTGCTACTTCCGTATCCCACCATGCATCACCTCTCACTTTCCTATGCTTCTTTGAGCATCCACATACTTCTTTCGCTGTATCTACCATACTATATTTCAATACTCTCCAGCATTCTTCTATGTCAGATCCCGGCTGACTTGCCATTGTCAGCCGTTCACGGACACCCTCTACATACTTTGCTCTTACACTCTCTTCTTACAACTTTTCAATCTTTATTCTTTCAAGCCCTCCGAAGTGGACACGCTCTCGCCAGTGTCTCCACTTTCTGAACAGATCCCTAAATCTCGCAATAACGAGATAGTGGTCCAAGTCAACAGTGGAACCCCTGTAGGCTCTTGTATCCAGAATTTTACTTCAGAGGCGACTGTCTACCAGAATTAAATATATCATCTTCTCTGTTCAATCCTTCTCCATGTATACATATAGATGTCCTTATGTTGAAAAAATGTGTTTGACACAATAAGGTTTCTCTCTATACATACATCCGCAATGAGCCTACCTGCATCATTCACTCTCTTATCACCAAATGAACCAAGCATGTCCTCTAAGTCTGGACGCTTGGTCCCAACCCATCCATTCAAGTCTCCGCATACGATCACTCGTTCACTAGCTTCTGCCAAATCCAGAACTTCCCTAACATTATCCCAGAACTTCTCTAGATCTGATGCCACTGAAGAGCCTACGGGAGCATAAGCTGCGACCATGAACATTTTTATTGATTCTTTCGGGGTAACCAGGTGTAAAAGACAGTTCACGGCTAAAGACGCCCCGGGCCTGTCGTTGGACCGTAGGGGCGCTCCAGTCGGAGCTGGAGGAGTGGACAGGGTGACGGCATTGTATCCTTACCTTTTAACTGGTGCAGGTTCCGTCGCGGCACGGTTGCTTCGGCAAATACCTGCACATACCAGGAGGGAATTGACTCCGTGCTCTCACCACTGCGGCTGCGATGAGGATAAATTAATGCTCGGATAAACAAAGCTCTGCCATTATGATTATGTATAAGCCTTGTTCTAAGTGGCTCTACTTACATAATATGATAAGTTCAACTTATGACTAGCTATTGCTCGCGTTTTCGTCAACGTGGAACTTTGTATCATCTCAATAATAATATGTGGAAATTAGAATGATTGTATTCTGACTTATGATTAAAATAATATAAAACCTATATTTTGCTCTAATTCAAGCTTTATTCATCCATGAAAATTGCATTAAAATTTGTTCAGGAATTTCAGAGACGTTCGCTAACAATTAAACATATAGATCTATATACATAAAATTTAAAATAGTTGTTTTGTTTCTATGTTTATCTTATTGCTCCCTCTTCATTTTTGATAATACCTTCAATTAACAGACATACTGGGTTCTACCACTTTGATATATACCTATGTATCATTGCAGGAATATAGATAAAGTGTAGATATATAATGAATAACTTGCACGAATGTGTCAGCTCGACCTCTTTATTTATTTTTTTAAATGCACACATCACATTACAATAAATAAAAAGTAAAATAAAAGTTTTTAAGAACACTTTTGTACGACGTGAACGTAAAGCAACTGTACAGTAAGTATTCATACTATTGTGTTTTTTGTGGTGAGTGCGAGCACCTGAAGTCAAACTCCTCTTTAAGGAGGACCCGGCGCCCCTTCCTGTCCCCCTCCGCATCTCTACTCTATCACCGCGAGTGGTACCTCTGGGGATGCTAGCATCTATATAGGCTACGCTAACAGCTTACCATCAGGCAGGCTGTAGGCCACTAACGGGATATGATTTTTTTTTATTGCCAGTTTTAGCACACGAGCAGAATGTCCAACTGATGGTAAGTGGTAACCGCCGCTCATGGACTTTGGTTACAGACAAGCCGCCGCATTTTTTTTTTGTTAAGGCGGGAAAAATGTTCCTAACCACATACCCCATCATTCAGGGCAACGAACAGGGTAGTGTGGGGCCCTCACCCACTAATGAAACCCGCCGTGTGCCGTCTCTCCGTCTTTATTGGCGGGCCACTGGAACTATGTTACATTCCTTCGGTGGAGACAAGCCGCCGCCTACTGTGAGTAAAGTGCTCTTCTCAAATCTTGTTTGAAAAAGGACATTTCCTAGCACTGCGGAAACACCGCAACAGGAAGTTCATTCTAGAGCCTACACGTGCGTGGTAGAAAAGAGCACTGGAAACGAACCGTCTTGGATGATATCGTTTCTAAGTGGTTTGGATGAACCCTATTACGACGTTTCGTGGGCCGGTGGTAAAAACCTCAAACACAACTTTCTTCAGAGCACTTCCCATTGAAGTGTCGATAGAGAACACAGAGATACCCAAAGTCTCTCGGCCGCCCCAGCGAGTCCAGTCCATCAGTGATATTGGGATCATCGACAGTTCAAACAGCACGCCTTTGCAGGGAGAAGTGAAGAAGTGGGTCGAGATGGTATTTTGGCGCATCTGCCCAGAGACGTGAGCAGTACTCCATGTGAGGGCGGACTTGTGCCTTATATAGCATAAGCCGCTGCCTCGGTTGAAATACCGCTTGACTTTGTTCAGGACGCCCAGTTTTTTTGCAGTTTTTAATATTGCTAGAGGTGGTCCGAATGTCCTTTATGAAAAAGATGGGTAAATGTAAATTTGGAGTTTACTGTTTGAGCATTATTTATTAAGTAAATCTAGATGAATAATTAAAAGAGTGTAGTAATATTCAATACGCAAGGTACCAATTATAGGTACACATGTGTAACAATATATAGTTACCACTATTTCCTACAAATGAAACGAACCGCTGATATCGACTTCACCATTAACAATCCGATCCACAGCATCCTATAATTAAATATCAACTTAACAACCGGATAATGGCAATCACTAAACAATTATCCACTTAAACAGACATCCGTTGGTTCATTTATTTATAAAATCAAATCTTTTCTTCATAAGTAGCGCTTTTTATTATTTTTCACATCGCATCGGTGTAATTAGCTAACAAATAATATGAATATTTTAGATATTTTTATATATATTTTTAGCATTTGACATGCTTAGCACTATACATTAAACACAAAGTGAAAAATGTGAAATCGAAAATAACAGTCAGGAGCAGGATTTGAACCTGCATCTTCTGGATACCGTCCAGATGCTTTACCAATTCAGCCATCCTGACAATTGTTCCTGACTGCTAATTTCGATAACACATCATACTTAACGTCTTTTGGGTGACGCCTGCGCCATCCGTCGGAAGTATTTTCATACATTATACCGACCAGGTAAACTTAATTTTACAATTAAGATTTTACCTAATAATGACGCAAACCCTTTAAATATTTTATATATTTTTATATATATTTTTAGCATTTGACATGCTTAGCACTATACATTAAACACAAAGAGAAAAATGTGAAATCGAAAATAACAGTCAGGAGCAGGATTTGAACCTGCATCTTCTGGATACCGTCCAGATGCTTTACCAATTCAGCCATCCTGACAATTGCTCCTGACTGCTAATTTCGATAACACATCATACTTAACGTCTTTTGGGTGACGCCTGCGCCATCCGTCGGAAGTATTTTCATACATTATACCGACCAGGTAAACTTAATTTTACAATTAAGATTTTACCTAATAATGACGCAAACCCTTTAAATATTTTAGATATTTTTATATATATTTTTAGCATTTGACATGCTTAGCACTATACATTAAACACAAAGTGAAAAATGTGAAATCGAAAATAACAGTCAGGAGCAGGATTTGAACCTGCATCTTCTGGATACCGTCCAGATGCAGCATTATTATATCTTATCACAAAGTGAAAAATGTGAAATCGAAAATAAGATATAATAATGCTGCATCTGGACGGTATCCAGAAGATGCAGGTTCAAATCCTGCTCCTGACTGTTATTTTCGATTTCACATTTTTCACTTTGTGTTTAAAATAATATGAATGAATTTTTAGATAATTACTCTTATAATAAGAATTAGCCAACGTAATCCAGAAGCCCATGGGCCACTTTTTTAATTCGCCAATTTAATACAGTTATAATTCTTATAACTAAAAAGGTATGAAAAATTTCTACAACCAAATGGCATACTGTATCTCACATAAACAAAATAATGAATGAGGAACTTCAATCAAACATGTGGAAGCTCAAGCCCATTTTGTTTTATCCTTAAGATAATCCGAAACTGTATTGTTTTACCTTTATTACAAAATTTAATTTTTATCGCTTTCTTCAATACTTATTTATTGGTATGGTTTGCATATTTCGTGTTTTTTTTTAATTCGCGAAATGATGAACGTGGTATGGTAGTATTTTTAATAATTCTGGGTGCACGACTATAGATTGCCGCAAGTAATGGAACAGAAAACCGCATCTCAGGAGAAGTAAACGGAGAAATAAACGTATAACATTTTTATAGCTATCTACTATTTACCCATTAATTTTTGGGCCATAAACCTCTAATGTCGTCGGTAGAATTGTTGTCTGGGTCCAGCTTAGCTCAGTTGTAAAGTTTTGGTATGGAATACCAAATCTACACCGTCAGGTCTTGCAAACTTCAGGCGGAAGAAGTATGTGGACTGTCCACGATATCAAAGAATCTTTCTCAATGTTGCCTCTCCTTAGCGCGATGGTTCATCATATACTGTGCCTATGACTTCTAAGCGCATCAAATGGAGTTAATACTTACCACCAGGTCGGCCGCTGTGCCAATTACAACATTTGTTTATAAAAATACAAAATTTCCTGATTCATACTGTGATGTTGCACTTTTTATGTTCCTGTTAAATACACAGTTATTCCAAATATGAGCAGTTTTACTGCTTACTAATCATCGTGACGTTTCAATATTTTGGAAGTGATGCGGAATTCGTTCCACTTACTTTCAGGGTACTAGCAAAATACCCGCGGCTCCTGTTGTTTAAAGGTTGGGTTGAGAGCCCTCTGTGCTCACCAATCGTCAGGGTAAGGTTGTCATAGCCATCTGAGGCAAACAACCAACGTCACACAAAATTTAAAAAAACCCGCGGCTCCGCCACAGAGTATAGCTCAGGTTACCAATATAGCAGCGGCATAAAATAAATGCCACTTAGTAGCCAACCTAATCAAGAGCTGATAAACAAAATTTGCATCAAAATCTGTTCAATAGTAATTGCATGATGTACAAAAATAAAAAGAGACAAAAAGATAAACAGACAAAGGCGCTGCCCTCCTTATTATCCTTCCTATTCTCTCTTTATTATCCGTCCTTTCCTTTGAAATTGCGACGCGCGAATCTTCCTTTTGGTGTGTGGCAACACCACTATAGGCTACGGTAACCGCTTACCATCAGGTTGGCCTCGTACGCTTGCTTACCGTAACGCAAGTATTATAAAAAATATGTTTTGTGTTCAGGCACGCTTAAATAGCCTAATAGGTATAGATTATATTATTTCTCAAAATAAATATCTTAATGCTGTGTGGGGCCGGCATCAAGAATAGCTCCACCCCGTCTCTTCCTATGGGACGTACAATCTGCCTAAGGGATTACCGGGGGACCGGGCAGCAGCTTTCCTCTGTGTACTAAAAACATCCACTGCGATCGGCCTGCGTGGTGATTATGGTAAAACTCCCATTTTGGGGAGGCCTATGTCCAGCAGTGGACCATGAAATGCTGATGGATGGATGGATGGAAATATCTTAAATGTACAGGAACTGAAGAAGAATCTCTATTACAGATTTATAATAGTACAGATTAAACAAAAATGCTGTGATAGCCTGGCAGTAAAACCAAGGACTGCAAAGCCAGTGCTATGGAGTTCGACCCCGAGTCCAAAAGTTCAGACTTCGTAAGGTACACACCTCTGACTTGTCGAGATTTTCCGAAATGATGTCTGTATTTGTTTACAATTTATCACTGGTCGGTGAAGGAAAATATCGTGAGGAAATCTGCAGGCCTGTGAGATTTTTACGATGGCTTGCAGGCCTGCCAACACTTAAGCTAATAGTGCAGCGACTTATTTATTTTCTTCAGTTCACACGGATGATGACGGATAGAATGTAATTAACAGTAAGGATATGGTAGTTATTATCTTGTATCGAAGGAACAAACCAGTCTTCGTTACACAAACAAAAACATGCGCAACTTTATCCAGCTGACTGCTTATAAAATTGAACAATTTGAAAACAGGATGATTCTAAGCAAGAAAGTAATATTTGCTGGTGCAAATATGAAGTGCGGACAAACCAAAATGCCGCCGTGTCTAGCAACATTGTTGCTAATGAGTCAGTCCGCGGCAGGATATAGATACAAAATTATTGTGTTCAACGTCTAGTAAGTTAGGGTTGCTTATATCGTTTCTTATAATAACTTGTTCAAATATGTCTATGAATCTATAACCATCTTGAGAAGTATTATTTCAAATAGCTTTTATGTGGTATATCGTCTGCGATGTTGTATTTAAATAAAATATTATAGAGCTTTATATTTTCATCCGATTTAAATGAAATAGGGCTCATATTCTGCACCTAATAAAGTTCTATCTATTATAAAATTCTAATTCTATTCAAATAATAAAATTCTAAGATACTTATATTAAATTTAGGACTAAAGATATCTAAATTTACAATTTCTGACATTCTAAAATTCAATTGTATTAGAGTCTAAAGAATCACGAAAAGAAAACCGCGGGATAAGCTCTTTGCCAATACATTTGTCTCGTATAGCTAACTTTTCGACCTAATGGGGTCGCCAGATTTTTCAGCTTGTAAAAGGGTCGCGTACCTGTTCTAAAAGATAGAAAAACACTTGACTATGGTAATCACTCGCCATCAATCACGCGGCCGTGTGCTAGTTTGATACCCTGGTAGTAAAATGATATAATCTAGGATATAAAAGCTTTTTGTGGTATATACGTTACGAATATACGATATCAAATTTTTATGCCATCCTTCCAACACCAGTAATCATGAATATAGCAAGATCAATCAAACGCAATATGTTTCGTAAAGGTTTAATTATTAAGTGAAGTTTATATAAACTCACGCAACCCTATTCAGAACAATTACTACACAACATAGTAGCTACTAAATACGCCGCACTTCCCCACCGACGAGTTGCTAAGTTTTTTGCCATATTTTTATAAACATTTTACTTCTTAGTTCGTCGGAGACAGATGACGAGAATAACCGGCTATCTGATGACAGTTTGACAGAATACAGGAGTTATGGTGTAGTTTCTGAAAGATTTTCCTTATGTTTTTTGAAGCTTATAAATCTAGAAGATAATTTAAGCTAGTAGAGTAATAATTTAGATACTGACCTCGTATGGTGTGAGTTCAATTCCCAAACAAGACAATATTTACGTGATCCACAAGTGAACGTTCTGAGCATATGTGAACTTTATGTCTGTTATTTATATATTTGTCCCCTGCAATAATCCCTGAATTGATTATTCCATGGTGAGTTTTTACTCAACATTTTTATACAACAAATACAATATATAAGTGTAGCTACAACGTTAAAAATGTGAAAGTACGCCTAGATAACAACTACAAACTCATTGCATGCGGGTTACAATTATACTTCACTGTTTTACATAATAACATCCCATATATTTTTACTGATGGTGGTGGTATAAAGAGGTCCACCTGATGGCAAGGGGTAACCGCCACTTAAGTTTATTCTACCACTACAAACTGATACAATTTGAGATGTTTCTAGGTTTACTGAAACGATGGTAACATACTGTGTCGAACCGAACATACATTTTGAAATTAGCGCGAATTTATATTTTATATATTTGAAATTAAAGAGCACTGTATAGTTACTTGATCATTATATATTTAATTGTAAGTAGGTAGTTCGACAATTTGTTTGGTGTTTTGAATCATTATGTAAATATTACAGTTATAGCTTGTGTTTATGAGATTATAATCGTTGTATTTTTGACCATTAGCCGCCATTGTGATTCCTTGTTATTTCTTGAATACTGTTGTTTTTCGTGCGCCTCAACTTTTGCTTTGATTCTCGTATGTGCCCTTTGTTTTTAGTGTTTGTGTGGTCACACCGACACATTTAAAATTTTAAAAGTGTCGGTCGTTGTCGTACAAGCCAGCTGCCGTTGTTGAGCCACCAGGGCCCTGATTCGCTATGATTAAAGAAGCACGTTACGTGGCGACTTGACGATGTCTGCGTGGAAGCCGTCTAAAATTGTATTCACTAGGCCAAGTATCAAGTTTCATAACGCGGCTAGGTCTGTTTTGAAGCTGTTTTAAACTGTCACTCTAACGTGTTTCATGCTAGCGCGTTTGTGGTTACGTTTACCATTGTTATTATACTTTCGTGGGTGAATATGACTACAAGTTTCTATAACTGGCAAAATAAGCTAAAGTTCAGAAACCCAGCGATTATAATGGTTTGTAATACCATTAAAATCGCATTAAAACTTATTATTTACTTTTCTAGCACACATTTTCAGAATCACTAAGATAATATTTGGGTATTAAAAGGTAATTTGTGTTATTTATTACGAGAACGAGAGTAAATTCTGTCTTCTTAGTATTACAACTTACAATTTTATTATAAGTACTATACATTGTACATATAATATCAATAACTTTACAACGCAGATACTTATTGGTAAAATAGTGCTCGTTATGTTATTTGGAAGAAACAAGAACTATGTACGTACTATGTATGTACTCATGTCTTAGATATAACCGAACATGACTCCTTATTACTTCAACGTGATTTGGATGATTTGGTGGAGTGGTGCAAAATTAATAAAATGACCCTTAACATAGCAAAGTGTAAACACTTAAAATTTACAAGGAAGAAAAATATAATCAACACTCAGTATAATATAAATGGTGATTTCCTTGAAGAGGTTAATAGTATAAAAGATTTAGGGATTTATTTTGACAATAGACTTAAATTTGATATACATATAGATGTAGTTACAATTAAAGCACTGAAAATGTTGGGTTTTGTTCTTAGAGAATGTAAAAATTGAATAAAACCGCTAGTTAAAAAGATCATGTTTAACTCCCTAGTTAGAAGTAATCTTGAGTATTGCAGTGTGGTTTGGTCTCCCTGCTATAAGGTCCATATTGACAGAATTGAAAAAATACAAAAGCGTTTCCTACGGCATTTAACCTACAGCCACAACAAAATTAGGGAACTTAAGTCTTATCAAAAATAACTAGATTATTTTAAAGTATCTTCTCTATGTATACGAAGAAAATGTTTAGATTTAGTTTTTCTAAGGAACCTTGTCTCAGGTGTATTGAAGTGCCCTGAACTACTATGCAAAGTAAATTTCTATGTACCACCTAGATTACCTAGAACCTGCAATCTCAAACTATTTTATCCACCTAAATCTCGCACCAACCTTTAACAACAATGCCCTCTTTATTGCATGTATACAACATACAAAGATTACCAGGATCAAATTGACATAGCATTATCATCAACTCAATCAATCAAAAAAATTGTTTTGTATTCTCATAGCAATTAAAACAATTATCTAATTTATTATTTTATCCCGCCGTCAACCAGCATTTTGTCATAATTTTGTGTGTAACAAATAAATGTGAATGCTGTGTTCTCTTTTAAGTAATGTGACACTTAGCTTTAAGCCACTAAATATGTATACCTTAGAATACTGTATTAGTGTACTCATTGTTAGAGAACCAAATAAATAAATAAATAAACATTGTTACAACTCTAACAAAATGTCCACGTAATATAATATTTAATAAACTACCATACCAAACTCCTTAATATATATGACATTATAAAATCTGTATTTGGATCAAGTATTAGACGTGTGTATAATAGTAGGCAAACTCCTCTTGTTCTTCTTATAAATAAAATTGATGAAATAAAGAATGCAGAAGAGTAATAATCGTTTATTTATTTGTATAAAATATAAGTATGACATAATTAGTACCTATAAAGTCTCACAAACAAAAGTTAAGTAAGTCACTGATTGGAAACCTCACCTCATAGAGTAAAAATGTTCTGTGAAAATCACACAGGCAGGAAGGCAGAAGCACATATAATACGTTCACAACCACAACCTTTTTTCGCCAACATCTCACAACACGTCTACATGTATAATATGTGAATTTTGCTTGTGCATTTATTATTATATATAATGTGATAATTCAGTTCTTGATTAATAGTTATGATTGCCTTTTAGAAACAACGTTGCCAATGCCCTGTACATAATTTAAATAGATTATCAAAGGAAGGTGAATGTGTATTATTGTTATAACAGTAAATTCTTCTGTGGCGATCTTATTGATTCCGACAATGAACAGTTTTTTGGATTTTTCATCTGTTGATAAGTTTGTAGTGTGTAGTTTAGTATTTTACATATTACTTTACTTTTTCTTGTTATTGATCTATATTTTTTTTTAGCATTTGACATGCTCCGCCACTTGTTAAAGTATAAATTATTTGAGAATAAGGAAAAAGAGATTTTTTATACTAGCGGGAATCGAACCCGCGTCTTTTCCAATCCGGGGAAGTGCTCTAAGCCACTGAGCTATAGTAAACAAAGACAAATGTAATGAGGAGATTGGGATGGTCGAAGGACCTGTACTATAGCTCAGTGGCTTAGAGCACTTCCCCGGATTGGAAAAGACGCGGGTTCGATTCCCGCTAGTATAAAAAATCTCTTTTTCCTTATTCTCAAATAATTTATACTTTAACAAGTGGCGGAGCATGTCAAATGCTAAAAAAAAAATATAGATCAAAAATGTTTAAAAAATCGCGCCATCAAATAGTATGAATTTTAATTGTAAAATTAAACTTACTATATCGGTTTAATGCATGTAAATGCTTCCGATAGATGGCGCTGGTCGTGAAGACAAATGTAATGAGGAGATTGGGATGGTCGAAGGACCTGTACTATAGCTCAGTGGCTTAGAGCACTTCCCCGGATTGGAAAAGACGCGGGTTCGATTCCCGCTAGTATAAAAAATCTCTTTTTCCTTATTCTCAAATAATTTTTCTTGTTAGTTTGTGAAAGTAACTTACTTATACTTAATTAAATAAACAATTTTGTTGATGGGTTATTATTATAAAGTAAAATTCACAATAATGTGCACATACTACTAAGAGATACTAATTATACACTGTGACATATGACGTGACATTAAAACAATGACAGATAGATTTTAGTTTTAAACCTATCTCCTCGTACATAGAGATAGTACATTATTATTCAATATTTTATTATATATTCTTATCAAAACAAAAACAAATTAATATAAATTGTCTATATTAGTAATTTCGATGCATAAATATCAACTAATAATGAAGCTTAGAAACAAATAAATGTAATTTAAAAAACCGATTAGTTTCCGATTGAAACGATTGTATGGTTTCTAGACGTACTCTGTGAAATCGCAATTTGTCATAGACTACGTATCGTGCGGTATACAGAATATTTTTTTTGCAAAATGTGTCGTGGCACGTTGCGTTCTCACGTTTGAGTTACGCGCTCGGTATGACGTCACTGGTTTTCGGCAAGTAATTTTACGCCTCATAGAGAATCCGGGCCCAGCACAAGTTAAGTAACACCCAGTTTAGTTATCTGAAATTAATATATACCGTATACTTTACTGCCATTGCTCTTTGTTTAGATTTTGAAGCTATATTTATTTGGCGCATTTGCAAAAATAGATCAGTAGTTTTTTTTTAGTGTGTGACGAGGATACGCGGACTGATGTTAATTATTTTATATTTTGAAAACTTAGCAATTTCAATAGGTATGCATTATGAAGGACACTATACATATAAATAATATGTGTAGGTACTGTCGTTTTTCTAATGAGAAGACATGTGAACCTTACATGCTTAGATATTTATATATATATATATATATATACCGTTCGTGCAATCTATAATCTGGGCCCGAGAGTTTCCCTTAGACAGAAATTTAAAGAAATAAATATTCTAACTGTCGTGTCTCAATTTATATATGAAAATCTGTTGTATGTCAAGAAAAACATCAGAAGCTTTGATAAGTATAGCGACGTTCATCAGATTAATACAAGGAACAAAGGCAATATTGTTGCTCACAGTACTCGTCTCCACAGAATCAGTAGATCTTTCATGGGGCAATGTATATGCTTCTACAATAAAATTCCTGAAAATGTCCGAAACATGCCACTAAATAAGTTTAAGAAAGCCATAAAAATTAGACTTTGTAATCAAGGTTATTACACTGTTTCGGATTATCTTGAGGATAAAACTAAATGGGCTTGAGCTGCTCCTCATTCATTAATTTTCAAAATTGTTTTATAAGAAATAATGTAATGTTATAAAGATTATATTAAATTGTAATAAATTTGCAATTTAAAAAAGTGGCCCATGAGTTTCTTGCCGGGTTCTTCTCATGAAAGGCTTTACTACGGAATCCGGCCGCTTGTGGCGATTGCAATCGCCACTTTGTTATTGCGGTTGCACTCGCCTCAGGCGCTCGTGTTAATTATTTTAATTATTAGTGTATTATTGACGATTTTAAGTGCTACTTCATAGGCCTACGAAATAAAGATATTTTTGAATTTGAATTGAATATATATATATATATATATATATATATATATATATATATATATATATATATATATATATATATATATATATATATATATATATATATATATATATATATATATATATATATATATTAGCATTTGACATGCCTTATAAATCAAAACAAAGTGTGAAAATGTGAAATCGAAGATAACAATCACAAGCAGGATTTAAACCTGCATCTCCTGGATACCGTCCAGATGCTTTGTCAATTCAGCCATCGTGACAATTGCTTATGACTGCTAATTTCGATAACACATTCATACTTAACGTCTTGGGTGATGCCTGCGCCATCTGTCGTAAGTATTTTCATACATTATACCGACTAGGTAAACTTAATTTTACAATTAAGATTGGATACCGTCCAGATGCTTTGCCAAGGAGATGCAGGTTCAAATCCTGCTTGTAACTGTTATTTTCGATTTCACATTTTCACACTTTATGTTGAACCTTATATACATGTATTATCCATCCCAATTTCTATTATATTTCTTCGCTTCATTCTTCAGATATAATTAACCAGGTAGTCCTTTTAACATACAGGCAACTTCGCACGTTTAGATTTTTAAAACTTTTTGTAAAATAAAGTTCTTCCGTTTACGTACTTCCGTCTACCCCACTACGCACCTTATCGATGCCGGCCGGCCCGAGCCTCATTCTTTTTTCGTGCGCGGCAACGTTAACACGTTTACTTCTACCCAAAAAGAAAAAAAAATGTATAAAACTAAAAGATTGAACATTATAAAAAGTGAAAATTGTAAAAATACGAACATATGGAGCGCCTGGTGGTTGAACGAAATTCAACATGTAGGCAATTTCTCCAGAAATTAAGGTATTTCCTATTATCGTCTCAAACTGCTAAGTAGCATTTGAAATACCACAAACAAATGTTTGCTTTACGCCTTGATTCGAAATACGAACATATGGCACGCCTGGGGGTTGAACGAGATTCAACACGAAGGCAATTTCTCCAGAAATTAAGGTACATATTTCTTATTATGGACATATACCGTCTTACAACTTGAAAATAGCATTTAAAATGCAAATACCAGAGACATATTACGAACTCGTTTGGTTCTGGGGCGAGGGGGATACAAGGTGTTATACTTGCCAGCTCAACAAGCGATACCTACCAGTTCGAGCTATCCAAAGACACGAATTACACACCCGCAGTGATGGAAGATTGGTACCGGTTGGTCCGTGCATCACTTCGACTATTCAGGTACCTACATGCTTGTTGTTTACAATCGCATATTACATGTTGGCAAAACGTAACAGATAATAAGGTATGCTAAGAATGGATACAAAATCGTTTCCCAATATTTCACAAAGGATCTTATTTAGCCTACACATGTTTGGTAGTTTTTATCTATCGGAGTTAGGAGCAAAGGTAAAGAATTCGATGTCCAACTCGTATCGAAATGTTGACCCTTAAGCAAAACTGTTGTAAAATATTTCTTTTAAACCTAAAATCTTACAACTTTATTCCAAAAATGGGTTTTAAAATGTAAGACCACCGAAGCGCCCAAATTAATATCACTTCAATGTTTCATGGCTACGTCTTTATAAGAAACATTTCTTAGTGTACCTATATACACACCTCATCATAAATATTTACGATTTTAGTTTCAAGATTACATCTACCTTTGATACTTTACGCATTTCTAATAGTTACTCAAAATTTCTTAATAACGTTCATAAAACAAAAAGTTTGCATATCACGCAAAAACTACTGTACAGATTTTGATGAAACTTTTTTTTCCGATGGATTGTTTTTGTATTGAGGGAAACATATTTTTACAATAAATAACTCGATATGTACATGACATCACGCCTGTATCCCTGAAGGGCTAGGCAGACGTATATTACATGCCCACATAAGTACATCAAAAATTTCATCTTAAAATTTTCTCAGAAGCATCCCGTACCGGCTAGGGTGCGATCAGCTAAGGTTCTGAAGTAAAAAGAGTGAACTAAAATTTCACATTAAAAACGTAAAACTGCTCGCTACTTTCCTGGCCTTAAAATGTTTTGTATTACGCTGTTGCTAACATAGCAGCAATCGGCTATGTAAACAGGATCACCCACCCACCCTAATCCCTTAAGTTTTGCTAGGTAGATTTGATGTACTTAGTCTCTAAAAGGAATGAGGCTCAGGCCGGCCGGCATCGATAAGGTAAGTGGTGTAGACGGAAGTATGTAAACGGAAGTACTTTATTTTACAAAAAGTTTTAAAAATCTAAACTTGCGAAGTTGCCTGTATGTTAAAAGGACTACTTGGTTAATTATATCTTCGAATGAAGCGACTCGTATAATATTGATCGAACTTCACTCGATAAGTTCGTTTGATCATATATTATAAGATAAATATTGTAAAATAATTTTGTAACTGTTTTATAGAGCTAGTGGTAAACCCATGCTTGTTTGTTTTGCTCATTATAAATGGCCCAGCTCGAACGAAAAAATACCAGCCTCTCATAGAAAATCAGCGTAAAACGAAGGTTGTTGTGTTTTTTGAGTGAGAGTGTCAACGGCCTAAACTCCTTCCTTATCCTTTTCTTATCTATAATCTAAATCTGTCTTCTCCACATCCTATCCCTTTCCTTGTAATTCCCCACGCGTGAGTGATGCCCCTAGTGTTGCTAACGTCTATAGGCTACGGTAACCTTTTACCATCCGGTGGGCCGTATCTAGTACAAAAGAGCTCTGGAAACAAACTGTCTTATACGAGATTGTGTTTAGATGATATGGATGACTGTAAAAGATGACGGTGGATTTAACACAATCATTTCCTTAGAGCAGTCCCTCATGAAAGAGTCGGTAGACCTCGCAGATGGACCTGAAATCTCTCTGCCTCTGAGCAGACGCAATTAAGTATTCGAATAACATGTCTCGTTTTCATCTATTATATTACTGTTATTTGGCTCTGTGATCTAGCGGTAGTGTAAACGACTACTGATCATGAGATCTGGGGTTCGAATTAAAAAAAATATATTCAGTTTTTCCTTCAAGAAATTCACAATAACAGCTCAAAGGTAAGAAGCTGGCGATGTTTTACCCCCGTGCATACAAAGTAGGTAAAGCCTTGCGCCTGATCTATCTACAGTCGTGTTGGAATGTCATCCCTACGACTAAGAGTAAGGGAATGGAGAGTGCATTGCATTTTGCGCACAGACCGTGCACTATAATATCGCCGTGATCGAAATTGGTCAGGAGATCATCCTCAATAGGAAAGATTAGGGTAGACCACTGAAGAAATGTAATATGGTTCCGGTAGCCCGCCAATAAAGGCGAGACGGCACATGGCGGATTTCTTTAGTGGGTGAGGGCCCACCAACACTACCCTGTTCGTTGCCCCGAACGACGGGGTGTGCGGCTAGAAACGTTTTTTCCCGCCTTAACAAAAAAAAAGGTTAGTTGGTCCTTTATACATTGGAAATTTACAACCACGTCTCAAACTGTAGACATCCTACAACGTAATTACAAACTTCATTACACAATAACATTACTTTTCTCGCATCGAATAATTCAGAAACTTCTAGAAATGATTCGCGTACACTGGCAACACTTAATTTAATGGCTGCTAATTGTAAGTATAACATAGCATTGCCAGTTGAAATTTTTAACGCACTTTTCGCCGTTTATATAGTTTTAAATGCTGATGAGAATGTGGTAAATACGGTTTCATCGCGGGAACTAACGGTGTGCCATTTCTGCTAACGCCTGCGTGTGGCCGGCTTAACGAGGCATCTAAGTCTTTTAATTAAAGCAAAAACTATCGTTTTAATTGTTTTCTTTGACACATCGGGTGTGCGGAGGAAATGTCCCGGTGATGATAATACCAACTTATATGATAATGATTGACTTATTTTATGATAGGTGCTATATGTAACTTCGCCCGTGTTTGTTTATTGTGCGGAACCCTAATTCTTTTTTAAAATAAAAGTATGTTACTTCTTATACACAGTTCATAGATTAGCCAAAACAAATAGACAGACAAAAAATTTTGACATTACAAACAGACACTTCAATTTTATTCATTTGTATAAATAAGGTTCAGTTTATTGATAAATAGTTATAAGTAATTAATTTTACACTGTATAGATGGCGTAGTAGTTTAAATACCGACCTCCAGTTGAGTATTGTCAGCTCGACTCCCACACAGGAATTTCAAGTAGATGTACTTATTTTCTGTTAATTGCATGCTTGTAAGTTCTCCCTCTTTAATTACCCACTACTACTAAACTACTGTAGATAGTACTCGCAGTAATGATACATCACATTCTTATTGTAATTGTAGGTACAGTTTTTTGAACGACCTATTAATAATACGGTGTGCGGTTAGGAACATTTTTTCCCGCCTAAACAAAAAAAAATACAAAAATAAAAGTTGTAAAAACAAAATGTCAAGGCCCCTTTTTTAGGGTATAGGCCTCCTCCATTGTCAACCATGTTTTACGGTTGCTAGGCGTGTTAAGCCAGTTATGACCTGCTGTTTACTTTATTTCGTTAACCCATCGCTCGTGGGGGCGTCCTCTCTTTCTTTTGCCTGCTGGGCCTGGCCATATTGTGGCCCTTTTTGCCCACCTTGTACTTGGTAGTCGCGCTATGTGACCTGCCCATTTCCATTTAAGACGTTGTGCATGGTTCAATATATCTATAATTTTAGTTTTTTTCCTTATGATCTCGTTTTTTTGCCTGTCTACTAATTTGATATTTAGGATACTTCTTTCCATCGCCCTTTGACTTTTTTGTATTGTCTTTTGTAGTATTATTAAAAATCCAAGTCTGACAGTCGTATGATAAGCAGGGTAGCAAGCAGGAATCCATTACTTTTCTTTTTAATTTTATCGAAAGTTTAGATTTTAATATTTCTTTTAAGCTCCAAAACTTCCATGTGAGATATATTCGTCTATCGATTTCGTCCTTATGTAGAGTATTGCTAAAAGATATTTGCTTACCCAAGTATATGTAATGTTCTACGTTTTCAAGTGGCTTTTGATTTACAACAATAGGGCGCTGGATGCTGTTAGTAGCGACTCTTGTTTTTGTAATGTTCAATGTAAGCCCAATATTTTAACTGATTGCTCATAATTCGGTTACCATTGTTTCTAGTTCTTGTGGTGAACTGGAGAATACCACTGTGTCATCTGCGAACCTAAGGTTAGTTAGATGGATCCCATTTATGTTTATGCCTTTTTTTTCCCAGTGTAAATCCTTATCCATCCAAACGACCTACTACTGTCCAGCTATTGAGCACGAGCTTACTCTCATAGTGAGAGGGATTCAGGCCGTAGACCACCATGCTGGGCTATTGCGGGTTGGCAGTCTCTCAAACCGTCAAGAAAATCTCTCGGTAATGTAGGTTTCTTCACGATGTTTTCCAGTGACAATTTGTAAACAAATACAATATTCAAGAATAATATCGAAAAGTCGGAAATGTATGCCGGGAATGGAACCTTGGACCGAGTATGGAACTCGATACCATTATCCTTGCTTGCATTTACTATCTGTAGTATTGCACGCCTCATAAGTGAAGTGTTGAGGAGGGTACCAATCTCGCTTCACGCAGAATAACTGATATTTCAAACTTATAATGTCTCTATTTATCATTATATTGCAAAATAGTGTGTATATTATTTTACAAGTGCAATAATCAAGTCAAGAAAAAACACTATTTTTTACACTCATGATATTTTTGATGCCATTTTTGCTATTTAAACTAGTTAAAAAACTGTTTAAAAAGTTCTGTCTTGGACGTCCGTGTGTTGTAGGTAATGTATGTTAACACGATGACGATCGAAATATTTTACTAATTGAGTCTTTTTTTTCTTCTTTTACGCTTCAGTATAATTACGAATAGAGCCCTATCACTTTCCACGGTCTGATTCGATGTGGTTTAATTGTTATTAAATAAACAAAAATTTGCCATGTGGGGCCGGCTTTAAAATTGTACCAGCCCTCTCTACCCACGGGAGTCGTAAGAGCCGACTGAGGGAACATCGAGGGAGTGGGCAGCAGCAGTCCCTCAAGAATTAACAACATCCACTGCGATCGCCAACCCGCCTGCCAAGCGTGGCGATTACGGCACTTGCTCCCCCATTTCTCGGGGCCTCCTCCAGTGCACTTTGAAAGGCTGATGGATGGATGGATGGAAACAAAAAAAAAGTAAATATTTACGCTCGATTCGATGGTATACTACACTAAAACCAGCGCTATACCTTATTTCGTGAGAACGATTTCTATAGACCAATATAGAAGTACTTCTTAAAATTAGCGCTATATGGCGTATAAGACATGAGAACCACATTAGTAGTTACATTTTTAAATTAGCGCTATCTATGTGATTTATTGAAAACTACTTAGTAAGACCAATACATTATTAGTTACTTACCAAATAATCAATTTTATTATGAAAAATGAAGATTATAAAATACTAAAGCATTTCAAGTGTTTAGCATATATATTTTAATAGATGAATAGAGATTAAACACAAAGTGAAAAATGTGAAATCGAAAATGACAGTCAGGAGCAGGATTTGAACCTGCATCTTCTGGATACCGTCCAGATGCTTTACCAATTCACTGAATTGGTAAAGCATTTTCACTTCAAATTGGTAAAGCATCTGGACGGTATCCAGAAGATGCAGGTTCAAATCCTGCTCCTGACTGTTATTTTCGATTTCACATTTTTCACTTTGTGTTTAATGTATAGTGCTAAGCATGTCAAATGCTAAAAATATATATAAAAATATCTAAAAAAAAGATGAATAGAGAACTCCGTTTTTTTTTTGAAACTGTTCAAAGGCTGGGTGTAATTTTGTCCCCTACTATACAGTCATTATTCCATAGAGCATGGTGTCGTCTTGCCATAGGTGCCCCATTATACTGCCAGTATCTAGGGATTCTTTAAAAAATAAATACTACCCTCATGACATGTAGGTACCTATATATATATATATATATATATATATCTCTTCTATACCATTACAAAGTTTAAATCATTTGTGAATAAAGAAAAAGAGATTTTTAGTAGGAGCGGGAAATGAACCCGCGTCTTTTCCAATCCGGGGAAGTGCTCTAAAGCCACTGAGCTATCCTACTGATCTTTCGATCATCCCAATTTCCTAATCACATTTGTCTTACGACCAACGCCATCTATCAGCAAGCATTACATGCATCCAACATAGTAAGTTTAATTTTGCAATTAAAATTCATACTATTTGATGGCGCGATTTTTTTAAACATTTTAGATCTGTTTTTTAGCAATTGACATGCTCCGCTACTTTTTAAAGTATAAATTATTTGTGAATAAGGGAAAAGAGATTTTTAGTAGGAGCGGGAATAGATCTAAAATGTAGGAAACATTTTAGATCTATTCCCGCTCCTACTAAAAATCTCCGGATTGGAAAAGACGCGGGTTCGTTTCCCGCTCCTACTAAAAATCTCTTTTTCCTTATTCACAAATAATTTATTTTTTAAAAAGTAGCGGAGCATGTCAATTGCTAAAAAAAATAGATCTTAAACATTACAAAGTTGTAACAGAGCTATGACTGTACATTTAAAATATTTGAGAAAAAAAATGTATTAGCTATATAGGCGTCCCTGAACACAACAATTTTTTTAAAATTTTCTGCTTGCTTGTTTGTTCGGACATCACGCAAAAACTACTAAACAGATTTTGATTAAACTTTTTTGTTTATAGCTTTTGATTATGCTACAAGTCCAAGACAGACTGCAACCGCAAATTGCAACCACAAACTGCAAGCAGCAAGCAAGCACAGTGAACAAGCAAGTGAGCAAGCTTCTATTCTTGGTATTGCCAATTCCATGAGCGGCATTTACCATTTACCATCAGGTGGGCCGTAGCTCATTTGCCACCAAATACAATTATTTAAAAAAAACAACTGAAAAATGCATACGCTTGTGGTTAATATATTGAAAATGTATAAATAAAAGCATTTTTTTCATATTAATTGTGTAACTGTAGAGTAAGGTAGGTAAGTACCTACCTAGTTATTTTCCTCGATTACTATCGAACATTAAATATTGTTGGCAATAATTAACTAACGGGTTCATTGAAGCATAGCGGGTGTCATACGCTGTATACTTACCTATTAACGCGTTAATTGAAATACACCGTAGTAGACCCGCCCATAAATGTGTTGATTATAGTGGTAGCTACGAAGAAGGATCAAAAAGTAGTGAGAACGACATACTCCTAGGTAAGAAAAAAAAAAAATACTGGCAGGCATAGCTCAGATACATATTTGTAATATTAATAAAGAAAAAATCTTCGATTCTCTTTTGTTTTTTTCTGAATGTAGTCATTTGTTTGCTTCGTGTCGGAACGTGTTCTCGAAAATGGAGAAAAACTAAGTGCGAGCCGTTATTAAATACCTCTGTTTAAAAAAGGTAACAACGCATAAGATTAATTGCGATTTGGAGGCAACATTAGGAGAGTCTGCTCCACCGTATTCCACTGTTGCAAGGCCGCGTTCTCAATTTCGAGTAGGGAGAACAAGCACGGAAGACGAACATCGTTGCGGCCGTCCATCGACGTCAGTCACCCAAGAAAATGTTGCGAAAGTCGAGAAAATTGTATTGAGCGATCGAAGAATTACCATCCGATACTTAATTCAAGAAACGGGCATTTCATATGGAAGTATTCAATCAATATTGAAACAATCTTTGTGAATATGAGAAAAGTCTCCGCAAGATGGGTCCCAAAAATGTTAACCGACAATCAGAAATAAAATTGACTTGACATTTCAAAGATATTGTTGGACAAGTTTCAAGAAGATTCTGAAAACTTTTTGTCTCGTTTCGTAACAATGGACGAAACATGGGTCCATCATTTTGATTCCAAGACAAAACGACAATCTTCTCAATGGAAACGGCCATCATCACCGACCACGAAGAAGTTTCGTGCCTTGGCATCGGCTGGCAAGGTTATGGCTTCAATATTTTGGAACTCAGAAGGGATATTGTTGATTGATTACCTGGAACGTGGAACCACTATTACAGGCCAGTATTATGCAGCTTTAGTTCCCAAGTTGAGGAATGCCATCAAAGAGAAAAGGAGAGGGAAACTTCGAGGGGGCGTGCTGTTTCATCACGACAACGCACCCGCGCACAGGTCGGCAGTTGCGATGGCTGCCATTCAGCAAGCTGGTTGCGAATTGGTTGACCACTCCCCTTATTCACCAGATCTGGCGCCTAGCGATTTTTATCTGTTCCCCAAATTGAAAGAGTACTTAAGGGGAAACAGGGTACGAAGACGATAACGAGGTAATGGATGCCGTGGAGAGCTTTTTGCAGGACCAAGACAAATCTTTTTTTTGAAGGAATTGAAGCCTTGGAAAAGCGCTGGACTCGGTGTGTAGAGAGACTCGGAGGCTTTGTAGAAAAATAAATTATTAAGTTATCAATAGTCATTATACTCTATCTCATTCTCACTACTTTTTGATCCCTCCTCGTACAATGTTTAGACTCCACGCGAATGAGCTGGTAGTAGTGCTCTGCCATAGTAAGTTTAATTTTGCTATTAAAATTCATACTATTTGATGGCGTGATTTTTTTTAAACATTTTGATCTATATTTTAGCACTTGACATACTCCGCTACTCTTAAAGTACAAATCATAATTTGTGAATAAGGAAAACGATATATTGGATGCATGTAAATGCGTTCCGATAGAGGGCGTTGGTCGTTAAGACAAATGTGATAAGGAGTTTGAGTATGTCTAAAAGATAGTACTGTAGCTCAGTGGATTAGAGCACTTTCTGATATTTACGCGAATGTTACACATTTTGAAATAAAACTACGTTTACGGAATCTATCGCGTTTACTTGATTTTACTCCTATCCCGACGTTTCGAATACTTTACAGCATTCATGATCACGGGTGGACTTAGATGATAGACGTCCAAGGTTGATATGTTATTTCAACGGTTTCATCTACCCACAGTATATGATTTTACAAAATTTTTAGTTTATTTATTTTAACCCACCTAATATTCGTTTAGAAACACAGTGAAAATATCTACTTCAAATGTTTATGCTTACAATGTATGAGACTTTAAATTAGTATATTAAAATGAGTATAATACTCCTCTTTAAATTGCAAAATTTTTGTTTTTATTTAGTGCTCAAAAATTCTACCACAAACTACCAATTACTACCAGTAAGAAGACAATCTTGGTTATTAGTTTATATTATTAAATATATTGATTTTGCCAAAAGCTAAGACTAAGACGCTACCACCGGATCGGAACGCGGCCTGACTGAGAAAGATCCGGCCAGAAAACTCAGTAGGCTACAACTGTTATGGATTATTAAATTTTGTACGGAATTACTGAGATCTAATAAGGTTTAAATTTTAAATTTTTTATAAAAGGCAAAAACTAATCACTACTGTGGGTTAGCTAACACAGTTAGCGCTTATTGTGTAGATAAAACCCACAGTAGTGATTAGTTTTTGCCTTTTATAAAAAATTTAAAATTTAAACCTTATTAGATCTCAGTAATTCCGTACAAAATTTAATAATCCATAACAGTTGTAGCCTACTGAGTTTTCTGGCCGGATCTTTCTCAGTCAGGCCGCGTTCCGATCCGGTGATAGCGTCTTAGTCTTAGCTTTTGGCAAAATCAATATATTTAATAATATAAACTAATAACCAAGATTGTCTTCTTACTGGTAGTAATTGGTAGTTTGTGGTAGAATTTTTGAGCACTAAATAAAAACAAAAATTTTGCAATTTAAAGAGGAGTATTATACTCATTTTAATATACTAATTTAAAGTCTCATACATTGTAAGCATAAACATTTGAAGTAGATATTTTCACTGTGTTTCTAAACGAATATTAGGTGGGTTAAAATAAATAAACCAAAAATTTTGTAAAATCATATACTGTGGGTAGATGAAACCGTTGAATTAACATATCAACCTTGGACGTCTATCATCTAAGTCCACCCGTGATCATGAATGCTGTAAAGTATTCGAAACGTCGGGATAGGAGTAAAATCAAGTAAACGCGATAGATTCCGTAAACGTAGTTTTATTTCAAAATGGATTAGAGCACTTCCCCGGATAGGAAGGGACACAGGTTCGATTCCCGCCTGTACTAAAATACCCTTTTTCCTTATTCACAAATTATGATTTGTACTTTAAGAGTAGCGGAGCATGTCAAGTGCTAAAATATAGATCAAAATGTTTAAAAAAAAATCACGCCATCAAATAGTATGAATTTTAATTGCAAAATTAAACTTACTATATTGGATGCATGAAAATGCGTTCCGATAGAGGGCGTTGGTCGTTAAGACAAATGTGATAAGGAGTTTGGGTATGTCTAAAAGATAGTACTGTAGCTCAGTGGATTAAAGCACTTCCCCGGATAGAAAGGGACGCAGGTTCGATTCCCGCCTGTACTAAAATACTCTTTTTCCTTATTCACAAATTATTTGTACTTTAAGAATAGCGGAGCATGTCAAGTGCTAAAATATATATCAAAATGGTCTAATGAATCTAAACCATATAACACTGTGATAAAACAAACTATATTATCTAAAGTCTATGGACATATACTTTACTTTTTGCTAGGGAGGGAAAAAATGTACCTAGCGGCAGACCCCGTCGTTCGGGGCAACCAACAGGGTAGTATGGGGCTCTCACCCAATAAATAAACCCGCCGTGTATCATCTCCGCGGACCACTGTTACATGCTCTTTGGACCACTAGAACTGTGTGACAATATGGTTAATTACAAAGCTTGACGCTTCCCATAACCATGGCATGCAAAAATAAAAACCGTCCAAAACCACAATGTTTATAAAAAAGAATAAGAAGTACAAACACTAAACAATGAATTAATACATTATTATTATAACTTAATAACCTCAAATTTCTCGAAACGAACTATCAAAAGCGCGAAAGTACCTAACTCTTCGTCTTCTCCGATAATGTACTTATTTACTCATATTACTCTGTCACCGGCTCTGTCGCTCGCGTTCGTTTCGTTAAGAATGATGAAACGATAGAGCTAATAGACCGATTAACAGTTAGCGTTCGGAAACGTTTCTTCTAGTACAGTGCAAAGATACGTTTCCTAATCGGTCATCGTTCGCAAACTACACAAGACTACCGTCCAGATGCTTTGCCAATTCAGCCATCGTGACAATTGCTCCTGACTGCTAATTTCGATAACACATTCATACTTAACGTCTTTGGGTGATGCCTGCGCCATCTGTCGGAAGTATTTTCATACATTATACCGACCAGGTAAACTTAATTTCACAATCAAGATTTTTACCTAATAATGAAACCCAAACCCTATAAATATTTATATATATTTTTAGCATTTGACATGCTTAGCACTATACATTAAACACAAATAATAAAATATTGTGAACAGCGCCATCTCTACAAATTTATACGCAACAGTTCGTACACACCATGGTCTAATTTTTCTTTTATACAAGTGCTCGCTGTAAAACACAGATGACGTTACTAAGCTAATACAACCACAATTAAAAAGAAATACTAAAGTCTCGGGTTTGAGTTCATAATAAAGTTAGTATCGCTCCACATTTCTATCACCCTGCCAATCCAACTCATATGCTCCTTTAATGGGTGAGGGCCCCACACTATCGTAGTGGTGTGTGTATAATTTTTTGTTACCAGGCTCAACAAAAAAGAGGTTGATAGTAAGTATGCATGTGATACCTCTGGTTTTGCTAGTTTGTCCTCTTTGCAGAATAAAAAAGTTAAGATCCACAGAATATTGAGCCTTATTCCTAAGATTAAAAGCTTCTTATAAAATGGCTATAATGCTACAGGCATAGCTATTGCCCTTTCATGTTTTCTCCGTAAGGACATCACGAGTGCTGTTTATCATAGTCAGGCTGTCCACGAACACTTTCTCTGAAATCGTGACGGCTTATTACTATTCGGCCGTCGCTCCAAATGTAATGGCGCAATGATATACGTAATACAGAGAAATTGCATTAGTTGGGAATACGATAAACGAAGTTCGGAGTGCGTACCTACTCCAGTTCCAACGATCGTTTGATGCAGGCACATGAAAGATCATTGTGGCGCTCTCTCAGTGAAGCCTATGTAGGTATTGGACGATGTAAAGATGGATGAATGGATGGAAGTTTGATTATCTGCGCGGCTAGCAAAATATGCAAGTTCGTAAGACATGATACTGCCTCTCGAGTAGCGGCGAACTTCACTAAAGCCCCCAATAGATGTGATTGTTACCAACATCATCAACAATATTGTTCTAAAACCCTAATGAATTACACACACATAAACCTTTCTCATTAATCACTCTATCCATTACGTAAGCCTCATCAAAATCCGTTAAGTAGTTTTGAGTTTATTGCACAGATACGAGAATACATTAAGTAATCAATATTACCTACAGAATTTTCATAGAATATTTTAACGAATAAACGCTTTTAGTCGTTAAGCTACCACGACCTTGCTCAAAGACTCCAATCTATACATCTGATATCCCGCTCGTACTAAAATACTCTTTTTCCTTATTCACAAATTATAATTTGTACTTGAAGGGTAGCTGAACATGACAAGTGCTAAAATATAGATCAAAATGTTTGAAAAATCACGCCATCAAATAGTATGAATTTTAATTGCAAAATTAAACTTACTACATTGGATGAATGCATGTAAATGCATTGCCGATAGAGGGCGTTGGTCGTAAAGACAAATGTGATGAAGAAATTCGGTATTTCCAGAAATGGTACGATAGCTCAATGGATTAGAGCACTTCCCCGGAAAGGAAGGGACGCAGGTTCGTTTCCCGCTCGTACTAAAATACTCTTTTTCCTTATTCACAAATTATAATTTGTATCTGATATCTTGTTAAGATCATTAGGATTTTCTAGTGGCAGAACCTTGCTTATCCCAGCATGTGTCCGTGTGGTGACCGACTAAGAATACAAATGTCACCCCCCATCCTTTCCCGCGTGTGTTGTACAAGGCGACTAAGGAAAGTAAGCAATTATCACCCATTGCATTACTGGTGGTAGGGATGGATACCAAGTGAGAGTACTCGCTTGCTATCGGGCCCGAACGGGTCTCCTGCCTGTGTGACCGCTCATGAAGCACGTCAGTGTGTTTTGGCTGTAGCAGGAGATAACCGTTTATCGTATTTTGATATCATTTCATATCTGTGAAATAAAATGGAATGGCAGTGGCTTGACAATACTCTCGGTATAGCTGAGTCCATGAGCAATGGTTACCACTTATCATCAGGTGGGCCGTAGATCGTCTGCCATCATTAATAATAAAAAAAATTAATAGGCCTGCTCGATCGGGGAAGTACCTCCCTCTCACATAAGATCAGCGTGTAACACCGATAGTTACTCCTACCGTTGTGTTTCGTATGGTGAGTAAGAGCGCCGGAGACCCAAATCCCCTACCTATCCACTCCTTAGTATCTATCCTATCTTTATTATCCTTCCTCTCCATCTCATATGCCTTTCCTTGGAGAAAACGACGTACGAGTGACGCCTCTGGTGTTGCTTGCATCTATAGGCTACTGTAACCGCTTACCATCAAGTAAGCCGTATGCATGTATGCCACTCACTTTGTATTAAAAAAAAACTTAGGAAACATCATGAGGGTTGATGGTGATGTTTAAGATCAGTTTATTATGCAGACAACTAAAAAACAAACACACAAAGATTAGATTTTACACAAACTTCAAAAGTGATTCGTTGTGCAACCGCTGTAGCAAAGTGTTACGGTGTTTTATGTAGATGATGTAATATAATATATTATATCACTTGTATATATTTACACAGTCTTTAGATCATTGTGCATTGATAGCGCATGTTCCAGATTAACGTCTTAATTATTAAGATTGTAGATGTGGAACTAATGGGCGACATTGGACGGTATATTCGAATGCAGTGAAAAAGTTACGTATTTTATTGTGGACTGATGGGACTTACAGATATGTTTGAAATATCCCCTATGATATCTACCACAATAATAGTGGCATCCATTATCGTGATTAGTGGGACACAGCCAAGTCCAAGTTTGAAACTCTAATTTTACAAGTTGCCTCGGCCGAATACGTCCCGTTACGACCTCTTCTTGTGGCCCTGAGATCTACTTACTTATTGTCACGCCTTGTCCCTTGCGGGGTAGGCAGAGAGAACAGGGTGCCAAAAGGCTCTATTCTTTCATACATTTCTCACTCCCACGACATTCATAATTCTCTTCATACACGCTCGCGGCTTCGAAGACTCCTGACTCCACCTTCCTTCAATACATGACCGATTTGGTCTAGGTAGGTGAGTCTCGGTCTCCCCCTGTACCTACATCTATCTTTAAAACCTACTCGCTCTCTTACGTCGTCGTTACGAATGCGGTCAGTCAGCTTAACTCCACAGATTTTCCACAGACATCACATTTCGACTGCTTTGATTTTACTCTCATGCTCCGTTTTGCATACCTAACTCTCGCTCCCATACGAGTATAATAATATTGGGACAATTACAGCGTTGTGTATTGTGACACCTGCTTTCTGGCTGAGGTGGAGGCTGCTGAGAAATTGTCCCATGGCTCTGTTCACTCTATTTCCCGCATTTATTCTTCGTCAATGGTGTACCTTAGATCCCGATTGAATCCACATCCAAGATGTACATATTCTTCTACTTGTGCTGATGTCCGGAGCTCTATAATATATTTAATAAATCATTAGCCACCATTCAACTGATATTATCTGCAACTCAAATAATATTCACAGAGTTTTCGCTCGTCCCTACATTGTACACGGTTATTTTATTATTAATCAAGTTCCTAGTGCCCCATCAAATATTTGTCTCTAATATAGGAATAAAATACCAGTATTGGGCTAGAAACTAATTTTAATGAAAGTGGAATAAGAGAATTTTTCTACGAGCAGTTTTCGAACTTGCGCCTCCTCTATCCGGGAAAAAGATGATCTTTCTCCACTTTTACAAAAAAAAAAAATTTGTAGTGGCTGTTATTCCAAAAGCCAAAAATCACAATGAAATTATATATAGTATTTGGAATTAAAAGACTATTTCAAAGTCATTATTATTTTTCATAGTCTCCTACAATGTATAAGGGTAGAATCCCAGAAGCTAGCTTTTGACACTGTTAAGAATTTTAATCCGGAACATCGTAGTAAGATTATTTATACATACATGTAAACTATGAGGCTAAGCTTGGATAGCTCTGTTCTCAGAAAATAAATCTATTTGTTATTTCAATATTGGCCTTGTCAATTTCGTTTGTCCAAATGAGTTTATTGCCTCCCATAAAATATCGTCTTGGTAACGTTTGGTCATCTTACGTAACGGAGGTAGGCAAGAGCATATTATAATTTATTAATTGGCAACACCCATACAGACTAGACACAATACAACACAATGAAATTTCAATTCAATAGAATTTTCTAGGCCATTTTAACGATTCACATACATATTTTTTGGTGGAAGGACTTTACTACTGACAGCAACAATGGGCTAGCTCAACAGAGAATGTACCATCCCAGTGATATAAATCAGCTCAATTTAACAATATTCTTACTGTAGCGTTTTGTCCAGCGAGGAGGAGCGCTTGAGGCTCTATAACGTACTACCTATTTTGCTTTTTTCTTCAGTTGGCAGTCTATCCATCCATCAGCCTTTCAATGTCCACTGGGAGCGGGGAGGCCTATGTTCAGACATAGGCCTCCCCAAGAGAATGCCACAACGAGCGGTCCTGCGCCGACCGCATCCAACGCCCTCCACGGCTTTGACCAGATCATCGGTCCCATTTTTTGTTGCGTGCTCATTATGGGGGATAGTGTCGTACTAGCCACGCTTGGCAGTTGGGTTGGCGATCGCAGTGGAGCTGTTAATACTCGAGGGAGTGCTGCTACCACTTCCACGGTATTCCCTCAGTCGGCTCTTACGGCTCCCGTGGGTAGAGAGGGGTGGGGCAATTCTAAAGCCAGCCCCACACGGCATTACTCGAGTGATATCTCTGTTGTATGGTAGTGCTTAGTGGTAAAACTAAGGGCTGCAAATTCATTGGTATGGGCTGTTGGCAACTGCAACATTAAAGTACATATTTTTGTATTGTGGAAACGCTAATAAAACTGTTTCCACAATACAAAAATATGTACTTTAGTGTTGTTTTTACTTTAATGCTTTCCTATTAGCGCAGTCTGCGACTGACCTGCAAACCCTAGTCGACGTTATGACAGAAGATTGTAAGAAAAAATCGGTCGATCTTCAACTTCTCGAATATAGACATAGAACGGCCAGTCTCTCGGTAACATAATTGTTTAACGTGGACATTTTTTTAATACCAGGGGAGTGGGCAGCAGCACTCCCTCAAGTATTAACAACATCCACTGCGATCGCCAACCCACCTGCCAAGCGTGGCGATTACGGCCCTATCCCTCATATGAGCGAAACACATGTTGTGGCGTTCTTTTGGGGAGGCCTATGTCCAGCAGTGGACTTCGAAAGGCTGATGGATGGATGGATGGACGTTTTTTTATACTACGTGGATAGCAAACAAATATTCGGTCTACCTGTGGCTGGTTACCGTAGCCTATAGACCTTAACAATATCAGAGGCATCACTCGCGCCACGCTAACATAAATGAAAGGCTTAAGAGAGAGCAGGGATAATGAGGGGTAAGTAGTATTTGACCTCCGGCTCTTTGGCTCTCTCACTCAGCGTTCAAAATTCAACAGTAAAAGTGGCTACAGTTATTGCACGCTGAACTTCTGTGAATGGGTGCTAATTCCTTCGTCTAGCTGGCTCATTCATGCTGGGACAAGCAAGGCTTTACCACCAGCTACATTAACTGTGTATTTACTAAAACTGTTACAACGAAAAAAAAGCGAGTGACATGCTAAGCTACGATTCTTCTGTCTGCAGTAGAAGCGTTATCGTCTTAGCGGCTGCTGCAGATATTACCCGCAATAACAAATTTCATTTTCACTTTCTTTTGTAGTTTTACTCCATTGGTAGTGTATTACATTACGCCGGATAGATGATGTTAGTCTCAAAATAAGGCTGAGTATGAAATCAGAGTATTTTTACTTTTTTATCATGTTCATCCCGGCTGTGGTTGCCAGTGCTAGTAGAATACATTGTTACAACTGTTCTAATCTTTTTTTTTATCCATGCGGTGATAACAATATAAGTGTTACCTGCCTATTATTTCCGATGTCGTACAAGGCGACAAAGGAAAATAAGCAATTATCACTCATTGCATCATGGTTGAGTACCAATTAATCGGGGCGTAGCTCAGATGGTAGATCGCTCGCTTAGTAGGCGAAAGATATCGGTTCGATACGCGGCGCCTCCAAGTTCAACTCTTCTTCACCACTGAAGTAATCCAACATAGTACCAGTGGCCCGCCAACACAGGCGGAGAGACGGCACACGACGGGTTTCTTTAGTGGGTGAGGGCCCCACATTACCCTGTTCATTTCCGCGAAAGACGGGGTGTGCAGTTAGATACATTTACCCCCTTTACAAGAAAAAAAGGTTTGTGTACCAATTGAGAGTACTCACTTGTTATCGGGCTGGAGCGGGTTGGTTCCAAAGTCTGTCGTATGACTATAAGGTGAAGGTGTGAACAGGCATCTCAATTTGGTTTAGTCGTAGTGAGAAATGAAATAAAATGGTGGCTGGCAGTATTATTAGTACTGCTATGGAGTCCATTAGCGGCGGTTACCACTTACCATCAGGAGACCCGCAGCTCGTCTGTCATAAGAAGCAATAACAATTATAATACTTACCCGTTCTAAAGATAATTATTACTCTGCATAAGTAATGGTCCGAATCATATTACGTGTGTATGCTCGTATTATGGTCAGGGTTAATTATATACGAATTAACGAGTGTTTCGTCAGAACCAGTGACTGCAGAACGATGACGACGTTAAATAAATATTCAACAAGAAATAACTCTTAGAACAAGATGACTATAAATATTTTAGATTTGAAACGTGACTTAAAAAAATATGTCCCAAATTTTCTACCCAATAAGCTACTGTGACTACTCAATTTCTACTCTAAAAGTGCGGAACTATAACGCATACCCCGTCTTTCGGGCTAGCTAACAGGGGTAGTAACTAGTAGGGCCTCCACTTACTAAACTACAACTGGAAGACACTACTTCAGTTGTCCGCTGGTGGCTAACTATTTTGAGTACCCCCTTTGAGCGACGCTTCCAGGCACCAGAGCATCGCACATTCATGGCACTGCGAATGGTGGACGTTTCCCGGTCCATCCACTCGTGGCCTCAGCTGGGGCGGCATCAGGCGCAGGTACTCACGCCTGCGCTGCCTATGTCACTGGCGGTGGTTCGGGTCAGCGAAAGCATCTAACCGCGGCCCAATTCCTGTCACTGCCGAGTATCGCTCTGACGACCCTCGGTCAAGAGATCCCCACCTATTGCTGACGAGATCACGGCGCTGCTCGGCCCAAAACTATTACAATCGCGCGTGGATTAGACAATTATGTGGTTAAGTTAGTAATTAAATTCTGCAGTAATGAAGTCACAGGTTTATCTATTCTAGTGTGAGATAAGGCAAGCCGAGTATTAACTGCCACTTTGGTCTAATGGTAGTGTATGCAACTAAGAATCACAAAGTCTCGGGTTCGGTTCCTGCGTCAACAACAAAAAGTTATCAGGTTTTTTGTCAAAAAATTCTTAATAGCAGTTCGGAGCTAGGAAGTTTGTAATGTTTCACTCTCGTACCTGATCCACGTTAAGCTATTATATGACAAAAAATATTACATGGAACTTTCCCTAACTTAGATATTAGAATGACCGATTTTAGAAAATTGATTACAGATTTTAAACACTCCAAAACTAAATTTTTATACTAAACTTTATACTTACAAAAAATCTGAATATATTGATATTCGCGAAATCAGCTTTCTAAACATTATTATTTAATAGCTTGCTTTTGCAACTTTCTAAAATATTCGATTGGCATATTTCTATTGGCAATATGGACGTCCCGCCAGAAACACAAAAAAAATCGTGTAAATATGATAAAAATCTCCGTCATACGCATTGATCTATAAATTTTTTATACATCAATTCTCATACGTCGTAAAATTACAACTAGATCTAAGCCCTTTTCTTAAGTTTTAAAGGAAGCGTTTCTCTTTGTCAGAAACTTAAATATTACTTCTTATAGTGCGGAAAGATTGGATAGATTATCTTCCATCGTGCTCGTTAGAATGAATGCATAATTTGACAGCGGCTTCTAAACATTTGCCCGCGTAACCTTTTGCGGAACTGAAAGTGCGAGTAGCTAAGTTCACGTTTCATAATATTATATACAGTTACAATGGTCATGTTACACTCACTTGTGTGGATATTAGTAAGTACTCGTAGCTAATGATGTCTTGTTATAACCGACGCGATATTGAAGAGGTAGCTTATAAGTCATCATACAATACTTATTTATACAAAGCTTTGAAAAATAAGTTCGCTAAATAAATGGTCTAGTGATTTAAGTTGGTTCGTTTCTCATACAGGACAGTTGCTGTGTGATCCACAAATCGTTGTTCAGAGTCAGGGTATATTTTATGACATTTATATGTATTTGTATGTTTGGAAGTTCACCGCGTTTTTTGGAATATTTTGTTCCTATCTCTACTACCGTTTACCCGGTCGGGCAACTACAGTAACCACTTAGCTCTCATGCTTACTTATAAAAAATCGCAAAGATAGATTGTATTTGCTTGATTTGTTATTTCTAAAGAATAAGCTATAGTTTCAATTATATCTTTATCAATTAAAAGCTTCGGTATTGGATTCGATATGCATTGTAGTGTTCGACCGCGTCATCTTTGGCATCGTGTGAGGGACAACGCTCGCAATTTGGCAATATGAAGTTCTTGCGTTATCCACCTCATATCCTTTTTTGATAAACCGGACTTGTTTATATGTTAATTTTACTGGATATATAGGCCGATACTTAGCAAGACATGTATTACAGATCTTAAATATAAAAGATATTATTACCAGCTTGTTAAATCTGCCAAGCTGTTACGGGCAAAAATTTAATTCAACTTTTAATTCAACAAGCATATTACGCATATCCCGGCGAAACTCCTTAATGCGATAAAAATATTCTGTTGGTTTATTCAGGCCACTGTTTATTTGATGTTTTATATCAAATTTAAGTGAAATCAGTTATGTCTGTTGTTCGAAAAACACAATTTTTTTGTGATGGGGTTTTTCAACGCATTGCAGCAGACTTTTCGTATGCTCTTAAATCTTTTAATTTGAGAGAGTGGCAGTTATCTTCATAACAATTCTGTTAGAAGTGTTTTCTACTTTTATCCCCTATTATGCAAAAGCGCTGATGTAGGTTTAGTTGCAAGGGGTAGATGGACGCGGGAAAGTCTCCCACCCACAATGGCTCCAGCGAAGGTGTGACGCTCTGGTGTGCGGAAGCGTCACTCAGAAAGGGTACCCGAATGTAACACAGTTCCAGTGGTCCCGAACGACGGGATGTGCGTAGGTGGCAAACAACATACTGCCCACCTAATGGTAAGCGGTTACCGCAGCCTATAGATGCTAGCAGCACCAGACGTGTCAGTTGTGCGTCGCCAATGCCAAGAAAACGGATAGGAGATGGATAGGAAAGATATTACAGTGAGCATAGGTAGGATACTAAAGAGAGGATAGAAAGGATAACAAGGAGAGGATAGGGAGGGGATTTGGACTTTCGGTGGTCTCTCTCACCGTTGGTGTTATTTCCAACTGATCTTTTGTGAGACAGTGGTACCTACTTCCCCGATCGAGCTGGTCCATTCACGCTGGGATAAGCAAGGCTCTATACCTTCTTAGCAAAAAAAGGGCGGACATCAGCCATTCATCTCTTTCTGAATAAATACCTACATATGTATAGCCAGCGAGTCGATTCTAACTAGGGTCTTGCAAGTATAAAAGGATTATGTGTATATAACTACTAAAAGCTGTGAGGGGCCGGCTATAGAATTGTCCCACCCCTCTCCACCCATGGGAGTAGTAAGAGCCGACTGAGGGAGACCGGGGGAGTGGGCAGTAGCACTCTTTCGAACAACATCCACTGTGATCGCCAACCCGCCTGCCAAGCGTGGCGATAACGCCACTATACCCCCAATTTGGGGAGGCCCAAGTGTCAGCAGTGGACGTCGAAAGGCTGATGGATGGATGGACTGTATTAGGCTATTTATGTGTCTCTTAACACAATCATTTTTATATATTCTAAAATATTATTATTCCGCTACTAAATTGGGAACTAAATCTAGGTATAACCTAAAAACTAGCTGTTATCTGTGGTGTTGTCTGGGCAAATGATAGATAAATATTTCCTTTCTCTTATGCTTATGGGTCAAGGGATTCGCGACAAGTAGATTTAACGAGTTATGTCAGCTCAGCCTCAAGAGATCTTACATCTCATTCTGAAATATAAAACTACTAAATTCTGCTCGCGACTTAGCGTATTTTTTATAATTGCGTCATTTGCGCAGATACGTTTCTCTATCTTTGTATATTAATATTATATCTCTATACAAAAAACACAACTGTTTTTTAGGGATAACGAGTAGCGATTTCGGAGTACATATGTATACAAAATGTTATCGTTATAGGTTGAGTAATTACGTCGTGAAAACGTAAGAAACAAACCCACTTTCGAATTTATAATGTTTGTTAAGTTTCAACTGCCTCTAATGAAACTTGTTAAATATTTTATTCGATATACGATCAACTCATCATCATGCAGCTCACTATTACATGGATTAATTTTTTTATGATATCTATCACGTAAAATTACTTGTCCTGACTGATAAACAACGCAGAGCCGAAACTACTATGACTACAGAGCTAGAGAAAAATTTGGAACGTATGTTTATCTTTTATCCGTGGACTTCCTTTCCCGCGGGTGTCGTACAAAGCGACTAAGGAAAGTAAGCAATTATCACCCATTGCATTACTGGTGGTAGGACTGGGTACCAAGTGAGAGTATTCACTTGCTATCGGGCCCGAATGGATCGGTACCACCGTCTCCTGTGTAACCGGTCATGAATCACGTCAGTGTGTTTCGGCTGTAGCAGAAACCGTTTGTTCTTTCATTTCATATCTGAGAAATGATGGTACGCAGTGGCTTAACAATACTCTTGGTATAGTTGAGTCCATGACCGACGGTTGGTAAGCTGTCGGTAAATAAGATAAGTGGTAGCTTACCATTAGGTGGGACTTGCCTCGTCTGCCATCACTAGCAATAAAAAAAATATCCTACAAACGGATTGTTGGAAATTCCAACTAAGGGAACTTTAAAAATTGTAGAGGGAACTTTGTATGAAAGTCTTTGGTCTTTGTATATTCACATATTATGTAGGGAAATGCGGGGCTAAATTTTGTTCGGGAGCATTGGTTTTTAATTTTCACATTTTCATGGAAAGTATTGGATGGATAAGGTTTGTATGGAAGCGTAGATTTTTAAATATAGGAACTCAAAAGGTGTATCCACTCATGGGAATAAATAAAAACTATCGGCTGCTTTTGGACTCAGAGTTTTGGATTTTGCTATTTGTTTAATGAATTGTGTAAGTTTGTATGGGAATGTAGGTTGTTTTTAAATAAGAATATACAATATATATTCTTGGTATTTATTCTGTTATTATACCTGAAACACACGTGCAAGGCTGCTGCCTAGTAACATAGAATAAAATAAGCTCGTAGCAGGTGGAAATGCTCACCTAACATGTCTAATGAATTCCATTAATATTCCGGATCTTCATACTCGTTTTACAACATTAAAGATCTCTCTAACGAATACGGGTTTATCAGAATCTATATTAATACTTATGATTGCTTTATTTATATAGATACTAGACTTTGCCGGTGGCTGCGCCTAACCAAGATCTTAGATCAAGTATATTTAAGAGTCTTGACATAGTAGCGGGATAAAAGGTATAGATACCAGCTTTTAAGTATATTCAAGAGCTATCAAATAAAATCATCACCTGTACTGTAGATTTTACGTGATTTGCAAACAAACTAACGGGCAAAAATTATAAAAAAAGTTATTTAATTTTCAGATACGCCAAATTTTTTTTTCTGAACTTTTTAAATGTAATACAAATGCTACTATCAGCCTTTTTTGAAATAAAACTTCGTTTACGGAATCTATCGCGTTTACTTAATTTTACTACTATCCCGACGTTTCGAATACTTTACAGCATTCATGATCACGGGTGGACTTAGATGATAGACGTCCAAAGCTGATATGTATCGAATACTTTACAGCATTCATGATCACGGGTGGACTTAGATGATAGACGTCCAAAGCTGATATGTGATACTGTACATATCAGCTTTGGACGTCTATCATCTAAGTCCACCCGTGATCATGAATGCTGTAAAGTATTCGAAACGTCGGGATAGTAGTAAAATTAAGTAAACGCGATAGATTCCGTAAACGAAGTTTTATTTCAAAATGTGTAACATTCGCGTAAATATCAGAAAGTATTACTATCAGCCTTTTAAATTCCATAGAGATTTATCTCCTGGTAAGCTTAATAGCATCAAACGTGTTTTTCGATATAATCACGTTAAGATGCGTAACACTCACGCTATCTCCAACTTACGCAATCACATTACAGATCAGATCCGCTATTGTCCCTACATTACATAAACAAAACCAGCTTGGGCTTCCAAACAATTTATTTTTAACATATAAACGTATAAAACTGTAATGTTACACAATAACACATTCACTGTCTCTTACACGGCTTGCGTCACCAATAAATTAAGTATAACTCGAAGGTGTCTTCAATAGGAGGCAGGTGGTTGCATCAGCCAAGCGTACACTATGCAATTGCCTCTCAAATATGGCATCACACGCTCGATTAGACAGCAAAAAGTCATCACAGTCCGACACCGAAGCAGTCTCTCCTCATTCTTGTGATTAATATTGGTGTATCAACGTTTTGGTACCTGCAACTACACCTCCTCCCAGTTTTAACAAAATATTTTAATTAATTGCGGCCGACCTGGTCGATCTGACTCTGAAGGTTGTTGATTACCTCAGAGGGTACCTGGTCACCTAAGATCTCGAACAAGTTAATCCTCTGGTTCACGGGAATGGATTCATAAGCCGCCAGTTCAATACCTTCTTGTACCTGAGAATAAAGATAATTAATTAGCGAAAACTAATTTGTAATAAGTACGGAAGCTTTTTCTAAATATTTCTGGATTTAGTGGATTCTGAGAATTGTTATTTATATATAGGGATTAGATACTGTTTATAATGATAATGTTTATCAGAGCAGTTGAAGTCCTAATCTAAGAGATTTGTTAGAAAGTGAAATTCCACGGGACGACAGCGATCTGATGAAATTTAAAAATTCAAATGGATAATTTAAGGTTAATATATTTTAAGGCTAAAATTTATACGATTCAATATTATATAATAGATGAATTAGAGAGATTTCTTGTGTAGATTTCATGTAAGTTTCCGTTAGAAAACGCAATACTATAAAGGAAGTTAAAATAAAAACGGTAGTTTTAACTTCCTGAGATGATCAGATACATGAGCGGGAAAAAATAAAAAATTTGTATATTACGTTGACGGATGTGTATAGCAAATTAATGTGTCTAAACATAAATTAATTATCTTTATATAAAAATAACTATCCCATCGTAACTACGGAACCAATCATCATTCAATCAATAGTCTGGAGCCTAGAAAAGGTCGTATACCTACTCCTTATTGTTATAATAGGTATAGTTTCTAAACGTTGTTAATAAACGGTGTAAGATTGATCATTTTATATCTAATAGGATGACAAACAAACATGCGGCTCTCTCGATGGTAAGTGGTTACCGTAGACTACATACGTTAGTAGCACCAAGAACATCAGAGTTAATCTTACTGAAGGGACAGGAGATGGAGAATTAGGGAGGGGATGAGAGGTTTGAATGTGATTGTTTGGCAATTATTTCTTATTATGTATAAAGTGACATTCTAAATTATATTCATTTTAACCAGTACACAGTGTTTCATTTGATTTGTAGTGTTAATTTATTTTGTACAACTTTGAGTATTTAAAATTATGTACTCTTTCGTGATAAATTCAATTTTCTAAATCTATATAATGACAATTAAGATGGATCTCAAACAATAAACAGCTTGTGTTTAAATGTTTCTTTGAAAATTGTATATTATTCTCACCTTCTTATATTTGAGTATTTAAAATACTAAACAATTATTTTAAATGACTTATAAAGTTTAATTATAATATTTGTATAACTATTTTATTAATAACTATTAAATTATTTTGATTTTTTTCGTACTTAGACGTATATTTGTATTAGTATAGTATGTATAAAATATTAGTATTTATTAAACACAAAGTGAAAAATGTGAAATCGAAAATAACAGTCAGGAGCAGGATTTGAACCTGCATCTTCTGGATACCGTCCAGATGCTTTACCAATTCAGCCATCCTGACAATTGCTCCTGACTGCTAATTTCGATAACACATCATACTTAACGTCTTTGGGTTTAATGTATAGTGCTAAGCATGTCAAATGCTAAAAATATATATAAAAATATCTAAATATTAGTATTTACCTTGAATTTAACGGTGTTTTTTGCTAGATTATCCAAAATTGATATTGATTTTTATGTGTATTTGGTTATTTATACACGGGCTATTGTCTATTTAAATATATTTACTCTAAGAGTCGAATGTTCATCCAGGTTCACGAAGACTTCGTTCCTTTATGTATACCATTTACACATTTTCTTATTATTTCTATTTTATCGACACATTTTATTGCAATCTCTGCATTTATTTCAAGCATAATAACCAACACAAGTAGCCCCGAACTATTTGTAAGCCGCATTTTAGTATTCATACTGTGAGACCGAACCTATATATAACATTCGGGACGAAAGGTTTTTACCAAACCTAAACGGTCCCTGCGCAGTGATTTACGTTTATTTATACGTTACTTTTACCAAGACTTACCTTCTGGATTTCAGCGTCTTTGGGAATGAGGTGTGTGTTCTGTGCTTGTTTGATGGCTTCCCTGGTGTAGGCTGCCCCTTCCCTTTGTGGGGCAGCAGCTGTGCAGACCACCAGCACCAGAGCGCAGAGCACCACAGACTTCATTGTGATGTCGGGAAATAGTCTTACGACGGGTAACAAGCTGCTGAAGAAAGATATAGATTTAATTTTAATTTACTGAGGATGGCAGAGAAGTTGAGAAGGTTAGTTGAGTTTAAAATAGTAAAAATTAAATAAATTTAAAGCTTTTTGTTCAAAAGGAATAGTAGCCTTTCTAATAAAATGAGAAATCCAGGAGAACTTTCGATTCACAACTATTTCCTCAAAAGCTATTTTAAAACAAAATCTTAAATTGGAAATTTAACTCTAATTTAGATGTATTTTTTATAAAATGTAATTTTTTTCATTCCAAAGTTTTTTAAAAAATAACAAGAGAATGTCCCTTCGTGAAGTTTTAACGTAAAGCCTGTGATAACAGTTCACACTATCTATGTTTTAATCACACTATAATTTGTCGAATCTTTATCACATATATTATAAACAATAGATAATTCTAGAAACACTTCCTAAGTTACGTAAACGTGGACAAGATGCTTATCACTACGAAAGCTGGCTCAATACGCATAGTGTACACTTCACAACACACTTCCAATCTCGTAGAGTAAAAATGTTCTGTGTTTTCAATAGACTTAGCTAGTGTGGCCATATCTCACCTGAGAGAAGCGGAGTGTGCCGCGCGCGGCATCGCCCTGCTCATATACACTCCCCTCTCGGCGGGATATGCCCCTCTGACCACTTTCACTAGACCTGCGCCTGCGCAACTGTCCTGCCGATCTAAGCGTGGCCACGAGAACTACTCATCTGTAATTGATTATGATATATTAGCACGTAGAGTTCACGTACCAGGAAAAGTTTTCTAGTTTCTGTCGTCATAATATCTTATTCTTTTGGTGAATGTTTCACTTAGTACCACGATTTATAGATTCAGTGGATGTTCAAACACAGCTCAATATTTATTTCTATAACTTTCTGTCCTAACATTTGAAGTGGAAATTTAACAGTAAGTATCAGAAAATGATTGCCCTAGTACCTACTGCTGAGATTTTTGAACCAGTCAATCCACCATCTTTAGTAGAGTCGTTGTCATCGCCGTGTTATAACGCTCATTATTCATTGAGAGTGACGGAATAGGTTTTTTTATTATTTTATGTGGTGGCAGATGAGCCATCTGATGATAAATGGTAATCGTCGCTCATGGACTCAAATAAACAGATACCTAATGGAGGCCGGTCACACGGGAGATGGTGGTGCCAACCAGCTCGGGCCCGATAGCAAGTGTGTACTCCCACTTGGTACCCAGCCCTACCACCAGTCATGTAATGGATGATAATTACTTCCTCCCCTTAGTCGCCTTATACGATCCATGGGAAAGAACGAGGTGGTGACGGACTAAGAATACACTGGTATTCTTAGTCCGTGACCACACGGACCGAAGTAAGTCCGTGTCAGCGTATGCACTTATACACTATTGTTCTGTGCAGTTAGATATGACACAACAGAATCTAGCTAGTCACCTCCGTCATTGAATGAAGTAACCGAAATACGGTCAGAAAGATATCATTATCTATTACTGTTGACTACATGACCGTTGACCAGTACAAGTAGCTTGCCTGCCCTTTCTTTCTTTCTATTCAAGAATTTCCTTAATTTAATTCATCAAAGATACATCCAGCGCTATACCCTTCATGAGAACTATTTATATAGAAGTACTTCTTAAAATTAGCGCTACATGGCATATAAGACAGGAAACCCACATTAGTACTTTTTGAAATTAGTGCTATCTATGTGATTTATTGAAAACTACTTAGTAAGACCAATACATTATTAATTACTTATCAAATAATCAATTTTATTTTGAAAAATTATGAGGCGTGCAGTTTTGGATTTTCCAAAGTATTTTAGTTTAGCTCACATTCACACGTAAGCCCCTTTTCTTACAATCTTCATGACAATTATTTGTGTGATGAACACAGATATTTGTACTGCGTCTGCGTATATATATATATATAAATTATCCGTAATCTGGTACCCATAGCACAAGCGTGAAGCTTAGTTTGGGGCCAAAGGACGTTGTGTGAAATGTCCGCGAATATTCATCATTTATTAATTATAGGTATGCCTCCCCAATAGAGCCACAACGAGCGGTCCTGCCCCCTTAGAATGAAAAACGAAACGTTAGACGAACTTTCGTTTCGAGTCATTGTGATTGATCAACAGTCCGAAGCGTGATTCCTGATTAGTGTAGATGTCGACGCGTGATTCAAGCAACCAATCACAATGAAGCGAAACGAAAGTTCGTCTAACGTTTCGTTTTTCATTCTAAGGAGGCTGTAGAGATTACAGGTTCTGTGCGGTGGAGTCTTGCTGATTCCAGCATCATTGGCTTCGAAGACCTGGGAAATAACACTCTCTCACAGAATATTGCCGTGCAACAACCATAGATGTTTTTGATATTGTATTTCACTTAGCGAGTTACAGCACTTGAGATCCAAAATAGCTCCCCGTTTCTTCTTACTTTTTGTTAGCATACATTATTCTTTTAACCACCCTCTCTGTCCATAGGGATGACAACTAGTGATGCACCTGTTATTTCTGGAGTTATTATTGGAGAACCAATAGGTTAGAGTAACCGTTATTAATTAAGCGAGCCGTAATGATTATTCCTCATTGACGCTTGATTCCTCATATAATGACAAACGCTATCTTAGCGGCCAGAACTCAGTTGAGGATTAAATCTGACAGTCGGAATTAAAACATTGATTCTAAAGCGGCCCGTTCTCATCCGAACCACGTTTCGTACCAATCACTCGAGTTGTTTTGTGCATGTCATTTATAGAAAGTTTGCTAACAGACGTACCAAGAATACAAGTTCACTTTGTAAGCTGATGGTTTGACTTTTAAACTAACATGTCTATTTAAGAGTCAAGTCTTCACATTACAGATAATATCGAATAGTAGCATCAACATCCGTTCAGTAGTTTTTGCGTGATACACGAATAAGTAGATAAAAAATCTAAAAAAATTGTTTCGTGTTCCAAGCCTATATACTTAACCATTTTTTGTTAAGGCCGGGAAAAATGTACCTAACCGCAACGAACTGGATAGTGTAGGGCCTTCACCCACTAAATAGACCCATCGTGTGCCGTCTCTCCGCCTGTATTGGCGGGCCACTGGAACCATGTTACATTACTTCAGTGGTACACAGACACACAAGACAGTATTATTTTCTCAAATATCTTAAATGTACAGACACAGGACTCAGCTTTATAACAGTTAGAAAACATAAATACATACAAATATACATAAGCATAGATATACAAATACACCTACATAAATAATTGGAAATATATAAACTTTAGAATAACAATGCGCTCATAGTTACAAATAATAATTTTGAAGGAGCTTTTTTTGAATGTTGGCAATATTTTGGACTGCTTTACCAGCTTAGACAGTGCATTCCAGATATTCCATAATAAAGGATTTGTTAGAAAAGCTGAAATGAAATGGGATTTTCAATATCAAACTTTACCTTTAGATTGACCACTAAAAATCCAAGGCGCAAATCCTTTGGCAGGAAGCCACACGTAGATGTCGTCACAGTTAAAAAGTTTTAGCAATATTATATAGTAGCGGTAGCCAAACCACGACCTACTTGGACAGACATGTGAAACATTATTCCAGTAGGTTTCACATTCTGCGAACTCTCTGCTGCAGACTCAGACTAATAAAAATATAGACGGAGCATTACGAACAATCCAGTGAAGTCATATAACACCATGCCCAACTTGTAATTACACGCGCTCACGCACAAAAATACAAACAAAACCATGCCAAAACGAAGTGTTATAAAACACGAATGTTAACATGATTTCGTACTTACGTTGCGTACGTGAATACGTCGTCAGCGCCATAATATTCCCTATATGATTTGCTGTAAACTTACTTTATATTTTTACTTACTTTATGTTTTAAACATAATACATTTAAAAATGTAACCAAATTGCAGAGATTATTTCTTTCCGGTGACAACCCTTACACGCACACATCTATACTTATATATTATATTATTATAAGGAGGTAACGTTTGTGAGTTTGTGACGTTGTAAGGGGTAATCTCTGGATCTACTGAACCGATTTTCAAAATTATTTCACCAATAGAAAGCTACATTATTGTGGAGTATAACAATTTCCAAAATTAATTATGCATCTTTACTTAAACTTAAATAATGTAATCCAAGTTGTAAAAAATTGCTTTAATCGCGTGCGCTGCGGAAGCTATTGAGAATAGAACTAAACAATGTACTACAGTATTAAAGAACGTATTAAAATCTGTAAAAAAGTCCGCAATAGCATATGCCTATCTTCTACGGATAAATCACAATAACTGCTTTTTCTGTTAAAATTGTGGATTAAAAATAATTTTTGTGAAGCTTATTTAGCCCATATGGTATTAAGTAATTTATATCTTTATAAATATGTTTTAATTATATGGGACGAATGTACCATGAGTCATAGAGCTCATATTGAAGCCGTGAACCGTACGCTAAAAGACATCAGAAACTCAGACGCTGATATGGGTGGTGTACTTTGTTTACTTTTGTTTTTGCGGGCGATTTTCGGCAAATGCTGCCAGTAATAACAAAAGGCCGTGTGGGGCCGGCTTTAGAATTGTCCCACCCCTCTCCTCCCATGGGAGTCGTAAGAGCCGACTGAGCGGGATTACGGCCCTTATTCTTGGGGAGGCCTATGTCCAGCAGTGGACGTTAAAAGGTTGATGGATGGATGGATGGAATTAGAAAAGGAACACGCGCCGATGTCATCAGAGCATGCTTAAAATCATCATGCTTATGGAGTTCCGTTGAAACTCTCAATTTACGAACAAACATGAGAGCCCACTTGAGCGACAACTACGATAACGACTTTCCGCATCAACTACTGAATCTTGGAGAAGGAAAAATTTGCTGTCCTAATACCAACAGTAGGGATGACATTAAACTTGACAATCGGTTAGGTCACATATTACACAGGTTAGAAGATCTGATAGACGCAATATATCCCGGTCTTGAAAGTTTAATGGAAAGAGATTATCATTGGCTTTGTTCTAGGGCAATAGTCTCACCCAGAAACGATTCAGTGAATGAGATAAATAAAATAATTTTAGGAAAAATTCCCGGTCAAGTCAAACATTATAAGTCCATTGTCACGGTATGTAATATTGAGGATACAGTGCACTATCCTCAAGATTTTTTAAATTCTTTGAGTCCTTCTGGCTTACCTCCCCACGACCTTATGCTAAAAGTTGGCATTCCTATCATGCTTTTAAGGAACTTGAGACTCCCCAACATGTGTAATGGCACAAGGCTGCTCATAAAAGAGTTGCAGGAGAATATAATCGTGGCGACCATTCTCACAGGGCCAGCAGTGGGACAACTTGCTTATATTCCGCGGATACCCATGATTCCACCTGATTTACCTATACCGTTTAAAAGGTTACAGTATCCCGTCAAGGTCTCTTTTGCTCTCACTATTGATAAGTCCCAGAGTCATACATTTTCTCTGGTGGGCAGTGACCTGAGAAATTACTGTTTTTCCCATGGGCAGTTATATGTTGCCTGATCTCGGGTTGGAACTCCTGAAAGACAATATATTTTAGTACCAAATGATAACATTACTACTAATATAATTCTTCATTCTCGATATACTAATATAATAGTATATCGAGAAGTTTTGAACAATTAAAATAAGTAAACATGATATTTAGATATTTTTATATATATTTTTAGCATTTGTCTTAATTAATCGTATTTTTGGCCTTGCGGGTGGCGGACGTTCCCCAGTCCATCCACCCGCAGCCTCAGCTAGGGCGGCATGAGGCGCAAGTATTTGCGCCTGCGCCGCCCCGGTCGCTGGCGGCAGTTTGGGTCAGCGGAAGAATCCTCCTCCCTGGCCCTTTCCGCCGCTTCCTTCCGCGAGATAACCTCCTTGCAGAAGGCAGCGACCGCGGCCCAATTCCTGTCACTGCTAAGCATCGCTCTGACGACGCTCGGCAGCGAGAGGTCCCCCCCCATTTCCGCGACGAGTTCACGGCTCTGCTCGGCCCAAGCCGGGCACGACTCGAGCGTGTGCCGCGCCGTGTCCTCGTCACAGCCGCAGTGGTGACAGCCCGGAGTCGCTTCCCTCCTTGCGACTATGTGCAGATATCTGCCGAAGCAACCATGCCCCGACAGCATCTGCACGAGTCGGAAGGTAAGGACTCCATGCCTTCATGTCCGCCCACTCCTCCAGCACCGGCTGGAGCACCCTTACGGTCCAAAGATCGGCCCGGGGTGCCTCCAACCGTGCCCTCCATCTGGCCATGCCAGCTCGACGGGCGTCGCCCTGCCACCTGGCCACCTCCCTGGGTAGGGGGCAGATGAAAACATACCTACTATAATTATATTGATCTGTATTTTTAGCACTTGACATGCTCAACTACTTTAAAGTACAAATTATGATGGGAAACGAACCTGCGTCCCTTCCAATCCGGGGAAGTGCTCTAATCCACTGAGCTACCGCATCAGCCTTTGGCCATACCCAATTTCCTCATCACCATAATTACCTCTATTGACTGGGATCGTATCAAGTACGCAATAAACATTAGAATTGCCATTGCAATACATGTGTTGCAAACTGCAATGCAATGCAACTTCAAAATATTATAGCATCTCAGAAGCGCCGCGATGTTAAGCAATCGGCGGCAATGTGTGATTTGTAATCATCACTGCTGGAGCGCTACTCGTAATGTCTAGTCTCTCGTACAGTATGTTTCAGTTACATATTTTATGCAGTGATTGTCTAATGGAGTACTTCCCCGGATTGGAAGGGACGCAGGTTCGAATACCGCTCGTAGTAGTTAATTAGTAATTTCTCTTTTTCCACATTCACAATAATTTGTTTTATAAAGTAGCATTGTATTAGTCCATTATGGCATATACGTAAAAAACTAATACAAGAATTGACCAACCGGTAAATAATATTCGATTATAAAAAAAATTTTAAGGAGCGCCTTCTCTTGTTAATCTCTATATAATTTTCAATGCTATATACTCGTCTAAGCTAGAGGAGCACAAAGCACCAGGTCAGGGCAAAGGTTGCCTGTAACGCAACATCGCAAACGTGTTGTGTAACCGTGCCCTCTTCGCTTATCGTTACGTTTAAGTCACAAGAGCTAGCGGGTTGGTTTGAAAAACATCCTGAATAAAGAATAATACCTGCGTGACTGTGACTTTGCAAACATAAAACAGACGCAAAGTACATCCAACTGGACAACTATTTGTGGTACAAATAAATGTAAGAATTAATAACGTATCCCACAAATAATAAAGAGATAGGTTTGAATAGGGATACGTTTTCAGTAATAATAATTACTTACTATGAACTTCGTGTTTTTTATGGAAACAACAAAAGGAAAAATTTGAAATTATCTATTCAATTAATCAAAGTAAAGCAAAAAAATACAGACATTTTATATTATGTTTTTTTTATTTTTGATTAAACTTATTTAAACTAATATTTTAATCCAGCTAAAATTACAACTCAACATTTTAAAACCCCTGCCACTACTCCCGCTATCGCCTGTACTTTGTACACAGAATATGATTTAATTTTTTTGATTGAGCCAACACAGATAAGCATTTTATTACTTCGTACATTGGTTAATTGGAATTTTCATAAATGTAACAACTTGGACGATTTGACTTTTCTAAGAATTAACAATATTTTCTTATAGAATTAAATACGTCGTATGTTCTTATTAGGTCACAAACTATCACTGCCGGTGAAGGGAAACATTTTGACAGATAATCTCGTTGCCTTGAGAAGTCTGCTATGGCATGTGAAAGGACTTGTTTCATTCCAAAAGCTCTTCGCCTCTGCTTTGTTCATGTGATCTATACATCTGTATATCCATACATGTATTTATATCGTCAGTTAGTCATCAATATTTTATGAAGCCGCGCTCATACAAATTTTGTGATACTGTAAGTACATAAAAAAACCTTAAACCATCATTAGCAATTGCAAGTAAAAATCATCTAGGAGCTGGTGGTACACCATATAATAAAATTATGTAAAGGTGTTTGTTGTTACTAAAGAAACCTTAACCTATATAAATCTGGGATTCTAGCTGGCCCGTCTAATAAAAATTTAAACATCAACGTTTTATATTATGGCTGTAATATACTGAACTAGCAGATACCCGCAATACATTAAACACAAAGTGAAAAATGTGAAATCGAAAATATAGTGCTAAGCGTGTAAAATGCTAAAAATATATATAAAAATATCTAAATAGATACCCGCGACTTCGTCAGCGTTAAAGATTTACTTTCTAAATTCGACCCCTATTACACCGATTTTATAAAACCATTGAAACGTATGTGTATCCCATGTCAAATATAACATTCTTTAATCCAAAAGTTTTTGAATATCAAACTTTATATACAAGTGTCACCACCCCTTTCTTTCCCATGGCTGTCGTATGAGGCGACTAAGGGAAGTAAACAATTATCATCCAATACATGACTGGTGGTAGGGCTGGGTACCAAGTGGGAGTACCTACTCACTTGCTATCGAGCCTGAGCGCCGAGCGGGTTGGTACCACCATCTCCCGTATGACCGGCCATGAAGCACATAGTTGCGTTTTGGCTGTAGCAGGAGACAGCCGTTTATTCTTTCGCGTTTTATTTCTTTTTTATGAAATGGTAAGCAGTGGCTTGACAATACTCTCGGTATAGTTCAGTCTATGAGGGACGGTTACCATTTACCATCAGATGGGCCGTGGCTCGTCTGCCATAAAAAAGAAGGTCCTATTTCTAAATTAGAAACCTGCCAAACCTCCTTATTCCCTCCTTATTATTCTAACTAACCACTTTCTCATCTCCTCTCTATCACACGAAGAGGAATCTTCATGTCCTATATATTTCCCTGGGGTGGATAACGCGCAGGGGTTGCCTTTGGTTTTGCTAATAGGCTACGGCAACCACTCAAGGGGTGGCAAATTCACCATCTCACTCAACACTCAAAATCAAGTCGTACAGCCTGCCAACCGGGATGGACGTACGACCCGCCAGCCACTCTGCCTCCTCTTTTTAAATCTCCGATATCTTCTAAGATATTCATTTTAATGATATGCTGTACGGAACTATTTTGATCTACATGAAATGAACAACGTATCTAATGTATTTAATTGGATGAGGAATAATACTGTATTGTTTAAATAGTTTGGTAAATAACACCCATATTTTTTTTTGTAATATTTAAAAGATAAAAATGGTTACCATGGGTTATCCTTAAGAGATAAACATATACCTACCATAGCGGACTTTTTTATCGATCTTTTTAAAATAAACAATTCAGTAGTTCATTAAATTGGTCGGGTTTAGCCAGCGAACGCAATGTAAGCGTTCAAAAATGTTTGTTACGACGTCACATTACAAATCTTTGAATGTCTTGGTTTTTATCTTCTATGAGATGCATGTACGAGTAGGTATATATAGGTTTCTCTTGAATTACTCTATCTATTGCTGAAAACTGCACTAAAATCCGTTACGTAGCTTAAGAGATCTAAACTTACAAACAGCGGGAGCGAAGATAAAGATGTATGGTTTCATTTTAATATTTGACACTTACACTGTTCATTATTGAAAAAATATATCAAAAATAGTGGACACTGCTAATTAAATTAACTGCCCGTGGGATGCCTGGCAGATGTAACATGCGCAACATTAAGAATTTATGGCAAAATGTAAATAAATCTGCCATTTAATACACAAGTTATAAACTAGTACTACTGTCTTCGGATGATATCATAAGGTTTTCTAACTATAGAGGACAGTAGTAGACCCTCTTGTTACGATGTAACCGAACAAATTACTATAAAAATTATAAAGTCGCATATTCAATTGATATCGGATACCATACCCGCAAATTTAAAATCCGCGCGGATGACTAGCCCCCTACCCAGTTAGATTATCGCCAATGGGTCGCATGATTTCACTCCCACAAAGACCAGAATCAAATATTATTACCATAGCGGCGAAGCCGCGGGCAAAGGCTAGTTAATTATAAAGCTGTACAAAGGCTGTAACAGAGCTGTATCTGTACGTTTAAGATATTTGAGAAAAAAATACTGTATTAAAAACGGATAAACTTCTCAAATTATTATATTGTCATCAGTCCTTTATAAGTGTGGAAAGTTTCAATTTAATTTCAAATTTTAAAGTGGGTGCAAATTATGTTCAAAGATTCCGTTACATACAAACAAACATACGAGTACATACCAACCTAATAAAAGCGTACATTAGCTAAATTTTACTGTTTTTTTATTACACTACGAATATAGTCTAAACGTAAACTAGCCTAACCAAAGCGATGTAGGTACAGGGGGAGACCGAGACTCACCTACCTAGACCAAATCGGTCATATAATGAAGGAAAGTGGAGTCAGAAGTCTCCGAAACCGGCGAGCGTGTATGAAGAGTTATTATGAATGACGATGTATGCAAGAATAGAGCCTATTGGCACTCTATTCTCTCTGCCTATTCCGTAAGAGAGATGACATAAAGATAAGAAGTAAGTATTCCAGTATAATAAAATAAATTTATACATTTCAATCTTTTTATGCAGCTAATGAACCGGCAAAGTCAATAACATAATGTTTGAAGTTGAATGTTTGTTGTATAACTAATATAAATGTTTGTCTTGTCTAAGCAAATAGATTTTTATTTAATATTAAATTATGCCCGCGACGTCGTCCGCGTGGAACTTAATATATAAATACGCCACTCTACAGCACACTAATTATCTCTTTGCGAAACAGGAAACATCCCTTTTGCTGGGATAAGTAGAAGTAGCCCTAATCTGAGTCCCAGACTATAAGTAGGTATACAATATTTCGTGATTATTGGTTCAATAATTACGGCGAAAACGTAACACAAAAACAAACTTTCTTTTGCATTTAGAATATTCGTAAGGATGTTAATTATCTGTTCTGCATATTTTCGTGATATGCAAAAACTCAGATACGCAAAAATCTATATAATATACTTATAATAAAACTGTAGAGAGGTCAATTCTGTACATTGAATATATATTCAAAATTAATATTGGAGGATGAACGGTGATTGACACTGATGCCAAAAATGTATTCAGTAAATTTTTTGTCTGTCTGTCTGTCTGTATATGCACGCATGGGTCAAAAACTACTGAAGGGATTTTAATCAAACTTGGTACTATTGTAGTCCATACTCCTGGGCAGGTTATAGCCTATATAACATAACGCTAAGACACATAGGAGCTGAGCAGCGACGATAAATTTGAAGCAAGTCGGATGAAAATGCGCTTTCGAACTCTTATCCTCGCATACGTTGATCATACACCAAAAGTATGTATTACAAAGATGATGGTCTTTAAAAGATCTACAAAAAAGTCCTGAATAGTATAAATCTATCTTTTATAAATTAGCCACAATAACGTATTTAATCGTTAGGCATTTCTTCAAAGTGTATTATTAAATACATAAATATATTGTATTTCACATAGATATATCTTTATCAAACTCCTTTATGAAATAAAACTTCCAAATCTCGCCGCGCCAGTATGGGTACGGCTATACGGTTGATTTTTGTTTAACGCGCGAAACGGTCATCCGCTGCATCTATAAAAAGGCGAGGGCGCTCACGCGCCGACTTCAAATCATAAACGTGGGAAATCCCACTTTGCCAGCAACAGCCTGAGCCGAGATCGTTACCCCACAGGGGGTGCCCTCGGGTAGCGTTGCCTAAATGTTGGTTGGAGAACCCTCTGCGCTCACCAATTGTTCGGGTAAGGTTGTCATAGCCATCTGAGGCTAACAACAAACGTCAAACACAAAAAAATAAAACGCGCCGACTTCGCTTCACTCACATTGTCACTCTTAATGCGAACGGACGTGGTTCTTATTGACTCTTCTCCGAATAAGCGCGTTTTAAATTTAAAAAATACATAGATACGTAGTTTTTAGATATAAGTTTAAAGTAGGTATTAGATAATAATATAATTAGTTTGTTTAGTGTTTTTGTTTGTTTCTCCTTCTTTTCTTTATATAATATAGTTGTTAAGTTCAACATTGTAAAGTTAAGTATAAATTTCAATTAAGTAAGTATATATTTTTTTTTTTGTGTATTTATCTTATTAGGTTCTTTTTATTTCACCTACGATGCCACCTAAAAAATGATCTTCTTTATCTTGAAATCGAGAAATGCCAAAAGAATGAGAGATGCGCGTTCTCAGGAATCGTCAGAGGAAAGAGCGCATCGTTTAAACTCTATGAGAGTTAATAATGCAACTGCACGAGCACATGAAAACAGTTCTGAGAGAAAGATGCGATTAACTTCTGATAGGGAAAGAAGAGCTAGACAGTCAATGAGTTTTTAAGAAGAGATTTTGGTATTATTAGGTATATTGATACGTTGCAGAAAACAATACTAAATGAAATGAGTGCAGGAAAGCCTGCACTAATTTATAGTGTACACTTTTAGTGCCTAATTGTGGATTTTCTCTGTTTTATACTTCAACTGCCTCGGTGGTGTAGCAGTAGTGTATGCGACTGCTAATCATGAGGTCTCGGGTTTGATCCCCGGGTCGGGCAAAGCTACTGAGCTTTTTCCTAAAAATAAAAATTCTCAGTAGCAGCCCGGAGTTTGGAAATGTGCCCGGTAGACGTCAATAGGCTCGCCCCCTATTACGTGGGACTCAAACATAGCTGGCGAGTCGTGGGCGTGTAATACATCTCTGCCTACCCCTTTGGGGAATACAGGCGTGTTTCTATGTTTTTGTTTATACATCAATGTTTATAACATATAATTATACTAGGCTGCCTATAGACCAAAAGCAACCTTCGCGAGTAATCCACCCCAAGAAAAGCTATAGGACATGAAGAGGAATGTTGATATAGAGGAGATGAGGAAGTGGTCAGGTAAAATAATAAGAAGGAAATGTGGGGGTGGTTTGGTAGGTTTCTAATTGGGAGATGGAAACACACATAAGTATTTTACCTTTTTTGAATTAAGAATGTTAAATTTCATTTCATATACTAGCCGACCCGGGGAACTTCGTACCACCATATATGTATTTTTTCATGAATAAATATTGCAATTATAAATTGGGATATAAAGTATCCCATCTCTTAGGTTGGAACAAAATTCCTGCCGAAGCCGGGACGGCCTCCAAACACAGTCTCGGCCTTCAGGCCCATCGTGTTGCTGGACGAGGTGGGCAAACTCCTCGAGCGGGTAGTCGCTGCCCGCATCGTCCGGCACCTAGGAGCGATCGGCCCCGACCTGTCCGACGCCCAGTTTGGATTTCGGGCGGGTCGGTCTACGGTCGACGCCATTCTGCGCCTGAAGGCCGCGGCTGCGGAGGCCGTCACCTCGAGGGATGTGCTGTTGGCGGTGTCACTCGACATCGCCAACGCCTTCAATAGTCTGCCATTCGGCTGCATCAAGGAGGCACTCCGGTACCATGGAGTGCCCCTCTACCTGAGGCGGCTGGTGGCAGACTACCTCGACGGCCGCAGCGTCCACTTCGTGGACCGGGAAGGGGACGTTGTAAGGAGGGCTATGCCGTGCGGCGTCCCGCAGGGTTCGGTTCTTGGGCCGCTCCTGTGGGACATCGGCTACGACTGGGTCCTCCGTGGCCGGCTCCCCCCCGGGCTGGGCGTAATTTGCTACGCAGACGATACGCTCGTCACAGCCCGGGGCTGGACCCTCGAGGAGGCGGCAATGCTGGCCACCTCAGGTACCGCGGAGGTGGTCAGGCGGATTGAGGCGCTGGGGCTTAGGGTGGCCCTTGAAAAGTCGGAGGCCCTACTCTTTCATGGGCGCCGACGGGGCCCGCCCTCCAGCGCCTCGATAACGGTCAACGGTGTGGGCTTGCCAATCCAGTCCCACATCAAATATCTGGGCCTGGTATTGGATGGACGGTGGCACTTTGACGAGCACTTCCGCCGTCTTGCGCCAAAGCTCGTCGGCACGGCGTCCGCCCTCGGGCGACTGATGCCGAATCTGGGCGGACCGAGTCTCGCGTGTCGACGACTCTACGCGGGGGTAGTACGGTCGATGGCACTGTACGGCGCGCCCGTGTGGGTGGAGTCCCTGGCCGCTCGCAATAGGGCCCTTCTGTGGCGTCCACAGAGGGTCGTAGCGGTCAGGGCAATACGCGGGTACCGTACGGTCTCGACCGATGCAGCCTGCGCGTTGGCCGGAACCCCCCTGTGGGATCTGGAGGCGGAAGTGCTCGCCGACGTCTATCGGCGGGCGTCGACGGCGATGGAGCGGGGCAGCCGCCCCTCGCCGAGCGCAATGTCATCGTGGCGGGAAGATGCCCGCCGCGCCACCGTCCTAAAGTGGAAGTCTCGGCTGGAGACGCCCCGGGCTGGTCTCTGGACCGTGGGGGCGCTCCAGCCGATTTTGGAAGAATGGGAAGGGCGACAGCACGGGATCCTCACCTTCCGGTTGGTGCAGGTTTTGTCGGGGCATGGTTGCTTCGGCAAATACCTGCACATGATCGCTAGGAGGGAGACGACCCCAGGCTGTCACCACTGCGGCTGTGACGAGGACTCGGCGCAGCACACGCTCGAGTCGTGCCCGGCCTGGGATGTGCAGCGCCGGGAACTCGTTGCAGTCATAGGCGTGGACCTGTCGCTGCCAGCCGTTGCGCGAGCGATGGTTGGCAGTGACAGGGCCCGGACCGCGGTCGCCGCCTTCTGCGAGGCTGTCATCTCGCGGAAGGTGGTGGCGGAGAGGGCCCGGGAGGAATCCTCCTTCGCGGACCCGATTCGCCGCCGGCGCGCGGGGCGGCGTGCGCGCGCTTACCTGCGCCTGATGCCGCCCTAGCCGAGGCCGCGGACGGTGGGGTCGGGGAGTACCCTGCCGTCCGCGGAAGCCTACCACGAAGGTGCGACGCCCAAGTGCGCGAGGCGTCGCTCAAGAGAGGGTGCCCGAAGGGGCTGCCGCCTGCGGATCGCGGTCGAAACGACGCGGTACCCGTGATCCGCCGTAGTAAGGGCGGGGTTTTTAGTGGGTGAGAGTCCCACACTACCCCGTTGTCTCCCCGGGCAGCGGGGTGTGCGGTAGGACATTTTTGCCCACCTAAAATAAAAAAATAAAAAAAAAGGTTGGAACAAAATACACATTTAAAAGTGCATCCCAGACATACATCGTGACACTGGAATTATATATAATAGATAGGATACACATACATTTCAATAGTTTTATAAAATCGCGGGTCAAATAGGGGTCGAATTTAGAAAGTAAAACTTTAACGCTGACGAAGTCGCGGGTATCAGCTAGTTCTAAATAAAAATGTTTTGTGTTTGACACGCCTAAAAAGCCTAATACAGTATTTCTCGAATATCTTAAATGTATAGACACAGCTCTATTACAGCTTTACAATAGTATAGATAGATATCATATAAATAAAATTAAAAAAATAGAAGATCCAAACATAATTGAAGAGAGACGCACATATTAAATCGTTGTTCTTTTTCTTTCAATCAAAACATTTAGTACAACATTAGAGTGCCCTGACTTAAGTTTAGTTCAGAGTTTAGTGTCTAACTTTGGTAGGAGCCCTAATATTCAATAGTCGCAGCATAATAAGTGGGTCAGGTGTACTCCAAAAAAGGCTTCGACCTCCACGGTGCAGCAACGATGCTCAACACTCCAAAATGGGCGAGCGTATGCTCTAAGGCCTTAAATACAGTTAATTGGAATGGTGCACAGTAAATGACAAGTTGCAACTTGTTAAGTAATTATGTGCGTAATTCATCAAGAACTATCAATATCATTGCTTAGTGAAAAAAAACGGCGAAGTAACCTTGTCGCTTCATGTTCTCGACAGCTTGTTGCTGATGACCTGAACTGAGTAAAGATGGTAAATTGTGGCCTATGAACTATGCCAGGATAAATTCCGGATAAATGGCGATGGATGGGTCTTTAGTATAACTTGTTATCCACTATAAAAGTACCAGTAAAAAAGAGTGAGAGCTGAGATGATAATGCTGAGATGGATATGTGGAGATGACAAAGGATAGAATTATAAATGGCAATACCTAGATATATAAGGAGAAGTTTAAGAGTAGCACTTTAGTGACAGAAAAGATGAAGATGGTTAGCATGATATTGGCATGTGTCAGAAGTAAACAAATGCTGCGCATGAAGTTGCATGGAAGGCGATTGGGTATGCTAAAGAAAAGATGAATGGATTTTGATGGATATGAACTATTAGGTAGCTATTTTGGCCAAAATACCTAAAGACTGAACGGATTTGAACGAAATGTGGTATTGTGCCAATAGCGTGTCTTTGGGATACACCTAACCTATCAACATTATCAATCACACATTTTTATATCTCTATCTCTGACACTGAAATCTCAAACTATTAGAACACGTATCTCCTTTCCATATTTGAAAGTACAAATAGCGGGGATTGAACCAGAAGATCACATCGCTCCTAGGTATTATATCTAAATTCGCTCCCAAATTTCTGTTTTAGATTAAATTTGTGCTAGCAAATGGCGGCATATAAAGTGAATCTAGCTTACAGCTTTTCTTCAGGGGGTCTTCTAACAAGTCTGTAATAGGGTCATAGATTTTTTACTCTAGTGAAACAGACTCCGAATACAATAATAATATACCTACTAACAGTATAATTATGGTCGTATGCATAATATTCACACGTATGTGTTTGAAAATATAGAAAGTCTATTTTTATATATTGCCTACATATTTATATTTGTATATTCTTTAAGCATTTGACTTGCTTAGCCATATCAATTTTCAGCATGGCTGAATTAGGAAACCATCTAGGACAGTGTTCCGGGAGGTGCGGGTTCGGATCTTACCCGTAGCTGTTATTTTCTATTTCACATTTTCACACTTTATCTTAAAAGAAAATCATCAGCATCAGACCCACACCCGAGGCAGGTCATGACTCCCCATGACCATTCCCCTGGAACCCCTGGATCCTCCCTTGTGCAGGAGAATGAGGATAGTGAACATTACGCCGAACCCCATCTAGTGTATTCACTTGGAATTATTTAGTTTAACTTGGCAAACATTATATAGCAAAATTGTATTCTGTAGAAATTATCCATTTGAAGCTGGTGCTGCCATCTAGAACAACACAATTGGCTACTAGGTTGACTATTGATAAGAACTTCACGGTCGGATCAGTAGGAAGTAACAACTTGAGATTGGAATCAGTATCTCTCCAGAATTTGTGAAGAATATTTTAAAAACTTATTCCACCAGATAGGAATGATACCACAGAATAATATATCTATTTTTTATTGCATGTAGTGGCAGACGAGCCACGGCCCATCTGATGGTAAATGATAACCATCGCTCATGGACTCAACTATACCGAGAGTATTGTCAAGCCGCTGCTCACCATTTCATTTCGCCGATATGAAATGAAAGAATAAACGGCTATCTCCTGCTACAGCCAAAGCGCAACGATGACATGTGCTTCATGGCCGGTCACACGGGAGATGGTGGTACCCAGCCCTACCACCAGTCATGTATTGGATGATAATTGCTTACTTCCCTTAGTCGCCTCATACGACACTCATTGGAAAGAAAAAAAATAAAAACCTGTATTGTTAGTCCGTCACCACACGGACAAAAAATAAAGTAACTAGCCTATGCCCGCAGCTCTACCGCAGCCAAAAGCTAGTTTCAGATTATATCTCAGGCTCTGAAATGTATACAAGTTCTTCAGTCTAATCAAGACTTTTTAAACAAACAAAAATAATTAAAATCCGTTCAGTAGTTTTAGCGTGAAATCCGAACAAACAAACATTCAAAAAAATGTTGTTTTAAAGACGCCTAAATAGCCTAATAACAGTAGTTTTTTCTCAAATATCTTAAATGTACAGACATAGCTCTGTTACGGCTTTATAATGGTATAACTAACTTATCATCACGCCATTTCCCTTGCGGGGTAGGCACAGAGAACAGAGTGCCAAGAGGCTCTATTCTTGCATACATCTCTCGCTTCTTCATACACGCTCGCCGGATTCGAAGACTCCTGACTCTACCTTCCTTCAATACATGGTAGGTAGGTAGTCTCGGTCTCCCCCTGTACCTACATCCTTCCACTTTCGCATTGTATATCTTAACCAGTTACTTGTCCGGCATCCTTTCCACATGTCCAAACCATCGGAGCATTCCCTTTCGCATCTTTACACTAATACTCTCTTTCATACCTACTCGCTCTATATATACATATAATGGTATAGATAACAATAACTCCGAATGGGTAAAACGCATTCTCTAATACTGCTTATAAATATTCCTTTATCTTAAAAAAATACCTTAGAAATAGCATATTTAAAGTTCCCGGTGGTAAGTTTGAGAACTGCCTAGACAGGATTTAGTTCTATCAGGTCTGAGGTCAAAACGTCGTAACACACATACCTTTCTTTTCAAAATGATGTATTTACAATACTTAATTAACTACTTGGTCAAGCAAAACATTGTAAGGTAAAAAACTGTTTAGTTCAGATTTTGTCTGGGTGGTGACGGGCTAAGAATACAAGTGTCACCACCCCATTCTTTCCCACGGGTGTCGTATGAGCCGACTAAGGGAAGTAAGCAATTATCACCCACTGCATTACTGGTGGTAGTGCTGGGTCCCAAGTGGGAGTACACACTTGTATCGAGCCCGAGCGGGTTGGTACCACCATCTCGCGTGTGACCGGCCATGAAGAACATCGGTGTGTTGGGTTGTAGCAGGAGATAGCTGTTAATTCTTTCATTTGGTATCTGTGAAATGAACTGGTGAGCAACGACTTGACAATACCTGGTATAGTTGACTTCATGAGCGACGTTTACTATTTACCATCAGGTGGTCCGTGGCTCATCGTCTGCCAGCAAATGCATTAAAAAAAAGTTTTTTTAACTATGTGACAAAATCTGTTAATCCACCAGCCAGCATCATGGATCATCTGAAGAGAACTTGAAGTCAACAATAATGAGTTTTGACAAATACCTATATACCTAACCAGTAAATTTTTTCAAAGGCATCGTCCATTCTAAGGAATATTCCTTGTATCGGGGAGGATTTTGCAAACATACAATTTCATGGACACAAAGTACGCTCTGACTCAGAACAACCATTTGTTGATCATACAAAGAGTTGCCCTGTGTGGGAATCGAACCCACAACACTCTTATCTAAACCACACCGCCATCTGTGTACTTTTAGATATTATTTGCTCAATATCAATATTCGTAATGAGTGGCGTGAGAGCTTGTGATGAGTGAGTGTATATTCAAACTTTGTGTTTTTGAGGGGCAAAAAATAAAACACAACATCAGTCTAGGTTTCTTTTATTTGTAAAAAAAACAATAATTAATAATAATTAAATAATACAATGAGCACGTGCGCTTATTGCCCGGGAAAAGAAACAGTCTTCCGGAGCAAGAAGCTGCATTAGTGCCGCTGCACACAGCGCACGAGGTTGACTGTGCTCCGTATGCTCCAGCACTTACAGGACACAACTTATGAACTGACTGGCTGAGGCTAGGCTGACCTGATATTCGTACGGAATATACGAGATTTTTCCAATTTTCCCACAATTAATATTCTCCAACTACTGTCTTCGATTTTAACTTTTTAAACATCTACAAAATCTGTTCTGATCATCCTAACCGTCGCAGACAAATAAAACCGACTTATGGAAATAAACCTGATAGGTAACGGGTGTGTTTACACAAATAATCGCTAGTCTAAACTTGAGCATTTGACAGAATCGCTCAGTACACTATACATCATGACTAAGTGCAATAAATAAACGAATAAGTGCGACACATAACACATCTAATTCTAAAGATCAAATTCGTTTGTACCAAATTTTGTTTACGATGTGTAAATGGCGCTGAACGCTACAATTTGTTCTTATACAAAGGAACTATGTCTAAGTCTGCGTCTGTCATGTTCTAGTAAAATACAGCTAGTATTAATGGCAACATGGCGTCGAGGCGGTGAACGCTACGCCGGCACTGTCACATGATGACTAGCTTGTTTGCTTACGACCTCTCACTAAACAAATAAATAACTTATTTCCTAACGCGAGAAGTACCTCGCGATTTGACACAACGCAGCCGTAACTGCTCGCTCCCTATCGCTAAACTATTATAGATAATTTGTCCAGCTAACACATGTAAATAGCCCAGGACAAGTCTCCTTGGGTGGCCAATTGACGAGGAATATAATCGATTCCGAATGGTTCGTATGCCTACATCTAATAGTCTCTACGTTAACTTACAGTTTCAAGAACGAAACTTACTCTATAAAATGCTGAAGCTGAGGTTTCGACATGGCGCCAGAGGAGACTCACTGTGCGGTGTCTGACGTCACATCTGCTTTAGGGGTAACACTAGGTTCAACGTTTGAGTTGAGCTCAGATTTCGGAGAGGTGAATTCAGCTGAGGAACTCTGTTCGTTGATCACGCTTGTTTCAATTGATGCACTGGACTCTACACTCGTCAATAACGGAGTCTCGTTGGAACTGATATTGTCGGTTGTGGTGTCAGATGTAGAGAACATCGATGCTTCGTCCGAGGAAGACTTATCATTATTCTTCTTCATGACCACTTTTGTTGGTCTCCGGTTGATTGTTGGTACGTACGATTGAGTGATAATCTCGATGTCTTTCTTACTTGTTTTGTTATTAGCAACGTTATCGTCAGAAACATTGTCTATAATTGGTCGGCGTGTCGTAGGTTCTACTTTATCATTGGGTGGGAGTGAATCAGTCACACTTTCAGATTCGTCATCTTCGATTTCCATTATCTTTTGTTTGTTAATGGTGTTTGGATTCTTAGTCTTGAGTGGTGTCTCAGTTATAGAGTTCTGATTGAAACTTTTGTTCTTACTTTTGTAGCCTGCATTGACTGGTATTAGCTCCTCTGAATCAGAAATGCTAGCAACAGTCGTGGTATAATGCACTGAGTCTGTCGTTTGCTCGTTGGTATGGTCACTTATAGAAGCCACATCACTAACGAGATTGATAAGATCTGTCAGCGCGTTATCTTTTTTTTCACTGTTAGCATCAATGATAGCTGCACTCTTTTTAGGCTCAGCCGATATTTTAATCAACTCGACTCCATCTGTGGAGCTTTCAGATGAACCGAACGATGTCAAAATAAATTCAGTAGTTTCTACGTTCTCAAAATCAGTAGCACCGACGTTTGCTCTGGATATAGTGATAACTTCTGAACTTATTGGAGATATTTTGGAACTGGTTGTTACAGGTTCTATTGTTGATGTGTCTACCTTATCACTAGTCGTCTGTTCCGATACTTTAGGTGGATCTTGATCACTAGTTTCAACAGGTAGAGAACTGAATTCAGTTTGCGAGGTAACTTCAGTTGCAATATTAGATTTTGCTATCTCGCTTGTAGTTTGTTCTTGTTCATTAGTACGCGCTTCTACCTCAGTCTGCATTTCCTTAGAAACATTACTATCAGATTCGGTAACTGATGTAGTAATCTCACCAGATGTGGTACTTTCTTGTGTCTTTATTTGGACATAAGTTGGTTTTTCTTCAGTTGTTCTACCCTCCGTAGAAGTTTCGGGTTTATCATTGATAATTTCTTCTACTTTCTTAGGTGTTTTAGGAGTTATAGTAATTCCAGCCAATGAATTTCTTTCAGTAATGGAAGTTAGTACTTCTCCATTGGATTCAGGCATGGAAGATGAAGAGTTTAGGAGTTCTGTGGGAATAGCTGATCTAAGATTTAGTAAAGGATTTTCTTTAAAACTAGGAACTTCTGTGCTAGCCGTTATTATTGGCTGCAGAGTTGTTATTTCAATTTTAGGTATTGTTTGAGTGGTAGTTGTTGTTGTGTCTGACAAGTCTTTTGCGGTAGAAGTCGTTAATGGTCCGGGTTGCTTAATCTTTTCAGTAGATGATGAGGGATCGGCTATAATATCGTGGCTGGGCAAATGCTCATTATCAACAATCGGCTCGGGTACTATTTCATCTTCATGATTTCTTAGAACAGCTAGGTCATCTGGTAGCGGAGGGAAAGCTGGATTGTGGTCAAAAGTGTCTTCGTCTTCCATTAATTGAGCTTTGGTCGTAGCTACTGGTAATGGTTCTGCAGTCACAGGTACCCCCATGGTTGCTATAATTGGTACATTTGATGGATAAATTGAACTATGTATAGAGTCTTGAGTAGAAAAACTTATTTTGGAAGGAGTCACATCCGCATTATTTTCTGAAGCAGTAAATTGAGTAGCTTCTGGCGATGATGCTGATGAGGGTAAATGAACTTCGACTACTGAGGGTGATTCTGTTTTCGAGTCGGGTTCTTTGATGTTCTTTTCGGATGTAACTTGACGTGGGATTAAAGGAGATTTTGATGAAGGATATTCAGCTACTTCAATGCTGGGTGAAGGCAGAATCTCCTTGATCTTTACTTCAGTAATGACAGGAATCTCAGACACCGGAGTAATTTCCTTAATAGTGAATTCCTTGATGTTCTCTTTCGATGGTGCCGGTGGAGAATTGACATTTTCGACTTTCGTAATACTCGGAGCTGGTGATGAGACAGCAGGCAAATTGGTCACACCTGAAAGCAAGCAACGAAATGATTATTAATCTGATTTTTATTACTCAAAATTGTATTGCAATGGGCTTTGAAAACTCGCTAAAAGCTAGATCCCATGTTATGGTATTGGAAATTATTAAGTGTTATTACTGACTGATTCCACTAGTTCTTAGGCTAGCCGTGACCATAGAGCCCTATAATGAGTTGAGAAATCGTATTGTCAAAAATAAGAATGGTACATCTTAAACATTGGATTAAAGTCTATAAGTATAAAAATGGTCTGACATCACAGCTAGGAATTGAGTGTAAACAATAATCTTTTTAAACTTATTTTTGTGAGAGTATTTTCAAGAAAACACTAGCTCCCTGGGGAGCACTTGTGATCTATAAACCAGTTGACTGTAAGTAAACCACTTGCAGATAACTATGATAAATAAGCGAATCTACCTCTAAGAGGACAGTTGTCATATTCAGGGCAGCACCGGCCAGGCACGACACGCGGCGTGCAGTCATCCCGCACGAAGCATGCTATACGCCGGCATACCACCTCACCGCCCTGGCAGTAGCACACGCGGCACGGGTCTGCTGGGTCGACCAGCTTCTCACCGTTGCCATACACTCGACCTTCTTGCTCACATTCTGCAAATATTAATAAACATAAAAACGTAGCATCACGCCTGTATTCCCCGAAGGGGTAAGCAGAGGTGTATTACACACCCACGGTTCGCCAGCTATGTTTAAGTCCCACGTAATAGGGGGTGAGCCTATTGCCGTCTACCATACACATTTGTAAACTCCGGGCTGCTACTGAATTTTTTTATTTTTACGAAAAAGCTCAAGTACTCTACCCAAACCGAGGATCGAATCCGAGACCTCATGATCAGCAGTTGCTCGCACTACCGCTGCACCACAGTTGGAGTTCCAAATATTAAATGAATTTTAAATTATAAATAATGAAAAAATAAGGACTTGAAGCTCCAAGTTGTGACGAAAAAATTTAACTGGTCTTTCAATATCTAATGTGGGTGTCACTGACCAATATTTACTTTCACATCGTCTAGTCTAGGAACGTTATCGCGCCATCTACAAAAACTGTGTCAACTCACCCGACTCGACAATTATGATGCGTCATTATCTGTGATGATTCGACACTATATTTCAATATATTAACTGAATAGCAAGAGTCCATAAACATGAGAATCATGTCTTATTTGCGATTTTTGAAGCTTTTAAAGAACAAATTATTTGTGAATGTGGAAAAAGAGAACTTTAGTGCGAGCGGGATTCGAACTTGCGTCCCTTACAATTTTGGGAAGTGCTCTAACCGCTAAGCCATCGCACTGACCGATGGCCATGCCCAATCTCCACATCACATTTGTCTTTAGGATCACGCCACCTATACTACCTAATCCTGAAGCTTTAAAACAGGGTCTGTTACTCAACTTAGTATGTAACAATTCAAAAAAATACGATAATATTTTATTATGGTGGCCTACAAATCAATGGAGACGGCAACTACACAGCATAATTATATTATAACTTGTGGGTACAAGTGTTTGTGCACATAGTATATCTGATTTTATCAAAACATTTTTAAACTACATGCATAGGTACTGTCCGCACGAAGGTACGTGGTTACCTACCGTACACTCGCACGTACCTACCCTTTTATTTGGGAAGGCGGGAAAAAATGTACCTAGCCGCAAACCCCGTCGTTCGGGGCAACGAACAGAGCAGTGTGGGGCCCTCACCCACTAAATAAACCCGCTGTGTGCCGTCTCTCCGCCTGTATAGGCGGGCCACTGGAACTGTGTTACGTTACTTCAGTGGTACATTACCTACCCTTTTTTTTTGTTAAGGCCCGAAAAAATGTTCCTAGCCGCAAACCCCGTCGTTCGGGGCAACGAACAGAGCAGTGTGGGGCCCTCACCCACTAAATAAACCCGCCGTGTGCCGTATCTCCGCCTTTATTGGCGGGCCACTGGAACTATGTTACATTCCTTCGGTGGTACATTACCTACCCTACGAAAATTGGTTGGTAGACAGAATTCATGCTGCAATCAAAAAGTCTCTGCTACCATATATATTTTTTGTCTGCTTTAATAACATTTGACAACTAGTGATGAGCAAACAAAACCCAGACTTATTATGTCTAATTGTTTGAGAAAGTGGTAAAAGAGGGATTTACCTACCTTACGCTACCGTTTGACCCACGCCATCTACCCTTCCGCCAAGTTATTCCTTATTCCGTTCCGATACATAAAAAATCGCGTTGACGATCAATATAACTCTAAATTGTAATAATTAAGCTTACCATATCAATCAATCAATCGATCGTCTTTTAATTTCATAAATATGGTACAGAAGTTGTTCAAAATTTATATTTCGTTCACATATCTTGCCATAGTAATGGCATGCAAAATATTTTATATTACTAACAACACTATACTTATTACAAAATGAGTTCGAAGCTATTAACTATATCAACGTTAGATTTCAGAATATCAGTATGTCAAAACTATTTGAAAAGTAATTAAAAATACTACAATACATTTGGCAAGTATAAATTATGATTTTTAGCATATTCTTTAAAAAATTATTATGGAATAATAATTCTCCTTTGATACACATTTTTGATCTATATTTTTAAGCATTTGACATGCTCAGCTACTACTTTTAAAGTACAAATTATTTGTGAAAGAGGAAAAGGGCAACATTAGTACGAGCGGGAGTGAGTTTAGCGTGAGTTCCCACTCGCACTAAAGTTCTCTATTTCCTCATTCACAAATAATTTGTACTTCTCCTTTGATAGCCATTGATGCAGAGAAACACAAAATTGTCTATTGGGCAGTGTAACAAATGCTCTTTGGCAACAAATTATAAATAAGAGGAGCCATGTATACACAGCTATGCCTAAACATTTCTAGTATAGGTACCGACAATCTAAAAAAAATGTTTGTGCCAATGATACATATTTTAATAGATAATAAACGGGTTGTAAAGTTTGTTGTTGAAATAATTTGGTCTCATTCTTTTGATTTTGCTCATAACTAGATACATATATATAGATATAACAGCCGTGGGTACCTAATGTGTTGGTGAAAAGCATAAAGTAACGCGTTAGAGTAAAGATACATAGAATACTGACCACATTGGTAGGTAGGGCAGCAATGGTCGGGCCGGTGCAGCGCCTTGCAGCCAGGCCGTGGCTCGCATACCTGTCGTGCACATTGCACGCCACGTGCAGTGCACGCGCACGTTTCACACGGGCTCGTTCCTGGGAACTCGTCACCTGCCATGTATACCACGTCACCTAGTGCGCAGCTTCCTGAAACGTCAAAACAACAAACCTTTATTTAATTGTCTGGATCATAAAACGTTAAAGGAAGATACGAATATCTTGAAGAAACTTGTATGCCAAAGAAATTTTCTTGATAGCTTGTTTTGTGAAGTTTACCAACCTATAACCGTGGCTCATGGACTTTGGCAACATCAGGGGTACAGCCAGCCATGGGTAAACTGCTCTTCACGGCTGGTATTTTGGTGCGCCTGCCAGGATATGTAAGCAGTACTCCAAGTGGGTTGTGTAATATATACCATTGGTCGCTGCCTCGGTGTAAGATACCGCTTGACTCTGTTCAAGACGCCCAGTGTTTTGTTGCCGATTTATCGTTGTCCTCCCAAAGACTTTTGGACTCTACCATGCCTCCGTCTCTCTGAGAGGAGTAACGTGCCCAGTGACAGTTTTTTTGTCATCAAAGTTGTTTACCCAAGGGCTGTCGAGACGGAGATTTTTTTATACAGGTAGCAAACAAGCAAAGGTACGGTCCACCTGATGGTTAGCTGTAACCGCACCCATTGGACGCTGATAAACACACTACATCAGAGGCATCATAATCGCGTCGCCAACTCCAAGGAAAGGGCGAAGGTGGAAAGAAAGAATAACAAGGAATGGATAAGGTTTCGACTTTCGGCGCTCTCACTGACTTTATGAAACACAACAGTAACCTTAAACACAAAGTGTGAAAATGTGAAATCGAAAATAACTTTCACGAGCAGGATTTGAACCTGCATCTCCTGGATACCGTCCAGATCATAGATATATACGTTATACTATATCTATGGTCCAGGTGCTTTGCCAATTCAGCCATCGTGACAATTGCTCCTGACTGCTAATTTCGATAATACATTCATTCTTAACGTCTTTGGGCGACGCCTGCGCCATCTGTCGGAAGTATTTTCATACATTATACCAACCAGGTAATCTTAATTTTACAATTAAGATTTTTACCAAATAATGACGCAGCCCTAGAAATATTTAGATATTTATATATATATTTTTAGCATTTTACAATAATGTATATGGCTAAGCATGTCAGATGCTAAAAATATATACACAAATATCTAAATAATAGTAACCCACCGTTGTTCCCCACTGATCTTCTATAAGATGGTGGTACTTTCCCGATCGATTCAGCCCATTCATGCTAGGACACCCAAGGCTATACCACTGAAAATGTCGTTGTGGACTCAGACCTAAACCCCACTAATTCAGGGAAAACATATGTTCAACAGTGGGTTGGGAACGGGAACAGTAGAATTTTAGTATACCCAGAGTATTTAATGTATGCTTTAGAACAAACAGAAATAAGGGTTAATTAATTTACCTTCTTTGAAGCCTACTTCTCCACTAGTCACGTTCGGCATCGGCCCTAAAGGACCTGCAACAAACATAATACAAATCTTAGTTCATGACATAAGAAACAATTTCCAACAGATTTTCTGGTTCCACGCTTTCTCAGAAATTTGCATCAAACGGCCCAAATTAATCATACATACATAGTTTCACGCCTGTATCCCCGAAAGGGTAGACAGAGGTGTACAGACCTACGGTTTGCCAACTATGTTTAAGTCCCACATACAGTAGTTACAATGGATCTTTGTTTCTACTGGCTGCAAGATGCTGCGCAGTAGCTATTTTTGTGTCACAAGGCATTTGCGTCTTCTACACTTTACCTACATTAATCGATAAATGTTTGATTATAATTTAACAATTGTAATCGATAATCATATTATTTATCGATCGTAAAAGATGTGGACTCTTCTATATCTAGATAAAAGCTTATTCACTAAAATCGCTTGTATACTTTTTATTGAATATAAAAATAATAAATAAAACCTAAACAATTAGATATGAAAACATTAGGATCTCATTCGATTGTTTTGTTAATCGAATAACAACATTTGAATTGGTCAGCACTGATCGATGCGATATCTGCGGCGAATCTGTGGAGTGAGGCTGACTGACGTAAGAGAGCGAGTAGGTATGAAAGAGGGTATTGGTGTAAAGATGCGAAAGGGAATGCTCCGATGGTTCGGACATATAGAAAGAATGCCGGACGAGCGACTGGCTAAGAAGATATACAATGCGAAAGTGGAAGGATGTAGGTACAGGGGGAGACCGAGACTCACCTACCTAGACCAAATCGGTCATGTATTGAAGGAAGGTGGAATCAGGAGTCTCCGAAACCGGCGAGCGTGTATGAAGAGAATTATGAATGTTGAGGAAGCGAGAGATGTATGCAAGAATAGAGCCTCTGGGAACTCTGTTCTCTCTGCCTACCCCGCAAGGGCAATGGCGTGATGATAAGTAAGTAAGTAAGCACTGATCGTATGTTTCAGTCACAATCGCCACTTCTTGCTCTGTGCCTAACTTCAGAGACAAAGATCCGTTGTGACAACTACAATAGGGCCATATTGCCGTCTACCGGGAACATTTCCAAACTCCGGGTTGCTACTGAGAATTATACTTATTACGAAAAAGCTCAATAAGTCGGGGATCGAACCCAAGACACCATGATCAACAGTCACTCGAACTACCGTTGCACCACCGAGGCAGTTAAATAAATCACTGGCTTAAATTCAAACTCTGAAGCGGAATAAATTAGCGATGTAATTCGGAGTTAGTCAACTTAATTATTATCGATTTAGCAACAAGATAGTGAATAATTAACGAGTTTCCCTGGTACTTGACGTTTGTCTAAGACATTTAAGGAACGAATAATTAATTTAGTTGAGTTATTAATGTTAAGTTTGCTACGCGACTGTTACGTGCATATAGTAACACTGTATTCTTTTTCACTTTATTGGATAAATAAACAATATCACAAAGATGCAAATTAACCCTGTGTTCATTTATATGTTTAAGCAAGTCAAATGCTAATAAAATATATAAAAAGATCAATATGTAAATAATAGGTGACGGACTAAGAATACAAGTGTCACCACCTCATTCTTTGCCACGGGTGTCGTATGAGGCGACTAAGAGAAGTAAGCAATTATCATCCATTGTATGACTGGTGGTAGGGCTGGGTACCAAGTGGGAGTACTCACTTGGTATCAGGCCCGAGCGGGTTGGTACCACCATCTCTCGTGTGACCAGCCATGAAGCACATCGTTGCGTTTTGGCTGTAGCAGGAGATAGCCGTTTCTTCTTTCATTTCATATCGGTGAATTGAAATGGTGAGCAGTGGCTTGACAATACTCTCGGTATTATTGAGTACATGAGCGATGGTTACCATTTATCATCAGATGGGCCGTGGCTTGTCTGCCACTACATGCAATAAAAAAAAATGCCTGTGCCGGATCTCTCTCTGGTCATGTCAAGCTGTCACACCGGAGAATGAGAGTGAGGGAACTTAGAGCGGACTTGTGTGTGCAAGCTTGTGGAATAGAGTATCTGGTGCATACATGGCCAGTGACTGCTGACACTGGTAGTGACCAAAATGAAAGCCTGAAGGTAATCACATTATTTACATGGCATCGACCATCCATCCATACATCCATCCAGCCTTTCAAAGTTCACTGCTGGACATAGGCCTCCCTAAGAGAACGCCACAACGAGCGGTCCCGCCATGGGGGATAATGCCGTAATCGCCACGCTTGGCAGGCGGGTTGGCGATAGTAGTGGATGTTATTAATACTCGAGGGAGTGCTGCTGCCCACTCCCTCGGTATTCCCTCAGTCGGCTCTTACGACTCCCGTGGGTAGAGAGGGCTAAAACCGGCCCCACACGGCATATTGCAATAACTGACAAGTATGTTTAGTAGAAAAAACAGTACTACGGTTCGTAGTGATTTATACATATTATACAAGCTACCCGGCCTCGCCTCACACTAGCGTAATTTACCTACTAATAAAAAAAACTTGGATTTTCGAAGGTCTAATACAATACTATGTTTTATTTACTCGGTAAAGTTTCGCCAGTGTAGCCTATGAAAATAGATTGTTGGTGACTTGATTTGAAATAATTGCAATATTTCTAGGTCTTAAAAAAATATTTTGTATGTGTCGCACAATGTTTAACACAATGATTTAAATGATAGTGTAAACCGTATTAAAATCCATTAAGCGGTATAGTAGATGTAAGCAGAGAAACATACACACGCGGATGGCGACTTTAATTAACTGTATGTTATGATTTCGTGTATTAACGCTTAGTCTGATTCCCGGTAACCCGGTAACCTACCATTAGACGAGCCGATCACTTGTTTCCCACTCTCGTAATATAAATAAATTACAACAAGTGCGAGTCGGACTCGCCCATGAAGGGTTCCGTAGCAGCAAGTAACATAATACAAAAGTTCTTGTAGTTCGTTGCAACTTTGATCGATGTTTTAATAATAGTTTATGAAAGGTAAATTGCGGTTTACGATTTATGACATATTAAAAAAAAACTACTTACTAGATCTCATTCAGCCCAATTTTCGGTGGAAGTTTACATTGTAATGTACATCATATATATTTTTTTAGTTTTATCATTCTTTTATTTTAGAAGTTACAGGGGAGAGACACACATTTTACCACATTGGAAGTGTCTCGCGCGCAAACTATTAAGTTTAGAAAAAAATTATATTAGAAACCTCAATATCATTTTTAAATACCTATCCATAGATAGACAAATATGGGTGTGATGAAAAAAAATTTTTGGATTTCAGTGCTAAGTATGGGGAACACCCAAAATTTATTGTTTTTTACTATTTTTGTGTGAAAATATTAATGCGGTTCACAGAATACATCTACTTACTAAGTTTCATATACTGTTGATTTGTTGTTCTTATAGTTTCGGAAAAAAGTGGCTGTGACATACGGACGGACAGATAGACATACAGACATGACGAATCCATAAGGGTTTCGTTTTTTGCCATTTGGCTACGGAACCCTAAAAACTGTTCCTTACTTTAAACACCCCCGTACTTAATTTGTAAAGTTCTACGCAATATTTTAGCTCTTTCATCTGAAAATATATTGTACTTATTTTATTTAAAGACCCCAACTGATAAATACATGGCACAATACACCAGCAATTCCTTAATGCACAATATAAGCTGCCTATTCACAATCCAAGAGCATATTCTGTCATCTGTTTTCGTAATAGATGGTTTCTTAAAAGCAAGTCAGGGGTTCAAGATAAAAATTGTGAGCCCAGTATTCAGCGTGATTCAGAGCGTAAATCAAAGGGTGCGTGTAATGGAACTGCCATTAAGACTTCGCATTCACTGTGCGACTGAAAGTTTTGAACAAAAGTGCCGTCAAAATTTACGAGGATAATGTAAGTGCATTATCGTGTAACACGTGGAAGACACAGGTTTCATTTACAAAGACCGCCGTTGGCTTATAAGTGAAAATTCAGCTAGAAATAAATGTTGTAAAAGCGTTTGTTTTTCATCATAAGATCATCGAGGGTGGCAAGCAACTATATCTAAGCGGTTACCGTAGCCTATAGACGCTAACACCAGAGGTATCTCTGGCGCATCGCTAACTCTAGGGAAATAGAGTTGGAGTTGAAAGATAATAAAGAGAGAATGAGGAAGAGATTTATTTACGCCCTCTCTCTCATCATATGAAATAGAACAGTAGAAGTACTTGCCGTAACTTTATACTGGTCTTCTGTGAGAAGCTGGCTACTTCACCAGTCGAGTGGACGAGCAATGCTCTGCCGCAAAAAAATATCGGGCAAACTAGTCGTGTCTATAATTTACTACCTTTTTGTTAAGGTGAGTAAAAAACATTTTTTTTAAATGTATATAGCTCTGTTACAGCTTTATTATACTATATAAATATTTGATCTAATTCTACTATTTGCTGTGTGTGTAAAACAATCTGAACCATCAGTCATTATAAACATTGATTTTTGATACATACATAAAAAGTCGTTCAAGCAAAATTGTAGTCAATTGCAACTAAGCACTTATTTTTTAGCCTTTGTGTAACAAATACAAAAAAACATACGTTTTAAGTGCGCATTTTACAAAGAGTTAGCGCAGGTTGTGAAATTGGTTTTCAAAATAACCGTCCAAAACACATACTTATTTGTTATTGTTATGTCGGTATCATAAATCCTGTAGAGACCTCTCGCTGAGGAACACACGCTCGCACAGGAATTGGGCCGCAGTCGCTGCCTTCTGCGAGGAGGTTATCTCGCGGAAGGAAGCGGCGGAGGAGGCCATCTATCCATCCTTCCATCAATCTTTCAACGTCCACTGCTGGACATAGGCATCCCCATGAAATGGGGGATAGTGCCGTAATCGCCACGCTTGGCAAGCAGGTTGGCGATCGCAGTGGATGTTGCTAATACTCGAGGGAGTGCTGCTACCCATTCCCCCCATATTCCCTCAGTCGGCTCTTACGACTCCCGTGGGTAGAGAGGGGTGGGACAATTATAAAGCCAGCCCCACACGGCGGGGGCAGGGTATGCTGAGATGCAGGCGACGCAGATGCACGCAGCGTAGGCCTGCCCTGCGCTGCATGGATCTGCAAATTTTGTAATGGTTTAAATATCCTGAGGATGCGTACGTTGCGGTGCAGGCACGTACAGCAGGACAGAGCCATGTCTGCGTTGCACGTACCTGTGCCACGCTGCGTGGATCTGCGTCGCCTGCGTTTCAGCATACGTTTAGCCTTAATGTGTTTTCCAACCCAAAATCTTGGGGCTGTCGTCCCATCGGGCTATGAGAGTGCATAATTGTATTTGCACACACACTAGTGCTCTACATAATATATAGGTACTATCTCCTGCGTCCACCGAAATTACGGTGTAGAGATCCGTATTACTAGTATTATTCCTGGCCCGTTGCCAGGCCAGGAATTAGTTGCTCTTACTCTAAAATATTAGTATGGATAAGTATGTAACAGAAACTATGATGGGCTAGCATGGTGGACCGCTCACATTCTGAGGCTCTTCATGACCATTACCAGATTGATAAGTGGCAGTTTTGAGTACCAGGTGTAAGAAGAAAATTATATCTTGAGTTGTTTATTTTACTGCAAAGATGGCAGTTCATGGTCAGCCTGATATGCCCATACCGTAACGTATATATTCTAAAACCAGAGGCATTCTAGTGCGTTGTCAATCACAGGGGAAGGAATAAAACCCGAAAAACAAAACACCGAGATTACGGTGTAGAGATCCGTATTACTAGTATTATTCCTGGCCCGTTGCCAGGCCAGGAATTAGTTGCTCTTACTCTAAAATATTAGTATGGATAAGTATGTAACAGAAACTATGATGGGCTAGCATGGTGGACCGCTCACATTCTGAGGCTCTTCATGACCATTACCAGATTGATAAGTGGCAGTTTTGAGTACCAGGTGTAAGAAGAAAATTATATCTTGAGTTGTTTATTTTACTGCAAAGATGGCAGTTCATGGTCAGCCTGATATGCCCATACCGTAACGTATATATTCTAAAACCAGAGGCATTCTAGTGCGTTGTCAATCACAGGGGAAGGAATAAGAACTGGAGAGGCAAGATAACAGAAAGGAGATCAGAAGGAAAGATGACAGTAAGCGAATGAAGAATGAGTTCGGGCCTCCAGCTCTTTCACTCACCGAGCGAACATAAAGTGTATCTAAATTCGCTTTTTATTGAGTATATTCTTTGCACCACTGCCATCAGTTAAAGCCTTAAATATTTACCAAACTCTTATGGTTAAATCATAAACAGTGATAAATACCAACAATGATTAAGAAACTCGATTTAATGAAACCATAAAAAATTCAACAGAAACGATCAGAATTACTGCGCTGTTACATTGACGATAAATATCGAAACTCCCCGGGGAGCGACTAAAGTTCACTTAACGATCTGTGCGTTTGTCGGGAGGAGAATGGGCCACTTTAAATGGGGTACACTCCCTGTTGAGACAAACTACCCTTAGGGTAATTAGTCGCGCCGATTTGACATTGCCAATTCGCTGCTTGTGAATGGCTCTTGAAATAGGCAGGGACAAAGTTCGAATTGAAGTAAGATGTAAGTACGTACTTACTTCAAGAGCTTGTCGTAAAGGGGAGAAAATTAGAAATTACTACGTTTTTTATTTTCCAAATTTTGTGCTTTTGTATTTGTTTTTTCCAAAAACCCTTCTTTAATGAATATTTGTGTTAATGTTTGGATGTTTAGACGTTTGTTTATCCTAAGCCGTTAAACGGATTTAAATTACTAGATATAATTTCATAATATAAGGTAATCTTTATCTCAAAAAAAATTTTAGTTTCCACAGTAAAGCTATTTGTGGCGTATAGACCAAAGTAAGACGATAGTAAGATTTAAATGAAATGGAGATTTTTGCTGCCGTTTTTTCACAGCCCATGGCGTAACATCGACATAGCCATTGAAATCTGTACCTGTAACTTGGTAAATTTAAATTTTTGCGTTATTTGCCTCTGTGTGCTGTACTCAAAATGTAATAATCCCGATGTACATTTATATACCAAAGATCTAGATTAAAAAAGTTGGAAAAGTCGCAAAAAAATTATGTATACACAGCGTAATAAAGCTTTAAAACCTTATGGATTTAATTATGAATTCCACAAAGTTGAAGTCACGGGCGGGAACTAGTAATATATAAGATTTTCATAACACTTATCACGCAATGTCTAGATGCTGAATTACGAGTGATTTCCGTGTAGCTTCACCTTGTTACCGATTAGTAGGACGTGAAGTTTCAAAATCGATCGTTTGCCTTTCATTTGTACAAATTATTGTTATTATATCATCACGCTGCGTAATATCAGCATTGTCTCAGTGACCGTTTGTATCCTAAATATTGATGACAAGCACTAGTCACTGAAGTAAGTCACACAGCTGCAGTTATTAGCCAATGCAGGTGGAGAGACGTTACACGACGGGCTTATTGAGTGCCCCACACTATTAGTGCTTGCCAGATTTTTATTTTGTTCTTAAAATTTTATTACTGCACAGATATCACTATAGATCACTGCACAGACATGTTTATATAATCTAGGACTGAGTAGTCACAAATAATTTGTACAAATCAGTTGCAAAATTAAATTTACTATATTGGTTTAATGCATGCATTCCGATAGATGGCGTTGGTCATAAAGACAAATGTGATAAAGAGATTGGGATGATCAAAAGATCTGTACGATAGCTCAGTGGCTTAGAACACTTCCCCGGATTGGAAAAGACGCGGGTTCGATTCCCGCTCATACAAAAAATCTCTTTTTCCTTATTCACAAATAATTTTTAATTTAAATAATTTGTACTTTAAAAAAGTAGCGGACTATCTCAAATGCTAAAAAATATAGATTAAAAATATCTAAAAAGCAATTTTGAAGTGAACATTGGGTGTAGCCGCGCACACTGCGATGCCTTAGCAGTCTAGAGCGCTTCCCCGGATTGGAAGGGACGCAGGTTCGAATCCCCCTCGCAGTTAAGCTCTCTTTTTCCCCCTTCACAGTGATTTGTTCAAGTCTCTAGGACGAATAGGAACCTACATAACAACAGAGTAACGAATCTAGGAAGTACACTCAGATGCGGCAGCAACTATTTATAATTTAATTTAATTATATTTATCTTATACGCAATCAACAGCTTGTTATTACACTGATATGATGGGTTTCCACTTCCATGTTTTATATTGTTAAATAAAACAATATTTTCAGAAAACACATCAATCATCATGATGGTAAGTGGTAACCGACGCTCATGGACTTAACTAAGAGTACTGTCAAGCCGCTGCTCACTGAGCACGCACTCAGATCTACTATTAGTAATTCAAAATAATACTTATGGTGGTAGAATCTTGTTTATACCACCATGAATGGTCTGGCTCGATTGGGGAAGTACCACCCTCTCACAGAAGATCGGTAGGCACTCCTACTATTGTATTCTATATAGCAAGTGAGAGCGCTGCCACCCAAATTCCCCCCCCCCCTTTCTTTTTTTATACTTCCTATTTCCTTAGATTTGGCAAAGCGTGAATGATGTCTCTGGTGTTGTTAGCTTCTCTGGGCTACGGTAACCACTTACCTTCAGGCGGACTGTATACTAATTCGCCACGCAACAACATATATTAAAAAAACTACACCTACAGGTAAAAATGGGAAGGTGACACTTGTATTCTTAATCCGTCCAAACGGTTCCATCCCTAGGTGGCGCTGTTATGAAAATAATATTAATCTAAAGATAGGTTTTCAAGTTACCAAATTAATTTGACTGAAACTTTGATCACAAATCGTCTTTATAGAAATTAATAAAATAAAAGGTTTTTACATTAAAAAGTGTGATGCACACTTTTGAATGTAAAAAGGCGAATGCCTGTAGACAAAAGGTTATTTAAAACTAGTTCTGATAACTTTTATGTACATTGTATACTCGCATAACCATAATTCACAAGTTATCTACTAACATAAATATGTTCCGTTAACACGTGCACAATAGCTGTAATTCTTCAGCATGACAAATAGCCTGCGCTCGCGCAATCCCGCGTCGTCAGCGAGTGACGTCACATTAAGGGTTGCCAACATTTATTAGAGAACAGTGATTAGAGGGCGTTGGTCGTTAAGACAAATCTGATAAGGAGATTGTGTATGTCTAAAAGATAGTACTGTAGCTCAGTGGATTAGAGCACTTCCCCGGATAGGACGGGACGCAGGTTCGATTCCCGCCTGTACTAAAATACTCTTTTTCCTTATTCATAAATTATAATTTGTACTTTAACATTTATTAGAATAAAAATTAAACAGGATTTTTTAACAATCAGTTAAAAGTTTCAGTCCTTCTACTAAATGTGTCGAATAACATTTATGTATTTTTATTATTATTGCACGCCTCATAAGCGAAGCGTTGAGGTGGTGGGTGGGGTTTCACGGTCGATTCGATGTGGTTTAATTGTTATTAAATAAACAAAAAAATTGTGAATATTTACGCTCGACTCAACACTAAAACCAGCGCTACGCTATACCTTATTTCGTGAGAACTACTTGAACTATTTCTATAGACCAATATAGAAGTACTTCTTTAAATTAGCGCTAGATGGCGTATAAGACATGAAAACCTCATTAGTACTTTTTGAAATTAGCGCTATCTATGTGATTTATTGAAAACTACTTAGTAAGACTAATACATTATTAGTTACTTATCAAATAATCAATTTTATCACGCTCATGGACTCAATTATACCGGGAGAGATATGAAATGAAAGAATAAACGACCTTTACTCAAACCAAAACACACTGATATGCTTCATGGCCGGTCACAAGGGGGTGGTACCAACCTATTCGGGCCCGAAAGCAAGTGAGTTTTTCCACTTGGTAACATTTCAAGTTTTCTAGTTAATTTTCGGCCTTGAACGTGTAGTCCATTATTAGCAACCCTAAGTTTAGTGTGTGTAATACACATACAATTGTTTGCCTTCACTTAAACCGAGATTTCACTTACACAGATTAATTATGAATACTACTTAATGGTTACATTATACATATTGATTAAGTTTAATTGCAGAGAATGTGTGACAGATGAATTATAAATACTGGTGTGGGAATATTTAATGAATTTGCTTGAAGGCTGTACCTGCTACACTGGCAGGTCATCAAGAAAAAGATGAGCTAACCATCCACATCATCCAAGTAGTAAAAGAAACAAGGAAAGCTATGCTAACTTTATCCGTGTGGTGACGGACTAAAAATACAAATGTCACCACGCCATCTTTCGGGTGTCGTACAAGGGAAGTAAGCAATTATTACCCGTTGCATTACTGGTGGTAGGGCTGGGTACCAAGTGAGGCTACTCACTTGCTTTTTGGCTGTAGCATAAGATAGCCGTTTTATTCTTTCACTTCATACTTAGATCAAGTAAAAAAGTTTTAGATCTGAGATTTGATATCTGATAAATGATGAATCGAACCCACGACCTCGTGCACGGAAGTCGGTTACCCTACCGACTACGCCACGAGGCTCGTGAAACCATAGAGAAGGCAAGCAGAACAAAATATGGCGGAAAATATTTGGTAACAATTTAACAAATTGGAGACAAGCTGCATATGGCAATGTTTAACATATTTTATTTTGTTTATTTCATACTACCTTATCCATATTATATATAAAGCGACTTATTTTATTGAAATAGAATCAAAACAGAACAACTTATGTCCATCTCTCTCACATGTCACGAACGTGCGTTGACACGTTCATCATATGTCAGAAATTATCATTACTTAATATAATCAAAGAGTATATACTGAAGAAATATAATGACGGGTTCGATCGTAAGGAAAGTTACCAGTTGTACCATTGCCGGCAGAGACTATTTGTCACCAGTGACCCGTAGTTTAACTGCCTCCATTAGTAGAAACAGAATCTCCCTTCATATGTTCATATTTCTTAACACAAATATAGACAGAAACGCTCGATTGTAATCCTCTCCAAATGAGAAGTTTATAATTATATCTTACCTTTAAGGGTTTTACTAAAATACTAGCCTTTGCCCGCGGCTTCGCCGCAGCCAAAATCTAGTTTTTAGGATAAGTATATCTCAGGTTCCCGATATAGCAGCGGGATAAAATGTATACCAGTTGTTAAGTATAATCAAGAGCTATGAAACAAAAGAGTTGCATCAAAATCCTTTCAGTAGTTTTTGCGTGATGCGCGAACAAACAAACAGACAAAAAATCTAAAAAAAATCGTTTTGTATTTAGCCACGCCTATATAGCCTAAATCAGTAATTTTTTGTCAAATATCTTAAATTTACAGACATAGCTCTGTTACAGCTTTATAATAGTACTAGCCTTTGCCAGCGGCTTCGCCGCAGCCAAAAGCTAGTTTTTCGGTGATATCTCAGGTTCCCGATATAGTAACGGAATAAAATGTCTACCAGTTTTTAAGTCAAATCAAGGCCTTTCAAATAAAAAAAAATTGCATCAAAATCCATCTAGTAGTTCTTTTAAATAAATTCTAAAAAAAATCTAGTTTAAATAATTTTCTAGTTTTTCGGTTATATCTCAGGTTTCCGATATAGTAGCGAGATCAAATGTATACCAGTTTTTAAGTATAATCAAGGCCTTTCAAATAAAAAAAGTTGCATCAAAATCCGTTCAGTAGTTTTTGTGTGATGCGCGAACAAACAAGCAGACAAACGGACAAAAATTAAAAGAAAAATTGTTTAGACACGCCTATATAGCCTATTACAGTAATTTTTTCTCAAATATCTTCAATGTACAGACACAGCTATGTTACAGTTTTTTAATAGTATAGATAGATAAATGAACTAGGTACATATATATCTTTATGATAATCTTCGAAATACAGGAAGGAAGGATTACATACACTTGAAAGCACGTTTATACATATTAAGGCGTAGTTTTATTGTAACAGCATAGTTCTAAAACCAAGGACAGCAAAAACAGTGGCATCGAGGTCCCCGCACAGCCTTTTAGAGATTTTTCATAAATATTTGTGTATTTGTTTACAAATTATCAATGCTTGGTGAAGAAAAATATAGTGAGGCAACCTGCCTGTCTGGGAGATGCCATGAGTATAACCTAGTCCCTACATGAGGAACGGATGTCCAGATGGTTATATCTTCAAGGCCCACCGATGGGAATCCATTTTAATATTGAAGTTAAATAAAAAATATTAATTTTAACAATATCTTGGCCAGTACTTTGGAGTTTATCTCCATCCATCAGTATTTTAAAGTCGACTGCTGGACATAGGCCTCCCCAAGAATGGGGGATAGTGCCGTAATCGCCACGCTTGGCAGGCGGGTTGGCGATCGCAGTGGATGTTGTTAATACTCGAAAGTGTGCTGCTGCCCACTCCCTCGGCATTCCCTCAGTCGGCTCTTACGACTCCCATGGTTGGAAAGGGTGGGACAATTCTAAAGCCGGCCCAACACGGCAAAGGAGTTTATCTAATTGCTTTTAATACCACGACCTACTGAACTACTGTTTAATATTTAAATTGATGTAAATGAATGTAAAAAATTTAAAACGAGTGTGAAAACGTTACCAAACTGTTATATTATTATTATTACTATTTTTGTCCCATTGTTAGACCGACACTGACCTACAAACACCAAATCGGTCATGTATTAAAGGAAGATGGAGTCAGGAGTCTCCGGAAACGGCGAGCGTGCATGAAGAGAATTATGAAGGTTGAGGAAGCGAGAGATGTATGCAAGAAGCCTAGCTAGCCTTTAGCCTTGTGTCACTATGTTCTCTCTTCCTATCCCACAAGGGAGATGGTGTGATGATAAGTAGCCTCTCCCTGTTTCTTACAGAGATTCTAATTTTGGGCTACCTCAAACCAATCACTCAAGAATTGGTCTAATTCATTATCTCCGTCTCGGTCTGCCGCGTCGCACCATTGGCTACAGCTTATATGGCATACAACATACGTGCCCAATCCAATCCAGGTTGTAATTATTAGTTAAACATTTAATAACACTAGCTACAAGGCCAAGCTTTGCTCTGAAAACAAAAAGGAGATAAATATTCGCCAGATGCCTTTTTTTTGCATTTTTTCTTAGTCCCCGCAATAAATTAAGTAGTATTTCCAAAAGCAGTGTAGCTTAAAATAGATAGGTACAAGCGTTTTTGATGTGAAACATCTAATGCGGAGGGAGGGTAAAATCGGCTGTTAGCGTGGCGACGCTTTTATTTTACTTGGCCTGTTCAAATCTAGCAAGTTAAATTTGACACACTTCTTGGTTTCCGATTGAGCTGAAATTTTCACGCATATGTATATCGCGTGACAATGCAATATTATGATGACATAGAGCTGATCTGATGATGGAGCTGGAAGGTGGACATAGGAACTCTATAATGAAACGGCGCAACCCCATCGAGTATGGGCTCGTATAATTCGTCTTGACGAGTACTTTGTATCTAGATGGTATCCAGGGTCTGATGATGGAGCTGGAAGGTAGCCATGCGAAACTCTGTAATTAAATTGCGCAACTCCATCGAGTTAGGGCTTGTTTAAAATGTCTTGGCTAGTACTCCAGACCTAGATAATATCCAGGGTCTGATGATGGAGCTGGAAGGTGGCCACAGTAACTCTGTAATGAAATGACGCAACCTCATCGAGTTTAGAATCATATGATTCGTCTTGACGAGTACTTTGTCTTTAGATGGTATCCAGGGTCTGATGATGGAGCTAGACGGTGGCTATAGGAACTCCATTATAAAACGACATAACTCCATCGGGTTTGGGATCTTATGATTCGTCTTGACGAGTACTTTGTCTCCAGATGGTATCCAGGGTCTAACGATGAAGCTAAAAGGTGGCCACAGTAACTCTGTAATGAAACGACCCAAACCCATCGAGTTTATACTCGTTTGATTCGTCTCAAGAAGTACTTTGTCAAGTCATGATCATTTTATCTCTACAAAATAATTTCGATTTTTTCACATCTGGTAGTCGTCTCGCAACGTCTAGTTTTTTTATAGGGATATTATTTTGATATAACAGTAGGTAAGTATTAAAGTTGACTATAAACGCTACCAACATCATAGGCATCACTCGCGCTTTGCCGGGCAGCAATTGGTATTGCTAGAAGGTTCCTTCGTTTTAGAAGGATGTTATGGAGAGAATGACGGTTTGGAAAGGAAAATGATAGCGAAGAGATGCGAAGGTATAAAATCTGATAGAGAACGGAACTAGAGGGGATTTAGGGAATAACGGTTTCTTAAATTTATAGGCCTATTTACAGTAAAAGAGCATACTACATCGAGACTACCAGCTTAACAAAAATTCTATGTTCTCCTTTTCACGAACCACTTATATCGATGTCAAGTTTCACCACAATATTTAAAAAAGTAGTACAAGCATACAAATATTCTTTCGTATATATGGAAACAAATATTAAGTTTAATTAACTAAAAGAATAATTTATTAAAAAGATAACGTTTAATGGGTATGATAATTTTATTCTGATTATTTTAAGTCGAATGAACTTATTATTTTGATTATAAAATAAACTTGTCTTGGCTGACCTATATTTCGCTTCTTTATTTTATTTAGTGCTCGGACATCATCTTTAACCTTTGGATTCGTACTAATACGATTTTACAGATTCAATTAAGCAACAACATTTAAGATAATTGATTGATTGAGGCGACACTTGGCGGAAGTCCATTGTTATTATTATAGAATGGATATTTTAGAAGGAGAGCCCACCACTCCCACTCACCTCCACTCACTCACGGATCAACTCGTTTATCTTTGGACAGAATAACCTAAGATTGCCAATCTGCACTTTAACAGATAGAGGAGAATATGATAATAGCAAAGTAACATGCACGATAATGACAAAAAACTCACCAACGCGACACAACCATGCGATACGGTAGAACTTTCAGAACCACAATATTGCAATATTCCGCAAAAATCCGAACACAAATTCGACACGTGTTTCGCCTCTAAAGGGACATTCTCAAGAACGCTCGGCAACAAAAGTTGTTCCCAACAAGTAATTATTCTGTCCAAAGATAACCGGGATTGACAATTCGTGGGTAAATGGTGGGCTCTCTTCCTAAAATGTCCATTCTATAATAATAATAACTTTTAAGATTACGTTTTAACATCGTGAGAAAAAACTTAAAGTGCTACAATGTGAATTCGATAATAACAGTCACGAGCAGGATTTGAACCTGCAACTACTTGAATACCGTCCCAGATGCTTTGACAATTCAGCCATCGTGACAATATTTATAATTGAATTCTGTCCGTGACTCGTTTGACTTCACATTAATTATCTCCACGCAAAAATAGCTATCTTACAGAAACCATTCATTTTTATGGGATAAAAAGCTTTATGGGCTTCAGACTATACATGCAACATTTCAGGATGATCGGTTTAGTAGTTACGGTGCGAAAGCACAACAAGCAAACAAATTTACAACACTTAAAACGCAGTGACATAACATGTTGTCGACCTACACAAAGGACTCCCAGAATCAATAAAACTACTTGTAGATAACACTAGTATCATCCTTTGTGTACATATATTATATACTAGCTGATATCGCAACTTTGTCTGTGTTGCTTATGATATTAATATCACGAGGCAGAGGTAGAAGAGACTTCCCCTCTCCCCTACTTCTCCGCGACAAGAAAACACACATCTTCAGTGATGTAGTGCTTACACGTAGTGCTTATAAAAATCGTTGTTTCTTAAAACTTGAATAACTTTATATTGTATTATTTTCTTCTTTAGATAAGGGCCAAGTGACCTCTATCATTTTAGTTTCCTACTAGCCTTTGCCCGTGGCTCCACCGCAGCCAAAAGCTAGTTTTTTGGTTATATCTCAGATTCCCAATATAGTAGCGGAATAAATGGATACCAGTTTTTAAGTCTAATTAAGGCCTTTCAAACAAAAAAAAAGTTGCATCAAAATCCGTCCAGTAGTTTTTGCGTGATGCGCGAACAAGCAAACAGACAAAAATTCTTAAAAAAATATTTTGGGTAGACATATAGCCTATTAATTACAGTCATTTTTTCTGAAATATCTTGAATGTGCAGACATAGCTCTGTTACAGCTTTAAAACAATATAATGTTACAAGTTATTATCAAAGAAGACAAGCCTGTCAGAAGGCTGTATATAGTTTGATTAAGTACAACGCTACCGTGACCTCGGCCTGGAAGGGCAAGCAACCGAACCTTATATAGGGCGATTGATCAGGAACCGACCCTTTTCAGCAAACGTTATAACGTGACATAGTTCTCTGTAGAGGGGTAGCTAACTCTGTTATCGGGGATCGGCCAATGAGGCCGTTCCATTTGTTGGACCCGTAAGCAGCGCCAAATAAATTTACTTAATTCCCTTAGTACTAAACCGTAGTTAACTTAAAGGCATCTGTGTATCTTCACAGAACAAAGCCTTGTTTTCATACGCATGGACATTTCCATCTGTATTCTATATAAATGCTGGGGATTCTTAAAATGTCACCTTAACAGAAAACAAAAGTCAAATAAAATATTAACTTGAACTATATCTATAAGGCACCTATGTGCCTTTATATATCTAAAAGACAATAAGTAGTATTATATAGGTATACTATAGATCATGTTACGACATATATGTATGAAGATATAGTTAGATATTTAATAGTATAATGTACAGTATAAACTTACTTATCATCACGCCATCTCCCTTGCGGGGTAGGCAGACAGTTACCGTACTTATTCAGACCTATTCAAGAAGAGAATAAAGAGAAGACTTTATAGAGGATATTACGCGTGTTTGATTTTGAATGTAACATTATATGAAAATACACATCAATATGGCCGTGTGGGGCCGGCTTTAGAATTGTCCCACTCCTCTCCACCCATGGGAGTTGTAAGAGCCGACTGAGGGAATACCGGAGGAATGTGAGCAGCAGCACTCCCTCGAATATTAACAACATCCACTGGGATCGCCAACCCGACTGCCAGGCGTGGCGTTTACGGCTCTATACCCCCAATTTGGGGAGGCCTATATCCAGCAGTGGACGTTGTAAGGCTGATGGATGGATGGATGGACACATCAATAGATGACGTTGTAAGGAATTTGTGTGTTTTTAATTTACTTTTTATAAAACATTGATTTATAAATACAAATTTTTATTAGTATGTATTATACTCGTATATACAGACAAACGACACTGAAAATCGATTTAAAATTCGTTGCGTGGCTTTGAAGTAGTAAGCGTAATAGGCCCGTATGGAGATTTTAATATTATTAATTGAAGGTTAGGTTAGGGTCCGATTCGGCTCGAAAGACCAAAAATAAGTAAACTTCTGTCTAACATCTGTGTGGTCAATATTTTTTTTTTTTTAAACTAACGTGTATACAAGACAAAATATTCGCACATTACTGTTGTTGAATGTAAGTTTAAATTAAAAAGCTTCGAAAAATGTAGCATAATTTTATGCTCATAAATCATCATCAACCCTTTTCAGCTCCGTTGTCAGGAAGGGATCTCAGAATAAAAGAGAATTAATCTTAGTTCAGCTCGCTAATGCATTGCTTGAAATTATACCTGAGGCACTCGCAGGTATGTACGATATCTTTCAGCATTCCGATGTAGTTATTCAAAGATATCTTCTATTGAAACTGGAACCTATCTATCGACTTATAAACGAAGACAAAAACAAATGTTTATACTATATGTCTACTTGAAGTCCGTGAAGTCGAAAATGACAATCACGAGCAGGATTTGAACCTGCATCTCCTAGAATACCATCCCAGATGCTTTGCCAATTCAGCCATCGTGACAATTGCTCGGGACTGCGAATTTCGATACCACATTCCTTCTTAATGTCTTAGGTGACACTTGCGCCATCTGTCAGAAGTATTACCTATCCTGCTCGTGACTGTTATTTTCGATTTCACATTTTCACACTTTGTGTTGATTTATCTACATAGAAATAAGCTTACTTTAAAGATGGTTATAGGCCCCATATCTTCTGATTCTCCGAGTGCCACATCCAGTCTTTTCTATCAGGCGCCATACGTATGTTGGCCAGCCCATTGCAACTATAGCAAACCCAATTATTATAGTGCTAATATTCCTGTGAGATAATAATTTCTACTTCACGGACATTAATTACATGTAATAACGTAATAATGAATTTTCCTCCACGAGCAACCTTGGTAACAAAAACAAAGAAACGTAAATATAACTTAATAAATATTCTCTTTAATATAATGGGAGGAGGCTCTCCGGGGCGTGTTCATTAGCGGCTGGCTCTACATACGCTCAACCTAGTCTTTATGGCCGTACAGTCGGGCTTTAATTAAAACATATCCAGTAGCCGACAGCTCGCCCACTCTCTGTTATGGTTGTCACTCTTAGAGCGTAACCTAAATTTATTTTTTTATTTTGGTTTCCTACGTAAACCTCTTAAATATAGGTAGGTATATTTTTTCAAAATTGAGATTATATATTAGGTATTGACAGGGAAAACCTTTTTGTGAAAAAACTTGTGTGTCTCTAAAAGAGGTCTCTTCTCCGCGACACATTTAACATCAATACTATTATTAAAAATTCAAAATTTGGTATTATTCTTTTACGCCATAAGTACTGCAACCGATCGTCATGAAATTTTGCAAACACATAGTCTAAAACCAAGACAAGGTAGTACTATGTCTACTAGGCTACTTTTTACCTCGAAAAAAAGGATAGTTCCTATGGGATAGCAATTCTTGCAAAAATAACATAAAAAGAAACATATCACGCCTGTATTCCCAGAAGAGGTAGGCAGAGGTGTATTACACACCCACGATTCGCCAGCTATGTTTAAGTACCACGTAATTGGGGGCGAGCCTATTGACGTCTACCGGGCACCTCTTTCCCATTTTTTTTTTACGAAATATCTCAATAACCCTGCCTGACCCGTGGATCGAGCCCGAGACCTCATGATCAGCAGTCGCTTACACTACCGCTGCACCACAGAGACAGTCAAAAACATAAAATGAAGTATTTATATTTTGAAGTTTACTGGTGGTAGGGCTGGATACCAAGTGGAAATATTCACTTGGTATCGGGCCCGAGCGGGTTACCACTATCTCCCGTATGACCGGCCATGAAGCACATCATTGTGTTTTGGCTGTAGCGGGAGATAGCCGTTTATTCTTTCATTTCAAATCGGTGAAATGAAATGGTGAGCAGTGGCTTGACAATACTCTGGGTATAGTTGAGTCCATGAGCGGCGGTTACCATTTACCATCAGATGGGCGGTGGCTCGTCTGCCACTACATGCAATAAAAAAAACAAGGTCTGAAACTAAATCGAGAGCAGAATTAATTTTTATGACTTTTACAGAATATTTAGATATTTTTATATATATTTTTAGCATTTGACATGCTTAGCACTATACATTAAACACAAAGTGAAAAATGTGAAATCGAAAATAACAGTCAGGAGCAGGATTTGAACCTGCATCTTCTGGATACCGTCCAGATGCTTTACCAATTCAGCCATCCTGACAATTGCTCCTGACTGCTAATTTCGATAACACATACCAACGCAAACCAGTAAAATCTTAATTGTAAAATTAAGTTTACCTGGTCGGTATAATGTATGAAAATACGTCCGACAGATGGCGCAGGCGTCACCCAAAGACGTTAAGTATGATGTGTTATCGAAATTAGCAGTCAGGAGCAATTGTCAGGATGGCTGAATTGGTAAAGCATCTGGACGGTATCCAGAAGATGCAGGTTCAAATCCTGCTCCTGACTGTTATTTTCGATTTCACATTTTTCACTTTGTGTTTAATGTATAGTGCTAAGCATGTCAAATGCTAAAAATATATATAAAAATATCTAAATATTTAAAGGGTTTGCGTCATTATTAGGTAAAATCTTAATTGTAAAATTAAGTTTACCTGGTCGGTATAATGTATGAAAATACGTCCGACAGATGGCGCAGGCGTCACCCAAAGACGTTAAGTATGATGTGTTATCGAAATTAGCAGTCAGGAGCAATTGTCAGGATGGCTGAATTGGTAAAGCATCTGGACGGTATCCAGAAGATGCAGGTTCAAATCCTGCTCCTGACTGTTATTTTCGATTTCACATTTTTCACTTTGTGTTTAATGTATAGTGCTAAGCATGTCAAATGCTAAAAATATATATAAAAATATCTAAATATTTAAAGGGTTTGCGTCATTATTAGGTAAAATCTTAATTGTAAAATTAAGTTTACCTGGTCGGTATAATGTATGAAAATACGTCCGACAGATGGCGCAGGCGTCACCCAAAGACGTTAAGTATGATGTGTTATCGAAATTAGCAGTCAGGAGCAATTGTCAGGATGGCTGAATTGGTAAAGCATCTGGACGGTATCCAGAAGATGCAGGTTCAAATCCTGCTCCTGACTGTTATTTTCGATTTCACATTTTTCACTTTGTGTTTAATGTATAGTGCTAAGCATGTCAAATGCTAAAAATATATATAAAAATATCTAAATATTTAAAGGGTTTGCGTCATTATTAGGTAAAATCTTAATTGTAAAATTAAGTTTACCTGGTCGGTATAATGTATGAAAATACGTCCGACAGATGGCGCAGGCGTCACCCAAAGACGTTAAGTATGATGTGTTATCGAAATTAGCAGTCAGGAGCAATTGTCAGGATGGCTGAATTGGTAAAGCATCTGGACGGTATCCAGAAGATGCAGGTTCAAATCCTGCTCCTGACTGTTATTTTCGATTTCACATTTTTCACTTTGTGTTTAATGTATAGTGCTAAGCATGTCAAATGCTAAAAATATATATAAAAATATCTAAATATTTAAAGGGTTTGCGTCATTATTAGGTAAAATCTTAATTGTAAAATTAAGTTTACCTGGTCGGTATAATGTATGAAAATACGTCCGACAGATGGCGCAGGCGTCACCCAAAGACGTTAAGTATGATGTGTTATCGAAATTAGCAGTCAGGAGCAATTGTCAGGATGGCTGAATTGGTAAAGCATCTGGACGGTATCCAGAAGATGCAGGTTCAAATCCTGCTCCTGACTGTTATTTTCGATTTCACATTTTTCACTTTGTGTTTAACTTTTACAGAAGTTTAATTTGTATGTTTAACATAGCGTGGAACATCCGACAGCTAAAATAAAAGCTATCTACCGAAACTAACCTCCAAATACATTTAACTATGTGTGTATAGTATTACATTCAAATATGATGAGCTTTTGCGGATTCCCAGATATTTAGAGTGGTGACAGCCCTAATCTAGTATCTCCACATGCGGTATCTCCGTGTCCCACTCTATTACTCTTTAGTTCTACTGGTATCTCTATGACACTTCGCTGGTTTCCCTACATAAGTGCTTTTCCTCGTATTGAGGTAAATGGGTAAAATCGATCGAAGTTCCCATCGCGTGCTATACTTATCGCATGATTACCTGTTGTTTGGATAAATTATCAAAACTATGTCAAATGATCTAAAACTTATTACTTTAAGCACTTTTTATATATTGCGCGGGTAAACAAGCATACGGCCCGCTTGATGATAAACGGTTACCGTAACCTATAGACGTTAGCAACACCAGAGGCATCGCTCGGGCGTTGCCAACTTAGTAACACCAGAGGCATCGCCAGCGCGTTGCCAACATAGCAACACCAGAGGCATCGCTAGGGCGTTGCCAACTTAGTAACACCAGAGGCATCGCCAGCGCGTTGCCAACATAGCAACACCAGAGGCATCGCTCGGGCGTTGCCAACTTAGTAACACCAGAGGCATCGCCAGCGCGTTGCCAACATAGCAACACCAGAGGCATCGCAAGGGCGTTGCCAACTTAGTAACACCAGAGGCATCGCCAGCGCGTTGCCAACTTAGCAACACCAGGGGCATCGCTCGCGCGTTGCCAACTTAGTAACACCAGAGGCATCGCCAGCGCGTTGCCAACATAGCAACACCAGAGGCATCGCTCGGGCGTTGCCAACTTAGTAACACCAGAGGCATCGCCAGCGCGTTGCCAACATAGCAACACCAGAGGCATCGCTCGGGCGTTGCCAACTTAGTAACACCAGAGGCATCGCCAGCGCGTTGCCAACTTAGCAACACCAGGGGCATCGCTCGCGCGTTGCCAACTTAGTAACACCAGAGGCATCGCCAGCGCGTTGCCAACATAGCAACACCAGAGGCATCGCTCGGGCGTTGCCAACTTAGTAACACCAGAGGCATCGCCAGCGCGTTGCCAACATAGCAACACCAGAGGCATCGCTCGGGCGTTGCCAACTTAGTAACACCAGAGGCATCGCCAGCGCGTTGCCAACATAGCAACACCAGAGGCATCGCTCGCGCGTTGCCAACTTAGCAACACCAGAGGCATCGCTCGCGCGTTGCTAATTTAGCAACACCAGAGGCATCGCTCGCGCGTTGCCAACTTAGCAACACCAGGGGCATCGCTCGCGCGTTTCCAATTTAGCAACACCAGAGGCATCGCTCGCGCGTTGCCAACTTAGCAACACCAGAGGCATCGCTCGCTTTACCAACTTAGCAACACCAGAGGCATCGCTCGCGCGTTGCCAACTCCAAGGAAAGGGAGAAGAGGTGGATAATAAGAAAAGGATGAAAATAAAGAAAGAAATAAATTATTGAAACGAACACAGAGATGTTAATAAAGCAAGTATACAGAAAAAGGGGGTTTGGACCTCCGGCGCTCTCACTCACCGTACAAAATACAGTAGGAGAATCTACCGTTGTTTTACGCGGATTTTCTGCGAGATGGTGGTATTTCTCCAATCGCCCCGGCCCTTTCAAGCTGGGATAAGCAAGGCTCTTATCACACCTATTTTATTAAAATTGATTTATCTACGCTGAAGGGAGTAGTACTTTTAGTAATGTTGTGCCCATCAGCGGTAGTCACCACTTACCATCAGCCGTCACTAGTCTGCCACGATAAGCAATATAATCCATATTTTCACTCTCAGTTTGTCTCAAATGAACTAATATTTAGGTTACACATGCAAGTGCAGACATTGTTTGTAAATAATCAATGTTTTTCCGTTATGTCGTTTGCATAATACGAAACTTTAATACCGGCAACTGTCTACGGAAGTTATTAAAAATTTATGCAGTACAGCAATTTAGCAACTGAACGCTGATAATGCAGTTCCACTGGTGTATCGCCCTTCAAAGTATCCTTGACTTTGATGGTAGACTTGCAATGTATTTTGTGCTTGCGTTGTTATCATATCGCAAGTTGTTGTTTAGTTTGGGGAGACACGGCGTGTCACGATCGATCGATAGAGCCCGCGCCCTTGTCGCATTCATTTGGCACAATATTTTATATCTAACACACAGTTTTTTATTATTTAATTTTTCATATATCACTGTAGTAGTGTACAGTAGACATGCACTAAGCTATACCTCCTCTAATACTATAAGCTTTTTAAAGGCATCATCAGCGCAAAGTTGATATTAATTATGATATTTATGTAGTTATTTAATTACTTTCCATATACCCGTTCATTAAAAAAAAACTATTAAATCGAAATTTCACTCACTCACTCAACACGAAATCTCCAATACTATACACACAATTAACTTGAAATATGGCATATCCTTTTCTGAACATAAAGACTAAGAACATATTATTAAGCAAGTCCTGACTATAAACTATATTAATTCTTTTGGGAATTAAATGAAGGCGAAATTACAGGAACAACCTGGTAACATACAGACCATAGTTATTCCAGAATTGTATGTAATTGATTAAACACAAAGTGAAAAATGTGAAATCGAAAATAACAGTCAGGAGCAGGATTTGAACCTGCATCTTCTGGATACCGTCCAGATGCTTTACCAATTCAGCCATCCTGACAATTGCTCCTGACTGCTAATTTCGATAACACATCATACTTAACGTCTTTGGGTGACGCCTGCGCCATCTGTCGGACGTATTTTCATACATTATACCGACCAGGTAAACTTAATTTTACAATTAAGATTTTACCTAATAATGACGCAAACCCTTTAAATATTTAGATATTTTATATATATTTTTAGCATTTGGCATGCTTAGCACTATACATTAAACACAAAGTGAAAAATGTGAAATCGAAAATAACAGTCAGGAGCAGGATTTGAACCTGCATCTTCTGGATACCGTCCAGATGCTTTACCAATTCAGCCATCCTGACAATTGCTCCTGACTGCTAATTTCGATAACACATCATACTTAACGTCTTTGGGTGACGCCTGCGCCATCTGTCGGACGTATATTCATACATTATACCGACCAGGTAAACTTAATTTTACAATTAAGATTTTACCTAATAATGACGCAAACCCTTTAAATATTTAGATATTTTATATATATTTTTAGCATTTGGCATGCTTAGCACTATACATTAAACACAAAGTGAAAAATGTGAAATCGAAAATAACAGTCAGGAGCAGGATTTGAACCTGCATCTTCTGGATACCGTCCAGATGCTTTACCAATTCAGCCATCCTGACAATTGCTCCTGACTGCTAATTTCGATAACACATCATACTTAACGTCTTTGGGTGACGCCTGCGCCATCTGTCGGACGTATTTTCATACATTATACCGACCAGGTAAACTTAATTTTACAATTAAGATTTTACCTAATAATGACGCAAACCCTTTAAATATTTAGATATTTTATATATATTTTTAGCATTTGGCATGCTTAGCACTATACATTAAACACAAAGTGAAAAATGTGAAATCGAAAATAACAGTCAGGAGCAGGATTTGAACCTGCATCTTCTGGATACCGTCCAGATGCTTTACCAATTCAGCCATCCTGACAATTGCTCCTGACTGCTAATTTCGATAACACATCATACTTAACGTCTTTGGGTGACGCCTGCGCCATCTGTCGGACGTATTTTCATACATTATACCGACCAAGTAAACTTAATTTTACAATTAAGATTTTACCTAATAATGACGCAAACCCTTTAAATATTTAGATATTTTATATATATTTTTAGCATTTGGCATGCTTAGCACTATACATTAAACACAAAGTGAAAAATGTGAAATCGAAAATAACAGTCAGGAGCAGGATTTACATTAGATACATTTTATCCCGCTACTGTATCGGGAACCTGAGGTATAACCGAAAAACTATCTTTTTGGCTGCGACGAAGCCGCGGTCAAAGGCACAACTATTTTTGCTGAATATTAATGTACTTATCACATACACATCCAGATTAATTTGGTTCATATGTAAAAAATATTTGCCGTGTGAGACCGGCACCAAGAATAGCTGCACCCCGTCTCTTCCTATGGGAGTTGTAAAAGCTGACTAAAGGATTACCGGGGGACCGGACAGCAGCGTTCCCCTGTGCACTAAAAACATCCACTGCGATCGCCAACCCGCCTGCCAAGCGTGGTGTATGGTAAAACCCCCATTTTGGGGAGGCCTATGTCCAGCAGTGGACGATGAAAGGCTGATGGATGGATGGATTTAAAAAATATGTATGTACTTATATCGGCATGGCCTATAATTTACTTATTTTTAGTCCAATAAAGTTAAAATTTGAATTAGAGTTGCGGGTAGGCAATTAATTCACGCACTACGCCATTTGCGCAAAAGTCAATCAACTGATTGATCGCTCAAATGTTTGCGTAATTAACAGCTTTACAAGATATAAAAAATTTGATTACATAGGTAACATTCTTTAAAGAATTTTCTTGCGCCTCTTAAATCTACAGTTGTTAATTACAACGGCGCCAAGAACAAGAAGAAAGGAAATTACACGCCAATCAAGCGAAGTTCTGACAATTGGTTTAAAAACATTTTTGTGACAATTTTTCTGACAAGCTTTTGAATAATAATAGGTATTATTTTTGCGGAGATTTACGCGAATGTTAGGAAATAAAGAAATTTAGGGATTATTTGCCACCTACGTAGTATAAAAAAAAAGAAATTGGCACTTCTCTGGTCGACCTTTTTTTTGTTAAGGCGGGTAAATATGTTCCTAACCGCACACCCCGTCATTCGAGGCAATGAACAGGGTAGTGTGGGGCCCTCACCCACTAAAGAAACCCCCTGTGCGCCGTCTCTCCGCCTTTATTGGTGGGCCACCGGAACCATATTACATTCCTTCAGTGGTTTCTCTGGTCGACCTGACTAATTAATCCTAGGAATGCCTAGGCTTTGTGACCATTAACTTTCTTCAGGGTGGTAGTCTTCTTAATTCTTCTTCTGTGACTACACGAAAAATAATTTCCAAGTTTTGGGTCCGAAGTATTTTCTTTTTTCATTTTATCATTGTTATTTTTGCGAGAACATGCCGCAACGATGATGTGCGACTCATCTGATGTGTTAATACTAGACAAGCTGTGCTATGCGATTCCAGTGGCTAGTCCGAGGTCTGCGGCAGGCCGGGGGACGGCGAGGGGCGAAGCGCCTCGGCCGGACGGACAGCATTCCTTGCGTGACTCAACGGACGCGCCGAGGTAACTAGCTGGCTGTTTAATAATGCCTGTCATTATCACAGTGTCATCTTCCGTGGAAGTGTTGGTTTGTGAGCACGGTGGATGTCCGGTTCTTTGTAAATATTTCAAGGAATGGTCAACAGTCAGTTGTAGTTACGAATGATACACATGATACTAATATAAACTGTTACTGATCATACTGACTAATATAAATATGCATTATATATAAAATAATTAACAACGACGTAAGAGAGCGAGTGGGTATGAAAGAGAGTATTGTTGTAAAGATGCGAAAGGGAATGCTCCGATGGTTCGGACATGTGGAAAGAATGCCGGACGAGCGACTGGTTAAGAAGATATACAATGTGAAAGTGGAAGGATGTAGGTACAGGGGGAGACCGAGACTCACCTACCTAGACCAAATCGGTCATGTATTGAAGGAGGGTGGAGTCAGGAGTGTCCGAAACCGGCGAGCGTGTATGAAAAGAGTTATGAATGTTGAGGAAGCGAGAGATGTATGCAAGAATAAAGCCTCTTGGCACTTTGTTCTCTCTGCCTACCCCGCAAGGGAAATGGCGTGATGATTAGTTAGTTAGTTATAAAATAATTGTTACTCGTGAAAATGCGTGTATTTGTTTTTGTACTGAACAGGTCATCATCAATTTTGGCACTTATGTTCCGGAACGCAGAAAAACACATAAGCCTCTTTTTATCCTGACTACTGTGGTTTATTGAGCTGTATTTGTATATAGAAATTTAGTCTGTACCATTGTTAAATATTAGAAACTAACACAAAGTGTGAAAATGTGAAATAGAAAATAACAGTCACGAGCAGGATTTGAACCTGCACCTCCTGGATACCGTCCAGATGCTTTGCCAATTCGGTCATCATTACAATTGCTCGGGACTGCTACTGTTAATTTCTATTTCACATTTACACAGTTTGTGTTAATTTATATGGCCAATGCTAAAAAATATATATGAAAATATCAAAATATTAGAAACTAGTTGTCCCCCGTATTGTAACCTCTAATAATATCACTTACATTTTCAATATCTGATAAAAACCATAAGCATTCGAATGAATGAGCTCTTTCTCTTCCACTTGGTTCTCTGTATTCTGCAATTCCTCAAGTAGTAAAACTTACTGCTAGGCTTTGAAAAGTTTGTAAGCTTATCGCTACGCTACTACTGAGCACGGGTATCCAGTCAAAATGAAAGAGATTTATGCAATAGCTCACTGCTCTTTTAAATCTTGTTAAAAAAAATCAAAAGCGGACATGGACATGACCAAAACATATTTGCAGATTGGGAATAAAAGACGATCATATTCGTACCGTGTTTTGAATTCAACTCGTTCAGAATCCTTCCGTAACGGCCAGTTTTGAAGTATCTTGATATATATTCAAGACAAAAGAAAGTTATTAATAAAATTCTTAAAACTGTTATATAAAGATAATAAATATTGTTTTTCCCACAGTAGGGTGCTACTTACGCAGCCGCGGCCGGAGGCTGTAATGACCGCGCACATCTCGCTATCTTTCGGAATTTCTTATCGACACAAGGGGCACATGCCACATGCCACATGCCTATGCCATCCAGAGATTAGAAGAGAAGACCAATTAGATTACACTTGCGATGTAAAGATGAGTTATTGATAGATAACTATAAAGAATATGAATGGTGCTTTAATTAGCAAGTTTGAGGCCTAGCACAGTTCCTAGGCAGAGGATAGCCCACTTAATGGTAAATGGTAACCGTCACTCATGGACTCGGCAATACTAAGAGTACTGCCAAGCCACTGCTCGTAATTTCATTTCACTCAGGGGAAATAAATTAATGTACGGCTATCTCTCGCTAAAACCAAAATACAAACGTTTCACGGTCGGTGATACTGGAGACGGTAGTACCGATCCACGGCCAGATAGTAAAGTAAGTGATTACTCCCATCTGATACCCAAACCTACCACTTCTACACATTACAACTTCCAGGTAAGGGACGTCGTCAAGACATTAAGAAGGAATGTGTTATCGACATTCGCAGTCCCGAGCAATTGTCACGACTGCTGAATTGGCAAAGCATTTGGAACCGTCTTCCAGGAGATACAGGTTCAAATCCTTCTCGTGACTGTTAGTTTCGATATTTAGATATTTTTATATATATTTTTAGCATTTGACATGCTTAGCAACATACATTAAACACAAAGTGAAAAATGTGAAATCGAAAATAACAGTCACGAGCAGGATTCGAACCTGCATCTCCTGGATACCGTCCAGATGCTTTGCCAATTCAGCCATCGTGACCCTTGCACCTGACTGCTAATTTCGACAACACATTCATACATTAAACACAAAGTCAAAAATGTGAAATCGAAAATAACAGTCACGAGCAGGATTCGAACCTGCATCTCCTGGATACCGTCCAGATGCTTTGCCAATTCAGCCATCGTGACCCTTGCTCCTGACTGCTAATCTCGATAACACATTCATACTTAACGTCTTTGGGTGACGCCTGCACCATTTGTCGGAAGTATTTTCATACATTATACCGACCAGGTAAACTTAATTTTACAATTAAGATTTTACCTAATAATGACGCAAACCCTATAAATATTTAGATATTTTTATATATATTTTTAGCATTTGACATGCTTAGCAACATACATTAAACACAAAGTGAAAAATGTGAAATCGAAAATAACAGTCACGAGCAGGATTCGAACCTGCATCTCCTGGATACCGTCCAGATGCTTTTGCCAATTCAGCCATCGTGACCCTTGCTCCTGGCTGCTAATTTCGATAACACATTCATACTTAACGTCTTTGGGTGACGCCTGCACCATCTGTCGGAAATATTTTCATACATTATACCGACCAGGTAAACTTAATTTTACAATTAAGATTTTACCTAATAATGACGCAAACCCTATAAATATTTAGATATTTTTACATATCTTTTTAGCATTTGACATGCTTAGCAACATACATTACTAACTTGGCTGAATTAGCAAAAGCATCTGGACGGTATCCAGGAGATGCAGGTTCGAATCCTGCTCGTGACTGTTATTTTCGATTTAACATTTTTCACTTTGTTTTTAATGTATGTTGCTAAGCATATCAAATGCTAAAAATATATATAAAAATATCTAAATCAACACTTTGTGTCATTCACAAATTGTTTTTCTGAATCTGAGAGTAATTTGTGATATTGTATGTTTGTAAAGTCCCGCGCGATACAAGGGTTATGCGTTGTCTTTATAAAAAAGATTCAATAAAGTGAAATAGGTTTGTGACGGGCTAAGAATACAAGTGTCACCACCCCATTCTTTCCCACGGGTGTCATATGAGGCGACTAAGGGAAGTAAGCAATTGTCATCCATTGCACGACTGGTGGTAGGGCTGGATACCAAATGGGAGTACTCAATTGGTATCATGCCCGAGCGGGTTAGTACCACCATCTCCCGTGTGACCGCCCATGAAGCACATCGTTGCGTTTGGCTGTAGCAGGAGATAGCTGTTTAAATTTAATTTCATATCTGTGAAATGAATTGGTAAGCAGCGGCTTGACAATACTCTCGGTATAGTCGAGTCCATGGGCGACGATTACCATTTACCATCAGATGGACCGTGGCTGGTCTGCCACAACATGCAATAAAAAAAAATAGGTTATACAAGAATTGGGATATTTATTGATGCTAATAATCGTAAGCATACCACATTCTGAACTGACGGTAAATGGCGAGTTGCCAAGAAAATCCACTATACTCCGACAAGACAAGAAAGAAAACTATTTTATTATTCAACTAGGCATTGATGTCTACCTTTTGGGTGTAGTTTAGGTTTTAGTTTTCTCTGTCTTGTAGTCATTACGTATGGGTGACTAATTTCCTTATCGTCTTGACGTATGTAGCGCCATCTAGCAGCACGTTTGGGTGGGTTTTGGTGATAAAGTCCTCCTCTATGTAAAGCGGATCCTCTTGGTGTATATGTAGGTACCACTGAAGTAATGCAACATAGTACAAGTGGCCCGCCAACGCAGGCGGAGAGACCACACACGGCGGGTTTCTTTAGTGGGTGAAAGCTCCACACTATTTTGTTCGTTGCCCCGAACGAAGGGGTGTGTGGATAGGTACATTTTTTCCCGCCTTAACAAAAAAAAGGTGTATATGTAGATATTATTATTGAGATGGATTGTAGTTCATCACTCACAGTCCACGTCATCAAACCTTATCATGGATAAAGTATAAATAGTTTCAAATAATCTGCCATTAAAATAACAGCTTCAGCTAAAGGAACCTAAAATATGTATTAATTGCGATTTTTTACTTAATTTTATTACTTCACATTCATGACTCGTACAGAACAATCCGTACTCGTTTTAATTAGCATATCATACACATTTGATACAGTTATTTTGATAACGTGTTTTCTTAATGAATCATTGGTCTGTTTACTTTTATGTAATACTAATAACAAACGTGATAGTTTGTGTGTTCGGATATTTGTTACTTAAGCACGCAAATACAGCTTAATACGTTTGGATGAAATTTAGCATACCTACCTAAAAATGTTAGGTTCCTGTGGGATGATTGATGACCTTTTTTGCATAAAGATATTTATTATGGCATAGTGATATACTTATACTGACCCAATACTGAGGTCCGAAGTCACCGACATCAGATGGTTAATTATTAGATTTTAGTACCTCTCGACCCCAACTTCAATAAAACATTTTTTAAGAATTTTTATCCTTTTGTCTGTTTGTTTGTTCGGACTTAACGCAAAAACTACTGAACGGTTTTCAGTTAAACTTTTTTGTTTCATAGCACTTAATTAGGTCTAAAAATTGGTATATATTTTATACCACTACTATATCGAGAACCTGATATATAAACTAAAAACTATCTTTTTGTTGCGTCTAAGCGGTGCGCAGACTAGTTATTATAAAAAATAAGAGAAAATTAAAATTACCATGGTTTGAATTCGAATAACCATATATCTTCTTTAAAACCAGTCCATTCCGCTACCACTGAGCTAGCGTAGAAAGTACTCGCATTAATATCCTTGCTATTTATTATTCTTGCTATTTATATAAATGTGTCCTTTTTCTATCATAATTTATTTTAGTAGAATCTAGCATATTATTTGTAAGTTAAAAAATAGCTTGAAATTTACCAAAAAATATCATATCAAAGTATCTCAACGCTCCCGGTAAGGGCTAGCAAGTACCTACAGTTTGTATTGTTAAGGGAGTATTTCCTTATTATTATTGGAATCACGTTCCTAACGACTATTCTTCAACAGAAGGCTTTGTCGCAAAACCTGCTGAAAAACTGGGGCAGACGTGTTCAGATTTTCAGAACAAAATATCGAATTTATCACGATGTTCTATTTATTTTGTTTTATGGTATATGATAGGGGTACGCCTTTCAAGTGGAAAATTCCATTAGCATGTTTGGCGAATTTTTGATGGGTAAAATATTAGGAGTTCGCATCACCGACATGCTGTGCGCGCGAAATTCAAAACCGCCATTAAGAATACATGTACGACGCCATCTATCAAAACAATTCGTACTAAATATTATCCGTCTAATACGAATTTATAAGTTACTAGCCTTTGCCTGCGGCTTCACCGCAGCCAAAAGCTAATTTTTCGGTTATATCTCAGGTTTCCGATATAGTAGCGGGATAAATGTGTACCAGTTATTAAGTCTAATCAAGAGCTATCAAATAAAAAAAGTTTCATCAAAATCCGTTCAGTAGTTATTGCGTGATGCGCGAACAAACAAATAGACAAAAAATCTAAAAAAATTGTTTTGAGTTTAGACACGCCTATATAGCCTATTACAGTCATTTTTTCTCAAATATCTTGAATGTACAGACACAGCTCTATTACAGCTTTATAATAGTGTATAGATATAGACAAAAATTACATAATATCCAGTACTGAGAACTATTTAGATAAATAAAACAGTATTTTTTTTCTTTTAAGTTTTTTATTCTGTCGGCAGTCCTCATGACTATCTATGTTAATTTTTTTTAACACAGTGTAATTTGTTTTATATTTCGTTTTTTTTTAAGTTTGACGGTGAACAACAAATAAGTACGTGTAACTTCCAACACCAGAGTCGTTATGGATATGAGGGAGGGAGAGAAAGAAAGGGGGAAAGTTACTACTTTAATTAATAAAAAGAAGGGGATGGCCTCCGGCAGTCTTACTCACCGTATGATTTTTCGTCTGCATTTTCTGCATATTTAAACCTAATGTTAATCCAGTCCTCATGTTTGATTTATGGGTCAGACAAGAGTATTATTGAGTTTTTTATCAGGAAATTCTTTGCAGCAGCATTAACAATCCGAAACTGCTACTTTTAGGCATAGAGCCGTGAAACTATATAAAAAATTGATAAATATTCTATATAAATATTTATTATCCAATACAAATCAACGCATGAAGATGCTGACGATATCCTGATTGAGTTTTGAAACGTGAGAACTATATGACGTCACAGTGACCTTCGATTTTAAACGTGACTAACTTGATCAAATAGAATGCATTCACATCACAAATGTTTTTGGTTAAACCAAAGCGACTGCACAGAGTAAAGAAACATACAATTGTCCTGAGCATTTGTCTAAGCATAGTAGCCTCGTAGCCTATGTCTCCCATATTCTATGTGTCCAGAAGCTTTTTGAAGTGAAAACTTCTATAGGAAGGTTCGGATAAGGAGTAAATTCATGCAAGTCGTCATCGACATGGTCACGTGACGTGTTAACACTATATCTGTTCCTAATAATATAATTGATTGCGCTGGGCCAGCTGTGAGTGAAGAAATGAATAACTTTAAATAATATTAGTTTTTTTAATGAATTAATGAATAATTTTGAATTACAAGTTTTAATTTAAGATCAAACGATTAATTTGGATATCCAAAAATAACAAAAGTTTGTTTATAGTTTTAAATTTTCACTTCTGTAGGCAGTCCCCATGACTGCTTTGAATTTTTTTTTAATCTTTACTTAAAATACTTCGTAAATGTTGACGATGTCGTCCTGTAATAATAACAAATAATACCAATATTTGTAACAAACCTAATTCATTCTGCTGAGGTATAATGCACACAGGATCCTAGCTTCACCCGACAGACGAGGGGTCCAGTAGTTACAGAGTAAAAGCGTAGATAACAAATAAACTCAATGTCACATTTTTAATATTATTAACGATTAGAAGCCACTTTATTCTATTGCGTATGTGCATCGATTTTTAAATTACACTTTGTTATATGCAAAACATAGTTGCTATAATCAGCTTTAGATTGACAATCAAATTTTATTGTCACACTACATCGTTTATGACTATTTGATTATATAAACGCAGTGGTTTAAGGAGTAGACTGCTGAGCTAAGTGCTGCACATTCAGTTCAGTATAATACTAGAGAGTTGTCAATATATTTTGTTTTTTTTTTTAAATTGTATTTTTATTAAACTTGATATCTTTTTTTATTACAAGCCACGGCATACCTGAAGTGGTAACCGCTTCTCATGGACTCAACCTATAGGTAATGATAATACTGCCAAGCCACTGAACATCATTTCATTTCGCGAATGGGAAATTAAGGAATGGATGACTATCTCCCGCTATAACCAAAAAACACCCAACCTTGCTTTTTTTATTACAAGCCACGGCATACCTGAAGTGGTAACCGCTTCTCATGGACTCAACCTATAGGTAATGATAATACTGCCAAGCCACTGAACATCATTTCATTTCGCGAATGGGAAATTAAGGAATGGATGACTATCTCCCGCTATAACCAAAAAACACCCAACCTTGCTATCATTAAATAATGAATTAAAGGTCCTTTAAAAGAATATGAGGCAAAAAATATAAAAATATAGATTGCCACCCCTCAATCGCTCGCCACCCTTAAGGTTGCTAGGCGGGAACAGATATGTTATTTGAATTATTTTGCTTACTGCGTTTTTCGATATTTGCGTCCGGATCTCGTACTACATATGTTTGAAACAAAACTACGTTTACGGAATCTATCACGTTTAGGTGCAGCGCAGACGACACACTTTTTGTGCGATCGAATCTGCGGCGCACAAAAAGTCTGAATGGCGCGCTAAAAGTCCGTCGCGGATTTTTCGCAGACAACGCACACGACGCACATCTACGATCATTTTGTCGGCAAAACTGTAGGGACGTATACGCTGTGGAAATACAGAGATCGCGATGTATTATTTTATACTTGAAGTTGTGGGGATAATAGTATTTTCCATTCAACCTCCTCACATAGATATATTTAATGTCGTGAATCGATTGATATATATTATTAATTGATGTTCTATGATTCCTGTAAGGACCCCTCTGGTATGGTACAAAAGTAATCTCTCTATCAGTTTGTGTTGTTGTGTTTAACAGTGTTTACATAGGGAGCCATTTTATAAAAGATATTGTTGTGAATTTATATAATAATCGTGCGATCACTACAGCACACTTCAGCCCACATCTTTCAATTGTTGGGCTGTTTTGTACTTCTTGTATTAACATCGATACATCGATCTCTAGCGCCATACTTTACCTCCACCACTTAACGAGTGCAGATTGCAGATTAAAGTGTGCGCCGTTTGCGTTAACGCTCGTTGAAGCAAACGTTCTATTTTTTTCGCGCACTTTTTGTACGGCGCGGTGCGGCGCGGTCTTCAAAAATCACGCGGATTTTTTATCTGCCGGACTTTTTGTGCGTCGTATGTGTTACTGCATATAATTACATAGGTTCTATTTTTACAGACTAAATAGTGCGCCACGGATAGTACGTCGTCTGCGCCGCACCTTACTTGATTTTACTGCTATCCCGACGTTTCGAATACTTTACAGCATTCATGATCACGGGTGGACTTCCAAGGCTGATATCGTCTATCATCTAAGTCCACCCGTGATCATGATATTGAAACGTCTGGATAGTAGTAAAATCAAGTAAACGCGATAGATTCCGTAATAGTAGGGGAGCCGCAGAAGGAAGTATGGGATTTACTCAAGCGCGGCAGATTAACATAAGGGAGGATACCTTGCATCCTGCTGAGTACCTGTACCATATGTGAGCCCTCTATATAGTGACGTGCGTCTAGGGCAGCCCATCAGATTAGTAAAAAAAAAACAGAAATATTAAAGCGCGTCAGATTAAGATAAGGTGGGTTGATTATGAGCTAATAAGAATATATTTTGAAAATCTGACGATTTGAGCGTGACGAAAGGGAGTGGGAGGGTTACAAAGCTGCAAAAAAAAAATGAAAAATATATAATCTGACGATTTCCACAAGCCGAAGTAACAAAAATTCGTTGTCGATGGAAAGTTCAAAATGATCTGGTTTGCAGGTGATCAATTGCCGAAAGCGTATGAAAATGTAGTCATAAAACCTGATATTCTTGAGGATACTCCAGAATCAGGTATATCTTTTCTCCATTAATTAAAAAAAACACGTTATTCATAACAAAAAAATATTGTTAAATGTTTTAATGATTTCTTGTTACAGATACGCAATCTTAGGATAAAATCGAGCCAGAAGAGGAAGATGTTTCTACGGATGAAGATCATGATTAATTAATTAAATATTTTTTTTCATTTCGATTTTTTTTAGTTATTTTCTTATAAATACAAGTATTCTACTTAAAAAACATACACTATTTTATTTGCATGCTATTTCCTGAGCTGTTCAATTAATTAAGTACAATTAATAAAAAAATTTTTTTTTAGGTTTCAGATTAGGCGAATCCCTCTAGGTAATCGTCAGATTATGAGACAGCACGTCTAGGACATAAAGATGAACCATATATATCTTAATCTGACGCGCTTGAGTATTTCAAAACAGCGATTTTTTTGCACATTATATTAATGACCGCGAGTTTCCGTCACATCGAAATCGTCAGATTATTGAATGAGAGCTTTTTTTAGGTTCACTTAACATCCCCTTAGAAACATTTTGATCTATATTTTAGCACTTGACATGCTCAGCTACTCTTAAAGCACAAATTATAATTTGTGAGTAAGGAAAAAGAGTATTTTAGTACGAGCGGGAAACGAACCCGCATCATGCAAATGATCAGATTAACATACATACATTATTAAAAATACGTAGGACATTGATATTGATAATATCTGACGCGCTCGAGTATTTCCACGCAACAGTTTTTTTTTACATATTTGAAAATCTATAGCTGCTTACCCCACTAATAAAAAGGATACATTATATAAAATTTTTTTTCTTCTTATCATCTAAGCTTTGCAATCCAATAGGTCTCCATGACGCTCGAGTAAATCCCTAATTAGCATTGTCGGTTCCCCTATTATAAACGTAGTTTTATTTCAAAATGTGTAACATTCGCGTAAATATCAGAAAGTACATATGTTTTTAATAATACGCGTTCAGAGATCATTTGCAAGCATCAGTTAGATTTCAAAATAATTATATTGTTTGCATTTTACTTTAAAAAGTTATAAATTAAAAAAAAAACGTTCTATACCTATAGTTCAGCATCTAAAGGTGCACGCTGAACCTCGAGGAAAGACACTCAAACGAATTGTTAAAACAAATACAAGTAGCGACCCGAACCCACTCATATGCTTGAAGCAATACATCTGGCCTAGTCTTTATTGCTAATTTTACGAGCAAACGAATCTAGGCGCACGCTTCAAGCAACTCACTCAGACTTGTGAATGCAATTTTCCGACCTTTTTAGTAAATCTATGGGCACACATCACAATCAAAAACTCTCGGAAAAAAAATACTGGGCTTATCAAGCCTGGACGTATGTATTGTGCTAGGAGGTAAATAGTTAGGTAACACTTACCCGCTCGAGTAAACGCGGCAAAGTTGATGGCCATCAACAACAGTGCCAGTCGTGGCGACGCCATGTCGCCTCGTGATCTGAAACAACGTAAAATGATACATTAAACAACCAAAATTTACGCATTTAATCAACACCCTTTACTAGGGAATAACGCCTGTTCGTTTTCAAAATTATAATATTTAGAGATACCTGCGAGATTATGGCAATCGCTTATTAAGTCTGGCAATTTGCATTATGTTACATGATATTGCCCAAAATTCTCTAGAGAAACGACTCTAAATATTGTCTATACGGATTATAATTAACGTTCAGTACAAATCGAACTTAAGTGCGCATGCGCAGGTCGTCGAACCGCGCCGGCGCTATCACATCCCATGCATCATAAAACCTTCGCATACGTAATTTATATGTATATGATTTCGCTTTTAAAAAGATCTTGAAATAAAACTATATTAGACAACATTTTAGTTCCACTATAAAAAAAACACATAGGTATTACGGAATTCGTAAGGCTTAATTGGCGAATGAAGCTTCTACAACAATTAAAACTTGAGCGTCGAAAGGCAAGAAATCGATGTAAAAGATTGTGTCAGCAATTTTGCTTCTAATTTTGCTTCGCAAAATTACTAACATAGTCTTTTAGATCCTTACATACTTATAACTACATTCATCTTTGGCACCGACTTCAAACACGTCAGTAGGTATCTAGCACGAAAAATAAATGTAAATACAATTAATTTTTTTGCATTTTAGCTCCTGTCTTTTGAAGGCGGTTTTTTTTTATTTAAAATTAATTATATTTTTGCATTTTAGTGGTCTTTTATAAAATATGTGTGTAGGTAGTAGTAGGTGATACAGGACGGGGATACCTTCCTTGGGGTGCATCGCGTATGAGAAAGCACCGAGCACAGGAGTCTGCAAAAGACAAAGATGAGCGCCTAAAGTGCAGTAGAGAAAGAAATAGAGCACAGCGAGAGTCTTCAGAAGACCGTGAAGAAAGATTGGCGTACCAATATATAATATTGGTACGCCAACTAAACGCACTGCTCAAATGAGCCAGAGAAGAGGTTTCGAAGTTAACGAAAAAATATCATCGATGATGACAATTTTTTGGATTTATGTTGATTTTTTAAAAAACACCACCGATTTTGATGAATTTTAAACATGACCACTTTTGAAGTAGAATCTCCCAAACAAAAAAAGAGTCATTGAAATTAATTTATAATTGGCTGAATAATCACGTAATAAACAAAAAAAAACATACAGCCGAATTGAGAACCTCCTTTTTGAAGTCGATTGAAAGCTAATTTTATTTATAATTCTAAATAGTTTTTTTTCGTGTATTTACTCAAACGTTGAAGAAATAAGCTAATAAAGAGAAATGTTCACATAACGCTGTGGTCCCGACACCAGCCGTCAGTGTCGTTTACTGAAACTAATGGGAGATGGGATGTGCGCCACACGAACCGGACACTGGGGTCTAACGACCTGCCATTACGTTCATGTGTTAGTCCGTTGACACTTGTCACTTATTCGGGTCAGTTTCTCGAAGTAGGTTAACTCTTCAGCGTATCCTTTAAATATATATATAATTATATACCTTTGTATAGGTATATACTAGTCGACCCGCGCGGAATTCCGCATCAAGGACTAGGTGGTTCTTAGGTGATTTTAAAACTCAAATTTAAGAGAAGCGGTACATTTTTAGAATGAGGTTCTAATTTTCGTCATTAGCCGGCACGATAAGCTTTAAAATGAAGGCTAGGTAAATCATGCGTTTTGATAAAGGAAAAAGGAAGATATCGCGGACCGACAGAAAAACTGGCTAGAGAATTAATATACATAAAAGAAGATTAAGTTTTAGTAATAGTAATTACCGGATTTTAGGAATAAATTTTTTTCTGTCCCAGGATTAAAATCTTAGGTCGAGCAAACAGCATTATTGGGTCATCAGGAAATGTTTGTAGGCTGGCTGGTAGGTCAAAGTTACATACAAATACGTTGTGTAACGCATCTACTTACAGGCGTGAAACTTATAGAATAAATAAGATTATTATCTTTTTTCTGAATTTATACCATCTTCGTTCGTTCTAAAGTAACATTCCACATAGAATTTTTTTATTTCAATTCATCAGTTTTGTTTCCTACAAAATCAAACACTGAACAGTAGATATTCTTTTACCGTTAAACTATTACAGATAATACCCACATTGGTAAAATTCCGTGGTGCATTATTTTATTCGTATTGAGAGTCATCTTTAATACATCCCTGAAGTGGCTATCAGTATCAGTCGGTCATAGGTGGACGACCGCGCATGTCACCAATCTCTCTCAATAGGATAATCATGTCACTGTCCGCTGCTCCTCTCACTGAGACGTGTGAACTGTCCCGGAGACGTACCGGACGTGTCAAATTACAACTGTAATGATACGGAATTACTTATGCGATTTAACTCCCAACATTACGTGAAGACGCGACCTGATTGTTGATCAATGTTCAATTACATATAATATAGATGATATTCTTGAAATTTTGCTTATAAAATATGATATATTCCAATATATTAACCATTTTCGTAATTATTATCAAACTTTCTTGTAAAAGTATATAAGATGCCTTATTCAAGATGGCGCCCTGACAGTTGAATTCAGTTGAAAGTAAAAAGTTGAAGCTGGTAACAAGACTTATTAAAAGGATCGTTTGTCAGTAATTCAATAAATCGGATATCATCCAAATTCATTGGCCGTGTCATACAAGTGAGTCGTTTCGTTTGTAGACGTATTTAGCCGGCCTTTACGATACCTAAAAACAATTGCCTTAGATTAGTATTAATGCGGATTTTTCTCGTATGTAAAACCCGTTAGAAGAATTCTTCGTTATATTTTGTAGATAGATTTCCTTTTACTTATAATCAAAATATGTAGAACTCTTCAAAAATAAAAAATAAAATCCGCTGGCTGAATGATGCACTAGTACAGTCATTGACCCAATATTAAGCATAAAAAACAAATAAAGTAGCGGTTTGGGCGTCATCGTATGTAATCGAAAATCGAACTAAGGCGCCAAAACAGATTTTTTACCGTCACTCAATCGGAATTTTGATTAGATTTGCGGTTTATATTTTTTGCTTGATACCGATAATGTGGAGTGCGTATTACATCCTCGCTCACTGACTGCAACTGATGGTGTCTAAATTTTCATGAAAAATTTTAATAGGTACTAAACTATTTTATTATATCCGGTCGATGTTTTTAGAATCGCTTATTGAGAAGCCCTATTCACGATGGCTGAATTGGCAAAGCATCTGGACAGTATCCAGAAGATGCAGGTTCGAATCCTGCTCGTGACTGTTATTTTCGATTTCACATTTTTCATTTTGTGTTTAATCTATGTTGCTAAGCATATCAAATGCTGAAAATATATATAAAAATATCTAAATATTTATAGGGTTTGCGTTATTATTAGGTAAAATCTTAATTGTAAAATTAAGTTTACCTGGTCGGTATAATGTATAAAAATACTTCCGACAGATGGTGCAGGCGTCACCCAAAGACGTTAAGTATGAATGTGTTATCGAAATTAGCAGTCGAGAGCAAGGGTCACGATGGCTGAATTGGCAAAGCATCTGGACGGTATCCAGGAGATTAAGGTTCTAATCCTGCTCGTGACTGTTATTTTCAATTTAACATTTTTCACTTTGTGTTTAACTTTACCAATGTCTTGTGGATAATTCAAATAGATCAAAGAAGATGGTTTGGTTGCATCCAAGTTAGTAAAATGTGTAATATCACAGAAGAATGAGTTCCGACAAGTCTACAAGTTTTTGCGTGAATATTTTTACACCAGTCCCGTAAAACATAATAGCCAAACTATATACGAGTAAATCAAACACGTTGCGAGACTTTTGCTCAAATATTGACCGACATCTACGCTTAGATAAACGGACGATGCAAATAGTCTTTTTTAAATTTGTATCCTTATTTTTCATACAAACGTTATATTGATTATTATCTTCTGTGCGCGATTTCGCCTGCATGAAATACAGAATTGAGTTCAATGCTAAATTAAAAAAAGTGTTAATGATAAAAAATACAATTGGTTACATTCAGTTACAGGCACCGGGAGGACGGTATCTAAACTATTATTGTTAGCATCATGTTGGCTACATGGATGTGCTAGCTCTATCGGGAAATCACCACCCTCTCACATAAGACCATCGTTAAGTAACGGCAAGTATTCCTAAATCCCATTCTATCATTCCTTTCTCGCTCTTAATCGCGTTATCTCTATATTAATCGACATCGGTTTTATTAATCGACAGCATCTCATAACCAACAAAGTTTGCATACTAATTAATTATTATAATTTAATATTAAATTCATATGTATAAACATTCTTTACAGCCATTAAAATGCACTCGTTTCGTATTTCCAACTGTAAAGGCGCTGGTAAACTTTAACGATGCCATTTCACTAATGGCATATAATCTTTCTTGTGATTTATCATGATACAAAGAAACCGTTTAAGCAACGAATTTAAGATAACTCCTGCATATATCTTTAAAAAGCCGTTTAGGTTACATCAAATCCAGTGCAGCCACATTCTTGCACAGAAGAAATATATTTATGTCCACAATGCTTAGGGGTTATTTTTGACCCCATGAAGGTGCGACGCTCCGGTTATCGGTAGCGTCGCTCAAAGAGGGTATCTGAAAGGGTAAGCCACTGACGGACCACTATATGTCCAGTGGTCCACCTGTACAGGCGGTGAGACAGCACACGGCGGGTTTATTTATTGGGTGAAGGCTGGGGCCGGGGTGAAGGCTGGGGCAATTAACAGGGTAGTGTGGGCAGTACCCTGTTAATTGCGGCGTGAATTTAGGTTCATTTTTCCCGCGTTAACAGGCACCAAATCATCAATATATAAGTTCAATCAATATATAAGTACATATAGGTTCGCCCGGTTAGCCAGAATATATTTTTTTTAAACTAGAAGGGTCATCACAGCTTGTAAAACTTATCATCACGCCATCTCTATTGCGGGGTAGGCAGCTCTCTGCCTACACCGCAATAGAGTGCCAAAAGGCTCTCCATCCATCCATCCATCAGCCTTTCAACGTCCACTGCTGGACATAGGCCTCCCCAAGAGAACGCCACAACGAGCGGTCCTGCACCGACCGCATCCAACGGCTCCCCGCGGCTTTGACTAGATCGTCGGTCACTTTTTTAGTTGCGCGCTCATTATGGGGGATAGTGCCGTAATCGCCACGCTTGGCAGACGGGTTGGCGATCGCAGTGGATGTTGCCAATACTCGAGGTAGTGCTGCTGCCCACTCCCCCGGTATTCCCTCAGTCGGCTCCTACGACTCCCGTGGTTAGAGAGGGGTGGGACAATTCTAAAGCCGGCCCCACACGGCACAAAAAAGCAAAAGGCTCTATTCTTACATAAATCTCTTGCTTCCTCGACATTCATAATTAACTTCATACACGCTCGCCAGTTTCGGAGACTCTTGACTCCACCTGCCTTCAATAGATGACCGATTTGGTCTAGGTAGGTGAGTGTCGGTCTCCCCCTATATCTACATTCTTCCACTTTCGCTTTAATATATCTCCTTAACCAGTCGCTAGCCAGTATTCTTTTCACATGTCCGAACCATCGGAGCATTCCATTCCGCATCTTTACACCAATACTCTCTTTCATACCTACCCGCTTACTTACGTAGTCGTTACGGAAAAATGTTAACAACACCAGAAGCATTACAGATGCCGGAATAGAAATGGATAGGAGGTGGAACAAAAGAGGATGGGATGTGGACTTCTGACGCTCTCACTAATTGAACTATACACAATAGTAGGATTATCAACTATCTTCTGCGTGCAGCTACGTCTGCATGGATTCCAGAATTACATGCAGAGAGAAATACAAAAAATATGTAAAAAATAATGTTGTAAATATGCATACTTATTTTCTGCTCCGTAAAGTAAATAAAGCTTATTGATTATTATCTTTTAATGTAATTTAAATGTATAAAGAATCGTTTTTGACTCAATAACAAATTTGAATATACCTCTGATACCTATTGTGTCCGTAAATTGCAAACAAAATTGAGACAGATTTATTTACATAACGAGATGCAGAAGAAAACTCCATTAAAAAGCCTCAAGGGAAATTATGATTGACGGGAATGAAGAGAAGCGATTGTCGTAGCGAGAATATTATAACTAATGCTACGATATAATTCTGGTTTGATGCTGAGGATTCTTACTAATACATACTCTTATTAATAAATAAATGCAAAAGTGAGTTTGTTTCTTCGTTTCTTATGCTTGCACACTGTAACTACAAAATCAAATCATCATGAAATTATGCACAAATATATTCTGAAGGACAGAAAAAGATAGGTGACTTTTTGTCCTGGAAAAATTGATGGATAAAATAGTGTGCCATGGAGTGACGTTTTTATAATTAAAGTCCACGCGGGTAGAGTAACGGTTAGAATCTAGTATGTACTTAACTCACGCTATGTCGATTACACTCTGAGTGGAATAATAATGAGTTCCGATCAAGGATGTTAGAAAATATATTTGCTTTTCACTTATAACCGCTAGCAATACCAGAGGCATCCTTCGCTCATCGCCAACTTAAATGAAAGGCTATCCCTTTCGGTGGAGATCAAGGCTAATATGGAAAGGAAAAGGCAGGGCTCGGACCTCCAGTACATTTACTCACCATACGCAATAAGTAGAGAAAATTAATGTTCTTTTTTATTTACTTTTTTTGCATGTCGTGGCAGTCGAGCCACGGCCAATCTGATGGTAAATGATAACCGTCGCTCATGGACCTAACTATACCGAGAGTCGCCGCTCATTTCACCGATATGAAATGAAAAAATTAACGACTATCTCCTGCTACAGCCAAAACGCAACGATGTGCTTCATGGCCGGTCGCACGGGAGATGGTGGTACTAACCCGCTCGGTCCTGATACCAATTGAGTACTCCCATTTGGTATCCAGCCCTACCACCAGTCATGCAATGGGTGATAATTGCTTACTTCCCTTAGTCGCCTCATACGACACCCGTGGGAAACAATGGAGTGGTGACACTTGTATTCTTAGTCCGTCACCACACGGTGTTTTGTAAACAACATCGATTTTCCTAGTTTGCGATCACTAAACCTTAACACACTCATACTCAAACTGTGGTCCGCGGGCCACAAATGGCCCGCCAATCTTTTGAAAGTGGCCCCCGCCTGGTTTATGTAAATAGAGCATTCAAGTGCGTGCGCGTTCCTAATTAAAATTTTGCAGCCCGTGGCATTATATCTGAAACGTCTTTATGGCTCCTATAAAAAAAGTAGACTGCGGTTGCTTTAAGGATATACACATTAAAAATGTCACTGCTAAAGAAAGCTGTGCGAAGCTGTGGTCGTTTATATACATACATATAAGAAGATACTTTAGTATACATTTGATAATATTACCGTAGTATGCTAATATAATTTCCAACGGGAAAATCGCTCGCACGGGGCTCTGAAAATCTAATTTAGTTTTACACCTTCTATGTACCGGGATTCAATTTAATTTGCATGTTAGAAGACACCTTTTGCAGTTATAGCCTAGTGGTAAAACCAAGCCTACATAGACAATGGTAACGAGTTGGCTCTTCAGTCTGACATCGGGTATTCTCACGACACCACCCACTTTTTTTGTTAAGGCGGGAAAAAATGTTCCTAACCGCACACCCCGTCATTCGGGGCATCGAACAAGGTAGTGTGGGGTCCTCGCCCACTTAAGAAACCCGCCGTGTGCCGTCTCTCCGCCTTTATTGGCGGGCCACCGCAACCATATTACATTCCTTTAGTGGTCCGCCGACGGCATGACAAGACCTCTGGCTTTTCGAAAGATTTTAAAATATATACTAGCCTATGCAAATCTTAACCATGCAAAAGCTTAATTAGATTATGTCACCCAGACTTGAAAATAATCTCTACACAATAATAGAATCCCACAGAAGCCCTCTATTATTCTGGGATAAAAACTATATATGTCCTTCCTTGTACTTCTAACTATAAGTATACCAAATTTCGTGATGATCGGTCAAGTAGTTAGTGCGACAAATAAACAAATCAAACTCACTTTCACGTTTTTGTAATATTAGTAAGGCCACTCCTTACACTTACTTTTCACGAAATATCACAACCCATTGGAGAAATATCTAGAAGAAAATTGCAAGACTCAGAGATTTTCTCGATAGCTTGTAAAGCACAGAACAGAACCGACTTGCTGTGCTAATTTCCCTCTCATTCTAAAAGACGGTAAAGCCCAGCGGTGAGACACCAATGATTGGAAAAAAACACCCCTTTTTGGTGTTAGGCGGGAAAAAATGTGCCACCCCGTCGTTCGGGGTAACGAACAGGGTAGTGTGGGTCACTAATAGTCAAATTTCTCTATTTCGTAAATTTTTTGCAAAATATTTGAAATCGTCAAATTTATATTATAGATCAACACACACGCATAATGTGCAGTTAGATTTTGCTCTAACCAAAATGACTAAATTATATTTATAATACTAAACATTACATAATAAATCTGTGTCGATCCATAATCGCCAGTTTCTAAAATATTAGGCTATGTAAGAAGAACTAAATAACTAAATAAACCTCCCGTGTGCCGTCTCTCTGCTTGTATTGGCAGACCACTGGAACTGTGTACATTACTTCAGTGGGGGTTATACTACACCATTTTTTTTTGTTTAGGCGGGAAAAGGAGTTATATTACATCTATCCCTTCGTAAATAGAAGTGTGAAATAACAAAATAAAATATATAATGTCCCCCTAGCCGCTGTAGTAAAGTACTTCTCAATCATTTGTAGGTAGTATAAATATTTGTCCGGCGCGGGTATTGAACTTATGGTTCTAGGTAGAGAAGGTCACACGTAACGCTTTCTGCGCAGTTAATGGTTTCTCATTAATTATATTTCGATATTTCTGCAAATACTACATTATTATAAAGTTTTACCAATTATACAGAATCTATTTCGTTTAATTGACTGTTTAAGATGGTTTTGAGCGCGAGAATTTTGTACGCTTACAATATTAATACACATCCTGTGCGGTATTCTCCTAAATAACTAAATTAAGGTATTTTATTTCTAAGATTTAATATTTTTAACACACATACACATGATTTGTAAAGTTTTCAAACAATCTTCTTGGAGTTCACATCCAGTATATGATGTATATAGCATATTCTCCGTGGTACCAACAAACCATTACTGAAACATCAACATGGGCTACGTAATTTCATCACTTTGTTATGATACCAGAATTAAAACTAAATACAATTCAACTCTGATTTCGAAACACTGATAATGACCTCATTTTGCTGTACATAATGCGATGGAATAAGTTCAGTCATTATATTTAATTAAACATGAAATATGCAAGCCGTATCAGACTATTATTTATTGTACATTATAATGTGGCAGACGACCGCCCATATTTTTAGATTATAATATGTTCAATATTCCCAATGTAGTAGCGGGTTAAAACGTAAAATAATTTTAAGTCTCAAACAATGTTTGAGACCAACCAACAAAAAATCTAATAAATACACAAAAATGTAACAAATTAGTTTTGTGGAACGCCTAACATTATTTATCATAAATTATATCTTTCATATAAAGCACATACTCTGTTACAGACAGACAGTGCTATAATGATAATTATTTATTCTCAAATAAATAATTATCCTTGAAGGAAAATTCTTTGAAATGTTAATCACAATGAGGCAGCTTATAACTATAGTCTACATTACATAACATCATGCCAGTATCCCCGAAGGGGTAGGCAGAGGTGTATTACACACCCACGACTCGCCAGCTATGTTTAAGTCCCACGTAATAGGGGGCGAGCCTATTGACGTCTACCAGGCACATTTCCAAACTCCGGGCCGCTAATGATAAATTATTTTTCTTTTTAAGAAAAAGCCAATAACACTGCCCGATGATCGAACCCGAGACCTTATGATCAGCAGTCACTCACACTACTACTGCACTAGAGAGGCAGTTAAATAGTACCTCCTCCTCAGTGACTTTAGGCTGACAACCTTGTAAGTACTATGCACGAACAATGCTAGATTGTTCTAAAAATATCCTCGGTCGTAGTAATGAGTCTAGGGTCCGATGCGCGAATACATTCATTGTTTTTGCTCGTTTTTTCTGCGTACAAGTCAAACTAGTTGCGACTGCATAACCCTTACATGGGCCGGCTTACGTGAGAAGAGATAATCGGTGAGAGCGTTGCCCTCATCCTATGCTGTGGATACAGGGTTAATAGTCTAGTGAGCCAGCTGGCATTCGTTGCCATGGATACAGTGTTTGTTGAGAAAAATCTCTATACCTATACAAAAATGGAGAATACATGAAAACATTAACTATGACACTGTTTATCCAATTATCATGAAAAATTGTATACTTATACATATTTATAAGTGTGTTTTAACCATAGATACATATACTATCAACATATACTATATATACTGACGTACGAGTAAGTCTATGCTATATCCATGGTTTAAACCAACTTCTAAAATCAATATTATCAATATATATTCAGATGTATTATTTTATAATATTTGTTACCTCAGAACCAATGATATTGTATATAAAAAAGGCTCATAATTGTGTAATTTTCAGATTAACTTTTATCTCTACTCAAAGGGACATTGATATTTTAGTAGGTAACATTTTAAACATTTGCATGCAGAATGCATCGTTTGGTGAACTGGAACTGGTGGAAAAGCAATGTCAAGTATTTCTCGAATGGCGATAAAATATCTCTAATAAGAATCCTAAGCTATGATGGAAGGAAGAAAACTTTCTGCACTGACAAAATTCATTTTAGTGATTTACATTTTAGAAAGTTTTATAATACGAGTATTTCAAGATCGCCATCAAAATTACAATACATAGGGTTGCAAACGACATAATTTCAAAATTGCTTTATCAACTTTGACATGACTGCTCCTTATTTTTTTTGCTAAGGCGGGAAAAGTGTACCTAACTGCACGCCCCATCGTTTGGGGGCAACGAAAAGGGTAGTATGGGGCCCTTACCCACGAAATAAATCCGCTGCGTGCCATCTCTCCGCCTGTACTGACAGACCACTCAAAGATATTATTTCTGTGGTCTACCGATGGCCTACCCTTCCGGGCACCTTCGCGGGAGGCATTGCTGGTAGTGGACGTTACCCAGTCCATTCACGTGTGGCCTCAGCTAGGGTGGCATTAGGCGCAGGTATTCGTGCCTGCGCCGCCCTAGTCGCTGGTGGCGGTACGGATCAGCGAAGGTATCCTCCTCCATCCTCCTCCCTGCCGGTTCCTTCTGCGAGATGACTTCCTCGGATAAGGATATACATTCAGTAAAGAAAGTATTGGGAATGGATGATTTGTGTATGGTTCCAAATTCAAATTTTTGTTTTTTTTGTTGTTGTTAGATTGGCACAACTGTTATCCATTTTGGCGCGGAGTTTGAGTTGCATCTGTTATTTATATTAAATACAGTGCTGTTTTTAGTTAGGTATATCATATCTAGTGTGTATTGCGAATTTCATAATGGACAAAAACACAGAACAAATAGTTTGTCTTAAATTTTGCATCGCCAATGGAATTTCGTGTTCGGAGTAACTGAAAATGTTACAGAAGGCTTACGGTGAATCGACTTTATCAAATACACGTGCTTATGAGTGGGACAAAGCGTTTAAAAGCGGTCGAGATGTGATGGAAGATTTGCCTCGCTCTGGTAGGCCATCAACGTCTGCAACTGAAGTTAACATTTCAAAAGTGAAGGAAATAGTGACTGAAAATCCTCATTCAACTTTGAGAGAGATAGCCGCCGCACTTTCTGTGTCTCACGAGTCGATCCGTACCATTTTAAATAAACACTTGGGTATGAAACATATTTCCGCTTGGCTAGTCTCAAAAGACCTAAATTTTCTCCAAAAACTCAATCGCATGAGAGTCGCTGAGGACATGCTAGAATGAGTCAATTCCGACCCAATATTCATGAAACGCATTGTTACTGGTGACAAGAAGTGGGCTTACGAGTTTGACATGAGTGGCGACTTCCAACTGAACCGAAACCGAACAAACCACGCCAAAGTCGATCAAAAGTCAAAGTCATGTTGACTGTTTTCTTTGACTACCGCGGTGTTGTGCGCTCGGAATTTTTGCCAGAAGGTCAAATGGTAAATAAAAAATATTATTTGAGCGTTATGCGGCGTTTAAGAGAGCAAATTCGACGAAAAAGGCCCGATTTTGGAAAGAAAATTCTTGGATTTTGCACCACGATAATGCACCTTCGCACAAAGCTATCATTGTGAATGAATTTTTGTCCAAATATTCACCAGATATGGCTCCAGCCGACTTCTTTCTTTTTCCTAAACTCAAATGACCACTTCGTGGCACCCATTTTCAATCGGTAGAAGACATAAAGGAGAATTCGCGGCGAGAACTGATCTCAATTCTTGAAACAGCGTTTAAAAAATGTTTTGATGATTGGATTATTCGTTGGCGTAAGCCCATCGTTTCTGAAGGAGCATACTTTGGTGATAAAATAAATTTGAATGAATAACAAAAATATTGTGTATTATTGATATTTTCCCAGTACTTTCTTGAAAGAGTAGTAACTAATCCTGCTAGTACATTATAGTTATGCAAGATTATAGATCTCTCTGCCTACCCCGCAAGGGAAATGGCGCGATGATAAGTAAGTAAGTAAGATTATAGATCTTATTTAGTTTTGCTGGGCTACATGTTATACTAAAATTTGCAATCAAAAAGTATATTATACTACGAGGTGGCAAACACGCATAGGTCCCACCTGAGGGTAAGCGGGTACCATAACCTATAAACACTAACAATACCAGGGTATTACAGGTTCATATTGAGGCTATTATCAACAGAGCTCTACAGATGTATGGTTTCGTGATGAGATCTTCGGTTGACTTTATACGTTCCTCAACATATCTGTTATTATATAAAACATTAATTCGCCCTCAATTGGAATACGCGACTTCGATCTGGAATCCTATATATCCAAAATACATAGATAGACTCGAAAAGGTACAAAAGAAATTCTTACGTTCTATGAATTATAAATGCTGTCATAGTAAAATTCCTTATAATGATTTATTACTACGTTATAATGTTTTAAGTTTAGAATCCAGACGTCTCCTTCTCGGTACTATAGTGTTATACAACATAAGTAATAATAGATACGACTGTGTAAATATTACAAACAAATTATGTTACACGGTTCCTAGAACTGTAATAAGACGAAAAGCACGCATTTCTCGCTTGTTTCATGTAAATATGTGCAGATCTAACGCTGGGGTAAGAGCACCTCTTCATCGCCTCACAGACATTTATAATAATCATTTCACCAACATAGACATCTTTCATTTGTCCAGTTATAAATTTAAACAAATGTTAACTCTTAAATTAAATAAATAGAGTTATGTATTTATATTGTGATATAGGTGGAATCATATAGCAAATGCGATGTATTGTAGTCTGTTTTTTCTTCCCATTATTATGTTTAATATGTGGACATTGCTGTGGGTTACATATTAATATATATTTACATTTGTTAAGTACTTTGTTGTAATCACACTATGTAACTGTTTTTTGTCCCTGAATAAATAAATAAATTACTCACTCGTCGCCTAACACCAGGTAAACAGAGCAAGGTGGAGAAGAACGATGACAGAGACGCCTCTAGCGCTCTCATTTAGACGTACGACAATAGAAGATTACTTAACACTTATTTAATTCTCACGTGATATCGAATTACTAATGTGCTTCCGAATCGTCCAATCCTTACTAATAATATAAATGTGAAAGTGAGTTTGTTTGTTTGACCTCGTGACACTACGTACTACTTATCCGATCAACACACCGATCACCAAAATTGGATACCTACATATACTCAGAGCACAGGCAAGGTATTAGGCTACAGTATATTCCAGAAAACAGGAGGGTTCCTATTAGATGGCTACTTTTGTGTAGAGATTGATGTAGGCCTAAACTCTCTCCCCATCCTCTCCTTATTATCCTTCCTATCCAACTCCTATGACTTTCCTTGGAGATGGCGGCGCGAGAGGACACATTTGGTGCTAGCGTCTATAGAGGTCTATAGGCTAGGTAGGCTGTGCTGTAAAAAAAAAATTTAATGTTATTTAGATAAGAGCTATAGTGTATCAATATTCATCACATCCATGCGAATACAATGTTCTCTAAACGATGTAACAAAACTACGTCAAATTGGCAAGTTATGTCGTTAGTTATAGCAATTATTTAACATGTTGGCAATGTTGGAATGGCATGATGAGCTTGTTCTGATAAAAAGAAATAGTTCGATCAATCATGAGCCCAACAACTCGTTTCACAAGAATTAAATAACGATCTGTAATAAAAGTGCTGTAATTATGCAAGTCGACGAAGTAGAGGCGGGACGTGCGCCTCAAAACTTGTTCATATCTCCCTCGTTGTGAACCTGATAGATATAAATAGGCATAGATTCAAGTCGACCTCCTGCTCTAGCGATCAAGTTACCATTCTTGAATCATCAAGCTTTAAAATGATAGATGACTATTATTATAATACCTTGCTGAAGTGAAACTTCTTTAGAATCGTTGTGATTTGAAACTCGATGAAACGAAAATGCGTCACAATAAAGAAACAAACACACAAATGTATGGATAGGATAGGATTATCAGTCAGTTGCAGTTGCAGTCCATAAAGTTAAAATCATTTTAGGTAAATTCATTATAATGCTCCATTAAATTTAATTAATAATAGCTGGTCATTTTACGCTTGGTGAAAAATAATAAACATTACATTTATCCTAATACACCTGAGACGGTATCCATCTCAATCTCTCGTAGGCTACTTTTCAGAAGTTTCACTTCTGCCGTGTGTGAATTTCACACATATGGTTTTTTTTTTAATTCTGGACTAAACATAGATTGATTCCTCTTGTCGCTACTGCCCGATAGTCTCGTGAGAAGAAAGAGTCAATCAAATTATACCAAATATTATGATTGTACCTCATATTTCTTTCTCTATCATCGGCTTGATACAATTTGTCACGACCCATACGACATAGAATGGGGTGGTAATATTGTTTATACCTACTACAAAGGTTGCAAACGAACGTACAGTTTGCTTGATGGTGAGTGGTAATCGTAACTAAAATACGTGCTAACAATACCTATGGTGCACCCGCCTGTTGCTAAACAGATAAAAGGTCAAGAGGAATAACGTGGAAATGGTTTATAATGCTACTGGGTCACCACACCGATAATAATATGATATGCGCAAAATGTGTATCGTAATATATAAATAGCAGGCATAGCCTAGTGGTAAAACCAAGGAATGCAAAGACAATGGTATCGAGTTCGATCTCCAGTCGAGGGTCACGGCACACACTGGCTTTTCGAGATTTTTCGAGAATATGTATGTGTTTAAATGTCTACAAATTATCACTGCTTGATGAAGAAAAATCTTCATCTTGAAAAAAAGCCTGCACGCCTGAGAGATTTTCTTGCTTGCTCGTGAAGTCTGGTAACTTAACCGACAATGGGCCAACGTGATGGACTACAGCCTGAATCCCTCTCGCTATAAGAGGAGACCCGTGCCCAATAATAATGGATCATAACAAAAACACTGAATGTGATGAGCAATCGGCTATAATTAAGTCAATTATAGCATCGAATGTTTGAGATGCAATTTGCATCGTAATTACATAAATAAATATCAAAACATTTGAACCAAAAACTATATTTCTTATCTAGTGAACTTCACACTAATAATCTCAATACAAAAATTACTATTCCAAACAAATAAACACTCTTTCGCAAAAGTTAAAACACATAAAACAAAAACAACATAGCATCACGCCTGTATTCCCGAAAAGGAATAGGCAGAGGTGTATTACACACCCATGGTTCGCCAGTTATGATTAAGTCCCACGTATAGGGGGCAAGCCTATTGCCGTCTACCGTGCACATTTCCAAATTCCGGGCTGCTACTGAAAATTTTTCTTTTTATGAAATAGCTCAATTACACTGCCCGACCCAGGGATCGATCCCGAGCCTCATGATCAGCAGTCGCTCACACTACCGCTTCACCACAGAGACAGTTAAAAGAAAAGAACTAAGGATTCTTAATTTATGAAGTTGGCAAACAAGCAAGACCTTTCTTGGAGAGCAATTACCGTATGTTATAGACGCTAGTAACACCAGGTCACAGAATAAAATACCCTAAATCGCGTAAACAATATTATTTTAATAAATACTACAAGCGCTAGCGTTCAGGCGGGCGTGCATCAGCCCTCTGCCGGTTGTATCGTGGGCGATACGCAAAGCGGTAGGCATTTTACTCGGAGCCTTGAGCGAGTGATGGACGCCTGACCAGGTGCTGCATACACAAATTGTCCGCTATAATGAAAGGGATAAAAATATGGAGAATGAACGAGGAAAGAGCATGTTGTGAGAGGCTGGTGCGGTGTTTCCTTTGCTTAAACTTCTCACTACATGTGTGGGGATGGATATGGTGCGGACATATTCTTTTCTTGTTCCTTCACCACAGTTGAATTACGTCCATAGAAATATTTAACGAAAAGTATTTACGCAAATAATGTATTGACATTATTACACGTATCGACGTATATACATATATTGACGCATATTGTACGCATATTACACGTGTTTTACAGCTGGTATTTACAACATATTGCTATACGACATAGCATAATTCTTTCCTGCGGATGTAATGAGGCAACTTAAGGAGGTAATCAGAGGCATCTTTTGTAAGGACTTTTCTTTAAAAGTTATTAATGTGTCGTAGGGATGCGTATTTTACATGTTTGATCGGATTTGATCTGGTTTTGAAGTCAAAATTCTAATTTTTAATAATATTATTATAGGTAGTATATATGTTATTATTATATTCAGACATAAGTGCGCCATATTTCACATTTTTTGGTAAAATTCTATCCATTATATTTCACGAATAATTTTAGTAATATTGTCAGTTAAGTGTGGATCCTATTGAATGCTTATATTTTTCTATCGGAAATATATACACTGTGAAACCTCTTTATCAGATAATAATAATAAATATTCACGGACATTTTCACACAACGTCCTCTGGTCCCAAACTAAGCTTAATTACTTGTGCTATGGGTACCAGATTACGGATATAATACATATATTTGTAAATACATACATATGTATGTATAATAGATAGAAAACACCCAGACGCAGTACAAATATCTGTGTTCTTCACACAAATAATTGTCCTGAGTGAGAATCGAACCCACAACCTCGTCCACGGAAGTCGGTTACACTACCGACTACGCCTCCAAGCCCGTCGATATTACGAATTTATAATTTTTCTAATGTTATTTTATTACTGCGCATACATGTCATGCCTGGTCAAATCTAGATTACAATAGAGCTATTATCGTGTACTGGATTGTGAACTTCCAACTGCCTTCCGACGTAAAACGGTCCCCTGCCAATGCACTCCCGGGGCATATATAATGTAACATATAACTTTTAGTATCTACTGTAGCACTTTTGTATGTATTTATATAACTAGTGACTTATAATAATAACGAAACACTTATTATGTTATTTATTACACTTATAATTTAGAGATAGCAGAAATGCGCGGTTTACAAAGACCCGAAACTCGACTAGGGTATGAACTCGCTATATCTCGACAGTCCTTGATTTTACTACCAGGCTATCATTGGTATATTATGTTATAATATATTATTTATTATAATGCGAGTTCGTTCGTAATGCAACATAAGAATTAACAAGTATTGGCACATCTTTTCATATTATTCAGTGTCTTTAGTTACTTCTCATATTGTCTAAACAATCTTCTTACAACTATCCATCCATCCATCAGCCTTTCGAAGTCCACTGCTGGATATAGGTCTCCCCAAGAAAACGCCACAACATGTGTTTCGCTCATATGGGGGATAGTGCCGTAATCGCCACGCTTAGCAGGCGGGTTGGCGATCGCAGTGGATGTTGTTAATACTCTAGGGAGTGCTGCTACCCACTCCCCCGGTAGTTCCTCGGTCGGCTCTTACGACTCCCATGGGTGGAGCGGGTGGTACAATTCTAAAGCCGGCCCCATATGGCACAAGTTCTTATAACTATGACAAGTAAAACAGCGTTTTCATTGAAATAAGAGAGAAAATAGTACTAAGTGCATCGTAAAAGAATCTATACATTAGATATATTGTAAACTAGGTTCTAGACGGCGCCTTCGTCTACGTGGACAAGCAGCAGGAATCGAATCCGCGCTTAATAGAACACCGGTCTACACACCCTGCTATGAAGCAACCGCAAATACCCAGATTATGTTTTAAGATTATACACAAAAACCTTTATAAAAGACAAATATTGCCAATATTTAAGTTCCTTGAATACGCAGTATAAGGAAAATAAATCTTCACGCCTTTGTATTTGTTATGATTCATTTAACAGAATGTTGACAAGAATAATCTCTAGTTCCATTCACAATACGGCATTCACCAAACCTTTTCAACTCTTTTAAATGCATCGCAAGATTCACAAGTGAAGTAGTGAGTAGCAATTCCCGTGCGAAATGTATCCGCTCGACTAGATAGCCCAAATCTAGCATTAGTCAAAATTGTATTACTTATGTAAAATTTCTCGCGATACAGGTTACATTCCTCAGAGTAGTGTGATATCTTCTTAAATAATAAAAAAGACATAAACACTTCTCACCAATTACAATCCCATTTATTGAGGTCTTTTACGGAAAACAACGAGCATTTTAGATAATCATATTCTCGTAGCGTACACAAGAAGGTCGCTGTGGTAGGTGACAGACCACAGTATATTATATATTTTAGACAAGCGTTTAACTCGTGATACCGTATTAGATATTCCTTCTTCCGTGCCTGGGAACAACAAGTGTAATGCACTTATCATGGTCATGTGACTTATCGCTTTTTATTTCTCCACTGTCCACACAAAAAAGTTTAATAGCTCAATTTTTGGGGCAAACCATAAGTTTATTAATATCACGCTACAACACTTAGGACAGATAGACCACTGAGCTTAGTTTTAATGAAAACCTGTGTATACGACACGAAAATATGACTAAAATCTAGGCTATGTAGTTCATATATAATTTGGAATTACATATGAATCAAAATGTTTAAAAAGGCAGAAACTGCAGGTCACAACTATTGGAACAACTAAATATGCTTATGCGACGAGCACCTCACAACCATGAAGTTATTGCGCGCAAAGTCCACTTAGAATTAGAACAAATACTTGCAGATCTTTGCGGAGTTTTATTATAGAAACTACTATATCATGTGTTCGTCTAGTCACCCAGTATCATCTCTTGACATATTACGTAATTTTGTCAATTTTAGGGGCCCACAAAAATATATAACAACATTATTCAAAGCTCTACAGAATTTAAATACATCAGTCTACGTCACAATAATTAAATCTATGTAACACCATCCCACAAACCCATTCATTTTTTCAGGATAGAAATTAGCATGTCCTTTTCTGGGGACAACTATTTAGATATATGCCAACATTTTAGCAGTTACGGCGTCAAAGCATAACAAATAAACTTACTTTTGTGTTTATAGGCTTAGGCCGTGTGGGGCCGGTAGGCCGTGTGGAGCCGGCTTTAGAATTGTCCCACCCCTTCTTCACCCATGGGAGTCTTAAGAGCCGACTGAGGGAATGCCGGGGGAGTGGGCAGCAGCACTCCCTCGAGTATTATCAACATCCACTGCGATCGCCAACCCGTCTGCTAAGCGTGGTGATTACGGCACTACCCCCATATGAGCGAAACAGCAGAGGACCGCTCGTTGTGGCGTTCTCTTGGGGAGGCTTATGTCCAGCAGTGGACGTCGAAAGGCTAATGGAAGGATATATGGATTGTATTTATAATATTTAGTAAAGATTGATTATAGCTTCACCTAGATATATGATAAATAAATGACGCACGCACCTTGATTATACTAAAATAGCATTACAATTGAGTATTAAAATAATCTATGCATATACCAATGTAAATAGTTATAGAAATCAGTGCAATGTTTGATCGTATGCAAAGCGTCGCGTGCGCAGGTGAGTGAGGATCGTCGGCGCCGGCCGTTACACAACCAGTTATGTATTTAACTGAACATTTATTGCACACATCAATTTGAACAACTTGACTATTTATAACTGTGAGAACCTTCCGTGTTTTGGCTCTGTTGCGACCGAACACTGAAACGATACTCAATTATAAGTGCCCCTAATTCAGTATATCACAAGGTCAGTAAAAGTATACGACCCGCTTGATGATCAGCGATTATCGTGCACTATAAACGTTGAGGAGAAACAGGCATATTGTTGCCACTACTAGAAAGAGGGGTAAGAAGTGGTGAGACAGTAGAAAGGTGATGAGAAAAAGCTTATGGCGCTTTCACTAACTGTATAAAAAGCAACAGTAAGATAACCTAATATTTTTATAATTACGTACTGTTATACGGACCCTTTCAGTTTACGTTTTAAAAAAACTATTTTACTGAACACTGGAATATATATTTATTTAGGATTAAACTTTCACAATAGAATTAGGGTTTGAGAATAAACGTATGAGATGTAAGCGCAGACTGACTCGCGGCGGGCTCTGGCATAGTTTTATATGTTTACATAATGCCGAGTCCGCAAAGTAGATACCAGGCTTTAGGGCTGGTAGGGTGAAGGGTTGACTATTGCATTATATCTAACATAGGAGGGATATAACAGTACGCAATAATTAATTATTTTATGATTTTGATCTGTATTTTAGCACTTGACATGCTCAGCTACTAAGAACAAATGATTACTTTTTATTTTAACGGCTAAGTGCGCTAAGCGCACTTCCCCGGATTGTAAGGGATGCAGGTTCGATTCCCGCTCGCACTAAAATTCTCTTTTTCCACATTTCACAAATAATTTGTTCTTTATTTTATGATTTGATCAATTTCTACTCCACATCCTTATCATCTATTGGAAGACGCCCACGAAATATATTTCTACTCATTAAATGTATCTCAGCGCTAAGTAAAACGTATCCAGGGACACTTTTAATGTTTATTATCAAGATATAAATTTAACCAATCGTTGTCGCTATAAACTAAGACATAATCGTTGATGTATAAAAAAGAGATCAAAGGACATAAAAAAACTAGACATCGCAGGACGTCTAGCAGATGTGAAAACATCGGAATTATTTTGTAGAAATAAAATGATCATAACTTGACAAAGTACTCCTCAAGACGAATCAAACGAGTATAAACTCGATATGGTTGCGTCGTTTCATTACAGAGTTACTGTGGCCACCTTCCAGCTCCATTGTCAGGCTCTGGATACCATCTAGAGATAAAGTACTCGTCAAGACAAATCATACGAGCTCAAACTCGATGGAGCTATGTCGTTTTATAACGGAGTTCCTATGGCCACCATCTAGCTCCATCATCAGACCCTGAATGTCATCTAAAGACAACGTACTCGTCAAGATGAATCAAATGATTCCAAACTCGATGGGGGTTGCGTCATTTCATTACAGAGTTACTGTGGTCACCTTCCAGCTCCATGATCAGACCCTGGATATCATCTAGACACAAAGTAGTCGGCAAGACGAATCATACAAGCCCAAATTCCATAGGGTTGCGCCGTTTCATTATAGAGTTCCTATGTCCACCTTCCAGCTCCATCATCAGATCAGCTCCATGTCATCATAATATTGCATTGTCACGTGATATATGACATGGGTGTAAAATTTCAGCTCAATCGGAAACCGGGAAGTGTGTCAAATTTTACTTGCAAAATTTGAACGGGACAAGTAAAAAGCGTCGCCATGCTAACAGCCGATTTTACCCTCCCTCCGCATTAGATGTTTCACATCAATAAAATAAACCAGAGACAGTTTTGAATACACAGTAGTGGAAGGGATTTTAGACTCGAATAGGTTGAGACCACTGTTTTCTTTTTAAATTTGCTGGAAACATCTCGTTATGCTCCCGTTTCAGAAGATCCAATCCCGCTCCCCTCAAGCTTAAAGATTGATCATTACGATGGGCAGTGGCGTTGTAAGACTCTTATTTATTATATCCATGAGTAGTGGGTACCGTTTACCATCATATCGGCCATAGTTAATGTAGCTTAGAGACGTGTTCTATATTTAACCATACGTCTTTAATCTAAATGGATAGGCGACTGTGATAATATGGATATTTATATCACAAAAGTATACTGACTTAGAAAAGTCACACGGATGGCAAACAGCAACTTACGGCCCACCTGATAGTAAGTGGTAGTACCGTAGCTTATAGTCACTAGCAACACCAGAGGCACCGCGCTCCAAAGAAAAGGATAGGAGGTACGGCAGGAGGGTTTGTTAGAACCTCCAGCGCTCTCACTCACCATACGAAACGCAACTTTAGGAGTACCTATGGTCGTTTCATGCTAATTTGGTATGACAGGGTGGTACAGTAGAATGACTTTTTTGAGTTTTAATCTTTCATTTGTCAAGGCTTTTGTGCCATAAGGCACTATGCAGGTCTCGTAAGGTTACTCTACAATTACAAATTAAAATGCCTATTTTTAACAATTACAATGAATTAGCTGTAAGAAATTGCTAGAATGACTTCTTAAAGTCAGTATATCCGTGTGATAAACCATCTCGAATCCTGTGACAAATCCTCAAAGAATCATCAACCGCTAAGGCATCGTACTGACCAACGGTCTTCTCTCCAATCTCCACATCACATTTGACTTTACGACCCACGCCACCTATCGGGTGCTTATACATGCATTAATCCAATATAGTAAGTTTAATTTTGCAATTAAAACTCATACTATAATTGCGGTAAATTTTAATACTTTTATTTTTGATCATAATATGTTCTTTAAAGTAGCCGAGCATGTCAAGTGCTAAAATACAGATCAAAAATGTTTTAAAGAACTTGTAAATCCAACATAAAGTAAACTTTGTCTATTTCACAATTTAATGTACAAATTATTTGTGATTGAGGAAAAAGATAACTTTAGTGCGAGCGGGAATCGAGCCTGCATCCCTTACAAACCGGGGAAATGCTCTAAACCGCTGAGCTATCGCACTGACCTTACTGCCATACCCAATCTCCTCATCACATTTGTCTTTACGACCAACTTTACCAGTAGCTGAGCATGTCAAGTGCTAAAATACAGATCAAAATGTCATAATTTAATGTTATGAACAATAGCTTAGTTTATTTTTTACATGACATTGCACGATAAGGTCGTGGAGAAGGAAAACCCTGGCTTAGACATAGTTCATAGCTTCCTAAAACGTGACCTACATAACTATATGCATTGTGCGTGTACCAACTTCTTAGAATATAGAATACATTACACATTATCAGATACCAACCAAGTAGTACCCAAGTATCACTCACTAAGCTACAGTAGATTCTAATCGTATTAATCAATTTCTACTTTACTTCCTTACTGAATAAAACTGCCTCGGTGGTGCAGCAGTAGTGTGTGCGACTGCTGATCATGAGGTATCGGCTTCGATCCCCAGGTCGGGCAATGTTACCACTGAAGTAATGCAACATAGTACCAGTGGCCCGCCATCACAGGCGGTGAGACGGCACACGGCGGATTTATTTAGTGGGTGAGGGCCCCAAACTACCCTATTTGTTGCCCCGAACGACGGGTTGTGCTGTTAGCTAAATTTATTTCCACCTTAACAAAAAAAATGTCGGGCAATGTTATTGAGCTTTTTCGTAAAAAGAAAAATTCTCAGTAGCAGCCCGGAGATTGGAAAGGTGCCCGATAGATGGCAATAGGCTCGCGTGGAACGCGAACCGTGAGTGTGTAATACTTCCCTGCCTACCCCTTCGGGAATACAGGCGTGATGCTATTTTTTTTTTGTTTTATTTTTTCTGAATAAAACCATGTGAATAGTTTTCAAGAAGACGGTCGATGCCATTACATGAAAAGTATGCTTTAGATAAATTTTGCAACTGTTTTTTTTTATAACTCTGCATTGCACTAGTTAGTATATAGTCACAGTATCGCGGGAGACTTTGCAAACACATTTATCGGATACGAAAAACACACAAACTTAGAATAATCATTTATATATAACAGACACCGTAGACATTTTGTCCGTGTGGTGACGGACTAAGAGTACAAGTTTCACCACCCTATTCTTTCCCACGGGTGTCGTATCAGGCGACTAAGGGAAGTAAGCAATTATCATCCATTGCATGACTGGTGGTAGGGCTGGGTACAAAGCGGGAGTACTCACTTGGTATCGGGCCCGAGCGGGTTGGTACCACCATCTTGTGACCGGCCATGAAGCACATCGTTGCGTTTTGGCTGTAGCAGGAGATAGCCGTTTATTCTTTCATTTCATATCTGTGAAATGAAATAGTGAGCAGCGGCTTGATAATAATACCGAGAAGTATAGTTGAGTCCATGGCTAGTCTGGCACTAAATGCAATAAAAAAAAAAACAAGAAATTTTCCTGCATGGGGATTGAGCCCACAAAATAAGGCCTAGAAAGGTTGGTACTTGTGCTAAGCTACCTGTGGGGTTGGTATACCTTGGTGGTCTATGGGTAGCGGCAGCATTAAGTTTTGAGTTTGTCAAAAATTCTCAGTAACAGTTCGGAGTTAGGAAGTTAGCTGTGTGTCTGCCGTTGGTCCTGCGTGTGACCTCTCTCCAGTAGTGCCGTACCTATGAGAATGAGGGAATAGAGAGTGCACTTGTAATTGCGCACTGTTACGGAGGTAGGTGCTATGTGGTACATAGAAAAGTAGTAAAGCCATCAAGCTGTTTGTGATTGTTCATCAATATTTGGACAGAACCTAAATAAATTAAAAAACTTTAGAAACTGAAGGCTGTTTTAGACATTATGTCATATGTTTACACGTTTATATATTTATACCACACGTCATGCATATATGCTTACGAGCAATATGTTTTTTTATTTCTTTATCAGGTAACTTTAAACGATTTATGATTATTTAATTAAATTTGACTATTGAAATATGACATTGATTTATTTTCATTTAAATATATTTCAAATGTAATTTAGAAACGGCTCTAACGAATTAGATCAATCTTATGTATGTAAATAATGTTTTGATTTTTTAGTTTTTTTATCTATGTTATACAATGATATTTTACACTTTTTATAGGTATACAACAATATCATTGATGTTATATATATTAATATAATATCATTGATGTTATATATATCTTGAAAAAAATCTTTTTAAAAAGGTTATCTAGTAGGTAAGTAACTCTTTAAGCTTTGCATTATTGCTATTGGATGTTAGTATACTGGTACCTCGAATTCTACGAGATGGTGTTAAATATATTTAATAAGTAAACGTTTACATTTTTCGAGTATCTTCTGCGAAAGAACCCACAAAGTACAATGCTGCCATCTACTGAGTGGAAATAATAAGCTTTTTTCATCTAAAATATACTTACAGTAATTTATATATATTCTAAGTATCATTTTTTATTATATATGGTAAATATTATTGAAAAAATTTGCAATAATTTCATTACGTTGTTATTGTAGTTGTCAGCATCACTATCTCTATGAAAGGGGTAGGAAGTGGAAAGAAAGTATGAGGAGTTAAAAGTGAAAGCGAAAATAAATGCGCTTTGAGTTCTACGTTTATGTTACCAGCGAGGTAATGAAACATGATTGTGCATCCAAGGTCACGAAATCATTTTGTAAATTTCGCTTGACATAATACTGGGGGGTTTAACGACGACGCTAATATGACCGTGATAATTTATCAACAATATATCGATACCGATATAAAATCCTCAATAATCAACACTGACATTGGGAAGTTCACCTTGACCCGAGGTTATGATCTCCAACTTAATATTTTGGCGTTGCAGTTTTGTTTTAACCCTGTAATCGATTACAAGTGTTATGTAAGGTGAGACACCGACAATAGTAGTTGCAAAGGTGTGAAGTCATATGCAAATGTCATGGTTAAATGAACCCTATTATGACAGTTACAACTGATATTATTCCATGCAATACCAGTTTAGCTGCATTCTCAGGTTCTGACCTGAGAATGCAGCTAAACTGGTAGGTCTACCTATACATTTTTTTTTACTTTTAGGCACAGATCTTCTCTAAAATGAAAGATATCCATGCTGTAAACTGGCCACCACTTTAGTGTGCTGGTAAAGCCGTCATAAGAATTTTGACCCGTGCAGGTTTCTTCATAATCTGTCCTTATAAATTAAGTACAAATATGCACATAATTTCATAAAACTAACGGTGCTGAAGTTCGTTTTTACCTCAGAAACGAGTTGAAGTTTCAAATCTTGGGGTCAAATGAGCTGTTCGGTTTTCGATTTTCATAGCCGCCTCAAGTTGCTGGACCCTGTAATATCCCCAAATATCGTTGTCGAATCTATACCGATTTCTATTAGGTAGTTTCGTAAATTTTTGCTTTAAATAAATTAAAGCATAAAACGTTTACTGAAGAAATTTTCAACATAACTTTACACAATACACCAATTTGCAAGAAAAATATCGTAAGAGATACTGAGATATTTAAGAGTGCTGCTGCTGCAATACCTACATCGTCGCGTTGAGATAGTTTGTTTGGAAACTGATGTTCAAACTAACCACGTACCGTCGCCGCAATTACCTCGGGGGCTTGCCTATCACCACGAAAATGTATGAGAGGTTTGCTAGTGTGTTCTATGGTGAATGTTTATATTGCGAAGCCCTCTATAAACGTCACTTCTTTCTGTGCCTCTTAAACTAATGAAGGTCGGCAGTCAGCTTCGCATAATTTTTTTTTTTTTTGCCTGTCGTGGCATACGAGCCACGGCCCATCTGATGGTAAATAGTAACTGTCGCTCATGGACTCAACTATACCGAGACTATTGTCAAGCCGCTGCTCACCATTTCATTTCGCAGATATTAAATAAAAGAATAAACGGCTCTCTCTCTATCTCCTGTTACAGCCAAAACGCAACGATGTGCTTCATGGCCGGTCACACGGGAGATGGTGGTACCAACCCGCTCGGGCCCGATACCAAGTGAGTACTCCCACTTGGTACCCAGCACAACCACCAGTCATGCAATGGATGATAATTGCTTACTTCCCTTAGTCGCCTCATACGAGACCCGTGGCAAAGAATGGGGTGGTGACAATTGTATTCTTAGTCCGTCACCACACGGACCATATTTATCTTGGTCTTTAGTGAGGTAATTCCAGTCCGTTCTCGGATGAATCGTTATGTCATAAAAATTATTAAAAGCTATAAAATTGTACTGTGAAGTGCAAGCTCCTCACAGATTAAAATAATCTACATTGTGTATTATGGTGCACATGTAGCACATTTTGATATTAGTTTTCCGTCTCATTTTTGTTGGATTTCTCATGACACCTTACTTTGATTTTTATTCACAGCAAACCCATGTTTGAAAAAAACGTATTTTATTTACGGAACTCGCTACATTCGCTACGCTTCTTGGTAGCTTAGAAGCAGCTCCTATACATCCGTATGGGTGCAATCAAATCATCATAGTCATACTCCATTAAATTAGTGTAAATAATTTGAATCCGGTAGTTGGTAATTTAATATCCACGTTTAGGAATATTTACGCGTTTAATAGTTAGTCTGTGATGTCTATGGGAAATTTTAATAAAGTTAAAGATTTTGACAGGCCACGTTAGCAAAAAAACCTGCTTGTAGAAGCGATTTTCGTAATATAATTTGACAATATGGATATGTATATTTACATCACAATTTCCATAGTTAAATGTTTTAAGTTTTATCTATGCAGAATATTTATATTTTGTCAAATTCATTCGCTCATACTGTAAGTTAGGTAATTTTTAAATATACACTAAAATTGCTTTAGATTTCGAATAAAATTTGCTTAAAAATGATTAGAGGCTTAAAGCTGTATCTAAATCTTTAATTGTTTGAGGTCACGGACAATCTAGGGTTGCACCTAATGGTACCACTGAAGGAATGTAATATGGTTCCGGTGGCCCGCCAACAAAGGCGGAGAGACGGCACACGGCGGGTTTTATTTAGTGACTTCGTCGGCGTGTAATTTAGTGATTTAGTTTTTTTTGTGCGGAACCCTAATTATTTTACCAAAATAATAGTAGCTGAAGTTACTCCTTATGGCATAAGCTATCTGCCAGTGAAATCTCCGTCTAAATCGCTCCAGCCAGAACAAAACAACCTGACAAAAACTTATTTGCATTTCGTGGTAATATTATATAATTTGAATATACCTACTAGCCACATCTATATTATACTATTATAAAGCTGTATCAGAGCTGTGTCTGTACATTTAAGATATTTGAAAAAAGAATACTGAATTAGGCTATATAGGCGTATCTAAACACAAAACGATGTTTTTTTAGTCTGTTCTCTGTTGTCTGTTTGTTTGTTCGCTCATCACGCAAAAACCACCCAACGGATATTGATGCAATTTTTTTTTATTTGATAGCTCTTGATTAGACTTAACAACTGGTATATATTTTATCCCGCTACTTTATCGAAAACCTAAGATATACTTAACCAAAAACCTAGCTTTTGGCTGCGGCGGAGCCGCTGGCAAAGGCTAGTACTTATATAAAGTTACTTACTTGCAATTAACATTTATTTATAAAATAATAACCTAATGATCAATTTTCATCGTATACCAATATTTTTTTAATATTCCATTGGACTAACGTTTCTATTTTTTTAATATTTTGAAGCATAGGTACCTACCTACTTATAATGTTGAACATTTTTGTTTAAGTATGTTTTGTTACGTACGTTATTCATCGTCTATGCTCATACGAACTGTTTTTGGAAAGTAAAAGTGCGTCAGTAGAACGCGCCAAGATCTGTGCAAATAATACTATCTGATGTCTGCTCTATATACTATCACGAAGTGTTACAATATTTTTTGCGAAGCCTAATCTCTGCGCTAGATATTAAGATGTGTTTTTTACAAACATAAGAAAGTCCCGTACACTTTCACCTGGCAGGCGAGTGGCAGAATCATCTGTCAATCAACGGCGACCTACATATGTACGTGCACCATATACAGCGACATCTACACTAGATACAACTAATTGTAACAGTTTAGTAAATTCAGCATGAGTATAGTAATTTCAGTACGATTACTGTAATTAAGTAGAATAGGTACCTACAGAGCTTCAGCCATTTTTTTTAGGTTTAGACCTGGGTGATATGGGATATAAATGAACAGATTTTGCTATTGTATAATAATAATCTATTTATATTTACTACTAACTGAGTAGGTTAGGTTATGGAGTCAACCGCATGTTATTAGAATTTTTATTAAGTATCTACTCAAAAAAAACACACATGTTCTATTTGTTTGCCCTTGCTCTTACTACAGCTAACGACTACAATCAGAGTTATGTCTAGGCTAGATTAGATAGCTTAAAAAATACCTTGATAAAAAGACTTTAAAATGCAACCACTGCAGTAATGTTATACAGCTCCGGCAATACATTTAATGAATAAAGGCCCCGCTCTGCCCTGCTCGTTGCTCCGAATGACAGGGTGTGTACAATGTAACATTTTTCAAGCTTTAATACAAAAAAGAGGCTCTAAAATGCAAAATATATTCCAAGCATAAAATTCAAAAGCTTTACATTAGTATAGGCTTATTAGTGTGCGCATGCGCATTCAGTGTGTATAATGACTAGGCGAGAGCCCGAGGCGAACCTACGACCCGTCAGCACACTTACCGCCTCACTGGCTTCAACGTTCTCCTAACATCATTACACATAACCTTAATGACATACATTTACTGTTACTTTTTTTTTGTGATGAACTACTGCTCATTTCCCTGGCAATACCAGGGCTGCAGCCAAGATACTTTTCACGCGAAGATCATCTAACATGGAGTATACTACGTTAGAACAAAATTCAATAGTAGTTTAACTCGAGGGTTTTATTTAGATATTTTTTTATATATATTTTTAGCATTTGACATGCTTAGCACTATACATTAAACACAAAGTGAAAAATGTGAAATCGAAAATAACAGTCAGGAGCAGGATTTGAACCTGCATCTTCTGGATACCGTCCAGATGCTTTACCAATTCAGCCATCCTGACAATTGCTCCTGACTGCTAATCTCGATAACACATCATACTTAACGTCTTTGGGTGACGCCTGCGCCATCTGTCGGACGTATTTTCATACATTATACCGACCAGGTAAACTTAATTTTACAATTAAGATTTTACCTAATAATGACACAAACCCTTTAAATATTTAGATATTTTTATATATATTTTTAGCATTTGACATGCTTAGCACTATACATTAAACACAAAGTGAAAAATGTGTAATCGAAAATACGTCCGACAGATGGCGCAGGCGTCACCCAAAGACGTTAAGCATGATGTGTTATCGAGATTAGCAGTCGAGAGTTTTAGTCCAGTGTGGGTTGGCGGACTACAGTGTTAGATGGGCTTGACTGCTGGGATTAATGACAGGCTTTTAACCAGCATTAGGTAGAGTGTTTCAGGAGTCCGAAATTAAAAATAAATCTTTACTATAAGTATGCATTAGTTAAAACTGAAATTTTATTTCATTGTGTATGTTTAAACGCGCTAATCTCTAAAAGTACCAATTTTAATTCCAAAAATATACTTATAATTTATAGAAAATTTACTAAAATATATTATAAATTATCTAACATCACACTGTAACTTTACGAGCCGAGCAATTAACGAGTAAATACTAACAGGCACTGAAACAGCGAGCCATGGATGCCCGTTTTTTTTTTATTATTACGACATTGAAGCTATAAGGTACAACAGGCACTATTATATACGAAGCTACGTGATAGATTCCTCGATCCTGCCCGATACAAGCTAATGTTACTTAGTTGTAATACGAGTTCAATTAAGGACAGAAACCGCGCACACATTAATTAAAATTGTCTCTCTCCTCAATTTCTAACTTAACTATATACTTATAGTTTTCGCCGTGATACCAAAACTTTAACCATTGGGATTATCTTAATTAGCATATGTTATCAAACTTGTACTAAATTGAGTTTTTGGTTGTAGGGTCGTACATAACATAATATTTTAACATATATAATCGGGGTAGAGGCAATTTTGTTATCAGATAATGAGAGGCAATTTCGTGATTAGTAATTTAGTTATATTTATTATACCCAAAAATTAAAAAGCAAACAAAGGAAAAGGCCCGTCACCCATACAAAAAAAAATGCCTGAAATATAGAACAATCAAATATACGCCAAAACATACTACAAATCTTAAGAAACCCATTGTAATATATCAATAATTATCAAAAAACTAGGTAGAAGCCAGTTCCAAACATTTTTTTAAACAAAGGTTAAGTAATGTTAAGGATTAATATGCAATAATGTAACAACAATAGGTAAATATTTCTGCAAAGTAAAAACTGTCATTAAACATAAAGTGAAAAATGTGAAATCGAAAATAACAGTCACGAGCAGGATTTGAACCTGCATCTCCTGGATACCGTCCAGATGCTTTGCCAATTCAGCCATCGTGACAATTGCTCCTGACTGCTAATTTCGATAACACATTCAAACCCTGCTCGTGACTGTTATTTTTGATTTCATATTTTTCGCTTTGTGTTTAATGTATAGTGCTAAGCATGTCAAATGCTAAAATATATATAAAAATATCTAAAAACGGTCATTTAGGCAAAGGATATGTGTGTTTCATACAGCCACGATACGTTATCATTTCGAAAATAATGTGATTTTAATTGTAATTGACACGCATGTATTATTTTAATTAGATTTAAGGTATATATAATGTTAAATTATATTAAAATAATGATAAATGTGGACTAATTCTATCCTACTCCAAAACACAATAAGAATGATTTAGAAGGATATCAAGTTTAATATTTTAATGGTCGTTTGTTATTTTAATGATTGTTGCCCTAGTCAAACAAACTTTAGAATTATTTCATTATGAATATTTTATTCGAAATAGAATTAAGACTATTAATAGTTACTGTCCATTTCAGGCATTTTTTGGGCATTCTCCTTACTCCAAACTACAATTTTATTTTCCCTATTTCTCCATTTATACCGATAATATTTTCATATATCTATTTCCATCTGCTGGGTCCGTTTAGAAGTAAACGTCCGTGAAGTTACGGGTCAAAGCTTTTACTAATATGTGATATAAATTCAAAAGAGGGTTTGTTAGTTTGTTACGCTTTCACACTATAACTACTGAACCGATCATCGTGAAATGTTCCCATGGGATAGCTGTTTTTATACAGAGACAAATTAGTGTGCCGTAGCGTAATGTATTTATATTCTGAGTTTTTTTTATTGCTAATGATAGCAGACGAGCCACGTCCCACCAGGTGGTAAGTGGTAACCATCGCTCATGGGCTCAACAATACCGAAGTTATTGTCAAGCCGCTGCGCACCATTTCATTTCTCAAATATGAAATGAAAGAATAAACGGTTACCTTCTGCTACAGCCAAAACACACTAACGTGCATCATGACCGGTCACACAGGAGAGGGTGGTATCAACCCGTTTGGACCCGATATCAAGTGAGTACTCTCACTTAGTACCCAGCCAAGAAGTAGAAGTAGTAAGTTAATAAGTTATAAAAAGACAAAAATAAAATCTATATCACTGGTATTTAGGCCAGTTATTCATCAACGTTAACTTTAAAAATACAACACAACTACTTGATAAGTCTTTAAAATTTATTATCATTATATTGTATAAAGTCCTTCATGGGTATCAAACAGACGATGCTTGAAGCGGGAAGTACTAACCGAAACCACCATGTCATTAGTGTTATCAATAAGTTACAGCAAAGTAATTTATAGCTTTATGCGGGAGTTATCAAAAAATAATTAAAGAACTACCTTCCTTACGTTTGAAGTTAAACGCTTTTCTACCAGGCGTACCAGGCTACGTCTTTTAGATAAGGATGTGTGTCAAAGCATACGTACATTTAGATCGTTTTATTTCCTTAGCTAATCTTTTCCATTACTGTCGGAACTAAGCTATTAAACTAAATGCCTTTCATTATGTTAACACAAAAATTGTTAATGAAATGATACATCATGCCTCTGGTCAAACGAATCTTGCTTCACCCAGCATGAATGCGCTGGTTCGACAGGGGAATTACCACCCTCTTACAGAAGATCATCAGAGGCCCAAACCTTCTCATTCCATCCATCCATCCATCAGTCTTTCATCGTCCACTGCTGGACATAGGCCTCCCCAAGAGAACGGTACAGCGAACGGTCCTGTACCGCCTGCATCCAACGACTGCCTGCGACTTTAGCTAGGTCATCGGTCCACCTGGTGGGAGGCCGTCCTACAGTGCACCGTCCGTTACGCGGTCGTCACTCGAGAACCTTTCTTCCCCAACGGACTTAAGTCTTGATATAAGGCCAACATTCAGAGTCCACGCCTCTGTACCGTAAGTCATCACTGGTAACACACACTGGTCGTAGACCTTCGTTCTTCAGACACTGTGGAATATTGGACAAGAAGATCACCTTCTCATTATCCTCTTCTTATTGTCATCACTGTCCACTTTATGGTCTCCTCTTTATCATATTTCCTTTCCACCTTTATCCATGGGGTCGGTGTGCGAGTTGCCTCTGTTGTTGCTAGCGTCTATATCTGCGGTAACCGTTGATTGGATATCCAATTCGTCTGTTGAAGTTATTGCATTCAGACAGAGAAACAAATGTATTGGGGGAGGCTGTTTAATAATATGTATAGAATATCTGTCTATACTATTATAAAACTGTAACAGAGCTGTGTCTGTACATTGAAGATATTTGAGAAAAAATTACTGTAATAAGCTATATAGGCGTGTCTAAACACAAAATACTTTTTTTTTGAATTTTTGTCTGTTTGTCTGTTTATCTGTTTGTCTGTTTGTTCGTTCGAGCATCACATAAAAACTACTAAACGGATTTTGATGCAACTTTTATTTGATAGATCTCGATTAGACTTAAAAACTGGTACCTATACATTTTATCACCCTACTATATCGGGAACTTCAGATATAACCGAAAAACTAGAAAATTATTTAAACTAGATTTTTTAGAATTTATTTAAAAGAACTACTAGATGGATTTTGATGCAACTTTTTTTATTTGAAAGGCCTTGATTAGACTTAAAAACTGGTAGACATTTTATCCCGCTACTATATCGGGAACCTGAGATATAACCGAAAAACTAGCTGTTGGCTGCGGCGAAGCCGCTGGCAAAGGCTAGTTATAAAATAAAGTCCTATAATAGCTCATGAGAAAGGTGCGTAATTCTTTAAGATTTTGTGTAAACATGCTGCATGGTTGAGAGCTTTGCCGCGTAAATCAATAGATTTATACGAAAATAACTAGCTCTCAATTAAAGATTTGTACCTAACCCATTACGCCGTCTGTTCATTCAACTTTTTAACGCACTAGAATTAAATTATTATGTACATTACGTATATTATTATTATACATTTAAACAACATGTCCCTAGAGAATATTATTCATTTGCATGTAAGAAACATTTGACTTATTAAAACGCAAATTACTTTTAAGATAAATTATTCGCCAAATGATTACTTTCATTGCTCTTCGGTAGTTTAACATCGAAATTTAACTGCTTTGTTAGTTCTAGATGGCTTAACAACTAGGTTTGTTCATAAAATTCACTAAAGAGGTGCTCCGAATAGTCACGAATTGAATGCTTTTGTGTTGAGACAAATTCAGCAGATGTACTTGCAGGTAATTCCTGTTTCTTAGACATTATAAATAAAACATAGCATCACGCCTATATTCCCCGAAGGGGTAGGCAGAGGTGTACTACACACCAACGGTTCGCCAGCTATGTTTGAGTCCCACGTAATAAGAGGCGAGCTTATTGCCGTCTACTGGGCACATTTCCAAACTCCATGGCTGCTACTGATGACTTTTCTTTTTATGAAAAGGCTCAATAACACTGCCCGACCCGGGGATCGAACCCGAGACCTCATGATAAGCAGTCGCTCACACTACCGCTGCATCACAGAGGCAGTCATACATAGTAAATAAAGTAAACCATTTAAAATAACTTAGCCAGAATAGTAGAATTCCGAGTAATAAATAGTAAGTATGTAGAAAGAATCCCTCGGGAACCATTATTATATCCGGGATAAGTTATTTTCTGATTCTGAGATTCTCCAGACTATATGTACATATTCAAAATTTCAATTCAATTCTTTATTGCATTCCATAATGTGATATTGTGTGCAGGTAGTAGGCATGAGATTGTACCCTGTCGGGCACAGCAAAATTGTTCCGTATTGCCTGATTATAATTCACTAGTTGCAGCGTAAAAGTGTAACAAATAAACATACTTTCGCAATTTTTAATATTATTTAAGTATAAGGATGTTACAGTTCTATAATAGTAGATAATATTTTATAGTTACTTAGGTAATTAATTCCGCTTTATCTCGCAATCAAAATCACGATCATATGGGAAGATGGCGTTCCTACCCGCCAGACAGTAAATAATGTATTCGAAGTAAGCTCTCTTACCATATACTTATAGAAAATTAATTTTTGACCAATTCATATCTTCTTCGATATTGTATTACCTAGTTTCAGGCGCTATAGCGAGACAAAATGTACAATAATTTTGAAATCTAATCAAGAGCTATCAAACATAACTGCTTCAGATTCAGTATATTTTGCGTGATGTTCGGACGGAAAAATATACAGTAATTAAAAAAAAAATGTTTTGTGTTCAGAGACACCTAAGTAGAATAGATAATAAAGTATTTTTTTCTCAAATATCTCTCTTCTTTAACAAATATATTTTATCTTAAATATACAGACACAGCTTTGTTACAGCTTAATAACAGGGGTTTGCACCTCCGGCGCTCTCACTCAACATAGAAAATACAACAATACCTACAGTTATTTTACACTAATTTTCTGTGAGAGGATGATACTTCCCCGATCGCTCCGACCCATTCATGCTGGGACAAGCAAGGCTCCATTAATAATATCTTTGTAATTTACATTTTAACACTAGACGTGTTCAGGTACTTTAAACAGAACAAATTATTTAATTAATTTTGTGTACTCTGGATCACTAAGATATCGCTGCTGTAACACTTCCTTAGATTAGAGGGGACGGAAGTTAGAATTCTGCTTGCAGTAAAACTCTCTTTTGCCACGTTCACAAATAATTTGTTCAGTCATCTAATTTTGAACTAATCAATCGATTAATATGTGATAAATTAATTTCTTCTTCTTCTTTGGGTATCAAATAACAATCCTTGAAGCGTAGACGTGGACGCTTCTACATCACGGTCAAGTTCAAGAAAACGCCAAGTGTAACCGCGTTATCGATACTATGAGGTTACTTGTAGGCATTATAGTGACAACCTTTAGCAAATGTTTGTGATTTTTTTTCTTTTTTTTATAATACGTAGGTGTGTGTGGCAAACAAGCATACGGCCCACCTGATGGTAAGCGGCTGCCGTATCCTGTAGACGCTAGCAACATCAAAGGCATCCCTCGCACTTCGGCTTCACCAAGAAAAGGGATGGAAGGGGGAGAGGAAAGATAAGAAAGAGAGAGTAGGATGGATATTAAAGAGAGGATAGGTAAGATAATAAGGAGAGGATTAGGGGGAGGTTTGGGCCTCGGGCGCTCTCACTCTCCGTGCGAAATACAACGGCAGGAGTACTTACCGTTGTTTCGCGCTTTTTTTCCGTGGGACGATGGTACTTCCCTGATCAAGAGCTGGCCCATAAATGATGGAATAATCAAAGTTGTACCACTAGAAATGAATTAATAAAACTTCTAAAAAGGTTGCAACAATAAACCATTTTATCGTAGTATTAATGGCTTCTTAACTGCATTAGGCGGTTTGTTAAACAGCCTGCGCCTCTTTTCCAAAAAAAAAAAACATTATTTAAGTTTAGTATTCTATATTAAGCGTAACTAATAGCAATATATTTATATAAACTAGCACATTACATATACATACGTATAAGGCTATTGGTTCACACAGCCTAGGTACTTGCACCCAGGTCACACACACCCCTTGCTCCCCAAGTTAACCAATATGAACCCTTCCTATTATGTTCAATTCAAACTCGCACCTTTCCCGAGATATACTCGTATTAACAACATTAATTTGATTTTAGTGGTAGCCTTGTTGATTCCAACATGGGTAGGAAGTACCAACCTGTCATTTGATAGTTCGGTACATCAAATTTTATTTGCTATGTCACCTCTGCTACCCTCTGATTATATCATTATTCATGTACAATCATTACCAGCAGGTAATATTCTTTGGGTATCCAGCTCTCTCCGATGGTGGTAGAGCCGCTTACCTGTTTGATAAGTAATGGTATGTTTCACCAAATTCCTTTCAAATAATATGTTTTATCCTGAGTTTTTATTATCCTCCTTCATATTTAGTAAGTACACAACAAAAAGGTATGGTCGATATTGTTGAAATTCCGTATCTGACTCGTCATCTGGGTTACAGGAATTTTTAGACCGTAAGGAATGAAAAATTACAAACTGTATTGTTATGATAAGTAAGATATAATCAATGCTAAGTGGTTTTGTAAAAGAACTTGTCTTAGGCCGTAAGCCAAAACTGATTTTTTGGTCATATCTCAGGTTTCCCATATAGTAGGGCGATAATATGTAAAGCAGTTTTAGAATCTATTCAAAAGCTATCAAACAAACAAAGTTGCATCAAAATCACAATTAAATTTCTAATATGTTTTGCGTTTAGAGACACTAAAATAGCTTGATGCAGATGCTTGTTCTAGAATCTCTTTAATACATAGAAATAGTCCTGTTATTGTTTTATAATGATATAGACAGAAATATAAAGTCTACATGTGGAATCTGGTACCAAGTGACACTTCTCACTTACTGTCGTACCTTTTTTTTTGTTTAGGCGGGAAAAAATGTAGCTAACCGCACACCCCGTTGTTCGGGGCAACAAACAGGGTAGTGTGGGGCCCTCACCCACTAAATAAACCCGCCGTGTGCCGTCTCTCCGCCTTTATTGGCGGACCACTGGAACTATGTTACATTCCTTCAGTGGTGCTTATTATCGTACCTAAAAGAATACCAATGTCTCCGCGTTCCAGTTGCAAAAGGAAATAATCGAAATTGTTCCCACTCCTGTTAGTCGTAACCTTCTCAATGGGCAACTGCTTGACAGTGCTCCTGGAACTGCTGCGTACATCGGTTATCATTTACCACTTTCCATCAGGGTCTCGCCTGAAACCATAAGCTATCAAAAAGCAGACTTTTCATGCCATTTATTATGTAGGTTCAATTAGAATAGCATGCTTCGTTTTTTATTTTATATTTAAACTATATTTTGTGCATATTAATTTAATTTATATTCAAAAACAAATAAAACCAATCTGGGTTATAATTAATTATAATATACTATACTGTTTAAAATGAGGTGTTAAGTTACAGCTCTCATTAAAATAAAATATTTTTGCCGTAAACATTACGAGATATCATTTCTAATGTATACATTTTCTATCGTAATAGGTATACAAGTAAAGAAAATTTTAATGTAATCGATATGTTCGGTCATAACAGGAAAATGTGTGAATTGGTGTATATTTATTATATACATTGTTGTTTTAGTTTACTCGGTATTCTATTTATTAATGCAAAATAGTGAAAGTGTACCACACGAGACGAAAACACTATGAAAGAAAACAATGTGAACGAGAAAAAATTCGCCACCAACTAACGTATAATGGACTGTGCCCTAATTGCCTATTATTCTGTTGACCCATGCCGAAAATAGTGGAACAATAATGATAGTGGGCTACAAGGTGTTTGTTTGCTAAGTAATCTACCAATCAAAGAGCCATCGTCCATCGTTAGTCATATTCTCGCCATAGCACGTCTACTTTTCGGGCAATTGTATCATGCTAGAATGGGTATTGGGAAACGGGTTGACGATGATAGTAAGTGTTGGTGGGACTCACTCCCTTGGTGCCCCCAGTCGGCTCTTTACGGGGGAGAGCAATTGTAATACTGGTCCCGATGATCATATTTTTCACTAATTCTGTTTATGTTTCCTTATATTTTTTTTATAAACAAAATGCCACACCTTGGAATAACTAACACAAAGTATACTCAAAATCAAAACAATTGTTTGTAAGTTGCACAAATATTTGTATAGGACAAACGGAATTCTTACACATAAACATGTATTGTGTTTTGTGCATAAGAGTTTAGCATATTAACCATTACGCCTTTTATAAATTCAATTAATACTCTAGAATTAGTATCATGGTTATAAGCGACCATTAAATTCTCTTTACCTACAATTTCTTAATAATAAAACCACGGATCGAATTCTTCGCAGTAAAACATACATGGTCGATGCTACAATAGTGTTGTACTATCTTATTTGATAACATCTTAGTTCACCGTTAGGCTGCGCACCGACCGAGTGACTCAGCTTCGGGCAACCACTCTGATTCATATGACATACTTTTACTTGTGACAATAACAAAGTGATGTTTCTTGGGTTAACATGTACATTTCTTATCGTTATTGAATTTGTGCTTAATACAATCATTAGTATTTATAATTAGAAACATTTTTTTGTGAAAGTGAAAAGAGACAAATTTTCTACAAGCGAAAATTGAAAGAGTGAAAAGAGACAAATTTTCGAGCTTGCGACTTCCCTTAACCGGGGGGCTGTTTTAGACCGCTAAGCTATCATAGAAACCTGCTAAAACTCTCAATTTCTATCTCACACGCCTTGTACAAAATTTTACTTTTTCCATTTTCTCAAAAAAATATATCTAATAATGCTAAATACTGATCGTTCCAAATGCACTATAAAAGGAATTCAAAAATTAATTAAAGATTTATTTTTGTTAATTTGGGACATAAAAAAAGCCTTGAGTTACTCTGCCTATTTTAAATCAGAGATTTACTAATAAACAATACTATTTCTCATTTTTCAAATTATGGGCACATTGATCATTAATATTATTCTGTCACATAATGCAATAAGTCCAAAACCTAGGCGAGACTTACGAATACACAGAAATTCCAGGTTAAAAGCTTATAAAAGATTTTAATTTTGAAAGAGCGCAGAGATAACTTTCATTGTGCCAACAATAATTTGAAACCCTGAGATGTCTAAAACATTCTCAAACTGTTTGATTAAGATAATACATTCCAACAATACAGGCTTTATAAGTGTAAAAGGTCTGAAGTAACGGTAGATAAACATGAATTGTAGGTAACGAGCTACTGGCGGCAACCGGTAGCCGAAGACAACGATGAATAGATGGCAATCTTTTATTGTACGGCCAATAGACGCAATCACTCACCTAAAGTATTCCAAGTACCTACTGTATAGGCGTATGATCCATTGTATAATTCTTGTTTCAATTATGTTAGTACTTTATGACAATTATTATTATTCTTCTGCTATCATTCTAATGCATTTAGCAGACAGTTTTTATTATATATGAAACAGAATTAAAAAGTCAGCGCAGAGTAGTACATTTTACATTATTATATAGACATGAGCTTTTGAGTCAATTGATCTCATTTCTTTCCATCCATCAGCCTTTCGAAGTCCACTGCTGGACATAGGCCTCCCCAAGAGAACGCCACAACATGTGTTTCGCTCATATGGGGGATAGTGCCGTAATCGCCACGCTTGGCAAGCGGGTTGGCGATCGCAGTGGATGTTGTTAATACTCGAGGGAGTGCTGTTGCCCACTCCCTCGGTATTCCCTCAGTCGGCTCTTACGACTCCCATGGGTGGAGAGGGGTGGGACAATTCTAAAGCCGGCCCCACACGGCACATTTCTTTACCATAAACTAAAAACTATTATGTTAGATTGAGCACACTAATCTGTAAAAATGCGTGTAGTAATAAAAACTTTAGATTTAAATAGGGAATAGCTGTCTTTAGTTTCGTCACTCTTTGAATAGCTGAAGAAAGGTTGAACTATGAATGCATATATTTTCTTATAGTGCTTGCAAAAATTGTAAGCTTATGAACAGAACAGTGTCGTACAATATACAAAATTAGCCAATATCGACTACACATGCAATTTCTATTGTCATATAAAAATTGTAATATTCTGGGAATTAAAAGAAATGTTTCATCAGAGCTTTATCTTAATATCTCTAGATGATCCCGATCTGCGTAATTGTTTCAATTGCTAATTAGATAATCGTTTTAATAATCAAAATTCTGAAATAACACCTACTGAATATAGGTAGGTATACTAAAAGAAAATCAGGATTCTATAATGTTCTTATAATAAACTAACGTCAATTCAGGTGAATCAACTCGTGGCATTTTCTAAGTTAACGTAATACAGCATTAATCTCTATATCGTGGGAAATAATTGAGGTCTAAAATTAACAGATGCAGTGTTTACGTACCCACGGAATATAATCTATAGTACGGAACAGAACTCAGTCCATTGTGATTGAAAAGGCTGGGGGTCTATAACTAACCTGCAATGGTTATAGTAAATGTTACACAAACCAATGTGTCTTATATGCGATATCTATAACATTATAAAGGTGTAACAGAGCTATGTGTCTACTATTTATTAGTATTTAGTATTTTTTTTTTGATAGCTCTTGTTTAGCCTTAAAAGTTAGTATACATTTTATCCCGCTGCTATATCGGGAACCTGAGATGTAGCCTAAAAACTAGCTTTTGACTGCGGCGAAACCTCAGGCAAAGCCTGGTATATTTCTATAAAAAGAACACCCAGTACTAGGAAACAATGCCTGTGTTGCAGAGGACATTACATAAAATACAATTAACAAATAAAAAGTACACCCAGACGCATAACAACCTTTGTAGATTGCACGAGCAACTGTCCTGTGTGGGAACCGAATCCACAACACTAAGCGTAGCCGGTCTCTGTGAGTGCACAGAGATCTGCTACGCTTAATGTTCTTTTCGCTCTGCTTTCTTTCAGTTCGCTCTGTGCACTCAAATATATGCAACTGGCACTGGATGTGTACACGTGTCTGTCACCACCATTGGTGCAGTATTAGCGTCAAGGGCTGTTTTTAATTTGATGCCCCATCTAAGGTCTGGAGTTTCCATGACATAAATACCTGACTCATCAAAATGATGTGTCTGTTTATTTGTTTTCTAATATATCACTGCCGGATCAAGAACAGCAGAGCAAACCAAGTTACCCTAAAACTTTTGCTGGTTTTCTCGACAGCTTATGAACTCTGGCAACTCAGATTAAAAGCACTTAGACAGCTTGTGCTTCAGTTGTTAAAAATAGATCAAAGAAAGTTTAATAGATTATCTAATTCATGATTTAAAACCTAATTACATTATGTACTGATTATATCTTAAGCAGAGTGAACAAATGTTGTTGAATAACACATTCTTTCCCAAATTCTTGATTTAATGAACCGAGCAAACGTTACGTATGCAATCGATGTAGCAATTTAACCTTTAAGTCTACTTCCTGACCTAGACAGAGCTGCTCTTAAGAACTAACGTTTTCCTCTATCTGTGTTTAGAAAGTAAATTAGTTTTAACCATTGCCTATATGCACAACACAAGCCATAGAGATGCAGGTGGCGCATGAACGATCATTTATGTGTTCTTTTGAAGATTGAGGCCTACGTCCTGAAATTGACAATAAAATACTGATATTTGATTAATGATTAGGATATGCAGGTATCCGCTATCTTCATAGATTATAATTTATATTCTTGTAATTTCGTACAATATTTTTCCTAACCTTAATTGTATGTTTCTTCTTTTTTAACTACTAATCTTTAATTGTAAAACCATTTGTGTGGTTAAGCACTGAATGTTGTGTACGTCTTTAACAGATATGTATATTCGAAAAATATGTTGTCTACAAATCCTGTGAAACTTATATATGTAGATTGTTGATGTAACTTAATAAATAAATAAATAAATTATAATTATTTGTGGAAAAAAATCATGTAACCATTTTGTAGATTTGACAATGTGCCAATGCAGTTACATCCCTGGTGGAAACGATTGTTTAAAGTTGTGAAGTTTGCAATTAAAGCTTCAAACTGATATCGAAACATTTTTTGTCATTGTTTCTACTTTTACTATTTTCTGTGCCTGAAGATATTATTTTAAAAATAATGAAAAAATCTTAGTATATAATTTTTTTTAAAACCACGTTTCAAGTTTGCCATGAACCTAAATTCCAGCTTGCTGATCTATGGATTAAACCATTTACGAGGAAAACCCGGATCTAATTTTGAAAAATATTATATCAAAAATGCTCAAGGCTTAAGAGAGATGTATAAATAGATAAATATTAGATACAGAATCAAAGATGATACAGAAAATATATCTAATATAATGTGTGTAAATCACGTAGAGCACAATAAGATCGCAGTGATAAGTGGATGCATAGATAACATATCTTATTTCTTAAGTAAGAAATAATTACGTGTTGGACAAGCACGTGTGATTTTTGCGGCATGTTTCATAACTAATGTAGGTACGTACCATCTACAATAACATTATTGCGATTCAAGTCTACTTATAGCGTAAATTATATTAAGCATATACATTCTTATACTACAAAATGTAAGCGGTTATCATAGCTTATAAACGCTAGTAAAATTAGTGGAACAAGGGATGGCTAATCTTTAACAGCTGATGTAGAGAAAATTTATTGTATTTATTATTAAAAGCTAAATAATTATTTCATCATCACCTTCTTAGTATCTTTTATTGTCTTATTTTTAATCTATTCTTATAGTCTTAGGTAATCTTTAAAGAACAAATTATTTGTGAAGATCAAAAAGGAGAGCTTAGCTGATCGCAGGAAAGTTCCCTTTTCCAATTTCACAAATAATTTGTTATTTAAAATAGCTAAGCATGTGTACTACTAAAATACAGAACAAAATACTTATCTTCTTCTTGTTTAATGACTTTTGTTGTGGCAGTGTGAGCACAAGTTCGCCAATCAAAATACTTAGATAATCTTTGTTTCGTTTAGTTTTCAAAATCTGATGGCGGTCACCCAAATACTTCCATCCATCCATCCATCAGCCTTTCAACGTCCACTGCTGGACACAGGCCTCCCAAAGAGAACGCCATAACGAGCGGTCCCGTCACGGGGGATAATGCCGTAATCGCCACGCTTAGCAGGCGGGTTGGCGATCGCAGTGGATGTTGTTAATACTCGGGGAAGTGCTGCCGCCCACTCCCCCGGTATTCCCTCAATCGGCTCTTACGACTCCCGTGGGTAGAGATGGGTGGGACAATTCTAAAGCCGGCCCCACACGGCTGAATACTTACTTTTATATAATTATGAATTACATCTCTGAAAATATATGCTTTGCCGTGTGGGACCGGCTTTAGTTAGAATTGTCCTACCCCTCTCCACCCATGAGAGTCGTAAGAGCCGACTGAGGGAATACCGAGGGAGTGGGCAGCAGCACTCCTTCGAGTATTAACAACATCCACTACGATCGCCAACCCGCCTGCCAAGCGTGGCGATTATGGCACTATCCCCCATTCTTGGGGAGGCCTATGTCCAGCAGTGGGCTTTAAAAGGCTGATGGATGGATGGATGGATATATATGCAAATCTAAATATAGTCCAGAGAACCTAATCATAGACAATATTTTGAGTCATATTTTCTTGCCGTATATACTGTGCTTCACCACAAACTGTCATGTTTGTTTAGTGGTTTATATATGGCTTTTATTGACTGATATAAATCATTGCGCTTTGTATCTAGTATCAATTTCATCAAGTTTTAATTTTGTAACTTTAGATGGTGTATATTTGGCTAAAAGTCGGTAGCTTACTTTAAAGCCTATATGTTTTTATAATAACACAAAGATTAGCGTATGCAACCATACGAAAATCTCTTCACCTTTATAGTAATATTACTAACATACACACTAATATCATATGCAACAGATTTACAATGTCTAATTACTACTTGTTTTACAGAACGGGAAATATACGTAACGTCGTTACAACATGTATTGCGGTAACAGTGCAACTGTATGACGGTTAAATGCACTTCACAGCAATAAAACAAACCATTATCATACACACAATTAAAATTAGTATATGGGCTACCTGTTAACGACTTGAATGAGTGGAAGATCACTTCTAATGATGATATCAAATATACAAGTTACCAAGAACCCAATCAAGCCGCACCATACCGTCTCTATTTACCTTCGTAAGAGACAAAAACACATCGGTTTTAGCTAGCTAATACCTTTTTTTTTTGGCGGGAAAAAATGTACCTAACCGCACACCCCGTCGTTCGGGGCAACAAACAGGGTAGTGTGGGGCCCTCACCCACTAAATAAACCCGCCGTGTGCCGTCTCTCCACCTTTCTTGGCGGACCACTGGAACTATGTTACATTCCTTCGGTGGTAGCTAGCTAATACCTAGTCGCAATCAGCGAAAGTGCTATTTTCTTTAAGATTACATTAAATGACTACAGTGTGTTGAGTTGTGTTTCTACAGCGTACGCGATATAAGGATTCTTCGCTAAGATCATCTTGTATGTGGAACGATAGGATTGACATAGTCTCATAAGATGTACAAAAATCTCTAAAATCAATAAAGAAAATCTAAACAGCAATTGTGAAATGGAGATCGGGTGTTATCGTCGGTGACTGCGATGGCTTAGCGGTCCAGCCCACTTTCCCAGATTGGAAGGGACGCAGGTTCGAGTCCCGCTCACTTTCGCTCTTTTTTGCTTGTTTCGTACATTTTACTCATTCACTCGCACTTTTTTATTTCCGTAGTCGGGTTACAGTTTAATTTTATTTATTATTTTTTACTTTTCTGTTTTAACGCTTGATAAACGTTATGACAATGTTCGCAAAGTGAAGGGCTTCTCTGAAAGAGCCAGCATTTCCTAGCTAAATGGCCTCTTTATAAAATGTTCACGGAACGATTACAGTCCCAACACCAAGCTGCAAAGCAGCTTATATCATAATACATAGCTAGCTCAGTTCACGGAACAGACAGGATCCTCGAGAAGGTGCAGGAACGTCCTGGTTACGATGTTACTGTGCACGAGCGCACTAGGAGATAACTCGCGACTGACAGTTGTTACCAACCTACATTCGCCCATCCTCATATCAAAATGGCAAAATGGCGGGATACAATAAATTTATTTAAAACTCGCTTTAAAAAAATAACTTATGGTTGAAGTCGATTAAAATGTAGCCTGTGTTACCCGGTCCATAATAACGAACCAATTGACACATTTCTCATCAAAATCGGGTAAATACAAACATAGACTGCTAAAATCATAACCCTTTCTTATGGCTTTGATGAAGTCGAGTAAAAATTCAGTCTTATAGGTATACAAAACAACAAACATAAATGTTATAGAGAATTAATAACAAAATTTAAAATTAAAACCGTTATTAGTTTATTGATTATCCGTTATGTTTCCACTAGCACAAAACCATGTAAGTACACGCTGTTGTCAACAGATGGCGTTTAAAACAAAAATAAAAGCGTCGCCACGCTACAGCCCATTTCACTCTCGTGCCGCATTAGATGTTTCACATCAAAAAACATTCGTCAGTGTAGTTTTTTGTTTTAGTTTAATTTGTAGTCTGTTACCTGTCTGGGCTGGCGTAGTCGGTAGTGTAACGGACTCCCATGCACGAGGTCGTGGGTTCGATTCCCACTCAGAACAAATATTTGTATGATGAACACAGATATTTGTACTGCGTCTGTGTGTTTTCTATCTATTATATGTACTTACAAAAAAAAAGTGATATATGTACCTATTATATCCGTAATCTGGTACCCATAGCACAAGCATTAAGCTTAGTTTGGGACCAGAGGACGTTGTGTAAAAATGTCCGTCAATATTTATTTATTTATGTATTCACTTCAGTGAAGGTTCAATAATAATGGTTTTTTTTCTTCTTTCTTCTGTTATAGATACTGCCAAACTGTCTACGTTGTAATAACTTCTAATAAATTTTGACTTATACAGATTGGTATTTGGTCTAAATATCCCTGTTTCTATTAACATTACTTTCCAACTCACTTAGTTCTCTCAAAAGCTCCTCACGGCTCTTATTCATTGAATTCAACTTAACTCGATCCATTAATGACAATTTAATCCCTAAATAAGTATTATCGTAGTGGGGGTGTTCCCCATCTTTATGTGTGTAAATAATTCCCGTACTAATCCACTTTATATAAAGCCGCAGCCAAAAGCTATTGTTTAGGTTATATCTCACACTATTTATTCCAGTTTTTAAGTCTTATCAAGAATCATCAAACATAAAAGTAGCATAAATAATTAATAAATAAATATTCACGGACATTTCACACAAAGTTCTCTGGTCCCAAACTAACCTTAACGCTTGTGCTATGGGTACCAGATTACGTATAAGTATAATACATATATGTATTACTTTTTTTTGTAAATACATACATATAATAGACAGAAAATACCTATATAATAGATAGACGCAGTACAAATATCTGTGTTCATCACACAAATAATTTTCCTGAGTGGGAATCGAATCCACGACCTCGTGCGTTCTCGGCGTTCCACGATCCGTTCGTTTTTGCATGACGTCCCGAACAAAGAATTAGATAAACAAACAGACAAAAATTCTAAAAAACATTGTGTTGTGTTCAGAGACACCTCAATAGCCTCCAAATAGCATTCATTTTTACTCAAATATCATAACAGTATAGACAGAGCTCTGTTGCAGCTTTGTAATAATATATATATATATATATATATATATATATATATATATATATATATATATATGTGTGTGTGTGTGTTATTATGTGTTTTGTCTTTCGTTTCAGCACCATAACCTGCCAAACGTGACCAGAATCCTGTCTTAATGTAATTAAAATTCATTAATGATTTACACACGTGTCCTCTTAATCATTTGATATTAGAATTGTCGTCATCGAAACGGCATACTATGCCATAAAAAAGAATAGAATAAAATAAACATTTAAGAACAATTACAATAAACATGTATTCAAACTACAGTATGAGTATCATCACCTCCCGAAGAACTGTCCAAGGACCTTCTTATGTAACAAATAGTTTACGTATAGTCAAGGTTCTAAAACGGTCGAGTCTACAAAGGTCTTTAAAACAATTTGTCGTGGTCCGTAAAAATGTGTCGTTGTATTTACTATGTGAAGAATTCATCATCCGGGCATTGTTAAAGCGGAATTTTATGCACAAAAGTCTGGATCTATTGTCCAAACGAGTGAAAGTGTACAGCAGTCTGTCGTTGCACCACTTTGATGCCTAGTTCATACAGTTAATTATGTCTAGTGAACGGTCAATTCTATTATTGTATCCACAGAACACAGTTTCGAATTTTATGATTGTATCATTTTCATTTTTAATTTTCTATACTAATTTAACCAACTCTTCATGGTTTATTTAAACATATTAATCTGAGGTATTATACTCGTTTATCATAATCAGCGTTATCAAAATATTCAAGTAACATTGTGAAAAATTATGAGATCATTCATATTGGTGGTTACAAGATGAGAACATGTCTTCTATGAAGCCAAAACAACAAAGAGATTCATCGAAATATTCATCATTACTACATCTAAATATTCGGTATTCAACTCAACATCGTACCAACATCTAAGCAATTCGATTGTTAGTCACGTTAGTTACACGATAAATCTACCGGTGTTAATCTACTGCGCCGATAAGATCAATGGTCTTGATCCGGTAATTTCACAAATACTAAATGGAATTTCAATGATTTTATAAATTATAACTTAAATTATTTTTCACGTCGCAAGTAACTGAATTTGGTTTCAAAATATTATCAGTTACAAACGATACGATAGATTAATTCAATATTTAATGTGTTTCTCCTTTGAAAACAGTATCTTCTATTTAAAATGTTGTAGTAAATTTATAATCATCTAAAACATATCGACTCAGTGAAATATCGATTGTCTATCATTGATGCATATCTATCGTTTTTCTAGATTCTGATGAACTCATCAAAGATGATATTAATCTTGCAGTAAGATAATAAACATAAAATAGAGCCAGACAAATAAAAGGTGAAAGATATAATTGCTAGTATCGACGTAAACCTTGGGAAAGCACTGGCAGACGGCTCAAAAACAGTTTCCACTTTCAACTCACACTTGATTTGAATAACGAAACAGAATGGTAGTAATAAATGCGTTAACACGTGCAACGACCGGGTGAGTGAATACCAATGTAGTATTAGAATAGTGTGTTATACAAACATATACTAGACGAGAGGGTAGAGATACTTAGTACAAGTGGACATAGAAGGAACTTCCTACAACACATCCCAGAAGGGAACTTAAATCTAGTCCTAAATTCATGTTTTCAGGAGTCGCGTATTTTTTAGGAAGGAAAATATTAATTTTAACGATACTATTTGTTAGAACAGAAATTATTAACAACTCCTTCCATTATATTACTGAAGTCAAGCAATCTTAAATTTCACATAGAGCTGCAATTCAGTTACAACTATAATTTCCCGTGAGTTATATTATTTCTAACAAATACTCAGACTTTTTGTAATCACAAAACTCGTTAACGTAGTCAAAGGCTTTAAGGAAAGTTAAACTATAATTACTAAATAAGTAAAATCTAACCAAACTACATGTCACATTTTATGGACATATGCTAGAATAAATTTCCAATCTCCTTTATGAATCCAGTGAATATTAAATCTTGCACTTGCGATCACTCCACCATTCTAAAACATATATTATGGCTTCGCACGTTTTACGGGCGCTCAGTATGCTCACAAAAGAATAACGTGCACTATCTATGTTCTACATCTTACTAAATCTGTCTGTGCCTGAGTGTTTTTTGAAATTTACGTCTGCATTACTACACACACACGGCCGTAACAATAAATCTTGACTTTGAGATTCTGTATACCTAATATTTAGTGAGCCTTTTACGTGTTTTTGCAATAGTAGCCTATTGACAAAAAACAAATATTACATTTTTGATTACCAATAGTGACACATGATCCAGTGTTCCATGACTTTGACATGATGTTGACTTTAGCAGCACCAGAGGCACAGTCAAACAAAGTCGGTCCAAAACAGAATATATCGTAGCACCGGCAAACAAACGCAATAACATGTTTATTCCAGAGCCTACTCGTACGTGATTATGGTTCAGTAATGACCTAATTAAACTAAAAACTACAAAAAATACCATTAAAGAAGTTCCGTGCCCAGTAGTGGGAAAGTAAAAGGTGTAAAAATGGTAATAAGTAATGACCCAAAGTTTCATTACGAATTCAACGATTGAACATTGATTGGAGAAACTCCACGTGAGGACGAAGCTGTGCTTTATACAGTGCAAGTTCATGTCTCGGTGTGAAGTATTGCTAGGCTTTGTTTAGGATACTCAGTGTTAAGGTTGTCATGTTTGTTTTTTCCTCCAAATTACTCCCAAACTGAAACTGGACGCCAAGGAGTTGATCCAAAAATTCGCCTTCTCCTTGGCGCTGTGCCCCCAATTTGGTCATTGCAGTGGCACTAACCTAACCTTCTATTACTTTAATTACAAGTTAAACTAAGTAAAATATAATTTATTTGAGCCCAGATTAACATGCAGTATTAGTGTGGAAGTATGTATGGTGTATGTTTGTGTGTGTATTAAAGTATTTGTGAGTGTCAGTGAAACGTAGACCTCAAGCTCTAAGCTACTTAGTACTCGTATAAGCTTAACAGGTATTGTTCAGTGTCGTCATTGGTTAATGTGAGTAAAAAGTTATGGACGGTAATTTTGCATTTGAAATTGGAAAGAGCATAGATATTATAGATTGTCTGTCTTGTAATAAAATCATGCTATGTATTTAGTAAAAACGTCTCATAAATAAATTCAGTAACAGGATTCTTTGAGCTCCAGTTCTGCGAAAATATATCAAAATATCCGGATGAATAATTTAATTAATTAACTTTCGTGTGTTAAACTAATAAGTAATAACAAACAGGTACCGCATGTCAGTGGTGCAAGTTACACTTTCACGTGTCAGTCAAGTGTCAACCCAATTCTACGAACACCACAAAACACAAGACAACTTTGTAATTAATTTACTGCGACTAATCATAATGAAAGTGTACTAACAACGTCCATGGTATTCATTTCTAGATTCTGTAAAAGAATGTTTAAATACATGAGTATATTATATACCTACTCTGTGTGAAATGGAAGCATTTCATATTGTAATATTGACCATACCAACATTGATATTGCAATAAAGTTCTATCTATCTATCAGCCTTATGTCGTCCACTGCTAGATATAGGCCTCTCCAAAAGAGTGCCACAACTTTGCTGCCTACGACTTTGACCAGGTCATCAGTCCACCTGGTGTTTTCCAAAGTTCTTTGTTAAACCTCAATACAACCCAAGCCAATTCGTTCATATTTGCAAAATTTTGTCCTGTTGAGACATCTACTCCACGAGCACAAAATTATAAAAGTATGATCGCTAACCACAAACGTACTTATTAATAAAAATAAATGTTTACGTCAATTTATTCCCAGCGATTGCAAAATTCACTCGTTTCATTAGCAACCATTTTTAATTAAATTATGAAAGTTAAAAACAAAAAGACGGATACCATTAATTGGCGCTAAAACGTCTTTGGAATATAATCTGTGGCAAGGAAACGTTATCTGTGGCAGAAACAAATTAAAATGGATGGAGTATAAAAAAAGATAATTGAATTCGCATTCCTGTGCCGGAACGTTCCGGAGTCCGGGCAGGTACCATCGCGACCGATAACATCATCATTTTTGGGGATTGCCGCGTTGTCCACGAGTGGTAATTACTTAAATAGAAAAAAAGTTATGGCATTGACATTTTTTGTATAGAAACATCGCAAAAAAATACGTGATGTCTGACGCTGTTGTATTAGCTATGTAAATATATTTACGTCTTAGACAAATACCGCAATCTGATGAGCTTAAATGAATCACGATTAGCACTACGGGTCCCACGTTTACTGCCTGTTCCTGTATTACTTTAAGCCACAAATACTCACTGCATAATTAGTATACGCTAAAGGTGTTAATTGTAATATTCTAAATAATGTGCATGAGTAATTAAGCATGTGAGACGCAATAATTAAGTCACTATTAACTCTACATTTTACATTACCTATTTCTGTTAATTAAGTAATAAAATCGTGCACAGAAACAAAAGCCTAGTATTACTTTAAAAATTCACACAATATTAAAAACACTGCGTCGCTTAAAAAGTTATGGCAATTAAGGAATATTGTAAACTTGAGATTATTCGATGGGTACTTAACTTAAATATTAATTCAATAATGAATAAAATAATATAACTCGGGAAACATCGTAGGTATATCTGTATTGTATCTCATTCTCTCGCAGCCTAAATCCTATAGACGTCTATGTTTGTCCCTTTTCAGTGTCGCTTTTTCGTTTCATCAAGATTCAAACCACAAGGGCGCTAATTTAATAAGTATTCACTTAAAAGACACAATATTTTCTGCCCGATATGTTTATTTCTTGTCTATTGGAAATTTTGTGAAGGATCTCTAATGAATAAGTAAAAGCTTGTGTTTATTAAACACAAAGTGGAAAATGTGATATCGAAAATAACAGTCACGAGCAGGATTTGAACCTGCATCCTGGGTACCGTCCAGATGCTTTGCCAATTCAGCCATCGTGACAACTGCTCTCGACTGCAAATTTCGATAACACATTCATACTTAAAGTCCTGGGTGACGTGTTTTTAATGTATATGGCTAAGCATGTCAAATGCTAAAAAATATATATAATTTTTTTTATTTTTTTCACTCATTATCGATGACAAGACGCGTGTCCAATTGACTGTTTTAATTACCGGTGCAACTGACGTGACATCCGAACGGAACATAATTTGAATGTCCTCTTTACCGTAGGTATTACATACTCTTTGGTCCTCTTTACAAGCATTTACTTGATTACCTACTCTGTTTAACGCAACCTTCAACGTCTTACTGAAGGTTTTGTCTATTTCAGTCATAAACTTAAGTAGACGCATTGAAACAGGTTAAGTTAGCCTCATCTTTCGTAGAACGAATGGAATCTACTTATCTATCTTTACGTACTGATATAATAAAGCTGAGAATTGTGTTTTACGCGATAATCTCTGCATATATCAGATTAGCAAATTTCTTTTTGCATTTAATATCACATATTTTTAACTCACTCAGGACTCAGGACCAGTCAAAATTTAAAAATAATCGATAATTGAATAAGCGCCATCTAACGTCAAAAATAAAAACATGACTATGTTATGTAAAATACAGAAGGCGCTATTTATTATCTTTGTGAGTTTGTTCGTATGTGGTAAATAGTCAAAGATGTGTGGAGGGTAATCTTCGAAACTCACTTTATAAGTACTTATTTGTTAAATTGTTATACCCTTTTAAAAGGTACACTATACCAGATCTAATAGCAAATTAGATATATTTCGTTTATATGTCGTGCATATTAGCTAATTGATAATGATTTTAGTGCTTAGATCACTACTCCGAAAAAAACCGTAACTCTCGATAGCTTTGGCTGCGTGTAATGCTTAGCATAGCTTTCGTAGTTAAAGTTGCGTTAAAATAATGTATGACAAAATCGTTTAATAAATAAGTCTATGACAACATATAAAAGCATCAAATAAATCCATTATAAAAAAAACTCACAGATTCCAAATTTTAAAATTTTGATAGTAAAATAATGGGTTAGAAAATATTGTAAGTATTTTCTAATATATTAATAAATATTATCTGCATTATTAATATGAGAATACGCACAAAGTTGACGCACGTTTTTATTCATTTATACACAGTAACTGTTTTACAAATTTACATGTTTTGCATGTTTCCTTATACGAAGCACAAAGGCATAACAAAAAGCTCCCTTCGTTGTCCTCTCTAAAAATTGAGATTTTTAAAAATCCTTTCCTAGTTAATTCGTACATTATTTACACATATTATTACTAAGTATATAAACAACAATAGTCCATGCAGCAATCATAGAGAACGACAGGTTTCGAGAATACGAGATTTACTAAGTTTGGAAACCAGTGTTCAACTCCCACTAAAATATTACTGTACAGGAATAAATTCTTTAATGTAAACGGCACAGTTATGAACTGTAACCGACAGTTACTAACACCACCTCCCCCTCCCTGGGACCATCCATTTCCGGGATAAAAAGTAGCCCATGTCCTTTCCAGTAAAAATGCGAAAGGGCATGCTCCGATGGTTCGGACATGTGGAACCCCGCAAGGAAGATAGCGTGGTGATAAGTATAAGTTAGTAAGTATGCCCTTTCCTAAGATAGACTCTAGTAGTTATGGTATGAAATCGTCAAAGACATATAAACGAATTCTTTTTCGCATTTATAATATTAAGTAAGGTAAATAAAACCCAAGGAACCAGGCCTTAGAGCTATAATGGTAACTTAGCTTCCGAAATTTTGACAACCCTAAAACTTATAAAAAAATCTGGAAAGCGGTTGACCCTGAAGGCCATCCCTGCAACTTCCCGCTAATTTGATACTTAAGCGCTCAAAATAGCACTTATTACGTTTTTGAGCTCGAAGTATGTATTAAGCGGTGTCTTGCTCAGGATGTTCAGACAACAAGACAAGGAAAATATTCAGTCAAGAAAGTGATCGATAGGTACATATCTGACGTCAAGAATGCAATATCTGAGTTTCTGGAAATTAACCCAAGGTAGTCGAGCTCGAATGTTTGATAAAAGTTTATTAATTTAAATAATTTTTTTGAATATTTAAATTGAAATAACTTTTTAATGAATGAACCAATTTTCTCGTAGTTTACGGCATTCAACACAACTTTCTGAGCCTTTTTGAGCTCTTTGAAGAATCTTAAAGCTCGAACTGGTCAGACTGATAATTTCATAGAAATTCTGAAAAAAACCTTTTTTCAATTTTTTTCGATAACGATATCTCACAAACGAATCAACCGATTTTGACCAGACTGACGGCGATCGACGTGGTTTTTTAACGTTAAGTGCTGATTAGATTGATTTTTGAAATCGATCGGTGAAACCGTTTAAAAGTTATTCTAAAAAAAACACATTTGAAATTTTTTTTTATAGTTTTTTTGAGATTTCTCAAGATCTACCGGTTGAATCGCTCCTAATCTAAGTTTTGTCAAGTCCTTTCGAATGACGCCAACCGTGATGAATACGGTCAAACCGTTCAAAAGTTATGAGACGTGAAGTGTTTACATACGGCCACACACACACACATACACACACACATACATACAGACATCATCGCGGAAACATTCGGGGAAGCTTCCCAGGACCTCAAAACGTCAACATCCGTTGAAAACTCAATTTTCGAAAAACGGGGTAAAACCAATAACTTCCCAACTTTTTAAAATTTACAATTTTTTTAGCGGGAAGTTATTAATGGTTGACTTTCTGCCAACATTCTCAATATAAAAGTTAGACATAGAGTCGTGTGTTGGATCCAAACACAAGAAAAGTATTCATTTGATCCGTAGATCATTCATCTAAACCTGATCATAGTTCTAAGTCTGGGTGAGGTTGAGTCAATTATTAATATTAGCCAGATCTTCGCGATTACAGCATTAATTGCGCTTGTGCAGGGATTTTCAAAGAGAAGTATTTTACTCATTTTTTTTTCAAGCTACTGTTCCACTAGAAAGATATGGTTTTAGGCTGTGCAGGTTGACTTCATAAGCCTTTAAGAAAATCTCTTAGACATGCAGGTATCCTCACAATGTTTACCTTCATGGAACACTAATAACCACAAAGCTAAGCTAAGCTATCTCTGCACACAGTCCTTGGTTTTACCTCTAGCGTAGCATTATTATATTTTCTGTGCCTCTAGGCCATCAATTTATTACTCAATCTACTAACTCATATTTCATCGAAATATTTTCTCGGGTTTCACCGTACATAAATCACAAACATCTAAAGTTTCGCACTTACATTTGGCTGTATCAGCGTTGGATTTAATTACAGTGCCCGTCAGCAACCTGGTGTAATTTTCTGCAACTAATTACTGGCATTGTTATATAAAACTACATAATTGGTACAGGAATTAATTAATTGATAAATAGACACAAAGAAAAAAATTACATGGCCTAAATGTCAAATATATAAAAATAATATCATGATTGATACATATTTAATTGATTTTAATGTCCTACAGCTGGGAACGGTTTTTATCGTAATTTATGTCCTAAAAAATTCAACATCTATACTATTATAAAACTGTAACAGAGCTATGTCTGTACATTTAAGATATTTGAGAAAAATATCTGAATTAGGCTATATAGGCATATGTCTAAACACACACGGTTTTTGAAAGAGAAGAAGCCAGAACAGATGTTAGAGTAGCAATAGGAAATGGTGTGCTAGAACAAGTGGATGAATTTGTATATCTTGGATGTGGATTCAGTCGGGATGGAAGGTACACCACTGATGTAGAAAGAAGAGTGAATGCGGGAAATAGAGTGAACGGAGCATTGGGACAACTTCTCGGCAGCCACCACCTCAGCCAGAAGGCACGTTGCTCAATACACAACGCAGTACTTGTCCCAACGTTATTATATGGAAGCGAGAGTTGGGTATGTATAAAGGAGCATGAGAACAAAATCAATGCGGTCTGAGGCTGACTGACCGCATTCGTAACAATGACGTAAGAGAGCGAGTAGTTATGAAAGAGAGTATTGGTGTAAAGATGCGAAAGGGAATGCTCCGATGGTTCGGACATGTGGAAAGAATGCCGGACGAGCGACTGGCTAAGAAGATATACAATGCGAAAGTGGAAGGATGTAGGTACAGGGGGAGACCGAGACTTACCTACCTAGACCAAATTGGTCATGTATTGAAGGAAGGTGGAGTCAGGAGTCTCCGAAACCGGCGAGCGTGTATGAAGAGAGTTATGAATGTTGAGGAAGCGAGAGATGTATGCAAGAATAGAGCCTTTTGGCACTCTGTTCTCTCTGCCGACCCCGAAAGGGAAATGGCGTGATGATAAGTTAGTAAGTTAGTTAGTCTACACACAAAAAAAAATTTTTAGTTTTTGTCTCTCTGTTTATCTGTTTGTTTGTACGCGCATTTCGCAAAAACTACCGAACGGATTTTGATGCAATTTTTTTTATTTAGGTAGATATTATTATATATATTTTATCTATTCCCCATTCTTGGGGAGGCCTATGTCCAGCAGTGGACGTTAAAAGGCTGATGGATGGATGGATGATATATATTTTTAGTATTTGACATGCTTAGCACTATACATTAAACACAAAGTGAAAAATGTGAAATCGAAAATAACTCCTGCTCGCGACTGTTATTTTCAATTTCACATTTTTCACTTTGTGTTTAATACAACTTTTTTTGTTTGATAACTCTTGATTAGACTTAACAACTGGTATACATTTTATCCCGCTACTATATCGGGAACCTGAGATATTACCTAGAAACTGCTTTTGGCTGCGGTGGAGCCGCGGGCAAAGGCTAGTACATTATAAGACAGCCACGCAGAAAGTCCTGCGTAAAAAAAATATCTTTAAGACACTGACTAGTAATGATTTTGAAAATGTGGTTATGGTATATATTACAAGTAAAAATAGGGACATCACAATTAAAAAATTGTCCTCCATATTATTTTAGACCTAGTAATTTTAATTATCGTGACTCATTGAAAAATGGATTTGCGACGGTAACATTTTCACATGATGTTTTTTGTTAATGTTTTATGACTGCAAATGTCGCCTTAAACCAGGCGAATTTTATTATCACTCAAGTAGAATTTATGCATGATGCCCTTCTAAGGCCACCGTGTACCGCTGGTATAACGATTTTAAGTGCCGTCGATGAACTTGAAGGGATAAAGAAAGTAGTGGTCGCCATTTAATGGCTGTTGTGGAAGAGAACATGCTAGATGAGACAAATGTCACCCAAGAAAACAGTCAAATTACGTAGAAAGAGATTCAGCACATACTGAAAGTTGTATCGGGAAACGTACGAGATTCTACATGAGCATCTTTGCATAAGGAAGATAGTTTCACCCTGGGTTCCCGGCAACCTCAACGTGCATGGGTGAGGTTGCCGAGAACCACAGGCCCATGTGGAATGGTGCCGTGACATATTCGTTAAATTTGAGGCAGACTCATCTCGGTGTGCACAACATTAGCAGTGTCATATCAATACGATCCAGAAACGAAGCGCCAGTCGACGGTGTAGGGTTTTTGAAATCGTGCCAACATCTAATGCCTGCCAGAGATATTTACTGATGTAAACAACAAGCGAATCAAATACCAGGCTCCGCGGGCTACTGCTTCACCAAGACATCGCGCCTGCGTACACCGCGCTCTAAACGAGGGACTGCCGAACCGAACACCAGTCAAACTCTTGGGTCATCCTCCTTACAACCTTGATTGTCCAAGCACCATGTGAATTCATTTTTATTCCCTAAAAAATCTCTCAATTAAATACAAACTTCATCGCGAATATGGACTGTCAGCGTTCGAAAAAAGGCTGGGGAAGAGGTGTTTGAGGCAGACTGTAAAGAGTGTTTTGGACATTGCTACAGGCACAAACTCTGTATAGATGCTGGTGAAGATACCTATTACATTGTAAAGATGTAATTAAATAGAGTTTGTTCCCGGCTATCATTTTCTAATTCCCACTTGTATTCTAGAATCAGACAGTGATAATTCATATAGGTACGCTTAATTTCGACAAGTCAGTGGTGTCGCCTTCCAAAATTTTGGATATGCAGATTCGTTCTACGGCTATGTAATCATTGAACATATGGCAAGAGGGTAGGTGCCATCAGGATATATATCAACTTTAATAACACTTACGAGGAGTAGGTATTTAGCAATATTGAAAAACATTATTTATTATTGATTTTATCTTATGTTTGGTGTTTAAGTGTATTCTATTTTATTCCATTATTTTTTATTTTGACTGCTAGCACATTTAGCTATGCTATTATTAAAGCTGTAACAGAGCTGTGTCTGTACATTTAAGATATTTGACAAAAATGATTGTATTAGGTTATTAAGGCGTCCATAAACAAATATATATTTTTTTTTAATTCTTCGGTTTACATGTTTCATCACACAAAAACTACTGAAACATTAAACTTAGAAACAAGTCTAAGTTTTATCCCTCTAATATTATTATGTCAGGACATAACCTAGAATCTAGAGTTTGCCAGCGGCCGAGCCAGCAACGGCTAGTTAACATGTAAGTTTATTATTATTACGTCACACACATATTTGACCCGTGTATGAACTTGTTACGAGAGGTCACAATTTAACACTGTGTATGTGTATATTGATACACACTCAAGTGTTCATAAATAGTACCCATAATTATGTCAAATAAAAATGTCCCACCCGTGACTTGGATCCACGAAGCACCAGACGCATGTAAATGCAATCAAAGACGTGTTACCGATCAATGTGCTGTCGTTGCTATGTGCTAACTGTCAGACATCACAGCTAGGGATGTCACCAAGCTTTACTCCGAATCCACGAACTCTAGTCTGGAATTCCATTATTACTTATTTTTGCCAAACCACCTGCAATAGAGAATAATAATCCCTGTATTGCAGGTGACAAACGTACAATTAACAGGCTACATGGGAATCGAAATTACGTGAGTTAGTATGTTACGCTTTCACGCCGTAACTACTGAACCGATTATCATAATATTTTGGATAATATAGAACCCAGATAAGGATACACACCATTTTAAACCATAAAAAAATATGGTTCCTTTGAATTAGCTATTTCTGCATTAAAATAATTATAGGTATGGTGATGACGATAGTGTGATAGTAATCCATTACTGCAAGTGTCGCAGGTAGCAGAACGGTAGAAATTTATTACCATAAAATAGAATTTTTCAGTCTCAACCACTTCAAATATTTTCTATTTTATACTTACAAAATCCAATTTTATAGAGATCTTTCAATCCGATAAATTATTACCTTTTTTTTGTTAAGGCGGGAAAAAATGTTCCTTACCGCATACCCCGTCGTTCAGGGCAACGAACAGGGTAGTTGTGGGGCTCTCACCCAATAAAGAAACCCGCCGTGTGCCGTCTCTCCGCCTTTATTGGCGGGCCACCGGAACCATATTACATTCCTTCAGTGGTCCGCCAGCGGCTTACCCTTTCGGATACCCTCAACTGAGCGACACATACGCACACGGAGCGTCGCACCTTCGCGGGCCGATAAATTATACCTCCGTCTCCGTACCAACCCTAACTACGAATCATTGCGATTCTGCCCCACGGACAACCGACGCGTCGCAAGCGCCGGCTGTTGCGACACAGAGCGACTGCGCTTCCACTGTCCAAGAATTATTAAAATGGATTATTCGCAATTCACGCCGCGAACTAACAATTACATTACGCAAATATCCGCATTCAAAGCAACTGCGATATTCGCCACACGCCTCATCCTTAATACAATTCTAGCCAGATTAATTGCATAACACGTTAATATATTTATAAGATTACTATTTTCTTGATACTTGTTTCGTGTTATTGGCATTGCAGCCTCATTTACATACAATTGAAGTATCAAGACTATTTTGCTCAGGACTGTACGAGTTATGTTTGTAAAGATTTGAACATCGTTCTGCAAATTAAATAGTGTCTAGTGTAACCTACATTTGTAATTTACCGGTAATTCGTTATTTTTAATATAGATTTCGGTAACATAGTATTTCTAAAGCATCAATAAGACGTTTTTTTTTTTTAAATATTGTTATTGTAACTATTGAACAGTATCTTTTAGTTTTCTGCAACAAATCGCTCATCATCGTACTCTTATCAGTTATAGCCTTATTTTAAATGACCGGAAAGATCTCCAAGGAAAACCAGATATATTATGTGTTAGCTTGTAGGTGATACAACAAATTATTGCATTGTTTTTTCGTCGTTATGCAAAAATAATAAAAGCAGAGGTCATTGCGTCAGTAATTAAAATTCCTCGCGCGTAGTGTTGATATGACTCTAGGTGATGAACCACAAAGAGTCATCACTCGATCACACTCTTAACCTGTTATTATGTATTACTGTCATTATAAGCATACCACACGTAACTCGGTGTGACATACTTACATATCAATAATCGATTTTTAGCATCGATTATAATCAAACACCAAGAATTACATTTTTGTAAATAACTCTTCGAGGAAAAATATTCGTTGCACAAAACACAAATCGATATGAATGCAAATTGATTCTCAGAAGCATACATAGAATGATTTTCATTACTTTTCCAGGAGCTCACACATTGAGTTCATTCAAACGACACCGATGAGTCAATTCTGATTCACATCGGCTGTTATTGAAATTTCGTGGCCTTTCATCGCGGCTGTATTGAAACATTAAAATAAATAATGTCGACACAATAGAGACGATCACTTGGAGTTAATTAATCCATAGACTCGCTACGCAAAATAAAACAGATGTTATAACAAAACGAATTTGTAGTAACAATTTTCCAGCGAGAAAACACCGCGAAAATTGCAAATTGATTTACATAAAGCTACATTATTGACTGAAGACTTACCGTTGCATGTTGTTAGCTGGTGATGAGCGTTGTTATAGTGATGAGCGATGTGATAATGTTTCACAGAGCACAGGCACACGTATTCGTTCGGATCAGCGCGCGGTCGCCATATCGTCCGTCTGCGACGGTGGTTCTTAGGCGAGTGGTTGAGTTGAACTGGCGCGGGTCGGGCGTGCGCTGAGCCTTCGGCCTGTTGGCTTCGTACATCCTACATCTCATAGTGCTCACACCCATCTTCTCTATGTCAGGGTACATCGCACATTTTTAATAATTCGGGGTCAGTATTATAAATAAATATGTAGAGACAGATCAATTGCGCACCTTTTACAACAGTTTGTGAACCGATTTTCTTTTTTTCTTTAGCTATTGATTTTTGTATTTGGGGCGGATTTTATTTCGTCGTTGTGTAAACTATGTACGTCAGTGAAATACTTCCTCTTATTTTATACATTTCTGTAATTCTCAATAACTTAATAATACTGTACTACCTATGTGACATGATTTCTACCGTTCGTCATGACGTCCCACCAAAACTCCTGTAGCTCTTGACGAACTTTAATGTTATTAATCAGATAATGTTTTATACATTTTATTTTTTCTTGGATGTAGAGTCAAGTATTCGTCTTAGTTTGGTTTTTAAATAGTGATTTCCCAATTTTTTTTATCAAATATAATAGTACTAAACTATTTCTAAACTACTAACTTTTTGCCGTGTGGGGCCGGCTTTAGAATTGTCCCACCTCTCTCTATCCACGGGAGTCGTAAGAGCCGATTGAGGGAATACCGGGGGAGTGGGCAGCAGCATTCCCTCGAGTATTAACAACATCCACTGCGATCGCCAACCCGCCTGCCAAGCGTGGCGATTACGGCATTATCCCCCATGACGGGACCGCTCGTTGTGGCGTTCTCTTGGGGAGGCTTATGTCTAGCAGTGGACGTTGAGAGGCTGATGGATGGATGGAAACTATTTCGTATTCTAAATACATACAAAAAAGTCTCAAGTATACAATGAACTAATATTATATAGAAAAAAGTGATGGAACATGTACATTCATGTATGTTTTCCTGAAATTTTGAATAAATATCGAATTTCGAGCACCGGACAAATACCCGTTTCCTAAAATTACAATCGAGCTATCTCGATTGTAGCCTCTTATACGTGAGGCTTATAAATATCTACTACAAATATCTGTGGAATTTTGATGAGTAATCGATTGCTTTGCAAATTGTGATGCAATCCGTGCCTCAGAAAAGACATCCTATTACTGGTGGTAGGGCGGGGTACCAAGTAAGAGTATTCACTTGTTATCAGAGCCAAGCGGGTCAGTACCACCGTTTGCCGTGTGACCATTCATGAAGTACGTCGGTTTGTTTTGGTTGTAGAGGGAGATAGCTGTTCATTTTTCATTTCACCACTTACCATCAGCTGGACCCCGGCTCTTAAAAAAACTTTCATTATGTAAATTCGATACAAGTCTAAGACTAATTCTAAACATTCTGAGAATTTTATTCTATAGGTCTGCGCTTCGTGAAATATTACATTCTATAAATCTAGGTTCGAAAGCCGTGACCACAATACCAGTGGTCTGCCACTACAGGGGGAGAGACAGTGGTTAATATAGTAGGTAAGGGCCCCACACTACCCTGCTCATTGCCCCGAACGACGCAGTGTGTGGTTAGGTATCTTACTCTATCATCTATACTATCTCCCTCCAGATATCTTCTTCTAGAGTTGGCAACGCACTGATGCCCTTAGTATAACTAACATCCACAGGCAACGGGAACTGCAAACAGCAAAGTGGTGATAATGCCGTTATATTGAAAAAAATGGCGAAAGATGATCTGTGTAATGTTGAACGATTTTAATTATTCAGTGCCCATGAAATACAACTTCGACATTGACATTCTTATCGCAAAACCACCATGAAATTGTTCGATCATAGCTCGCAACAAATTAACTAATGTTGTTACATTTGATCAAATAACTTCTGGATTCGACACAGTCAAAAAACCCATTGTTCTACATAAATGTCTGGTGTTTTAACTTTTAGGTACACATACTTATTAATATTATAAACTCAAAATTACATTTGTTTGTTAGCCTGTACCCCAGAAAAGTAAATAGGCTAATTGTTATAAGGAAAACATTATAAAAATATACCTGACGGTACCCTGCTGTACGAGAAACCCTTTATAATGTAAACATCAAAATAAAAAAAGGATTTATTCTTTGGTGATAAAAATATACCTGACTGTATACCCTGCTGTACAGAAAAAAAAAGCACCCATGTAGAGCTCTCTCCCATTGAATTATCCGCCGTGGTCTGCTTCTCTATCCCACCTCCTACACCTACCCTTTTTTTTCCCCGTCGGTCGGGGCAACGAACAGGGTAGTGTGGGGCCCTCACCCACTAAAGAAACCTGCCGTGTGCCGCCTATCCACCTTTTTTGGCGGGCCACCGGAACTATATTACCTTCTTTCAGTGGTACCTCCTACCCCTACCCTAAAAATATAATCCCTGAGGAAAGTATTACGTAAGCAAGATTTGGGGATGAGGGTTCAATATTTCCCTATCCTTGTTGACAAAGTTGCTAAAAGTCATATTATTGTCAAATTTTGCAATACTTATCTCACTTGTATATTACATGCTTAGAATACAGACATTACATGCATATTTAACTGTATAATAAACACAGTAATTATAATTTATAAGAAAAAATCTGGTTGATGTTTAAAAATAGTCTTCCATCTTAGGAGAGGGCAGCGCAAAATAATAATAATTCTTTATTGTCATAAATATATTATACATATTTTAAGAATTCCCTGTCTCCTGCGCTAGTAATAACTGTGTTGCAGGAGTCAGTGTCCTCCCCGTATTATTGATATATTTACATTTATGAAAATAAAAGAGAAACACCTTATATACGTATATAAAAACTAAATAAAAAAAATAGAAAAATAAGGTAAATTTTAGAATATAAAGAAACTCTATTAATTGCTTAAATTACACAAAATGTGAGGCATGGTGTCAGCGTGTGCGTACGTGTGTGTGTGTGTGTGTGTGAGTGTGTATGTGTGTGTGCCTGTGTGTGTGTGTGTGTGACTGTGTGTGCGTTTGTGTGTGTGTGTGTGTGTGTCTGTGCGCGTGTGTGTGTGTTTGTGTGTAGGTGTGTTGTGAATTTATGTGTACCTGTGAAAGTGTTGTATGCATAAGCCCTACGAGTATTGTACCTTAGTATCAGAACATTGGCCCACCAATCAAGCCACAACAGTATGTAGGTTTTCCACATCTATATAATCCATGGAATCCAACCATGCAAGTATAACTCTCTTTAGGTTATTACTCGAATGTTTTCTTATTTTATAAATTTTATTACATCTGTTATATATGTAAGGAGCTGGAAAATCAAAGTGTCTTTGTGCAAAGGTAGTCCTAACTCGAGGCTCAGGACAACGGTCAACTCGTCTCGGTAATCTAGGTAGATATGGTACAATCTTTTTGTGATATCGTCTCATCAATTCGCATATAAATAGTTTTCTCACAGATAAGACACCAGTGATTTTATAAATATCATGTGTAGGGTGCCTGTAAGGTAAGCACATAAGTACTTTAAGTACTGCTCGCTGGGCTCTTTCTGCGTTCAATATAATCGTTTTGGCCGCACCACCCCAGGTGCAGATACAGTACCTTATTATGCATTCACACAATGCTCGGTAAGTTTGAATCAAGAGTCTCGGGTCAGCAATTGTGCGTAGATTTTTGAAGATATAAACCATTTTTCTGATCCTAGCAACAGTTGACTCAATGTGAAAATGGAATGGCTAAGTTTGCAATGGAAAATTAAAAAATAACATACTATAATAACATTTTACATTTTGATGAGTCTTTACTAAACTTAAATAAAAAATGTTAATTCCGTACATTTAAAAAATTAAGTAATAGCCTAGAAGTAACGCTAAGCACTGCAAAGACAATGGTGTCTATCGAATTCGATCCCCATTCCTAAGCCCGGACTTCACACGGCGCAGAACTCTACCTTATCAAGATTTTTTGAAATGACTTGTGTATTTTTATAAATTATCACTGCTCGGTGAAGGAAAACATCGTGGGGAAAGCTGCATGCCTAAGAGACTTTTTATCGACTTGTAAAGTCTGACAACCCGCATTGGGCCAGCGAGGTGAACTATAACCTAAATCCTTCTCACTATAAGAGGAGAACCATGTTTGGGACTCAGACATAGTTGAACTTCCTATCTTGCCCTAAAGCTGAAAATTTAAACTTGCTCAGACACTGATATGATATTGATAATTATATACTAATTCTATGTTTTTTTTTTAATAAATATGAATTTATACAACCAATATCTAGTTGATATCGACTGTCAAAACAAAATAGGAATATTTCTTTGTTCTATGTAAAAACTCCAAAATTTCTGAGTTTTTATAATAACATAACGTTAAAAACAATAGTGCCTCACTGGCTGACGCAAATTGAACTGAACTTCGTGCGTAGAGTCAACATGGCCCCGTGCCTTTGTGTACGTACTAAAGTCGGTCGATACGTAGGTAATATATAATAGTTTCCATCTCCATATCAAGGAGCAGCTGCTTCCGTCTTGGCCTATCCTCCCCTATCATTTGAGGGATACATGATTTTTTGTTTTATACGAGATTTTGGCGAGGGGCGAGTCTAAAATTATTGAAGATTTGCCTACATAATTTTTAAAAAACTACTGATAAAATACTACATGAGTCAAAGAGTTTACATAATATCTAATTCATAAAATAGTTACGTTATATAGAGGAAATTTTGTTATTTTAATAATAATAATTGTTTATTTATTCAGGTACAAGTCACATATTAAGATAACAAATGGTAAGCAATATAAAATAGTATACTTAGACAATCTATTAATATAGTTGTATACAAATATGATTTATTGATGTTAATGGATCTTAAAATATTTAATTGACTTTCCTCTCTTACTCTATAATTTAACTCATTTTAAATGGAAATAATAATAAATAAAGCTATAATTACTAACAGTACTCAATTTTACTTGTATCACTGATACCCAAAGCGATCTATATTGACCCCCAAGGATCGACGACAACTTACAAGAGGTAAATTGTGCATATCTAATAACCTACTCAATCAATACCTTAGTAAAAATGCGATATTAGCTACGCAGAGGTATATTTAAATTTAAAAAAAAACATATCAAGTGGACCATTCAAGACAATAAAGCTTGGCTCTGCTTTAAACTTCAAATGAACCTTAAATGTGTAATCGATTTGCGTAGCGTTTGAATATTTAGCCAATATTTGGATTAACTTACGAATAGAGATTTAAAAATTCTAATGCTAATTTTGGGTCTGGCTGTACTTTGTATTCGTGAAATTGTATGTTTTTAAAGTCCCTCGTAATAAAAGGATTATTCTTTAGTGCACGGTGTTGTCTAAATAATAGAAAAATATGTACGGTAATATTGGTAAAGCTGAGTCCAACAGCAGTTAGGTATTCCCATGGAGTACAGAACGTACTCCATGGGTACTGCTTACAAGCAGGTTGCTAGTATTTTAATACAAGTAATCACAAACACGGATCTTCGTGTGGTGACGGACTAAGAATACAAGTGTCACAACCCCAATCTTTCCCACGGGTGTCGTATGAGGCGACTAATTGAAGTAAGCAATTATCATCAATTGCATGACTGATGGTAGGGATGGGTACCAAGTGGGAGTACTCACTTGGTATCCGGCCCGAGCGGGTTGGTACCACCATCTCCCGTGTGACCGGCCATGAAGCACATCGTTGCGTTTTGGCTGTAGCAGGAGATAGCCATTTATTCTTTCATTTCATATCGGTGAAATGAAATGGTGAACAGCGGCTTGGCAATACTTTTGGTATAGTTGAGTCCATGAGCGACGGTTACCATTTACCATCAGATGGGCCGTGGCTCGTCTGCCAATACATGCAATAAAAAAAAATGTTTAATTTTAATTAAAAAGCGTTAAAATATAAGGAGTTATTATTGATGTGAAACATCTAAGGATAAGTAAGGATGGTAAAATCGGCTGTTAGCGTGGCGACGCTTTTATTGTACTTGTCCCGTTCAAATCTTGCAAGTTAAATTTGACACACTTGCCGGTTCCCGATTGAGCTGAAATTTTGCACGCATGTGTATATCACGTGAGAATGCAATATTATGATGACATGGAGCTGATCTGATGATGGAGCTGGAAGGTGGACATAGGAACTCTATAATGAAACGGCGCAACCCCATCGAGTTTGGACTCGTATGATTTGTCTTACTGAGTACTTTGTGTCTAGATGGTATCCAGGGTCTGATAATGGAGCTCGAAGGTGACCACAGTAACTCTGTAATGAAACGGCGCAACCCCATCGACTTTGGAATCATTTGACTCGTCTTGACGAGTATTTTGTCTTTAGATGATATTTAGGGTCTGATGATGGAACTAGAAGGCGGCCATAGGAACTCCGTTTTAAAACAACATAACTCCATCGAGTTTGGGCTCGTATGATTTGTCCTGACGAGTACTTTGTCTCTAGATGGTGTCCAGGGTCTGACGATGGAGCTGGAAGGTGGCCACAGTAACTCAGTAATGAAACTATGCAACCCTATCGAGTTTATATTCGTTTGATTCGTCAAGGAGTACCTTGTCAAGAAATAATCATTTTATTTCTACAAAGTAATTTCGATGTTTTCACATCTGCTAGACGTCCCGCGACGTCTAGTTTTTTATTTTTATTTTCTGCTTATATCTTGTCTCTATAACCCATAAAAGTCATGCGACGACCTTAAGTTACCAAACGATGATGCATACCCACGAAGGATGACGGGCCGGTCTACCGTGAAGCCCAATCATCCACGACGAAAGATGATTATCGATTGTTTACTTACACTACTCGTGACCTACGTGGATTTTACAATCAAAAATAGCTATCCTACGGTAAATATCATTAATACTTACTAATATATTAATCTGAGAGCTTCTTTGTTACTCTTTGACGCTTAACACAGAGTGCGAAAATGTAAATCGAATATAATAGTCACGAGCATTATTTGAATCTTCATCGCTTGGAAAACTTTCCCAGATGGACCAATTCATCAATAGTATAATAATAACAATTTGTAAATTGCTCAGGACTACGTATTTCGATAATAGATACAATCCTTCTTAATGTCTTGAGCTCCGCTAGGAGTACTATTGTTCTGTGGTCTTGGGTGACGCCCACACTTAGTGTTCATCTGCTCAAACTTTCGTATTAATGATATCAAAAGGATTCCACAAATTTAACAATGATTTAAATAGCGAATTTTCATGCCGTGTGTTGTTGTATCCCAACGAAAAACAAAGATTTACAATTTAAACTCTTTCTATATTTAACCTTGCACCATCTTCCACTTCAGACAATTTATTTAACCTTCACTTAATTAAACTTAATTCAGTTTAGGCTAGTCGGGCAAATTTTTCATTTGATAACGACTTCTATGAATAGTTAAGTGGATGATTACAGAGCGAGAACATGCTCTAGATTCTCACACTTTTTTCTTTATTGCTTATGGTAGCAGACGAGCCACCACCCACCATATGGTAAGTGGTAGCCACTGTTCACGGACGTAAAATGAAAGAATGAACGGCATGTCCCGCTACAACCAAAACACATCCAGGTGCTTCATGGCCGGACGAGACGGTGGTACCGACGCACTCGGACCCATAGTTTCGAAAAGTCGAATAAAGATCCAACTCGATATATCTGTCTTGCCAGGGTTCAGTTTTACAAATAAGCTATCACTGCTAAATAATTATTGAATAATACATGTGATGTCACTCAGCGTGTTCTTTGAAGTAAAATATCACGTGTCATTTAAATACCAAGCCTTTTAAAAAGGTATTAAATTTAAGATAGGTACAATTGAAATTAAAATAAACTACCTAAACGTTCTTCAACGCGGTAATCACTAAATACAAAATGCTAAACTTTTCTTTTTGAGGCGATTCTTAATGGTATAGCTTGTATGTATTCTTAATATGTGGTCACGGAAAAGCTATTAATTATTTATATTATATATCTATGAATCATACAAAGAAATATAGAATTCACTTGAGGATCTCGTATTTTGATAAAAAAAATGTATTGCACATGGAATTTGAAGAAAAAAAAATTAATATAAATGTGAGATCCAAAACAACAGTCACGAGCAGGATTTGAAGCTGCATCTTCTGGAATACCGTCACCCGTTACCGTTACTGTTGTTTTTTTTTGTTAAGGCGGGAAAAAATGTTCCTATGCACACCCTATCATTCGAGGCAACGACCAGGGTAGTGTGGGGCCTGCACCCACTAAAGAAACATCTCTCCGCCTATATTGGCGGCCACTGGAACTATGTTACATTCCTTCGGTGGGGTCTGGAATACCGTCCTGCTGCGTCATTATTTGCTATGAATCTTAATTGTAACAATTAAGCTAACCGGTCGGACAGAGGATGCAAACGTCTTCCAAGACATTAAGAAGGAATGTGTTATCGAAATTCGCAGTCCCGAGCAATTGTAACATTGGCTGAATTAGCAAACCATCTGGGATAGTATTCCAGGAGATTCGTGACTGTTATTTTCGATTTCAAATTTATGCACTTTATACACATACCAATCATTGTAAAAAAAAACTGGAGTTTGCCAGAACTTATTGCAGTAGGTAAATTATCTAAATATAGATAATGATGATGCCAATTGGAAATCCCACCAGCATCATACAGAACTTACCAAGTATTTGTGAAGCTCAGCACGTAATGTGTCTGCCGACATATGAGTCAATGTCGTGAAGATGCTCAATAATAAATATTATCCTCATCTAAGTACTATTTATATTCAAAACACACAACAACCTTGGCATCTGATTACTTCTGCATAGCCGGTTGCAGTTATTCATAAAAAAAAATATAACGGGGCAAACAGGCTAATTACACACCTGATGGTACTATGGTTCACAATAAACTATTATCGCGTTGAAGAGTAAGTAAAAGTAGAATCGTTAGCTGTACTGTGTCGATTGTCTGAGAATCTTAACGATAAGTCTAGTGTTTAAAACCGAATCAGCGTTAATTACACCATACTAAAACTAATGTAGGAAGCCCAATCTTAAAACCACCCACATTGTTCTCTGAGCGACAAAAAACAAATTTTTCGCGGGAAACGGGCAAACGTCAGAGAAGTGATCTTTAAATAATTTCGTGAGAAATGTCATCGACTATTTTGAGGAATAGTCTTGTTACATAGGTTTATAGGAACTTGGAGATAAATATTATTGTTCGAGTAAGTAAGTACAGTTTTTCAGTCAGCAAGAATCACGGTAAATTTTTAGCAAGAATCACGGTAAATTTTTATAAAGTAGCAATTATTTGATTCGCCAGAAGCTGGCATACAAATTATTATAAAAACCATTTTAAAAATACATGGAATAAATAAATATTATGTACCTACGTAGGTACTATCAACTACATGTGCAACCAAGATAGTGACAGCCATGCATGTATATTATATCATCAGCCTTTCAACGTCCACTACTGGACATAGGCCTCTCCAAGAGAACGCCACAACGAGCAGTCCTGTGCCGACCACATCCACCGGCTCCTCGCTTATTATAAGAATAATAATATTAAATTAAATCAAATAAGACGAAATTCAGAGACATAATAGGGGCTGTATGATTTTTTTTTTACATTTTTATTCTACAAATCCATACTAATGCGAATGTAATCGTGAGAAGGTATAAGAGAACCTATAATTGGCTATCTGATAACTAATGTTGTAACTTATTAATGTACATAAATAAAGCTGATGGTTTTCCATAATAAAAAAAATAAAAGAAAGTATGTTTGTTTGCTACGATTTTGCGCTGTAACTACAGAACCAATGATCAATAAATTTTGCATATTTATAAATAAATCCAGCAGGCTTATCACGAACTCTTATTGCGATCCAGTTTAGGACCTAAACTGAACTGAATCGCAATTTTGTACCATGATGTGTCAAAGAGGCAATCTTTTGTTTTTTTCCGAATCAGCACATAATCTGAATCGCAAACATGACATCTTTGTATTGAAATTCGTACCATGAACTTACTTGACAACCTAAACAAGATCGCTTAATTAGACATCATGGTACGAAATACAACAAGGCAGGGCCCAGAAAAGCGCCGCCGGCGGACCACTGAAGGAATGTAATATGGTTCCGGTGGCCCCCCAATACAGGCGGAGGATACACACGGCGGGTTTATTTAGTGGACGAGGGCCCCACACTACCATGTTCGTTGCCCGAACGACGAGGGGCGCGGTTAGGTACATTTTTTCCCGTCGAATGTGGTTTGAGTAGGTATGCTTTTTTTTTAAAGACTTTACCTTGTCCTATGCAATAATCCTTGTATCGCGGGGGAGTTTACTCATAACAACCATTTGCGGATCACACAAAGAGTTGCCCTGTGTGGGAAATGAACCCAAAACACACAGGCGGCAGACCGGTCAAAAATGTATGGTTCTTGGTGGTATAGTTTTTTACATAGCGATTATTTTTAGAAACAAGGATAGCTCACCTTGTAAACAGTTACTGTAGCTTATAGATGCTCGCAATACCAGAGGCACCATTCACATGTTGCAAACAGCAGCAAAAGGGGTAGGAGGTGGAGAAGAAGAGAGAGAATGAGAAGCAGGTTTGGTCGTTCTTGCAGTTACTGATAGAAAACTACCAGGTCTACCATGAACTCTTAGCTAGCGATTCAATTCCGACGCAATTCAAAATAGGTGTGTTGTTGTATTTCGTACCATGATGTCTAATTAAGCGATCTTGTTTAGGTTGTCAAGTAAGTTCATGGTACGAATTTCAATACAAAGATGTCATGTTTGCGATTCAGATTATGTGCTGATTCGGCAAAAAACAAAAGATTGTGTCTTTGACACGTCATGGTACGAAATTGCGATTCAGTTCAGTTTGGATCCTAAAGTGGATCGGTATTGGTAAGCCTGCTGATATTGTTTAAGAATGTGGTTCTTTGTTCGAGTTGGCCTATTAATGTAGGATTTTAAAAGTTGACACACCAGTCTATCTACCACCAAAAGCCTTTAATAATATTTTCTCCGTGTGCCTGAATACAAATTTCACCACCATACTCCTTCCCGCGTGTGTTATGTATGATCCACTGCGTTACTGCTGGTAGGGTTGGGTACCAAATAGAAGTATCCACTTGTTAACGAGCCCGAGCTGGTCAGTGCCATCCGTCTGCCATGTGACCTACCGTGAACACTTTCATGTGTTTGGTTGTTGATAAAAGTGAAATGATGAGCAGCCACTCAGCAGTACTCTTAGTATTGTAGAGTATTACCACTTACCATCAGATTGGCGTGACTTCTCTGCCACTAAAAGCAAAAATAAATAAAAAATACTAATACTAAATAAAATTGCAATAGTTCTATGTTGTCGCTATTAACAACTTTGTACAGAGTATACTGCATAACGGTACTGCAGAGTACCGAGTGGAATGCGTGTTTTTATTTTGTACAGCTAAAGTCGTTGTATATTGAAGGTTGTACAAGTTGTTTTCTGTGTCAGTAAACATGCTAGACTTTAAACACAAAGTGAAAAATGTGAAATCGAAAATAACAGTCAGGAGCAGGATTCGAACCTGCATCTTCTGGATACCGTCCAGATGCTTTACCAATTCAGCCATCCTGACAATTGCTCCTGACTGCTAATTTCGATAAAACATCATACTTAACGTCTTTGGGTGACGCCTGCGCCATCTGTCGGACGTATTTTCATACATTATACCGACCAGGTAAACTTAATTTTACAATTAAGATTTTACCTAATAATGACGCAAACCCTTTAAATATTTAGATATTTTTATATATATTTTTAGCATTTCACATGCTTAGCACTATACATTAAACACAAAGTGAAAAGGCGTCACCCAAAGACGTTAAGTATGATGTGTTATCGAAATTAGCAGTCAGGAGCAATTGTCAGGATGGCTGAATTGGTAAAGCATCTGGACGGTATCCAAAAGATGCAGGTTCGAATCCTGCTCCTGACTGTTATTTTCGATTTCACATTTTTCACTTTGTGTTTAATGTATAGTGCTAAGCATGTGAAATGCTAAAAATATATATAAAAATATCTAAATGCTAGACTTTGTTTGTCATTTTATTACTCTGTGGCTCTTGAGCTGTATTCCGTAGGCAGAGGATTCGGGCTTGTTTTTATTTAAGGATGCAAACAAGTATGATGGCCCTGATGGTAAGCGAAGAAATATCATGGGAAATTTAGAAATGTAAGTATTTCGAACTTTTTTGAAATGTTTAGTAATAGTAGCTGACCCAGCGAACTTCGTCCCGCCATATTACCTACCTACCTGGGTTGCAAGCAAGTAAGTACTAAGCAAAAGCCCAGTGGTTACCGTCGCCACTAAAAAATCTACCGGTGATAGTGAGGATGGTATGAGATTCGCCCAGCATTTACATCGTAATATCCATTAAAACCAACAGCAACTTCCTCGCGGTGGTAACTGATTCGCAATTTCGTACCATAACGTGTCAAAGACACAATCTTTTGTTTTTTGCCGAATCAGCACGTAATCTGAATGGCAAACATGACATCTTTGTATTGAAATTCGTACCATGAACTTACTTGACAACCTAAACAAGATCGCTCAATTAGACATCATGGTACGAAATACAACAACACACCTATATTGAATTGCGTCGAAATTGAATCGCTAGCTAAGAGTTCATGGTAGACCTGCAGGTAGGCAAAATCTGAGGGACCTAATTGAGCAGCAAGCGTGTGAATTATTCATAAATCTATAGCACATCTTTAATATAATGTCACCCTTACACGATGGTAGTCAAGACTGAAGGTTCTCTACAATTAGGGTTATTTATACCTGGGGTAGGTACAATCGACTCGTGAAGGTTGCTACGATTGAGTGAGCAATGTAGCACTCGACCGCACGCGATGGGCGGACGCTCCCGCCCGCCCAGCCGTGATGCTGTGAGTAATACTCAGAAATATATTTTTTTTTAGATAACTTTATATTTGACAAGCTGCATCTCGTGGTTTTGACTGTAAAAAAATATCCTGCTATTATAAAAAGTAGCTGACTCAGCGAATTTCGTACCGCCACAGAAACAATAAATTTTGTTTTAACTTATTAACAGAATTATTAGTTTTTTTTTTTATTAAGATCAAATTAATACTCAACGTGCATTGTACTTAAGTTAAAATGAAGTAGGTTTTAATTAGGTGCGTTCATTGAAATAATTGTAATTCACGTGGCAGCAAGGCTTTGTTCAACACTTTTCGCTGATGAATTTCAAAAAAAATCATTTAAGAGAATTAATTGAATCATAATGTAATCGAAAATCGAATTAAAATTGATGAAATCTTGTTAAAAAGCTAATAAAGTGCAGCGTAGGTCTGTATAAATTAGACCATGGTGACGGGGTCCAAATCGGGGTCCAAACCCAGATCAACACAAACAACAAGTTTGGTACTGGATGGGCGTTGACGCTTTTGCGAGCACTTCCGTACTGTCTCCAAGGCTTGTCGGCGTGACTTCCGCCCTTGCAAGGCTCTTGTCCAAAATGGGCAGACCGAATAATGCGTGCCGACGGCTCTGCGTAGGGGTAGTGTGGTCGATGGCGCTGTACGATGTGTGCTCGGAGGCTTCCCCTGAACACTGTTCTTCTGTGGAGACTGCAGAAGGTCCATTGTATCCAGGGTCATACGCGGATACCGCACATTGTTGACCAAGGCGGCCTCTGCGTTAGCTGGAGCTGGAGCCCTTACCTCCTACTTATATGTTAATCCCCGCTGCCGAACGTCAGCAGAGCCATGCTCGCTAGCGTGGCAACTCAAATTCAGTGCATACATTTTGGGTTTTAGAAAAATCGTCCGTTTACTTTGACTGGGAAGAAAATCATTGTGCTTGTAACCATTGAAAAAGAATTGGTATTAGTTAAATTTTAAATCTGTAGCACCCTTATCCCTCCTAGTTTGAATGGAAACCCATTTCCTGAAATGAAGTATAACTCTAACCACACAAAAGCATATCTTAATCAAGCTGTTAGAATGTATAATCAGAAAACCTCGAAAATATAATTAAATTGTCCAATTTAGTCGTGTTTGTTACAGGATAGCGGTTCTCACTAATCCCCGTAACAGACAAGTAAACAAACGTTTCTATTACACTCCCTGTCCGACCCTCTTAATCCTCACTATGTTATTACAACACACCAAAGAGGGTCCAATCGAGGGAGCAGTAACTAACACACTCAAAGCCGCTTTCGTCGGTCGTATACAACAATCAAATTAATTAAAAGAATAGTTTTTACTCCTACCGTACCATGCTACTATTTTTAACGAACTCCTTGAGGGTTATGGAATTCATCGGAATATCTTGAGGTACTTACTTATCATCACGCCATCTGCCTCGCGGGGTAGGCAGAGAGAACAATCTTGAGAAGATTTATGTACCTTGAAAGTATACATTTTCCTTAGGATGGGCTCCATGAAAAGTTACTAAACTCTCTTTTTTAATTTATACGAAATTTATAGAACTACCACAGCCTTACAAAACCAAAAGCATTATTCGTGTCTTACTAAATTCAGGGAAAGGAACAGAAAAATATCGATCAAAATATTTTTTTTATTATTATTATTTCGAAATCACTTAAGTATCTCAATTGCTGGAAAGAAAGAGTTCAAAAAAATTACATCCGGGTCTGCAATCAGATTATTGATAAAATTATGTTCAGTCACAGATACACATTGCATATAATATTATGCAAAAATAATATTCGCCTCGTCAAATGTTGTAATTATTAGCAGGGTTGCTACACATTATAATCAGATACCAATAAAATGTGTTATCAATACCGTACTGCGTCGCTATACAGGAGAAGTTTTTGGCGGAACGTCATGGGGTGAGGTTGAAATCTTTTCTATAATAACGAGCATAAGCTTTCACGGTGAAAAAAGAAAGCCGCTCTATATACAATGTGAAATCGAAAATAACAGTCACGAGCAGGATTTTCGATTTCACATTTTTCACTTTGTGTTTAATGTATAGTGCTAAGCATGTCAAGTGCTAAAAATATATATAAAAATATCTAAATACGCTCTATATACAACAAAAAAGCAACACAGAGTTTATTTAATAATGGAATTACTACTCTGTCAAGAAAGTACCGGGAATGGATGATTTGTTTATGGTTCCAAATTCTAATATTTGTTTTTTTTTTGTTGTTGTTAGATTGCGCGGAGTTTGAGTTGCATCTGTTATCATATCTAGTGTGTATTGCGAATTTCATAATGGACAAAAACATCGAACAAAGAGTTTGTCTTAAATTTTGCATCGCCAATGGAATTGCTACAAAAGCTTTTGACGAACTTTAATGTTATTAATCAGATAATGTTTTATACATTTAATTTTTTCTTGGATGTAGAGTCAAGTATTCGTCTTAGTTTGGTTTTTAAATAGTGATTTCCCAATTTTTTTATCAAATATAATAGTACTAAACTATTTCTAAACTACTAACTTTTTGCCGTGTGGGGCCGGCTTTAGAATTGTCCCACCCCTCTCTACCCACGGGAGTCGTAAGAACCGACTGAGGGAATACCGCGGGAGTGGGCAGCAGCACTCCCTCGAGTATTAACAACAGCCACTGCGATCGCCAACCCGCCTGCCAAGCGTGGCGATTACGGCATTATCCCCCATGACGAGACCGCTCGTTGTGGCGTTCTTTTGGGGACGGCTATGTCCAGCAGTGGACGTCGAAAGGCTGATGGATGGAATGGAATTTCGTGTTCAGAGTAACTGAAAATGTTACAGAAGGCTTACGGTGAATCGTCTTATCAAAAACACGTGCTTATGAGTGGTACAAAGCGTTTAAAAGCGGTCGAGATGCGATGGAAGATTTGTCTCGCTCTGGTAGGCCATCAACGTCTGCAACTGAAGTTAACATTGCAAAAGTGAAGGAAATAGAGACTGAAAATCCTCATTCAACATTGAGAGAGATAGCCGCCAAACTTTCTGTGTCTTACGAGTCGATCCGTACCATTTTAAATAATCACTTAGGTATGAAACATGTTTCCGCTCGGCTAGTCCCAAAAGATCTGAATTTTCTCCAAAAACTCAATCGCATAAGAGTCGCTGAGGACATGCTAGAACGAGTCAATTCCGACCCAACATTAATGAAACGCATTGTTACTGGTGACGAGACATGGTTTTACGAGTTTGACATGAGTGGCGACTTCCAACTGAACCGAAACCGAACAAACCACGCCAAAGTCGATCAAAAGTAAAAGTCATGTTGACTGTTTTCTTTGACTATCGCGGTGTTATGCGCTCGGAATTTTTGCCAGAAGGTCAAATGGTAAATAAAGAATATTATTTGAGCGTTATGCGGCGTTTAAGAGAGCAAATTTGACGAAAAAGGCCCGATTTTTGGAAAGAAAATTCTTGGATTTTGCACCACGATAATGCACCTTCACACAAGGCTATCATTGTGAATAAATTTTTGTCCAAACACTCAACAAATACCATTGAGAAACCACCATATTCACCAGATATGGCTCCAGCCGACTTCTTTCTTTTTCCTAAACTCAAATTACCACTTCGTGGCACCCGTTTTCAATCAGTAGAACACATAAAGGGGAATTCGCGGCGAGAACTGAACTCAATTCCGGAAACAACATTTAAAAAATGTTTTGAAGATTGGATTGTTCGTTGGCGTAAGTCTATCGTTTCTGAAGGAGCATACTTTGAAGGTGATAAAATAAATTTGGATGAATAACAAAAATGTGTATTATTGATCTTTTCCCGGTACTTTCTTGACAGAGTAGTATACTTATAACATCTCATGTTATCGTGTTTGTGAGGAATTTTATTTACAGATTAATAGTTATTATATAGATACCAGAACAATTATATTAATGTATATTATTAATAACTATATTTAACAATAATAATATTTTACAAAACATTCCTTTTATTACACGTACCTAATCTTATTTCAGTATTCACATAACGGATTTTCAAAATATAATGATAATTTAATTTAAGTAATATATTTAATATATTTCAATAGTATGTGGTATTGGTAGCCCTGGTTTACAGGCTCATATTACAAGACATTAGTTGCAGATACATTTGTTACGAGTAACAAAACGCGAACTCAGCAAGAGGTTTGTACACTTAAAAGTAAATTTTATTAAGGCCAAATATTTCTTATCTGATCAACTCTAATATATTTAAATGAGCAATTCTCATATATATTATATTAAATATTTTGCGTATCTTAAATACGGCTCTAACAATTTGTATCAAATTTTGTATTTAGATGGAATTTTAATTATTACATTTATCTACATTGGTTTAAGTATACTCGTAGTAGGTATACCGTAAGCAGCTCATAGAATTGGTCACTTAATTATATGGTCGACCGTTTCATAAAACGTAACCAAACAAGATATAACGATTTCATTAAATTTTTGCCCAACATGAAGTGACCTATTATAAGATGTGGACTATATATGCATACAAACCTGCCTACAAAATATCCAAAAGATAGTGCAAACATTTCAAAACCCATTTAGGGTTTAAAAAATAAAACTGACAAACAGACAGATGTAGACAGAGATCATATAAGTAAAAACTTATACCTAAGTAAATATATGTTTAGTATTATACTAAATATCATTAATATTGATTAATAATGTAAATATAAGTTTTAGATATTTTTATATATATTTTTAGCATTTTACATGCTTAGCACTATACATTAAACACAAGGTGAAAAATGTGAAATCAAAAATAACAGTCACGAGCAGGATTTGTACCTGCATCTCCTGGATACCGTCCAGATGCTTTGCCAATTCAGTATCCAGGAGATGCAGGTTCAAATCCTGCTCGTGGCTGTTATTTTCGATTTCACATTTTTCACTTTGTGTTTAATAAATATAAGTTGTTAATAAGCACAAGTGAAGCGAAAAAATCTGCTTATATTTCACTTTCGCCAGGTGTCAACTCATATAATATGGCGTGATGTTTGGTTTACCAGTACTGCTGAGTTAGAGTCTAATGACCACCCAGCATAATCCATATCATCTACACAATGACCTCATGCTTCGTGCAAATTAATATATACTTAAAACATTTTCTTAAATTATCATACAATAACTGATAGGGGAATATCAGTATACTGCATACACAGCAGTATAGGCTCTACTGCAGACAAAATCTAGTTTTTAGGGCCAGATATAGTAGCGGGATAAAACGTATATCAACTTTAGTCTAATCAAGAGCAAAAAAGTTTCATCGATATCTATTTTTTGCTAACAAACAAGTAGGTAAGTCTTTGCCAGAGACAATTTAAAAAAAATGGATTGTGTTCAGAGACGCCTAAATAGTCTAATACAGTATTTCTTTTTTCAAATATCGTAATAATACAGAGCCTGTTTTATAATAGTTAGGATTAGGAAGGATAGCACAACACCCTGTGACCCTGCACTAAGGAATAAACGTAACGTGGGGGACTTCACAAATATAATTACACGCAAACACGGAACAACTATTTTAATTTGTAGATAGACGACACAAATATTTGTGTGGCAATGATTACTAGTGGTAGGACTGGGTACCAAGTGGGATTACTCACTTACTATCAGGCCCTAGCGGGTTGGTACTACCATCTCCCGTGTAACCGGCCATGAAGCACATCGGTGTGTTTTGGTTGTTGCAGGAGATGGCCGTTAATTCTTTCATTTCATATAATTATATCTGAGAAATTAAATGGTGAGCAGTGGCTTATACAACAATACTCTCGGTATAGTTTAGTCTATGAGCGACGGTTACCCCTTACCATCAGATGGGCCGTGGCAGTAACATAATTATGCATTAAAAAAAAGAAATAACACTCGGCACTGATATCTATTTTGGCATGAAGAAGTTTTTTATGCTATTTGATTTTAACTCACCGCAAGGTAAGCAGTGCACTACATTAATTTCTATATTGTTCCACCGATATCTATAGCCGTCGGAATAAGTTGAGATATTTACCTGCATGTCTGAGAAATTTTATCGACGGCTTGTAAAGACTACCAATCATTAAGCCAAATTGGTGGACTATTGGCTAAATCAGTCTCTTAGGTCAAATCCGTTCCCTACGTTGGGACGAGAAACGGATATAAATTCTACACACACATTTGGTAGAGTCAGTTCCCACTTGAAACAGTGAAAGAAGCTGTGCGTTATGAATAAGGCATATATAGTTTCTCTTCATTTATTATATTACTTATTCTAGAGTTCTCGTAGAATTATGACACAGTAATGATATGCTGACTAATTGGCTGAAAAATACGAGAACATAAGCGAGTGGGCGCCACCTGATGTGTACACACGCTGTTTGACGTCACGCGGATGAGCTGGAACTAAATAACTTACATTTTTCATACTTCAATTTAAGTATAATTATATTCATTCATGTCATATCTTAGAAATAAAATGGTGCGCAGCGGCTTGACAATACTCTCGGTATAGTTGAGTCCTTGAGCGACGGTTACCACTTACCATCAGGTGGGCCGTGGCTCGTCTGCCACCAATACCTATAAAAAAAAAAGTATGAAAAATGTTATCGTAGTCACTGGCCCACTGGTTCGGCCTAGCCAAGTTGCATTCCATGATCGCTTAAGCTATAGAAAACTATTCAAATACAGAAATTTCACATCTCGAACGTTAAGTCACCTGAGTTATTGTTATAGATTTCGTTAAAGATATCAAATTTCCATACATATAAATATAAATAAATATAAATATTCACGGACATTTTTCACACAACGTCCTCTGGTCCCAAACTAAGCTTGACGCTTGTGCTATGATTACCAGATTACGGATATAATACATACCTATATACTACTTTTTTTTGTAAATACATACATTATAATAGATAGAAAACACCCAGACGCAGTACAAATATCTGTGTTTCCATCCATCAGCCTTTTAACGTCCACTGCTGGACATAGGCCTCCCGAAGAATGGGGGATAGTGCCGTAATCGCCAAGCTTGGCAGGCGGGTTGGCGATCGCAGTGGATGTTGTTAATACTCGAAGGAGTGCTGCTGCCCACTCCCCCGATATTCCCTCAGTCGGCTCTTACGACTCCCGTAGGTGGAGAGGGGTGGGACAATTCTAAAGCCGGCCCCACACGGCACCTATCACCGTTAAGCGAATGCAATATAGTGCATTTGTATATACGAGTATAGTGCAATAGCGCAAACGATAATAAAGTAATATTTTATAAATATATCATAATTATTTTATTCACATTTATTTTTCATTTCTTATTAGAAGCAATTTGAAGTGCACCCAAACTAAGTTATGAACAGTAGTACAGTACTACACAAATAGTAAAGTATTATACACACTTTTATTTTGAATACCTTTGCGATTTAATTAGATTCAGATGGACTCGTTTGGGGCGATTAATGTCAGATAAATCGCCATAAAATCACGTAATGATTAAAAATGACAGTGGCAGTGTAAAATATCTGGTCTGACAGCGCCGGCGCCGTGTTTTAATCTCCTTGTTGATTTCTCGATAGGTACAGTTAGCTTAAGACCAGCGTATATTATATCGAGTTGAAAAAATTTCGTTGTATTTTATTTTTGTGTACGAGCCTCAAGCAAAATTTTAGACGTACAGCCAAGTCGCTGTCGTATAGATTCACAACGGTTTGGAATAGATTGCGATTCTTGAAACCTGATAAACACGGCTTAGAAAACCTCCATTCAGTAATCATCACTACAAAAATATGGTTTCAAAAACCAAAACTATAAATGTGTTTTAAATGCATTTTTGTAAACAATTTCAAGATATTTTTTGCTAGAAATGCAATCACAAAAACTAATTGACTTGCCTTATTTACAAAATGAGAACACCCTGCACTACTGAACAATCCCTGTATAGTGAGGGTATTAGACCCAGACTCGGAAGAACCATTTATGGATCACACACAGAATAGTCCTGTATGGAAATTCAGTTGAACTCACAACCCTCAGCACGGAAAGGTAGTATCTTTTTTTTTTTATTGCTTGTAGTGGCAGACTAGCCACGGTCCATCTGATGGTAAATGGTAACCGTCACCCATGGACTCGACTATACCGATAGTATTGTCAAGCCGCTGCTCACCAATTCATTTCACAGATATAAAATGAAATATAAACGGCTATCTCCTACTACAGCCAAAACGCAAGGATGTGCTTTATGACCGGTCACACGGGAGATGGTGGTACCAACCCGCCCGGGCCCGATACCAAGTGAGTACTCCCACTTGGTACCCAGCCCTACCACCAGTCATGCAATGGATGATAATTGCTTACTTCTCTTAGTCGCCTCATACGACACCCGTGGAAAAGAATGGGGTGGTGACTCTTGTATTCTTAGTCCGTCACCACACGGATTAAAATATCTATACAATAACGTCATCTGTTTTCCCTTACCGCGTCGTTTCATTATATTAAATGTAAGTATGGTGAGTAGAAGTTCGTGTCCAAACAACAAGAAACAGTTTTATTGCGGTTTGTCAATGCCCGGACGACAAGCGTGTAGCCCCTGTTAGATATTAGAATACAAAAGCGAAGAATGAGTATTTTCGCTTACCTCTCTATGAAAAGCGTGAGTTTATGAAAGATAAAATAGTGTGTCATTTATCTTACGATGGCGCGCATCGTCCTCTGGTATAATTAAATAATGATTGTTTTATTTTTAGCTTAATTCGGCTCCTGCAGTCTTGGCGCTGATAACGGTCAACCTTATACCCCAGAATGAAGATAGAATTGTAATGGTACACATGTGCGGTGGTTTAAATATAGTCTTATACCCAGTAGTGTCTGTTCGATAACCATAACTATGGCACTGCAATTCATTAATAGCTGTACTGGAAATCGAACCCATCATACCCTTACAAATACTTCGTACTCTATCTGCAATGTTCTATAGAGCAATGTAGACTTTTTGCTGTATGATTAGCAATCACATGCAAGCTGAAAGAATTTCGATGAAAATTACTACACGGACACTCTTTAATGTGGATTTAACATATACCTAAATACTTTTATTTAAAATACTTTAGTACTATACTTCATCACTAGACGGTGTTGTCTTATATTGCAATGATTATTCTCTATTACAGGTCAAATAACAGAAACATTTTTCATTTCTTTAAGATCCTTCCTAAGTTCTTGCGAACCACAATCGTGGACAAAACCTGGTAAGTTATAAATATTTATGTTTTCAGACTTTTAAGCCTAACCCTACGTAGCGTGTTAAGTTCGTTTAGTTTAAAAACCTCCGGAGTATTTGTCGTGACATGATTGGATATAAGTACCTACTGCATCATCATCAATTCTATTAAAATCCTTTATTTAGTTTTAACTATTAGTTTTTATGGAGAGATGAGCCATGTCAAAAATCACGGATATTGTTCAGAAGGCTCTTGATTGAACATGGCGAAGTACGAACTATACCTTGACCGAATATAGTACCTTTTGACAGTACATTATACTCGTATGTATTTGACGAGGATAATAATCTTCAGATGGATATCGGTGACACCAGTGTGAATAGACGCGAGCCAACCACGCAAGAAATATAGTGCACTCTCTATTCCCTTACTATCATAGTCCGGTGGTAAAATATTCCGCCTCAAGCGAAAATAGATAAGGAGAGAGAGAAAGGAGTTAGAAAGGAAAGAGATAGAGCCATAGAACTAACGGCTTTAAGTTCTTTTCGGGAAGGAACACCCCCAACTTTCTAACTCCGAGCTGCTATCCGAGAGTTTCTTGAAATAAAAACCAAATAACTTTTTATTGGATTAAAACCAGAGACCAAAAAAACTGAAACTGTCTCGGTGGTGCAGCGGTAGTGTGAGCGACTGCTGATTATGAGGTCTCGGGTTAGATCCCCGGGTTGGGAAGTGTTACTGAGCTTTTTCGTAAAAATAAAAATCTTCAGTAGCATCCCGGAGTTTAGAATTGTGCCCGGTAGACGGCAATAGGCTCGTCCCCTATAACGTGGCACTCAAATATAGCTGGCAAACCGTGGGTGAGCAGTACACACCTCTGCCTACCCCTACGGGGAATACAGGCGTGTGATATGTTTCACCATATGACGCGTATCTACCTCCCTGCAGCATGGTGAACACTCAAGACACTTTTATTACCCGACAATAGTCAGTAAGTCGTAAAATGTAGTTACCTATTGGAAGTTAAATTTAGTTTTAAACTTACTTTGTCTTCTGGTGATACTGCGTTAAGATGGCACCCGTGGAACGACTTGAGGTGGTGCCTTTATTTAGTGCGTCCCCACATATATAGTATTTAATGAAATGATAAGATTTAATAACACACAAAGCATTTTGCTAATTGATATATGATTTTTTATATAATTAGTTTAGACCCAGACTTTCTAGTCAAATTGTGTTTATTTTTTTGTTTGTTTTAAAAAAGACACCACTAAGGAATAATCCTTGTATCGCGGGGGACTTTACAAACATACATTTTCACGGACAAAAAGTACACCCAGACTCAGATCAACCATTTGTGGATCACACAAAGAGTTGTCATGTGGGGGGATCGAACCCATGACACTCGGGGAATCTAAACCACTCCGCCATCTGTGCAGTAAACTTTAATAGTATAGATATCATGACTTGCTACAAAATTCACACCTACATTTACTCATAAACCCATTTATTTCCATAGGATAGTAATAACATTACCATGAACTCGCTTCAGCTGTTACAACTATACACGAACATACTGTCTAGGAGTAGGTTACATAATGTAACCCAGTGACACGGTGTTGTGTTACTGTTGCACACCCATCCTCAGCTAATAATACCCAGTTTCATCATTGGGTTTCCTAAATAAACGTCTAAATAGCGTCATGAATATGTAATGCTGTTTGGAATTTTAATGAATGAATTAATTTGTGGTCAAACAAATGTTTGTTTTTAATTTGCATATTTATCCTTATTTATTACACTTAGGTATATCATATGATACCACCGAAGGAATGTAACATAGTTCCAGTGGCCCGCCAACAAAGGCGGAGAGATGGCATACGGCGGGTTTCTTTAGTGGGTGCAGGCCCCACACTACCCTGGTCGTTGCCACGAACGACAGGGTGTGTGGTTAGGAAAATTTTTTCCCGCCTAAACAAAAAAAACAAAAGGTATATCATATGATAAGCTAGCTTTTGCCCACGGCTCCTCTGTGTCAAGGGATTTGGCTTGACCATAAATGCTGTAAATTATTTTAAACGTCGGTGTCACGAATAGGTGGTTTGAGCTCATCGCTAACAGACTTTTAGTAGAAAATCAAGTAAAGGAATTGCACAGATGGCGTAGTGGTTTAGATACCAGCCTCCCGCCCGAGTGTTGTTGGTCGGTTCACACACAGGACAAATCTTTGTGTGATCCACAAATGGTTGTTCTGCATCTGGGTGTATAGTATGTGTCTTTGTGTCCGTGAATTGTATGTTTGTAAAGTCCCCCAAATTGTAATAAAGCAGCGTTATCTTTGAAAAAAAAAATTAAATAATCTTGCTTTTAGATGTTATGATTATTAACTAACTAACTTATCATCACGCCATTTCCCTTGCAGGGTAGGCAGAGAGAACAAAGTGCCAAGAGGCTCTATTTTTGCATACATCTCTCGCTTCCTCAACATTCATACTTAACTCTCTTCATACACGCTCGCCGGTTTCGGAGACTCCTGACTCCACCTTCCTATAAGATATAGATAGCAATGATTATTAAGATATAGCAAAAAAAACTCCACGCTTTGTTACAATCACTATTATTTATTATAGTATTATTTTGTAAAAAAATACGCTTTAATAGCTAGTTAATAAACTAGCTATTAAAGCGTATTTTTTTGTTCTTTAAACTGCCTATATATTTTTGCACGCCTCATAAGCGAAGCCTTGAGGTGGTACTATTACTACACGCAAAACAACAGATTTTTCAAACTTAAAATGTCTCTATTTATCATATATATTGCACTTGTAAAATAATATATACACACACATATCAAGAAAAACACTATTTTTAACACTCATGATATTTTGATGGCATTTTTTTATTTAAACTAGTTAAAAAACTGTTTAAAAAAGTTCTGTCTTGGACGTCCGTGTGTCTGTCTGTGCGGATCCTGTATATTATCACAATAACGACCGATTGCTAATCGAGTCTATTTTATTTTTGTACGCTTCAGTATAATTAGGAATAGAACCCTATCACTTTTCACGGTCTGATTCTTTGTGGTTTAATTGTTAGTAAATAAACCAAAAAAAATAGTTTGAATTTGTATGGTCGAATCGATCATACACTAAAACCAGTGTTATCTGTCTTATTTCATGAGAACTACTTCTATAGAACCAATATGTATTATGAGGTGTGCACTTTTGGATTTTCCAAATTTTTTTTTAATAGTTTAAGTCAATTTTCCGATTTTGTTTTAAAGTCAATCCCCTACAGTAAGGAATAATCTTTGTATTTGGGGGACTTACAAGTTAACGGACACAAATTACAGAAATATTCAGAACAGTAATTTGTGGCTCACACAAAGAATTTTCCCATGTGGGAATCAAATTCACAACACTCGCTCAACAAGCTATAAGACTAGCACCAAGTGTGAAAATATGAAATTAAAAATAATAGTCACGACCAGGATTTGAACCGACGCCATCTGTCGGAAGTATTTGCATATACATATGCCTTAGGTGATGCCTGCGCCATCTGTCGGAAGTATTTGCATATACATATGCCTTAGGTGATGCCTGCGCCATCTGTCGGAAGTATTTGCATATGGCGCAGGCGTCACCCACGACGCTGGGAATGAATGTGTTATCAAAATTAGCAGTCTCGAACAATTGTCACGATGGCTGAATTAGAAGAGCATCTGGGACGGTATTCCAGGAGATGCAGGTTTAATTCGTAACTGTTATTTTCAATTTCACATTTTCTCACTGTGTTAATTTATATGACTAAGCATGTAAATGTTAAAACATAATACATGTATGTATAAAAATATTTATAGGGCTGCATAAAAATCTTAATTGTAAAATTAAGTTTACCTGGTCGCTATAATGTATATAAATACTTCCGACAGATGGCGCAGGCGTCACCCAAGATGTTAAGTATATATGTGTTATCGAAATTAGCAGTCCCGATCAATTGTCACGATGGCTGTATTGGCAAAGTTGGGTAACGCCTACGCCATCTGTTGGAAGTATTTACTTACTTGTCACTATTTAAAACAAAGTGTGAAAATGTGAAATCTAAAATAACAGTCACGAGCAGGATTTGAAACTCCATCTCCTGGATACCGTCAAATCCTGATAGTGACTATTACTTTCGATTTCACATTTTCCCACTTTGTGTTAACAAATCGTCAAGTTAAGTCGAGTAATGGTCTTCTAATCGTAGAGGCTTTCTTATCCCAGAATATCCATGAATGGGCACTTTTACGGTTGTGTTTTATGGTAAGTGAGAGAGCCGGAGGACCAAACCTCCTCCCTATCCTCTCTTAATTGTCCTTCCTATCCACCTCCTATCCCTTTGCTTTTTTTTATGGCGACGCGCGACTTATGCCCCCGGTTTTAATAGCGTCTATAAGCTACGGTAACCGCTTATTATTAGGTGGGCCGTGTGCTTGTCTGCCACCCACCTAGTATAAAAAAACCCTATTTATCATAAAATTCTTAAAGTAACTTAACATTCTTATCTATATAAAGTACTTAGATGATTTCCCAGCTGCGGTAGCGAAAATCCCGAGCCAGATGGTAAGCACCGACTAATATAGCTGCTAGTCATTATGTATCCAAAATAAATGTATAAAAGAAATATATCCCAACGAGCAAAGCTAATTTAACAGTAAAAAATCGAATCTTAATGATCAAGCTTATGTTCAGCTTTAGCGAATGCGCAGACCGCATTATAAGTTCAATAACCCTTGCTCAGTGATCATCAGTCAGCTAATTTAGGTAATTCCCCGGATAATGCGAAATTAACTAAAAGTTATTAATTGCATTCATTTTTAAATATTATGTGGCTGCATATATTTTTGATAGAATAGTTAAATGTGGTATACCTATTTTAACATCAAACATTGTGAAATCAAACTTAGCAAGCAAATAATCCAAGTATAATAATGAATAAATTTAACAACTAGCCTTTACCCACGGCTTTGGTTAATTTTCAGTTAAAATCCATTTAGTAGGTTTTTCAAATATCTTAAATGTTTCGTACATTTGGACATTATAGTATAGCTAGTTTTCTTTTTTTAGACGTAATGCTGGTATTTATTTCTTTTATAATTCTCGTATTTTATGGGTGAATAAAAAATACTGCAAAAAATACAAAATATTGTTTTAGTTATTCTACAAAAATTATTATAGTAAAATAATAAAAAAATCCCTACAGATACCGTGTGGCTTTCAAGGAAAATACCTCTAAGTTCATCTCAATTCCTGTCTATGCGCAATTGCCTGGAAGAGATCGCTCTGAGCTGAGCGATAAAGCTTCGTTAAGCCTTGTATACTTACTTTACGTAAGTTTCTTTGTGTATAGTTTTTCATTAAAGAACTATCTATGTCATTAAAAACTGACTCCGATATCATATGCTAAAGAATTATTAACTTTAATGATTTAGATATTTTTATATATATTTTTAGCATTTGACATGCTTAGCAACATACATTAAACACAAAGTTTAATGATAATTAATGAAACCTTTAATTATATAATATGGCACCTATTGTCTTTTTATAGTGACACTGTCAGGCACAAGCCTGCCCTCACTGGTCCAATGCCAGTTAACAAACCTTCAAACAACTCGAGAATATATTCAGACATGCAGGTTTCTTCACGGAGATGACCTTCACAATAATTTGTAAATAAAAAAAATTCGTCCCTTTTTTCTGTCCCACTATTGGCACGGGTCCCCTCTCATGGTGAAAGGGGTGCAGGTATCCTCACGATGGCGATGCGATGTTTTTCTAAGAATTTATAAATCAAATTTTAAACAAATACAGTCATAATTTCGCAAAATCTCGAAACGTCGGTGTGTGCCGTACGAGGTCTGAACCTTGGACTCGGGATCGAACTTAATACCACTGTCTTTGCAGTCCTTGGTTTTACCGTTAAGCTATCACAGTACTTATATGTGATAATTTAGAAGATTCAGAGTACCTTACAAGGTCTCGACCTCAGGCTGGGTATCGAACTCAATACCACTGTGTTTGCAGTCCTTAGCCATTATTTAAATTTTTTTAAATTTAACATTTCATGTTAATGTATTAAACTTCTTCTTTTCAATATTAAGATGTTGGTCGCTGGTGCTAGCTACTATGGATATCTTTAACAGCAGTTATGTAGAGTCAGTTCCTACCCTCAAATATTCTTACCTATGAGCTTAGAAAATTCTTTTAGGGGTAGAATCTTGATTCCAGCCACAATAGGCGAAAGTACCACCCTCTCGTAGAATATCGATATAAATTAACAACAGGTATTCCTATTGTGACGGTTCAGTGAGTAAGCCGGAGGGCTAAACCCTGTTGTCATCCCCTCTCCACCTCCTTTTCCTTTATTAGGTGTTACTAGCATCCGTACGGTGCGGCCTGTTTACTGTCAGGCAGGCCATAATACCACCGAAGGAATGTAACATAGTTCCAGTGGCCCGCCAGTGGCAGTTTTTCCCGCCTTAACAAAAAAAAAAAAAAGGCAGGCCATAATGCTTGTTTGCAAAGCTGGGAGCATAAAAAATCTACTGGAACTGAATAGATATAGAGACTATCCTCAATAAGCTTGGGAATCATAAGGGTTAGTGATTATTGATTAATACTACACGTCCCGACTAGAGGGAAGTTGTCGTAGTTTCATTTGCAAAACTATTGTACCTATTGTGTCATGTTCGCGGGAATCATGAAAAATAACTTACGCTTAACCTACTTCCTTCAAAACAACCTGTACACGAATATCAACCTTATACTGTGGCATTTGATGTTAATTTGGCAAAAATACACTTACAAAGATCATTTGATTTTAACACTATCCAAAATGCACTTTATTTTGTTTGAATTAAAGTTTGGTTCGGTTTGCTTATACAAACGTCTAACATTTTCCCTCCATTTCCAGAGTTTTGAGAGGTCAACAACCCTGAAAAAGTCCAGCCAAATCAACATTGTTTCTCGACGTTTCTATTTATTCAAGATGTCCTCAATCTCAATATGGCAATACAAGTAGGTATCATACTAAAAATCTGAAAGGTCTCTCTGTGTGTAACACATTTATGATTAAAAGATTTAATTACTTATCTAAATAATAAAGAAAGTTATTTTTTTACATTTTTTTAGTTTTTAGTACTTGCAACACTATGGTAGTTAGCAGTATCTACATACCAGCCGGATTTGAAACACACTTTTTGCATTTGGTAGCAAAATAGAACTGCTCGGTGAAGGCAATCATCGTGAGGAATATTGCATGCCTGCAGTCTGCCCACTGCCCACCCACTCTCAGCGGCAGTCTATGGCCTATCCCAGTGGGGCAGTAAAAATATCAATTAACTCGAGATTAATTTTCATATTGCTATTTTGAAAATAGGTGATTAATATACAAATTTTAATCTGTATATAACCTCTACATTACTTATTTTATTTTTAGTTATAGCCACAGAACTCATATAAGTAGAGCCATGCTTATCCCATCAGGAATGGGTTGGCTCTATCGAATATCGGCGTGAAACAACGGTAGGTACTTCTACCGTGGTGTTTCGTATGGTAAGTGAGAGCGCAGGAGGCCGAAATCCATAGCGACGTGCGAGTGATGCCTCTGGTGTTGCTGGTGTCTATGGGCTACGGTAACCGCTTACCATCAGATGGGCCGTATACTTGTTATCTTCTATCATATATAATTCCAGTGTCACGATGTTTGTCCGGGATGAACTCCGAAACTACTGAACCGATTTTAACTTTTCCTTTTTTTTAAATGTGTGTTTTGTTCCAACTTAAGAGATCGGATACTTTATATGTCTCAATTTATAATTGCAATATTTATTCATGAAAAATATATGGCGGTACAAATTCGCCGGGTCAGCTAGTTTTTGTATATAAAGGAAAGGAGGAAGGAAGAATATTTAGGAGAGGATGGGAAGGATGATAAGGAGATAATAGGGAGGGGGTTTGTTTGTTTGTTATGCTTTCACAACATAACTACTGAAAAGATCATCGTAAAATTTTGCATACAAATAGTCTGGAGTCCAGAAAAGAACGTAAGTAGGCTACTGTACATAACGAAAAAGCGAACGGTTCCCGTGCGATAGCTCTTTTTACATAGAGATAATTAATGTGCCTAATATAGATAATTAATTGAACTCCTCCTAAACAGTTGAACAGATCTTGACGAAATTTTCTGTGTATGTTTGAGTAAGTACCGGGGTAGTTTAGATTCACATTTGGACCCGGTAGGTGGCGCCACGATAGGATTTCAGGATTATTTCTTAAATTTATTCTAATCTAAAAACATATTATGAAAATAATCCGCTAAAATTAATGACTCCATACAAACGAAACGCCAATGATTAGACAGGACAATGTCTATCGTGTCCGCTAGTAATAAATAAAATACTATGGCTGTCTGTGAAGTCGGTTTACAGAGGATAATTTTACGTGATAACTTCATAATGTTTTCTGAGTTTCACAAACAATGCATCGGTCGTCATAAATTTTTCGGAACTTGAGAATTTTTCGTGCGTGCAGCCGGCGGCGTTCATTGATTTATGAGACGTTATCATTTCAAAAAAATAAACATACAGCCGAATTGAGAACCTCCTCCTTTTCGAAGTCGGTTGATAAGGATAAATTGAATACCAAACCAAACATGGTTCTTAAAGCATTAAAGTGGTAACATGATAGTTTGTTTTAGTGTTCCTAGAAGCAAAAGTGATACTTGACAAACAATAAACTAATGGAGGGAAGTGTATATAACAATTTCATAGTAGCGATGACTGATATAGTCATTGGACTTAATGGGCTTTTCGAGGAACAGTATCTAAACATTTTATAGATAATTAAAAATAAAGGTTGCCTGGCAGAAATTACTTTTAGTAATAAGGCCGCCCATTGTACCACATAACATAAGATATTTGTTTCTGTACTTTTCTACTTTAATAATGGTGTACAATAAAGTATATTATAATAAATAAATTATAAATAAATAATTATATATGTACTTACTTTTCTGTTTCGAGACAGTTAATCAAATTATAATTATTATTTTAGTATTTCGTGGGTGTAATAAATACTACAAAAATGAAAACAATTGATTTTAGTCATTATACAAAAACTATTTGAGTAAAATAACAAAAAAATATCTTTAATTAATCTTAGATTAAAATTTTATTTCCAAAAAGAATCGCTGAGGACAGGATTCGAACCTGCGCGGGTAGAACCCATTGGATTTCAAGTCCAACTCCTTAACCACTCGGACACCTCAGCTACGAGCAGTTCATTGAAATATCAAATCTTATCGCTCGTACCTATAATAGCATACATTATGTTTGATATAGTATGACGTAACACATTTTTATGCGCATACGCGTCATTGAAAGAGGTCAGTTCAGTACTCGTAGAGTAAAATTAATGTTCTGTGGTTCAGTATACAATATTAGTCTTCGAAAGAGGTAACGGATTTACAACATACTTAATTTATTTTGTTCCTATTGTATTAAAAACTTACTTTGTGTAAATTTTATACAACTAATCTCAAAACTCGATTAATTTTTATAATAATACTTTTTTACTTAGATTATTCCGCGCGCTCCGGTGACCTATCAATAATTTAAGCTTTATTACTTTTACTTTTCTTTTTACCCTGCACTAATAATAATAATAATAATAATAAATAGGAATAATCCTTATATCGCGAGGGACTTTACAAATATACAATTTCACGGACACAAAGTACACCCAGACACAGAACAACCATTTGTGGATGGATCACACAAGAGAGTTATCCTGTATGAGAATCTAACCCTCAACACTCGGACGAGAGGCCGGTATCTAAACCACCCGGCCATCTGTGCAGCCAATCATAATGAAGGGAAAATATGGGCCTGATGGTGCCTACGTTAAATAGTGCTCATATACCTACTTCACTCTCATATACTTACAGAGCAAGAGAGCGAGTAGGTATGAAAGAGAGTACTGGTGTAAAGATGCGAAAGGGTATGCTCCGATGGTTCGGACATCTGGAAAGAATGCCGGACGAGCGACTGGTTAAGAACATATACAATGCGAAATTGAAAGGATGTAGGTACAGAGGGTGATCGAGATTCACCTACCTAGACCAAATCAGTCATGTAATGAAGAAAGGTGGAGTAAGGAGTCGCCGAAACCGGCGAGTGTGTATGAAGAGAATTATGAATGCTGACGAAGCGAGAGATGTATGCAAGGATAGAGCCTCTTGGCACTCTGTTCTCTCTGCCTACCTCGCAAGGGAAATGGCGTGATGATAAGTTAGTTAGTTAATAATCATAACATCTAAAAGCAAGATTTTTTTTTTTTTCAAGGATTACGCTGCATTATTACAATTTGATGGACTTTACAAACATACAATTCACGGACACAAAGACACATACTATACACCCAGATGCAGAACAACCATTTGTGGATCACACAAAGATTTATCCACGTGGTTGTGGTGTTCTGGTGATTATACTGATGCTGGGTTGAATACCAAGAGGGAGTAGATTTATGGTACCTTCTTATGTTATCTAGACCGAGAGGGTCGGTATCACCGTCTTCCTCATAACCGACCGTGTAACAGTTCGGTGTACTTACCTATTTGGTTGCAGCGAGAGATAGGCCATTTATAATCTATTCAGTTATTTATAAGACGTGAAATGAAACGGTGAGCAGTGGTTTGACGTTAATCTTAGTATTTCTAAGTCTATGAGCTGTGGTTACAGCTTGCTATCAGGTAGATCGTGCCCATAATCCATTAAAAAATACCCCCTTTTTTTGTTAAGGTGGGTAAATATGTACTTAACCACACACCCTGTCGTTCGGGGTAACGAACAGGGTAGTGTGGGGCCCTCACCCATTAAATAAACCCGCCGTGTGCCGTCTCTCCGTCTGTGTTGGCGGACCACTGGTACTTGTTGCATTTAGTTTATCTATACTCTAAGGTTGCATTACTTCAGTGGGTGATTGATAACCCCTCCCCAGTCGTGTGTGTTCTGAACGTGTATTTTAAACTGATAAAACATAAAAAACCTAACCTTTAAAAAAAAAAAATTCAGAACGTGTAACTGTTCTGTTGCCATATAACTGTTATAACCTAAAATCAAATCAATGTGGGATACTGAGATAGTAGGGTCGCAAGAAAGATCTCAGTTTTGTCCCAATTTACCTGCTAGACTCTATTCCCCCCATTTTACGATATTTAAGAAAAACGGAAGGACTCGGTAAAAACTGAAATTTAAATCGGTTTGTGATAATTCACAAAAACACTAATTATTTAACAATTAGGTACTTGAGATTGTGACGTCATTGGGAATATAATATAGTCATTTACGTATAAAAGTTTAATACAGTCGTCGATCTAAAATAACAGCACCTGAACAAATACAATTCTTTGTTTTTAAACGATAGGTAACGTTAAACGTTTATAGACAATGTAAGTAAGCAAAGACAACAAAACTGTTCCGCCTATAGCCATTTGCTAGTGATGTACTACTTCCGGCTGTGGGTAAATAACTCCATTTATCACTGGAACGACATTTTTACGTAAATTATTACATATTTATAGCCTGTGCGTATTATAAAATACGTAAAATAAGACAAGCAGGCGCTACGAATCTTAAAACGTTTTGTTACTGATTTTCGAGTACAGTCGTAATGAAATTTCGGTAGTCGTTACTTTATTAAGAGGTTATCTATTTTAAGTATTTCATAATATAATTGCGGTTTAAAGTTTATTACTTAGGTATCGTATTTTATTTCGTTTAATAGCCATACCCTTTCTTGTTATACTGTGCCCCTATAGCTTGTAAAACTGTACCCACCCCTGGGGCACACTGTAACTTTGTGATCACAGAAAACTAAACTTATTGTTTACACATATTTTGTAATTACAAATTCATTATTTTTTCGATCCTAATATGGTTAAGGACTTGATGGTAAATCAATAAGAAGACGATATATAATAACTAAAATACGACCACCGATTACGAGTATCCCGAATCTGCGGCTGGATACAGTGGATACACCTCTCAGTCCTGGATTAGCCTAAAAGCTATTTAAGCAATTGCTTACGGCATCCCGTTTAGGGAGGTACCAAAGACGACCGAGAAAAAAAAAACGAGCACACTAAAGTTAAAGCAATTTCACAACAACCCATACATTTACGTCCATGAACACATACATATTCTACGTACGATATGTATTAACATTAGTTTTTAAATTAATTCTTTGTAGTTCACTTAAGGATAGGAGTGCCCCCAGGGGAAGATTGCTTAGGGCATCAAGTTACCTTAACCCGGCACTGAGAGCTCTGCAAAGCTGCAGCTTGCAGAGGTGTATCCAGACATCGATACGCAGAAGAAACCAGAATGTATATGTGAGAAGGTACCTTAGAATCGTTCTAAGGATGCTTTCCTTTCTATTGCTAAGATGACTTTATGTTACACTATTCCCCACTTTATCCTAACGTAGATACCTATCAAACTAAATCAATCTCACATGACTTGGTTAAATAGTACTTTTTAAACTTTCGCGTTTTATATTCATTATAACACGTTTAACGGGTCTATACGCGCATAAAACTTATCAAAATACTATTATTTTGACTAACATTACAAATTCAGATAAATATAAATATGTATATGAAAAGCTTAGAATCCATTTACGAATGGATTTTTACTAACATTGTGTGGGTCATGGAGACTGGGTTACATAGACTAGGACGTTTCTTCCGATGCATATAGTTTGAAGCGCAACACAATGCTCTCTCTAATGTAATGTCTCAGCTACCAATCGCTCTGAAGTCGATTCATTCAAATCCGAGTCGTGATTCACGGACAAACATCTTAACAAACACAAATATTGCATTATAATAATTTTGCAGAATAGTAGGATATTCATAAATTATTTTGCCATTACCATAACCTAAATTGCGAAAATGTGATATAGAAATGCCGTGAGCTAGGATTGAAACTTTTTTTTTTTTTTGTTAAGGCGGGAAAAAATGTTCCTAACCGCACACCCCGTCGTTCGGGGCAACGAACAGGGTAGTGTGGGGCCCTCACCCACTAAAGAAACCCGCCGTGTGCCGTCTCTCCGCCTTTGTTGGCGGGCCACTGGAACTATGTTACATTCCTTCGGTGGTAACTAGGTTTGAACCTACGTCTACTGGTAGGTAATAGAGAATTACAGAAGACGCAGGCTACTGCTCATGGCTCTCATTTCTATTTCACACTTTCGTAATGTGTGGTAAACGGCAAGCATAAATATGTTATCAAAAGAACTATTTTTGTTTATTTTATAGGGCTTTTAATCCATTCGAATATGTCATTGTATCGGATCAGCCATCGTGACCCTTGCTCCTGACTGCTAATTTCGATAACACATTCATACTTAAAGTCTTTGGGTGACGCCTGCACCATCTGTCGGAAGTATTTTCATACATTATACCGACCAGGTAAACTTAATTTTACAATTAAGATTTTACCTAATAATGACGCAAACCCTATAAATATTTAGATATTTTTACATATATTTTTATCCAGATGCTTGACCAATTCAGCCATCGTGACCCTTGCTCCTGACCCATCCAGGAGATGCAGCTTCAAATCCTGCTCGTGACTGCTATTTTCGATTTCACATTTTTCACTTTGTGTTTAATGTATGTTGCTAAGCATGTCAAATGCTAAAAATATATATCAAAATATCCAAATATTCATTTTTTTTGGTTTTCTGTAGGTAGGTATTACATTTTAATGGGAGAAGGCCCCACACTACCCTGTTCGTTGCCTCGAACGACGGGGTGTGCGGTTAGGAACATTCTTTCCCGCCTTAACCAAAAAAAAAACGTATTACATTACAAAAAATGGAAAACACCTGAGACTACAGTACCTACTACTCTACATATATATTATGATTTTTTAATATATAAAAAGCCAGTATATCACCTCTCATTGCGAATGATTATTAAATAATCAGCTAAGTCTGATAATATAATTGTACAAGACGCCTGATCAAAAAGAGCTCGCAACTCGCACGAGGAACGTAGTAAGCGCACGAAGCTATTACTGAAACGAAACTATGAAACAAGCGACAACTGAACAGCTCACAGCTCAGTGCACTCACGTTTGTTTTACATTTCACACGTTTTAGCTTTGAATGTTGAACCAAGTCGCATTAGGAATCTCTTTACATGTCGACGGAGTTATGTATAAATCTGGATTCTGTTAACATGTCAAACCAGCTGCATAATAATTAATTGATTTTTTTTTCAAAGACATCACATTATCGTATTGGCAGTGGACTTTATAATCATACAATTTCACGGACACAAAGTACGCCCAGTCTCAGAACAAAGAGTTGTCCTGTGTGGGATACCGAACCCACAAAACTCGGGCGGAGGGCCGGTATCTAAACCCGTTGGTCCTAATTGCAACGGATGGTAACGAGTATATAATTGTCTTTAGGGATAAAATGTTACAAATATAATCACGAAATTGATCCAACTGTATAGTAGTCAGAATGGATCTTTGTGTCTCTGAAGTTAGGCATAGAAGAAGAAATGAGGATTGTGCAGAAATGATTAGTACTGACTGTAGCGACATCTACCTCGCCACATACAAACTAAGAACTGACGTATCCTACATCGCGGTATTAAAGTTATCCGAGCGATTCAACAGAACCCGACAAACACCCATCGGGCAGTTAGCCCACCAGACACAATACCCGTCTGGTCGGAGGATCCTCCCTTTTCAATGGGGGATGAGGAACCATACACTCTGTTTCTCACCTCCCCAAACTGGTGACCCCGACGTGATCAATTCAAATGTTATTACTCGATTAACGAAACAATTGAATGGGATCATTATATTTTCATATCTAATTGTTTAGGTTCTAGTTATTATTTTTAGATCAATAAAAATTATAAAAGCGATTTGAGTGAATAATTAAGCTTTAATCTAGATATAGAAGAGCGTTCACATCTTTTGATATGATCGATAAATAATATAATTATCGATTACAATTTATTGTGTGATTATATCGAACATGTTTTGATGAATGTAAACTATAGAAGACGCACATCCCTTGCGGGACAAAAATAGCTACTGCGCAGCGTCTTTCAGCCAACTTCAGCGACACAAAGATCCGTTGTGACTACTGTTATAGAGGAGTGGTAGACAGGGAGACGTTATGTCTTAGAAAATATCCCGGAGTACGTAAAATATTGACCACCTACTGCGTTGGAAGACATGTTCAAGCTCTTGGTCTGGACTGAAACAGACATAAAAATCCCTTTCGATTTGCAGATGATATTGTAGTCATGCCGAAACCACGGAAGAATGGTAGCTCGGTCTACTAACGGCCTCGGCAGGGTTTTCCATCTAATGGGCCTTGAAAATCAACATGACCAAAACGAAATTCATGTGTAATGCCCACGTAATTTCATCGGCTCTATGATGGGAATGTGTTTCAAAAAGTTTCAAAGTTATCTATCGTTAGGTACCTATGTCCTACTTTTGGGCACTAGTCTCCTCTCAGAGTGAGATGGACTTTGGTCATAGTCCACCACGCTAGCCTAGTGCACGTTAGTAGACTTCACAAGCTTTTGAGAAAATCTATTAGACTTGCTTGTTGTGGCACTCTGGGGTGGCAAGAAGGATAGGCTGGAGAACTCACCTGACTTTCCTGCGTGAACCAGAGCTGCCTACAACATTGACGTGCACTGAGTTGATGGCAAACGGTACCACCAATTTCCTTGAGCTGAATTGGGGTGTAAGACACGCAGACACACGTGATACCCTAGCCAGGGGGGTTGAGTTCAATGTCCGGTATTGCCTTACACAGATGTCTATGAGCGTATTTTCACCTGATGGACACAACACTAGGGCGATAGTTACATACAATAAACACTAAATACTTTTATAGGTTTAGCGCGGACACTAGGGCTGAATTATAATTATTTATCGGGAGACCAAAGTATCTCCGACCCGTACGCGACACGAATTTCAACTCGAATCTTCAACCGTCTTTGTATGAATGGTGGCGCTGTACATACGTCACTCATTCATTCGTCCCGCCTTTTGGCGGGAACATGCTGGTTCCTCACGATGTTTTCCTTCGCCGAGCAGCGGTAATTTATTAAATATACACACACCATTACGAATAATTGAAAAAAAATTATGCGTGAGCCTTTCGAAGTCTCAACCTTAGATCGGGAATCAAACTCGATACCACTGTTTCTGCAGTTCTTGGTATTACCGCCAGATTATCACTGCGCAGTCCAGTAGATACATAACTTCAAGATATAGATACAGATACATAATTATATATAAAGATCTATACATATACTGTAGACTGGGCAGGGTTCAGGAAGATTGACCACTGAAGTAATCCAACATAGTACCAGTGGTCCGTCAACACAAGCGGAGAGGCGGCACACGGCGGGTTCTCTAGTGATTGAGGCCTTGCCTAACCGTACAGCCTGTCGTTCGGGGCAACGAACATAGTATGCTACCCATTAAATAAACCCGCCGTGTGCCGTCTTTCTCCCTGCACTGGCTGACACTGGAACTGTGCGACTTTATTCATCATTGGTCTGCTGATTCATGCATAAAGATACGTCATTACTATAAAAACATAGTGAATGTATTCCATAATTTTACTATTGTCTATAATTTTAAATAGATCATAAAATTTTCCCCACACTTGGGCAAATATACAACAAGTGCCTGACGATAAATTTAGTAATATTATCATAGAGCTGAGGTGTCCGAGTGGTTAAGGAGTTGGACTTGAAATCCAATGGGTTATACCCGCGCAGGTTCGAATCCTGTCCTCAGCGAGTCTTTTTGGAATCACTTTGATATTTACGACTAAGTTAGTCGGACTAACATAATTTGTATTAATGCTAATCAAAGAAAATAAAGCTGGAAGAGTTTTATTGAAACGCGATAATTTCTGTTTATTAGAAAAAATATTTTGCATTTGATAACGAAGTTTTTGAAGAAAAATCAAGCTACGTCTTTAGGAAGCGGGTAAAAATAAATAAATTCAATTCAATTCTTGATTTAATGGCGTTGTTAGACTTTAGACACAACTTTGCCAATGTCGCGTTATATTAAAAAAATAAAGTTTATCAGATATTATGTAAACGCCATATTATGACGTAACCTATTTTTCTGTACTCCGTGGACGTAACAAAAATAAAAATTGACTACGATAGATAAAATCTTTTTTGTACTGTTTATTTGCAGGCAAGCCTCGGCTCTCGTTATGGTAAGTGGTAGCTACAACAATAGTAAGAATTTTGCCAAACAGTTGCTTACCATTTCATTTCATGGGTGAGAAAGGTGGAAATGAATGAAAGGACGTCTATATCGCGCTACATTTAAAACACCGCGATGCTTCACGGTCGGTAACACGACAGACGGAGGTAGCTACCGACCCGCATGGGGCAGGTCATCAGTAAAATAACTCCCAGTTGGTGCCCTCCTAAACGATTGGACTGCTTTTGAGGATTTTTTAGGTAGGTATGATTGAGTAAGTAACGGGATGGTTTAGATTTACATTTGGACTTGGTAGGTGGCGCCACGATAGGAGTTCAGGATTTTTTCTTCAATTTATTCTAATGTACATTCATATATTACACCTACCTAACATTTAGATATTTTTATATATATTTTTAGCATTTGACATGCTTAGCACTATACATTAAACACAAAGTGAAAAATGTGAAATCGAAAATAACAGTCAGGAGCAGGATTTGAACCAGCATCTTCTGGATACCGTCCAGATGCTTTACCAATTCAGCCAACCTGACAATTGCTCCTGACTGCTAATTTCGATAACACATCATACTTAACGTCTTTGGGTGACGCCTGCGCCATCTGTCGGAAGTATTTTCATACATTATACCGACCAGGTAAACTTAATTTTACAATTAAGATTTTTACCTAATAATGACGCAAACCCTATAAATATTTAGATATTTTTATATATATTTTTAGCATTTGACATGCTTAACACTATACATTAAACACAAAGTGAAAAATGTGAAAACGAAAATAACAGTCAGGAGCAGGATTTGAACCTGCATCTTTTGGATACCGTCCAGATGCTTTACCAATTCAGCCATCCTGACAATTGCTCCTGACTGCTAATTTCGATAACACATCATACTTAACGTCTTTTGCGTCATTATTAGGTAAAAATCTTAATTGTAAAATTAAGTTTACCTGGTCGGTATAATGTATGAAAATACTTCCGACTGATGGCGCAGGCGTCACCCAAAGACGTTAAGTATGATGTGTTATCGAAATTAGCAGTCAGGAGCAATTGTCAGGATGGCTGAATTGGTAAAGCATCTGGACGGTATCCAGAAGATGCAGGTTCAAATCCTGCTCCTGACTGTTATTTTCGATTTCACATTTTTCACTTTGTGTTTAATCTACCTAACAACAAAATTTCCCACACTAACAACCCCATTTTTTATGAATATAATCCTTAGTAGTTAAATGACTCCATCTACTACTACTCCGGCTAAACGAAATGCCAATGTTCGGACAGGACAACGTCTTTCTGGTCCCCTAGTAGTATATAAGTAACTAGCCGGGGCTTGCCGCAAGCAAAAGCTAGTTTTTAGTTTATATAACAGGTGCCCGATGTAGGTAGTAGTGGGATAAAACGTATACCAGTTTTGTAAGTCTAATCAAAAGCTATCAAACAAATATGGCATCAACATTTTTTTTGTGTGACGCATCTATTGATTTTTCTTTTTGTGTAGAGCATCTATTGATTTTTTTTTCATAATGACAGCTCTGTTACAACCTTAAAGATGTAATGGATATTTACTGCTGGTTTACAACCGTGTAGTAGGCACTAAGCGATAACGAAGGGTTGCGTGTGATGGCGAGTTTATGAATCAATTGATGATTTTTTTTTTTTGTGTGACGCATCTATTGATTTTTTTTGTGTGACGCATCTATTGATTTTTTTTTATTGACAGCTCTGTTACAACTTTATAGATGCAATGGGTATTTACTGCTTACTGCTCTTAATCGCCTCAGACACCTGTGCGAAAGAATGAAGTAACGTGCCTATGAGGTCCGACGATTTATTGACGATTTCTACCAGCCAAACAAAACCAAATAGAAGCGATAACGAAGGGTTGCGTGTGACGGTGTGTTTATGAGTTTAGTCATAGCTTTTACTAAAAATATTCTATGAGGTTGAGTATCACCATGTATAATTAGGTAGGTATCCAAATTATATGTAATTATTTAGATTTATATACATTAGGTGACTTTGTCCGCGTAGAATTTAGTATGTCTTTGCGCTCTAATAAATTATTTATCCAAAATAAAAGTAGCTTTAGTTACTCCTTACAACATCAGCTATCTGCCAAAGAAAAACCCGTCCAAATCGATCCCGCCGTTCTAATGATTAGCCGGAACAAATAGGCAGACAGACAGACAAAAGTTAATAACTAGACCTACTTAGTTAACCCCTCGTAGAGTAAAAATGTTCTGTGGTTAACCCCCGCCCGGGCAAACGCTCGCCCCTACACTGTTTCAATTCCAACGTGTGGTGGTGTGGATCGACAAAATTGCGATGCGGTGAGCATTGGCATCCGCTGTGGATTGACAACATTGCATTCTTTTATTAGATTATTCTACTCTTTGCATTGCATTGAGGCGAGCATAATTATTTAAGCGAGCGTTGCGCTGAGCGTTAGTATAACCCCGGCTGTACACACTCGTCTATTTGTCTCGCGAACCTCTCGTCCACTCTCGTCGAGCCTTGCTCGACACGTGAGCGCACCATGTACACACTCGTTGTATCAATTAATCAATTGAACTTCGGATGCCCGTCGTGATGGACGTGGAAAAATCTATTGCGGCGTTAATTTTTTTTATTTTTTTTATTAGTTATTGTAATTTTTTAATCATTTACCATACAAAAATATATTAAAACATGGCGAAAAAGAACTTTTTAACTATTCAACGAAAATATATTTTTCTTTTAACTCTTCAACAGGGATGTCAAATTCGTTGCTTATCCGCAACCAAGCGTCGTGTAATAGTTGCTTATCCTTGTGCCTCGCATTCTTAGGATTCCATAATAGTGCTTGCCTTTGGTAGGCTTCTAAAAAGCGTAAGACCACATCGTTGTCGCACGCAGAAAGCACAACTTTACGCGAACGCAGTTGGCGGGCAACTAAGTGTACAGGCGTGGTCTCGTTTTCATCGCGAGACTCACCGAGACCCTTTGACTCGTGCACAAAAAATCGACACTCTTCCGAGACCATGTACACACTCGCCAAAATGTTCTGTGCACTCTCCCTCGGCCTGTCTCGGGGGTGTCTCGACGAGTGTGTACAGCCGCAGAGTACAGTAAGTCCTAACATGAGTGGAGCTGAGCGGGCCCGCCCGGGGATTACTTCAGTCTTTACTCTATGGCCCGCGGGCGGTAATAACCAAAGAGTAAAATAACATAATAGTAAACTTCCTTCGTCTAAGATAGTAAAGGCAACACAAGTAAAATCTCGTAGAGTAAAAATGTTCTGTGAGCATCGAGCTCTAATAAGAGCATAGATAATATACTAATATAAAATAAATAAGAGCTCGATGTCTGTGAGTAAAATTGACGTTCTGTTACACTCCAATAATTAAAAATTTAAAAAATTGGGCATTATTACATTACCTAATTTTTCCTTAATATCTTTTTATTTCACGTTGCTTGTTTTATATATAATAATTATTTATTTTCAAAGAAATCACATTTAAAGAGATACTAATATAAACAGATAATATATAATGTCACTTTTATCGCGTTGATAGGAATGGCAACAGTGTTTTCGTGATGGCAGGTGTGTACTGTGTCATTCATTATGTTTTCATTTTTTTTTAGTTAAATTACGTTGAATATATACATAAAAATATCAAATGTTTCTTGTCGTTGTGTTATAATTTCCATATTCACAGTATATAATGTATATGTGACACAGCTGCATGGTGTGGGAGGATAGGAGGATACGAAGGTAGCACAATGCCTTGTGAGAGCTGCGCCGTGCAATTCAGCGTTTTTAAGCGGAAGCGCGCCTGCTGTGAATGTGAGCGGTATTACTGTAGTGGGTGTCTCCGTCGTGGAGGTGGCACCATGTGTGCGCCTTGCCGGGTGCTGTCCACTCGGCCGCTGTCCCGGAACACAATCGCACACTTAAAAGTTCGTGACTTGCAGTGCTTCCTACAAAGGCAGAACATCTCCACCAGAGGATGTGTCGGTATGTGTCTGGCCTATAATCAAAGGTTCCATCTTAATCCAGAACAGTTCATTATCGCTCACAATAGTTGTTTTAACTTGAGGAAACTAGAAGTTTCTATACATATTATAGCCTGTTGATATGTGCAAACAAGTCTAACCTGTAACCAGAAAGATGCTAGGAGTAATAAAAACACAAAATAGTCCAGTAAGTTTGGCTCTCATGCATCTTAGGAGAGATTTGTGATCCAGATTTTGTAATAAGTATATTGGTAGCTTCTAAATGTTAAGAAAATTAAAAAAAAAACTGAATTCTTGAATTGTATCAATATCATAATCCTCCTGCACTATCAGTTCAACTAACCAACATCCCTCTTAATTCTGAAAGGAGATAAGTGATGCCCAAAAGTAGAAAATGATTGAGCAAGAAAGTTAAAATTAGAGGTTTATCATTTCTTTTGGTGAAGATGAATCTTGATGACCTGATCACTAATGCACTTGTAAGTTATATTAGGTATACAACCAAGTGTCTGCTAACTGTGAATCCCCCTGACCTGACCACTATGCCTAACAGAGGAGAGGGATAGGCTTAGTAGAATATTAGGATGTACATTAAAACCTACCGCAAAAACTTCTTTTCTGAAGAAAAAAGCAGTTTGTGATGTGACAGTTTAAATACAAAGAAGATGGTTCCCACATAGGTTCAGCCTTAAGCGAAAACTATCACTTAGGATCAAAAACTATCACCAATTTTTCCTGAGGCTGTACTTTATATTAATATCCTAAGTCCGTTATAATTCTATAATTTATTAACTTATATCTGAATCAGCATATAAAGTAAATTTTTATTGTTATCTTTATATATTATGCTTATTATTATCAATTAATAATATGCCTGTTGAGACTTTGTCACTCATAACTATCAGTAATTAAATAGTACTTACTAGAATAAATCTGAAGAATAGGTATTTTGCAGTACCGAGCATTCCCTAATCTCAAGTTCACAATTACATGTTCATTATCACCAAAAAAATCTGAAATTTACATTACACATAATGGAGCGGCACCAGATCTAGATTATTATTCAAACATATCTAACCTTAACTCGTAATTAACCCAATTATGATTTTAGGACTTGATTTCTAGACACATATTTTGAATTATGACTGCAATTAACATGTGAGGGGTTAAGTACTGGCTAGAATGACAACATCCTCTTCCTCATGTTTAGATTGTTGTGCTTCTTCACTTCCTATTTTTCCACCTTTCCATGGCCTTGGGTGGGTGGAAAAGTAATGCCTTTACAAATTAATTAGGGAATTTATTCACCCAGTTAGAAATAATTGTATTCAAACTAGCATTATGTTTGTAGTTAGTGAATGACTAGCCTTTGCCCTAGTTTTTCGGTTATATCTCAAGTTCCCAATATAGTGGTGGGATAAAGTGTATACCAGTTTGTAAGTATAATCAAGGCCTTTCAAATAAAAAAATTGTATCGTTCAGTAGTTTTTGCGTGATGCGCGAACAAACAGACAAAAATTGTAAAAAAAATGGTTTTGTGTTTAAACATACCTATATAGCCTATTACAGTCATTTTTCTTAAATATTTTGAATGTACAGACACAGCTCTGTTACAGCTTTATAATTATATAGATTACTAATTTTTTTCAATCAATAACACAAAGGTTATTACAACAGTTAGTAAGTAGCAATTACAATCCTCACTGAACTTTAGATGAATACTGAATATCAAATCTTCCTAAAATATACTGGTATTATCGCCACATTCAGAAACTATGTGGAAATAGAAGTTTTTAGATAAACACAAATGTAAAAAGACTGTCAACAATGGGTACGTTTACATAGTTAATCCTCTTGGCCCGTTCGGCTATCGGATCCAAGTTTTCTGATCTTTGAACGCATGTATTGAAATACTGTTGTCATTAAAACATATCCTGCATTTTATATATAGTACAGTCCGAGCTGTAGCCGTGGAATCAGATGTCACTTTTAGCACAATCAACTTTTTACCGGATCCTCTAACCATATTCTTTTGTGAACTCATGTAATGAAATACTGTTGCCACTGAATCGTATCCTACAAAAAAAATCCCGCAAAATCGCATCTCAATAAAATGAACCTGATTCTAACATCATTCTTCTCCACATGCACTTCCTTCCTCGGAGGCAAAACGGGAATTATGTATCTGTTATTGCTATTGGGTACTGGGGTTTATGCTTAGGATCTATGTGATAAAAGTAATTTTATCAAACACAGCTTTTCATTATATATATTACTTTCCAGAAAAAGAAGAATTAGTGAATCTTTGTGTATCCCACGTGAATAGTGCGTCTTACCGCCGACGTGGGCAGCGAACCGGAGGCGGGGCCAGCGCGTTCAGCTCGCTCAAGGGATTCACGAATAATATCAATGACTTTCTCAACTCTGCCTTCGCCCCCGCCCCCACGGCGTATCCCGCGCCGCCACCGCCTGCCAGAGGATACGCTAGTATGCCATGTGGTACTATTTTATAGTGACACTAAACCTACATTAAGTAAGATACAGTGATCCTGTCTGTGTACAGAGGATACACTAAGTCTAGTGTGAGAGACACACCCACAATATAGAAAGAGCAGGACCATTGTCATCTGCGCAATTTTCCCAGTCTCTTAAGCAATTGCATGCATTTTGTAACAGTTTTAAGAGTGTAGCCCACCACGCATATAGCTCAGCTTACGTCTGCCGTGAAATGCTGCCTGAACATTTTTACTCTACGAGAAGAATTACGGCTTCATACATTTTTTATTGGGGCCTTGTGGGACCGGCTTTAGAATTGTCCCACCCCTCTCCACCCATGGGAGTCGTAAGAGCCGACTGAGGGTATACCGGGGGAGTGGGCAGCAGCACTCCTTCAAGTATTAACAACATCCATTGCGATCGCCAACCCGCCTGCCAAGCGTGGCGATTACGGCACTATCCCCCATTCTTGGGGAAGCCTATGTCCAGCAGTGGACGTTAAAAGGCTGATGGATGGATGGATACATTTTTTTTGAGGACATTTTTCTTACCGACCTGTGCCATCTGGGCCGAAACCTTGGAACTAAATAGAACCGCGAAGGCGGTAAATACACGCTACTAACTATTATCTTAATATTTCATATTTATCCAAAAAAGATGGCGTAACTCGAATCAATCGAGGTCACTAGTTTCCAAGTGTAAAATCGCAATAATGTGGCTGTATCTTATAAACAGCCATAACAGCTAACAGCAAACAATGATAGCTACTTTTAAAATTTCCACTGACATCTTGGGCCACATATGTTAATGACTGTTGCCGCGTTCCGGTGCCGACAGCGGATATATCTTTTGCTTTTATATTATTGTCCCTTTTTAGTAACATTGTCTCTTATTAATACTGAACCATCCAGCATCCTATAAACAAAGCTGACAGGGCCTGCGTGAAAGCCGCTAAAAAGTTCTTCACATTCAGATTTTATAACAATTCTTATCTGATTTTGAAATCTAACAATAAGAAATCTAACAATAAGTAGTAAGTATGTTTATTTGTTTCATTACTAAAACTACTCACCACTCCCAAAAAAGTTCTCAGTTGATTCTAATACTGGTGTGATTGATTTCTATCTCTAGCTGCAACATTGTGTATAAAAGTTACTGCAATTGACGTAAATTCGTTATTTGTCCAGGCAGTTGCTTTAACTCAGGGCACGCGCACGCGCCACAGCCCCAGGCACCGCCACGTGCCCCCCCTCCCACCACCACGCCCCCTCGACTTAATCCGCAGAGATTCACCACCACGCCAGGTAATATGCGTTGTTTACAAAACACCAGTTTATATTCCCTTTCGTAGATAATATATGTGTTGGTTTTAGGTGGGGAGACTGATATCCGCGTGCCAATCCCAGACTCGAGTCCATCGGTGTCCCGCAGCGCGTCTGATGAAAATGCGCGGGTCGACACCGCCGACTGCTTTGAGATAGAGGACCTGGATGACTCTGGCTGGGAGTTTGTGAACAGGCCCGCTGACCCCCTACCTCAAGGTAAGAATTACTGGGTTGTCTAAGGGCCGGTTGTTTCAAACGATTAATTATCGTAACATACGTATACAAAGCGTTGTTCCATTGCATAAAACAACAGTTGTCAAAGTTATTAGGAATGCCAGCACATAGCAACGTATTTTTGTAATAAAAATAGATGGGAGAATTTTCTAGTATGCCAACATTTGCCCGTATACGTCAGTTTATCTGTTTTTATCATAGACACAGGATGTTATAGTCTATGGTTCTTATGGTATTTGTCATGAAAGTAATATGTAATGTATATAAGTATATACTATATATACATATTATTTATTTTATTATTTACGACGCGAATGACAAAACTTCGAATTATTCCTTTATTATTTAGTTGTGAAGTATGACAATATTATTAGGTAATATAAAGAAAAATAAGCTATTCATGCAGAATTCAATGCCGGTGGAGACCAACCGAGGACTTTACATCTGTTAAAGTTTGATTTGAAAACTAGCTATATTATAGAAGTCAGTTGCAACAGCCAATTTTTCTTCATCGTTTGATGGAATTTTTATGTAATGAGGACGTAATTTAGCGATAGCCGAGTCACGCAATGAATAATATGGCATACTATTGATTTCTTCAAACCTGACATATCCCCAACACATCTCATAAGCGATCCTGAGCCAAAACATTGTAGAGTAGCAAGAACTGATCTATAGGTAGGCTAGGTTTTACAGCCAAATTTCTGAAATATTGTAAACAAATAAATTTTAAATCAAAGTATTCTTATGAGAAACTCTACTTTTCTGTAACAATTTTATATCGTCTTCGATAAGACGTGTTAACAATAGAGCCATTTCCTTTATTAGGTAAGTACACGATACCTTGCAATGAATCCCTGCTCATACCAAACGTTTAGGTTGTTAACACGTACCACTGAAGTAATGTAACATAGTTTCGGTGGCCCGCCAATAAAGGCGGAGAGACGGCACACGGCGGGTTTCTTTAGTGCGTGAGTGCCCCACACTACCCTGTTCGTTGCCCTGAACGACGGGGTGTGCAGTTAGGAACATTTTTTCCCGCCTTAACAAAAAAAAATGAATAACCGTTTTGTGGACTTTTATAATATATAATTTCGATGTCAGCAATTAAACTTTACTTTTTTAAACTTAACAACACCCTACATTAAGCAATAATCCTTGTATCGCAGGGGGTCTTTACAAACATATAATTTGACGGTTACAAAGTACACCCAGACTCGGAACAATCTTTTGTGGATCACACAAAGAGTTTATCCTGTGTGGGAATCGAACACACAATAATCGGGTAGGAGGCCGCTATCTAAACTATCCGTACAGTCTTAACTACCAATGCGAATAAAAGGAATGTCTTGCAGTATCTCTCTGGCTATTGAGAATCAGAGGTTTGCTTTTGTCCATGGTAATGTTACTTACCGTCAGCTAGGCTGCTAGGTTCTCTGCCGCCATCAATAATAACATATAAAACTACTGCAGATTCCGCAGAGATAATAGTGACCCTGGTGAGGGAGGGCGGGGCCCGCCGCACGCTGAACGTGTCGGTGCCCGTCACACGCGCCGCCTCCGAGCTGGAGCTGCACATACACGGCGGCGACCGCGCCGACTCCGCCAGCCTGCAGGACGAGCCCGGCGCGGAGCACCACAGTGGTAACTTACACAACACCACACTAGTATCGAGTGGGGGTAGCTAATTGGCGGTATCGTTAAAAAAAAAAACAGCATCACGCCTTTATTCCCCGAAGGGGCAGGCAGAGGTGTATTACACACCCACGACTCGCCAGCTATGTTTAAGTCCCACGTAATAGGGGGCGAGCCTATTGACGTCTACCGGGCACATTTCCAAACTCCAGACTGTTACTGAGAATTTTTCTTTTTAGGAAAAAGCTCAATAACATTGCCCGACCCGGGGATCGAACCCGAGACCTCATGAATAGCAGTCGCATACACTACTGCTAAACCACCGAGGCAGTTAGTATCGTTACCATCCTCATAAAATATCTAAAATATCGACATATAGTCCTCCATATTCCTACTGTTGCATTTCGTTCAGTAAGTGAGAGTGCCAAAGACCCAAACACTTCTCCCCTCTAACATTCTTTATTCCTTTTGATCTGTATTTTTAGCACTTGACATGCTCAGCTACTTTAAAGCACAAATTATTATTTGTGAATGAGGAAAAAGATAACTTTAGTGCGAGCGGGAATCGAACCTGCGTCCCTTCTTCTCTTTTTCCTCATTCAAAAATAATAATTTGTACTTTAAAGTAACTAAGTATGTCAAGTGCTAAAAATACAGATCAAAATGTTTAAAAAAATCACCCTATCAAATAGTATGAATTTTAATTGTAAAATTAAACTTACTATATTGGATTAATGCATGTAAATGCGTTCCGATAGATGGCGTTGGTCGTTAAGACAAATGTGATGAGGAGATTGGGTACTGCCGAAAGGGGTGCGGTAGCTCAGTGGATTAGAGCACTTCCCCGGATTGAAAGGGACACAAGTTCAATTCCCGCTCGCACAAAAGTTCTCTTTTTCCTCACTCACAAATAATAATTTGTACATTCTTTATTCCTTTACCTGTGGTTGGCAACATGCAAATAAAGTCTGTTATTTACGCTACACTGTGGTAACTGCTCACCATCAGGTTACCATAATACTTGTTGTTTTTTCTGAGCTCAGTTGTCTGTGCGGTGTCGAACAAGAATATAAGTATCGCCACACCATGCTTTTCCATGGGTGTTGGCTAGTATTGAGAGGCATTACTGGTGGTAAGTCTGGTTACCAACTGAAGGTACTCACTAGTAATCGGGGTCGAGCGGGTTGATAGCACAGTTTCCCGTGTGACCGCCCATAAAGCACTTGATGTGTGTCAGTTGTAGCGGGGCTAGAGTTGACATGGTAAGCAACAGCTTGACCGTACTCTTGTATAGTTGAGTCCAGGAGCGATGATAACCACTACCAACAGGTGGGCCATGCCCGTCTAAGACCATAAGCAATAAATAAACTAAAGTAATATTCTTCTATTCCCAGATACTCCCAAACAACTAACCCTAGAGCAGTTCAAGCAAGCATCAGAGCTGGAGGTTCTGAATGTGAAGCAGCTCAAGGAACTGTTGACTCGCAACCGCGTGGAGTACAAGGGCTGCCTCGAGCGCCACGATCTACTTGAACGAGCTAAAACCCTTTGGAGGAACCACCAGCAATATAAAGATGGTAGGTTTATTTTGATATTTTTAAACATTTGAAAGAATTGTTTCTTTGTACTACTTTTAACTGTCACTAAAGAACGAATGATGGTGAACATAAAATGGATATAACAAATAACTACAACTAGGATGCTATTTACTAGTATATAAACATGTTTAGTGAAAATAAGGACTCCATTCAGCGCTAATGTTGCAACGATACATAAGCATGTTACACTGCAACACTGATTTTCATTTTGACGTGTTGAACTGAATGAACACAAAGTGCAAAAATGTGAAATCGAAAGCCACTAGCAGGATTTCCACCAGAGACATTGATTATCAGCTTTTAAAATTTTTTAATAAAGATTTTTTTATTGCAATGGTTACGGACCTGATGGTAAGTGGAAACCGCCGCTCATGGACCTTGGCAACAACAACAAGGGTACCAAGATCAGGGATACACCCCAGCCATTCCATGTGCCCGGTAGACGGCAATAGGCTCGCCCCCTATTACGTGGGACTTAAACATAGCTGGCGAGTCGTGGGTGTGTAATACACCTCTGTCTACCCCTTCGGGGAATACAGGCGTGATGCTATGCTATGACATTTAAAAAGGAATGTGTAAAATGCGTTATCGAAAGCCGTAGTCCTGAGCAAATGTAACAATGATTGAATTGGCAAAGCATCTGGGACGGTTTTCCAAGAGATGCAGGTTCAAATCCTGCAGGTTTATATTATTTCCGACTTCACATTTTTGCACTGTGTGTTCGTCATAGATTTATTTGTGGCAGTAGACTTGCTGATGACTCATCTCTTAGTGAAACAGCTGCCCATAGATTCTGCATTATTAGATGTATGTAGGTACTGCCAAGGAAACTAACTAGGTTTTTCTTCAGGATTTTAGATCCAGATTGTGATTAAATATAAGTGAGATATTAAAAATTGAGGGTTGACGGCGGCTGGGGTGTGCCCCTGGTGTTGGTACCCTTGTTGTTGTTGCCAAAGTCCATGAGCGGCGGTTACCACTTACCATCAGGTGGCCCGTTTGCTTGTCCGTAACCATTGGCAATAAAAAAATCTTTATAACAAATTTTTTAAAGTTGATAAATAATTTAATTTGCTGTAAATAAATATTATAAATTTCATGTCTTAAATCAGATGCTCAAAACTGTATGTAGAAAATTTAATTGCAAATTCATTTATGCAGTGTTAAATACAAATTGGAAAATGTGAAATCGAAAATAACAGTCACGAGCAGGATTTGAACTTGCATCTCCTGGATACCGTCAGATGCTTTGCCAATTCAGCGATCGTGACAACTGCTGTCGACGCCTGCGACATCTGTCGGAAGTATTTACATGCATTATACCGACCAGGTCAATTTAATTTTACAATTAAGATTTTTACCTAATAATGACGCAGCCCTATAGGGCTGCGATATAATATTTATAAATATTTAGAAATTTTTATGCAGTGTGTTGAAAAAGGGCTTCATTCGTCAAAAATTTACCCTAAATAAAATGATTTTTCTAAAATGAGAAAAGACGCTTCTATTTTATAATTTTACTACATACATACTGATTTATGCAGCACTTACTTATTACGTGGGACTTGAACATTGCCGTGTGGGGCCGGCTCCAAGAATAGCTCCATCCCGTCTCTTCCTATGAGATATTACCGGGGAACCGGGCAGCAGCGTTCCTCTGTGTACTAAAAACATCCACTGCGATCGCCAACCCGCCTGCCAAGCGTGGCGATTATGGTAAAACCCCCATTTTAGGGAGGCCTATGTCCAGCAGTGGACGGTGAAAGGCTGATGGATGGATGGAAACATAGCTGGCAAATCGTGGGTGTGTAATACACCTCTGCCTATCCCTTCGGGGAATACAGGCGTGATGCTGTTATTTTTTTCTAGGAAAATTATCATTAGTTTTAGATTGTATCACGTCACTGATAAAAGCTAGTCTACATTATTTTATACACAAATATTTTATTATTCCTATATATTTTTTTTTATATTTGCAGATATAGACAACTTGCCGATAGAAGAGTGCTGCAAGATCTGCATGGCAGCTCCCCTGGAGTGCGTACTGCTGGAATGTGGACACATCGCCGCGTGTACAGGATGCTCCAAACAGCTGGCTGAGTGCCCCATCTGTCGGCAGTACGTTGTCAGGGCCGTCAGATTTTTCCGATCCTGAATCATAATCATAGGATCATATGACTCCGTTCGTGAAGTCCTGCTGTTGCTGCCATCACGAGAGCGTTTTTCCCCAGAATAAAAAAATCATATTGTCAAGCCGTTTATTCATTGATTAGCTCAATCATTCATTCAAACAAGTGAAGTTAGAGTTTATTGAAACAATGTTTCCATGAGATTTAAGAGTTTTGCCCGTTTTTTTAATGCCTTGTTATTGTGATTCGTTTATAATATGACGTACTGGAATCTTTTTAAAACCTTCACACGCGAACACAAAATTAATTTATATTCTCGTTTGCATACAAAGTGAATTATGGAATTTATATAGTTGTTATATTTATAAAAAAATTCCACATGTATTTTATTTTGTCATATTTCAAACCAGTGTATTCTATACCTTGATTGTATTTTTATTGTATCTAGATGTGACATGATAAGTCATTCATTCATATCATTCGGATTAGTGAAGTATATAATTCAAGAATGAATGAATGAATATTTTGCAGATTGACAAGTCACAAAAGATTCAATTTCACATGATTATAATTAATTGCTTGCTACTCCATGCAAAGAAATATCCCATTTGTCTTTATATTTTTTAATGAAATGTGATTAAATCGCTTTTTACGTGAAAATTAGGGACTGAAAAAATATTTGTTTTGCTAAAGCGAAACATAAGACTTAAAATTCATTTGAACTGATTTATCATACGTCTGTTGTTTGTAGTGAGCAAATTCAACGCTAACACGACGCGACGCAAATATATTGAATCGGACCGACTATCGTTTCAATTCGTTTAATACGTGTCAAATTCGCTTCAATTTGTTCGCTTAGGCGACAGTTTAGTTTAGCCTGATAGCATTAGTTCGTTAGTTATAATGCGGCCCGGGCGACATAACATTCCTTTGTATCATTTAAGACGAGGTTACTAAACTTTGCCAAAATATTTGCAATTGAAAACAAATATTGCGTCACTCTCGTGTTGCACTCGATTTATATGTATAATTACGAGTAAAATAATTAAGATATGTGTAGGTAAGATGTGTTATTTCGCGGTACAGACATTCAGACATCGACGAGCTTTAGGTGTGTATGAGAATGCGAGGAGTCAATTAGGCTAGAGTTTGTTGACAAGTAAGAGTTCCCTCTTCGTCAACCGGCTGGGGCAGGTACCACCGTAGAGAACTTTCTCTCTTCACGTTAGCGATGAAGCAATATGTCTCATGCGAGGTACCGATTAAATTACGGATCAAGCGAAAATATTAAATCGGTTAATCGCGATATATGAATGGAGCCCGGCCCACACTGCTTTAATAAAATTGTACAACTGATTGGGTAATCAAATTGTCAAGCCATTCGCGTCAATATGTACGAATCGTAAAGAAACGCATCGAAAAGTGAATAGAAAGATATCGTTTAATACGCCGTTCAATAAAAAATGTTTATCTAACTTGTGTTCAAATCTTCAATACTACCCTCACATGATTCATAATATTGTGCAATCATGAATATTGTATACTACAATATTATTGAAGGGCCGAGTTAGATGTCGTATCCGTTGACTCGCGTGTCTTGGAAAGATTGCCAGCAAACGTCACCACGTTTCTACCTATCCCCGTTTGACTTATCGGTTATAATGTTGTATATAAACTTATAAAATTTTATTTTTATATTTACCTTATATGCTAGTCCATCTATTTGAATATACTCGTAATGTATATAGCGGGCTGTTTTTTTAAAAATAGAATAATAAATTATTGTAAAAAGAGCGCCGATTTTTTTAACACTATTAAACTATCATCTCTGGCTGCTATCGTTTGCCGAGTGATGCCTCTGGTGTGGCTAACGTCGATAGGCTGCTGTAACCGCTTTCCATCAGATTGTTTTAATGCCATTTGCGTTCGGCTTTTATTAAATCGAAATATCAATGCATGTCTCTTTTCGCTGAATTTTGTTGTTTCTTTTGGGACAAATTGAAAGAAAAATGATGTGTTATTCGTTAGCGATGTGAATGGGCGCTCTTTCTGCAGTTTAGCCACTTTATACTACAATTCGTGCCTATAGATGTTATAAATGGTATTCCGAATGTCTCGCAGAACAAGCGTTTAAGAAATCGAACTTAGAAAAGTAGATTATCCACTGTTCGGGAATAGAGAATTACCTTAATATGTTAAAAGTATTTCAAACTAACACACACTTCATGAAAATCTTAGCGACTGACCACGAATGATGAAAGTTTATATTTTAAAACTAGTTTTAGTTATTACCTGTAATCCTGGCACTCTAATGCCAAGATATTGGATTTAAAATATAAATCCAGTGTAAAACTTGTCTTGTGTAAATGTGGAAACCGGGAAAAGGCTAGTGATTTTGATAAGTTTAAAATATTGAGTAAGACCACGGAAACAAAAATGGGTTAAAGCATTTTGTTTAGTTTTACTATTTTTATATATTTTACTATTCCTCACATTTATAGTCTGGTTTGGGACTTCGCTTTGTCGAAAGCCTCGTATCAGTCACACTATGTATAAAGTAACTATACATCTTAGTTTATAATGAATTGACGTGAACTTGAACTATAGTGGCACGCATTGTAGCATACGGTATACATAAATATTTGTAAATAAATGTTAATCATTTCAATTAAATTTGTAATTCATAGTTAAGTTAAATACATGGTATCGCCTATAATAGTTATTTCGATTCAAAATAACTCTTTGTATTTTATTTTTCACAACACGCTAACCACTTACTCAAATAATGCCTAGTCACAAGATGATGCACAGGAAGAACACTACCTCATACGCCAGGTGACCAGATTTCTTAAAGAGTTGTTCAAAGAATTTCGCTTACATGTATTTATGAGGGGTCGCATAAATTGTGACGCAAAGTAACAGTTGAATGTAGGTGACGTAAAACAGCTAAATTTAGAATGTCGTCATTTATGAACAGCCCCTAAGAGTTAAGAGAACATTGTTAGATTTTACCAACACTATCCGATAATTGAGGATTGGCTCAGCTATCAATTACAGACCAAATCTTGCTTCAAGATTCAAGCAGGTTGATACTTACCGTTCTAAACTAAAAACGGTTTTTGTTCCTCTTTTCGTTTTCAGTACTGGGTTCTTAAAGCACCCCACAGAAGAAGCTCCTTCTTGCTTACAACTTTAGACCTTGGCTAAAGTTAGTAGGATCATCATTAAATACTAAATCGGGGAAACATTTTTATATTATTCAAGTGGCAAACAAGCATACGGCCCACCTGATCACCCGATGATATGCCGTTAATGTAGGTATCTTATATACGCTAACAATACCTACGAAAAGCATCACTCGTGTGCTAAATCCAAGGAAAGGTATAGGAGGTTGGAGAAGAAGGATAACAAGTTAAACCTTGTCCTCTATAAGGAAGGTGTTTGGCCTCCGGCGCTCTCACTCACCATACGAATACAACAATAGGAGTATCTACTATTGTTTCACGCTGATCTTGTATGAGAAGGTGGTACTTTCCTCCGATCGAGCTGGCCTATTCATGCTGGGACTAGCAAGGGAATTAAGATAAAACCAATTTTCTTGCAGAAGTAGCAGACAACAGCTGGTTTTAATAATACAAAACAACATAATCGTCACAGTTTATATCGTAAGATCTAGTCTCGTCCAACACTGTGTGTGTTTTCTGGCGGATCCACTCTTATAATGGATCCGGCCAGCACGAAGTAGCCCTCGTACTCCACCTCTTCAGGAGTCGTATCGTAGTGGTAGTGCCCGCCGTCTCCATGAGCGCTGAACCCGTGGAAGTGTTGCACACGGAGATCCAAACCCTGGGCCAGAGATATACTCATGAAACTTGCGTCTTACTTAAATACTATGTATTTTTTTTAATTGTATGTAGTGGCAGACGAGCCACGGTCCATGTGATGGTAAATGGTAACCGTCGCCCATGGACTCGACTATACCGAGAGTATTGTCAAGCCGCTGCTCACCAATTCATTTCACAGATATGAAATGAAATATAAACGGCTATCTCCTGCTACAGCCAAAACTCAACGATGAGCTTCAAGGCCGGTCACACCGGAGATGGTGGTACCAACCCGCTCGAGCTACCAAGTGAGTACTCCCACTTGCTACCCAGCCTTACCACCAACCATTCATGCAATTGATGATAATTGCCTACTTCCCTTAGTCGCCCCATACGACACCCGTGGGAAAGAATGGGGTGGTGACACTTGTATTCTTAGTCCGTCACCACACGGACAAAACTTGTGTCGTATATCAGACCGTAACTTTTAAATGTTGGTTTTACGAGTAGAACTATTTAACCTATACCCTACTGGGAAGACTTGCACACTTACCTAATCGCCGGAAAGGTAGTACGCTTAGCTTAGCCGCTGTGGTGTCAACGGTTAACCTAGTTATTGTTTATTATTTACTACGTGGGTGGAAAACATGCATACGGCCCACCTGATGGTAAACAGTTACTGTGGTTTATAGACGCTAGCAATATGATAAAGATCATGGTAAAGTTTAACTCTGAAAGTAGTATGTTTCTCATACATGATCTCCAGTGACGAGGGTGCCGACATGGATGATGGGTGCCTTCATCTCGAAGTAATGCAGCCACGTGTCCACGTCGCTGTCGGTGCACAGCGGGCTCGTGGAGAAATCTGGCATCACGTGGAACTTCACCTTGCCAGCGCGAAGCAGGAATGCGCCGCCTAGACCTTGAGACCACAGATAAGAACAGGTGTTATAATTAAAAAAACTACAATCTGTGCCCAGTGCTGTTTGTCTCCCAATGGGGATGTTTACTGTCATAATTTCATGACAGATGGCATATTATCGAGATGCCCATTGAAAACTGTTATTTCCATATAATTTTTACATACCTACATTAAACAAAATTCTGAGGCAAACAAAGCAACTAAAATTTGACAGTGGCCATCTCGCCGATAGCGCCATCTGCGCTCAGCTTTGCCTGTGGATCCCCATTTACGTTAAACATCCAAATCACCGCGTGTGTGCTATAGCTTGTCAAATTTCTTGTCATGATAGACTAGGCCCCGAGACCTGGGCAGTGAAGAATATCTATGTTCATTTCAATATTATAATGTAAGTACCTAGGTACTCACCGAGAACTTGGTCGCCGTAGTGGTTTTTAAGCGTTTCTCTGACGGCAGTTATAAAGTTCGAGGGGCCCGTGCGTTTCTTAGCCACCACTTTGATTACCTAGAAATTATCGAGAAAATATATAAAGATTCATGACTTATAGAGCTCCGTTCTAGTCTTGTAGATATATTACTATCCCGTCCCCTACAATTTAGTGAGTTCAGTTATATGACAATTATTTGAGAAATTAATTGTTCCGAGACTAGCGGTCTTCGACTCTTTCGGTGTCAAAAGACCACGTGCACCAGCATAGTAAAACCGTGGTCTGTACGACACAAATCTTCTAACTACTTGGTATTATCTTAAAAATAACAGCTGGGTCTATAGTGAACACGTCATTATATAAATATTCACGGACATTTCACACAACGTCATCTAGTCCCGAACTAAGCTTAATGCTTGTGCTATGGGTGCTAGATTATGGATATAATACATATATTACTTTTGATTTGAAACATCTAATGCGGAGGGAGGGTAAAATCGGCTGTTAGCGTGGCGACGCTTTTATTTTACTTGTCCCGTTCAAATCTTGCAAGTTAAATTTGACACGCTTGCCGGATTCCGTTTGTGTTGAAATTTTACATGCATATGTATATCGCGTGACAATGCAATATTATGATGACATGTAGATACATGTGATCATAATATTAATAGATCAGATGATCTGATGATGGAGCTGGAAGGTGGACATAGGAACTCTATAATGCAACGGCGCAACCCCATGAAGTTTGGGCTCGTATGATTCGTCTTGACGAATACTTTATCTCTAGATGGTATCCAGGGTCTAATGATGAAGCTGGAAGGTGGTCACAGTAACTCTATAATGAAACGACGTAACCCCATCGAGTTTGGACTTGTTTGATTCGTCTTGATGAATACTTTGTCTTTAGATGGTATCCAGGGTCTAATGATGAAGCTGGAAGGTGGTCACAGTAACTCTATAATGAAACGACGTAACCCCATCGAGTTTGGACTTGTTTGATTCGTCTTGATGAGTACTTTGTCTTTAGATGGTATACAGGGTCTGATGATGGAGCTACAAGGTGGCCATAGGAACTCAGTTATAAAACGACATAATTCCATCGAGTTTGGGCTCGTATGATTCGTCTTGACGAGTACTTTGTCTCTAGATGGTATCCAGGGTCTGATAATGGAGCTGTAAGATGGCCACAGTAACTCTGTAATGAAACGACCCAAACCCATCGTTTATACTCGTTTGATTCGTCAAGGAGTACTTTGTCAAGTTATGATCAATTTATTTCTACAAAATAATGTCGATGTTTTCACATCTGGTAGACGTCCCGCGACGTCTAGTTTTCTTTTTGTAAATACATACATATAATAGATAGAAAACACCCAGACGCAGTACAATATCTGTGTACATCACACAAATAATTGTCCTGAGTGGGAATCGAACCCACGACTTCATGTACGGAAGTCGGTTACACTACCGACTACGCCACGAGGCCCGTCCTAGATGATCAAATTCTGCGCGTGACTGTAATTTTCGATGTCACGTTTTCACACTATGTGTTCATAAAAAAGTTCGTCTTTTTAAACAGCATTTTTCATAATTGATACCTTGCCCGGTTTGCCTTCGCTGAGGAGATAGTTCCCCAGTAGTGCGGTTCTGGTCTCGTTGTTGGGTAGACGGCGCTGCAGGTACTTGCTTGAGCCCTTAGCTGCTCCCACTGGATCCACGGATACGATTCGCGTGCCCTGGTCCACTTTGCCGTTCTGGATGCTCAAGTTAATTATTCCCTGTAATTGGAATTTTACGTAGAAATAGCAAATAGCTTGAGAATTGAGATTAATAGATAAATTTAGGAACATTCTTAAGCACCAAATATATAATATTTTTAATACTTATTCAATTACTTGCGAACTGTCAAACGCGCAAAGTTAAAATAGTCGTTAAGTTTCCTGAAATTTTGTAATTTACTGTGCCATTTTCTTATGTTTTCTTTCCGTAAGAAGATTTAAAGCATAAGAACCTTATACAAAGTTTTTGAAAACTTAAAAAAAGATAAATGAAAGCGGTAGTCGTTCTCAAGATATGGCGTGACTAAAGGAAATAGGGTTTTATTTTTAGATACATAACAACATAGATGAGGGGTGTCTGTTCAAAATTATAAATATCATTTTGAAAAAGCTTCACTTAGTGCCTCCGATTCTACCTCCACATTCTCAATGGTATTACGTTAGTTTACAACACACAATAGCTTCTTTCCTCTAGAAAAAATATATGCAAAGAAGCATTCTGATCAGTGTCAAAGAGATTTACTTTTTATGGTTTTGTCCGGTCAATCAAAACAACCTTTGTCCGTCGTTTAATCCATCTAAACATATCTACATCACAAAATTATCCCTTTTCAAAAGGGACACCATTAATATATTTTTATTAATTGAATTAATCCAAAGTGAAAAAACATAGGTTAACGAAACAATATGGGTAGTTATATTTTAGTCTTTAGTCTTATCCTAAGACGACTAACAGTTTTTTTATTTTTTCTTATTGCATGTAGTGGCAGACGAGCCACGGTCCATCTGATGGTAAATAGTAACCGTCGCCCATGGACCCGACTATACCGATTGTCAAGCCGCTGCTCACCAATTCATTTCACAGATAATTATGAAATGAAATATAAACGGCTATCTCCTGCTATAGCCAAAATGCAACGATGTGCTTCATGGCCGGTCACACGGGAGATGGCGGTACCAACCCGCTCGGGCCCGATACCAAGTGAGTACTCCCACTTGGCACCCAGCCCTACCACCAGTCATACAATGGATGATAATTGCTTACTTCCCTCGCCTCATACGACACCCGTGGGAAAGAATGGGGTGGTGACACTTGTATTCTTAGTCCGTCACCACACGGAGTTTCTAACTAGCCTTCTACACAGTGAGAGGCTTAGTAGCTAAGTGGGGCTAGATCTTAGCGTGTCAAATTTTATACTTCTGAACCCCTAGCACGAACACATAATGTTTACGTTAAGTAATCGTATCGAGTCAACTATACACTATACTATTACCAATTTGGTCGGCAGCACGAACGCGCTAACTTTACTTACGTGTACTCGATACGATTACGTTACTTTGGTTAAACAATGCTATGTACACAATAACAAATTGAACGAATGTTTATGAATGATACGTTTAGAAATTGCCATCGCTGTATTTGTTAAATCATTTACCGCGCCTAAAAAGTAAAATACATGATTAATTTAATAAATATTTATGTCATAAGTAATATAAAATGTTTAGTAACAATAATTAATCAATAATAAAATTTGATTATTCAAATTTTATTTATTTACACTCATCTTAAAATGCCCAAAGCTCAAATTCCTGAACGCGGCCATTTTAAGTTTTGTATTTGTTTGTAAACTTGAAGTGGACTTCTTGCGGGCTTTGGGTAGAGAACTATTCTAGTATGTATTATAAATATTCTTTGCTCGCGCGCGCACCATTCCGCATTGTTTCACTTGTTACTTAGTTAAAAACAGAATTTAGTGTTTTTCAAAAGCTTGCTGGAATTTGGAATATAGTATGTCGTCTAGAACTAGTTATACACAATTTTCAATCATGGTGGAGTTTATGGAAAAGTAAGTGCATAACTCAATTAAGCAGAAAATATTGATTTGATTGATTTTGTATAAAAATAACTAAGTAGGTACATAATCAATATATCTTTTCTGTGCTTTTTAAGGTATGGAGATTTATCTAAGCCTCAATCTTTGCCCAATGGCCGACTATGGTGTATAGGAAAGTGGAAAGAATTGACCAATTTATTAAATAGTGAAGGAATCGGGGAAATTCGCAGTGAAGAAAAGTGGCGTAAAGTAAGTTCTAGTTTGTAAATTAATTTGGAAGAGCACATTATAAATGTAATGCATGAATGTAATGTTTACTTTGTTATCATTTTGTGCGTAAATAATTTATTTTCTTTGCTTAAGGTGTGGAGTGATTTAAAAAATAATACCAAAAGGAAATGGGCTAAAATACATAGGTCGGTGCAGGGTACAGGTGGTGGGCCAGCCCTAAAGCTCTGCCTAAGTGATGTAGAGAACCGGGTGATATATATTATAGGTGTCCAGGCAGCAGTTGGAATGCCTATAGCTGAACTTGGTTTTGGCTTGGTTTGTGATTTTCTTTGACAGCAAATATATAAAATGAATAAGGTTTTTGTGTGCCAACTGTCTGTTGCTGCATGTTTATGTAAAATAACATTCATAAACTTTACAAATTCATTTAAATTCATACATTACCTAAATCACTATTATAAATAGTTGAAAATATTTCATTGGAATAGGAAATATCTGATAACTTAACTATTGCCTTATTAGTGGTAGAGCCTTTATTGCAGTTGTTGTCTAGGTGGGTACCACCGCAGTGCCATATATTTTACGGCCAAATATTAATGTGCAAATACTACTGTTTCGGTTTTAGGGTACGCTAGTGAAATTACTCTGTATGTAAAAGAAAGGGCTATATGATATAATAAATATTACACAAATTTTAGGTGGATGAATCGGTGGTCTCTGCTCCAGCGGAGTCACAAGAGGCTGTTATGGATTTACCAGCTGAAACACCCATCATTATCGGTAAGCAGTTGCTCATGTTAAAATTTTATAGAAGTGTATTAAACTCTTATCATAACTATAAATTTTATCCAAGTCATCCATCCATCAGCCTTTTAAAGTCCACTGCTGGACATAGGCCTCCCTAAGAATTGGGGATAGTGCCGTAATCGCCACGCTTGGCAGGCGGGTTGGCGAATGCAGTGGATGTTGTTAATACTCGAAGGAGTGTTGCTGCCCACTCCTCCAGTATTCTCTCAGTCGGCTCTTACGACTCCCATGGGTGGAGAGGGGTAGGAAAATTCTAAAGCCGGCCCCACATGGCAATATCCGAGTATGAAATAAAAATTTGTAAATTAAAAAAAACACAAAATTTAATGTAACTTTGTAAAACAAATGTAACTCCAAGTATTAAATTGATTTGCTTCAGATGATGGAGATTGGAATACGCCTGGCTCCAGAATGGATCCTGGACCAATACCACCTGAACAGCATGGATCCCAGACCAATTCCATCAGACCTGTCACACCACCAGTATCTGTATCACCCCCTCCTCCCTCTCCTACAGTACACCATAGCCAATCCACCCCTCAACCACCTCCTTCTCAGCAACCTCACAGAAAGAGAAAGCACCGTAATATAGCAGAAGAATATTTTGTTGCATGTGAGGCGAATGCAAGAGAAGATATCAGGGAGAGAGAAAGGTTATATTTGGACATAGAAAGAGAGAGGATTCTTCAGAGAGATACTGAGCTTCAGTTACAAGCTCAGTGGCTGGAGTTTATGAAAGTAGCTTTGAATATGTTAGATACTTATTTGAAAGAAAAATGAATGAGTGAAAGAAGTTTTAATACTGATATTTTGACTAATTTAAGATAAGTACATATTTTAAATTACAAAGTAGTATATTTAGAAAAAGTAGTAGTAATAGTTTATATGTTTTAATAAATGTATGTGTTCTTAATAAATAATTATTTTAATGTTATATTTTTTCGTTATTTATGCCTAATATCATCATAAATAAATAATAAGAAATAAATATTCACGGACATTTCAAACAACGTCCTCTGGTCCCAAACTAAGCTTAACACTTGTGTTATGGGTACCAGATTACGGATATAATACATATACAACTTTTTTTTAAATACATATAATAGATAGAAAACACCCAGACGCAGTACAAATATCTGTGTTCATCACACAAATAATTGTCCTCAGTGGGAATCGAACCCACGACCTCGTGCACGAAAGTCGGTTACACTACCGACTACGCCACAAGGCCCGTCAAAATATCATCATCTCTGATTCCTATTCCTGTTCTAATTATTATCCTAAGGCTGGTATAAAAAAACGCTGAAGCGATGTCTTTCGGTTTCAGTGGCCCGCAAATACATGCGGAAAGACGGCACACGGCGGTTTTATTTAGTGAATTTTGTGAAGTAATTGTTCGTTGCTCAAACGACGAGGTGTGCGGTTAGATACATTTTTCCCTGCCTTAACAAAAAACATGGTGGTATAAAAAAGGTATTCCCGCTCAACAAAACACAAGTTGCCAAAGCAAGATTATTGTAAACTTGTTTTTATTTTGCTCGTCCGTGTTGTGACGGACTTAGAATACACGTATCACCACCCTATTCTTTCCCACGAGTGTCGTACGAGGCGACTAAGGAAAGTAAGCAATTATTACCCATTGTATTATTGGTGGTAGGGCTGGGTACCAAGTAGGAGTACTCACTTGCTATCGGGCCCGAGCGGGTTGGTACTACCATCTCCTGTGCGACCGGCCATGAAGCACATCGGTGTGTTTTGGTTGTAGCGAGACAGCTGTTAATTCTTTCATTTCATATTTGTGAAATGAAATGGTGGGCAGTGGCTTGACAATACTCTCGGTATAGTTGAGTCCATGAGCGACGGTTACCATTTACCATCAGGAAGGCCGTGGCTCGTCTGCCACCATACGCAATAAAAAAAACTTTCTGAACATAATAAGTATAATAATAGAGCACAAAAACATTTTCTAATAAGAATCACATACTTACAAAATTGCTACAGAATTAATTATCTAATTAAATTTACAATACATTAAAAAATAAGAATAAAAAAGCAACAACGTTTACAATACTAGATACTATTAACATTACTTAGTCTAGATATAAGCAATCTTCTCTGTGCACGGCCTCTTGTTAAATCGCTATCATTTCCTGTAGCTGACATAAGTTGGCTTATGTCGTCGTCTTGATGTAAAGGTGAATCTGTGTTATCCAATTCCACACCATCTTCAGCTGGGTCTATCTCTGGATCGGGGATGCCAAATTTAATAGCTATGTTATGTAATACACAACAAGCTATAATTATTTTGGCGCACTTTAAAGGGGCATAGTGAAGGGTGCGATCTTTATTTACACACCTGCACCTGTTTTTTAGTCTGCCAAAGGTATTTTCAATGACCACTCTCGCCTTCCCATGCAGTGATGTATAATTGGCTTCGGGACTTCCATCAACTGCGTCCGGAATGGGTGTCATTAACCATGGCCTCTGTGGATATCCAGAATCACCTGCCAAAAAAAATGCAAGCTTAATTTCACGCAAAAAAATAAAATTTCAATGGTAACCATTTTTTTTAAAAGACAAATGGGATAGGTATAATCCTTGTATCGCGGGGGACTTTACAAACATTAAATTTCACAGACACAGAGTACAACCAGTTGTGGATCACACAAAGACTTGTCCTGTGTGAGATTCGAACCCACAACACACTGGCGGGAGGCCGGTATCTAAACCACTCCACCATCGGTGCAGTAGGTATGCTTAGATATTTTGTTAAAGCATATTTATGAAGCATTACCTAATAACCAAATTTGTTCATTGTTACGATACAATTCTTGCATGTATTGGTTAACTTGGCTATTGTCCCAAATAAAGGCGTCATGAGTGGCTCCTCCGTATTTTGCATTCACATTTAAAATACGACAATCGCTATCACAGACCTGCAAAATATATCATAACAATATTAAATTTCCAAAAAAAAAAAATTAGTTTCCAAATAGTTGCTTTTAGTATTTAACTAAGTTTGTGTTGAGTTTGACTTACAATTTGAACATTAATAGAATGAAAATGCTTCCGACTATAGAACATGTGTTCAATTACTTTATTTGGTCTAAATATATGAAAGTGAGAACAATCAATGCAACCGCAAACGCCCGATATTTTGTATTTTCGATAAAATCTGTAAATAGTTAAAAATATAATATATATTAGCTGTTACTTAAATGCAAACAGAACAAAACACATTTTAAACAAAAATATAATTTAAACCCACTTTTGTTTTATGACATCCCTCTCATCTCTTGAAGTGGGGAACTTAATAAATGTATTTGTTATTATTGGGTTGTTAAGTGCTTCAGTCACTTTTGTAACAAATTTGCTGACACTTGTCTGCCCCAAGTGTTTACCCATACCAACTAAACGTTGATAAGACCCTGTAGCAAAAAATGATAAAGCACAAAGAACCTGGAACATAAGTTTTTATGATATACTTATTTAAATTTATGTGTACGTAATTCTTTAAAAATATATATTTTATACCTACCATATGCTCTAAACGTATCCTTTTACTTGCCCTCAAGTTGGTTTTGGACCGAAGTTCTTGACACAGAAATTTAAAGGCGCTTTTACTTAATCTATATCTTTTTTTAAACTCCGACTCTGTTACCATCATAGGGTCTTCGGTTTTACGGAGATAAACCCTTTGAGTAATACCACTGTAAGCAAAATTTAGGCAATTTAACAAAATTCCATACATCCATCCATCAGCCTTTTTAAGTCCACTGCTGGACATAGGCCTTCCCAAGAATGGGGGATAGTGCCGTAATCGCCACGCTTGGCAGGCGGGTTGGCGATCGCAGTGGATATTGTTAATACTCAAAGGAGTGCTGCTGCCCATCCATCCATCCATCCATCAGCCTTTTAACGTGCACTGCTGGACATAGGCCTCCCCAAGAATGGAGGATAATGCCGTAATCGCCACGCTTGGCAGGCGGGTTGGCGATCGCAGTAGATGTTGTTAATAATCGAAGGAGTGCTGCTGCCCACTCCCTTGGTATTCCCTCAGTCGCCTCTTACGACTCCCATGGGTGGAGAGGGGTGGGACAATTTTGAAACCAGCCCCACACGGCTGCTGCCCACCCCTCGGTATTCCCTGAGTCGGCTTTTGCGACCCATGGGTGGAGAGGGGTGGGACAATTTTAAAGCCGGCCCCACACAAAATTAGCAAAATTAAGTCTCTATAAATAATAAATAATATTGATAAATTTACGAACCTTAATTCTCGTCCTTCTCTTCTTGCCTCATTAGCCAAACGCCATGCAAAATAATATAAGACTGTAGATCGGCTCTTGTACGGTCTCAATAAAGGCATTTTTCACACAATTTAACTTTAAAACACTCACAAATACACGACAATCCTCTCTCGATAGCTTTCTCACTGTAAAAATGTCGGTGACAACATTTGCGTCATTCTCGATAGCTAAGTATCGTTAAGTGACTATACTATGCGTCAAAAAAAGATTCGTGCTGCCGATTCTCATACATTTATCAACTTTACTATACTTTAACTACACGATGACCATACGAAAGTAGACTGAGATGTTCGTGCTGCTAAATTTTAGTTCCGAATACGCCCACTGAGCGCTGTTCCAATTCCCATACAAATATTTACTTTAACTATTCTATTACTATACTATAGTAATTGAGCAAAATGTTCGTGCTAGGGGTACTGTACCCCTAGCACGAACACATAATGTTTACGTTAAGTAATCGTATCGAGTCAACTATACACTATACTATTACCAATTTGGTCGGCAGCACGAACGCGCTAACTTTACTTACGTGTACTCGATACGATTACGTTACTTTGGTTAAACAATGCTATGTACACAATAACAAATTGAACGAATGTTTATGAATGATACGTTTAGAAATTGCCATCGCTGTATTTGTTAAATCATTTACCGCGCCTAAAAAGTAAAATACATGATTAATTTAATAAATATTTATGTCATAAGTAATATAAAATGTTTAGTAACAATAATTAATCAATAATAAAATTTGATTATTCAAATTTTATTTATTTACACTCATCTTAAAATGCCCAAAGCTCAAATTCCTGAACGCGGCCATTTTAAGTTTTTTATTTGTTTGTAAACTTGAAGTGGACTTCTTGTGGGCTTTGGGTCGAGAACTATTCAAGTATATGTTATAAATATTCTTTGCTCGCGCGCCCACCATTCCGCATTGTTTCACTTGTTACTTAGTTAAAAACAGAATTTAGTGTTTTTCAAAAGCTTATTAGAATTTGGAATATAGTATGTCGTCTAGAACTAGTTATACACAATTTTCAATCATGGTGGAGTTTATGGAAAAGTAAGTGCATAACTCAATTAAGCAGAAAATATTGATGTTATTTGTTTTGTATAAAAATAACTAAGTAGGTACATAATCAATATATCTTTTCTGTACTTTTTAAGGTATGGAGATTTATCTAAGCCTCAATCTTTGCCCAATGGCTGACTATGGTGTATGGGAAAGTGAAAAGAATTGACCAATTTATTAAATAGTGAAGGAACCGGGGAAATTCGCAGTGAAGAAAAGGTGCTGTTATGGATTTACCAGCTGAAACACCCATCATTATCGGTAAGCAGTTACTTATGTTAAAATTTTATAGAAGTGTAATTAAACTCTTATCATAACTATAAATTTTATTTAAGTCATCCATCCATCAGCCTTTTAAAGTCCACTGCTGGACATAGGCCTCCCTAAGAATGGGGGATAGTGCCGTAATCGCCACGCTTGGCAGGCGGGTTGGCGAATGCAGTGGATGTTGTTAATACTCAAAGGAGTGCTGCTGCCCACTCCCCCGGTATTCTCTCAGTCGGCTCTTACGACTTCCATGGGTGGACAGGGGTAGAACAATTCTAAAGCCGGCCCCACACGGCAATATCCGAGTATGAAATAAAAATTTGTAAATAAAAAAAAACACAAAATTTAATGTAACTTTGTAAAACAAATGTAACTCCAAGTATTAAATTGATTTGCTTCAGATGATGGAGATTGGAATATGCCTGGCTACATTATGGATCCTGGACCAATACCACCTGAACAGCATGGATCCCAGACCAATTCCATCAGACCTGTCACACCACCAGTATCTGTATCACCCCCTCCTCCCTCTCCTACAGTACACCATAGCCAATCCACCCCTCAACCACCTCCTTCTCAGCAACCCCAAAGAAAGAGAAAGCACCGTAATATAGCAGAAGAATATTTTGTTGCATGTTAGGCGAATGCAAGAGAGGATGTCAGGGAGAGAGAAAGGTTATATTTGGATATAGAAAGAGAGAGGATTCGACAGAGAGATACTGAGCTTCAGTTACAAGCTCAGTGGCTGGAGTTTATGAAAGTAGCTTTGAATATGTTAGATAGTTATTTGAAAGAAAAATGAATGAGTGAGTGAAAGAAGTTTTAAGACTGATATTTTGACTAATTTAAGATAAGTACATATTTTAAATTACAAAGTAGTATATTTAGAAAAAGTAGTAGTAATAGTTTATATGTATTAATAAATGTATGTGTTCTTAATAAATAAGTATTTTAATGTTATATTTTTTCGTTATTTATGCCTAATATCATCATAAATAAATAATAAGAAATAAATATTCACGTACATTACCAAGTGGGAGTACACACTTGCTATCGGGCCCGAGCAGGTTGGTACTACCATCTCCTGTGCGACCGGCCATGAAGCACATCGGTGTGTTTTGGTTGTAGCGAGATAGCTGTTAATTCTTTCATTTTATATTTGTGAAATGAAATGGTGAGCAGTGGCTTGACAATACTCTCGGTATAGTTGAGTCCATGAGCGACGGTTACCTTTTACCATCAGGAGGGCCGTGGCTCGTCTGCCACCATACGCAATAAAAGAAAACTCTGAACATAATAAGTATAATAATAGAGTACAAAAACATTTTCTAATAAGAATCACATACTTACAAAATTGCTACAGAATTAATTATCTAATTAAATTTACAATACATTAAAAAATAAGAATAAAAAAGCAACAACGTTTACAATACTAGATACTATTAACATTACTTAGTCTAGATATAAGCAATCTTCTCTGTGCACGGCCTCTTGTTAAATCGCTATCATTTCCTGTAGCTGACATAAGTTGGCTTATGTCGTCGTCTTGATGTAAAGGTGAATCTGTGTTATCCAATTCCACACCATCTTCAGCTGGGTCTATCTCTGGATCGGGGATGCCAAATTTAATAGCTATGTTATGTAATACACAACAAGCTATAATTATTTTGGCGCACTTTAAAGGGGCATAGTGAAGGGTGCGATCTTTATTTACACACCTCCACCTGTTTTTTAGTCTGCCAAAGGTATTTTCAATGACCACTCTCGCCTTCCCATGCAGTGATGTATAATTGGCTTCGGGACTTCCATCAACTGCGTCCGGAATGGGTGTCATTAACCATGGCCTCTGTGGATATCCAGAATCACCTGCCAAAAAAAATGCAAGCTTAATTTCACGCAAAAAAATAAAATTTCAATGGTAACCATTTTTTTTAAAAGACAAATGGGATAGGTATAATCCTTGTATCGCGGGGGACTTTACAAATATTAAATTTCACAGACACAGAGTACAACCAGTTGTGGATCACACAAAGACTTGTCCTGTGTGAGATTCGAACCCACAACACACTGGCGGGAGGCCGGTATCTAAACCACTCCACCATCGGTGCAGTAGGTATGCTTAGATATTTTGCAGCATATTTATGAAGCATTACCTAATAACCAAATTTGTTCATTGTTACGATACAATTCTTGCATGTATTGGTTAACTTGGCTATTGTCCCAAATAAAGGCGTCATGAGTGGCTCCTCCGTATTTTGCATTCACATTTAAAATACGACAATCGCTATCACAGACCTGCAAAATATATCATAACAATATTAAATTTCCAAAAAAAAAAATTAGTTTCCAAATAGTTGCTTTTAGTATTTAACTAAGTTTGTGTTGAGTTTGACTTACAATTTGAACATTAATAGAATGAAAATGCTTCCGACTATAGAACATGTGTTCAATTACTTTATTTGGTCTAAATATATGAAAGTGAGAACAATCAATGCAACCGCAAACGCCCGATATTTTGTATTTTCGATAAAATCTGTAAATAGTTAAAAATAATATATATTAGCTGTTACTTAAATGCAAACAGAACAAAACACATTTTAAACAAAAATATAATTTAAACCCACTTTTGTTTTATGACATCCCTCTCATCTCTTGAAGTGGGGAACTTAATAAATGTATTTGTTATTATTGGGTTGTTAAGTGCTTCAGTCACTTTCGTAACAAATTTGCTGACACTTGTCTGCCCCAAGTGTTTACCCATACCAACTAAACGTTGATAAGACACTGTAGCAAAAAATGATAAAGCACAAAGCACCTGGAACATAAGTTTTTATGATATACTTATTTAAATGTATGTGTACGTAATTCTTTAAAAATATATATTTTATACCTACCATATGCTCTAAACGTATCCTTTTACTTGCCCTCAAGTTGGTTTTGGACCGAAGTTCTTGACACAGAAATTTAAAGGCGCTTTTACTTAATCTATATCTTTTTTTAAACTCCGACTCTGTTACCATCATAGGGTCTTCGGTTTTACGGAGATAAACCCTTTGAGTAATACCACTGTAAGCAAAATTTAGGCAATTTAACAAAATTCCATACATCCATCCATCAGCCTTTTTAAGTCCACTGCTGGACATAGGCCTTCCCAAGAATGGGGGATAGTGCCGTAATCGCCACGCTTGGCAGGCGGGTTGGCGATCGCAGTGGATATTGTTAATACTCAAAGGAGTGCTGCTGCCCATCCATCCATCCACGTTTTTAACGTCCACTGCTGGACATAGGCCTCCCCAAGAATGGAGGATAATGCCGTAATCGCCACGCTTGGCAGGCGGGTTGGCGATCGCAGTAGATGTTGTTAATAATCGAAGGAGTGCTGCTGCCCACTCCCTTGGTATTCCCTCAGTCGCCTCTTACGACTCCCATGGGTGGAGAGGGGTGGGACAATTTTGAAGCCAGCCCCACACGGCTGCTGCCCACCCCTCGGTATTCCCTGAGTCGGCTTTTACGACCCATGGGTGGAGAGGGGTGGGACAATTCTAAAGCTGGCCCCACACAAAATTAGCAAAATTAAGTCTCTATAAATAATAAATAATATTGATAAATTTACGAACCTTAATTCTCGTCCTTCTCTTCTTGCCTCATTAGCCAAACGCCATGCAAAATAATAAAAGACTGTAGATCGGCTCCTGTACGGTCTCAATAAAGGCATTTTTCACACAATTTAACTTTAAAACACTCACAAATACACGACAATCCTCTCTCGATAGCTTTCTCACTGTGAAAATGTCGGTGACAACATTTGCGTCATTCTCGATAGCTAAGTATCGTTAAGTGACTATACTATGCGTCAAAAAAAGATTCGTGCTGCCGATTCTCATACATTTATCAACTTTACTATACTTTAACTACACGATGACCATACGAAAGTAGACTGTAGATGTTCGTGCTGCTAAATTTTAGTTCCGAATACGCCCACTGAGCGCTGTTCCAATTCCCATACAAATATTTACTTTAACTATTCTATTACTATACTATAGTAATTAAGCAAAATGTTCGTGCTAGGGGTACTGCTAAAAGATATTAACGTGACACAATAAAAAAATCTACATCCACAATTATGTACTTCACGCAATTAACATCCTCTAAAAGACTGTTCGTCGTGAATTAAACCAAAACGTCAACAAATCAATTCTCACCTCGCAATTAACACCGATATGTGGCCAAGGCCCGGCTCCTGCGCCGGCTATGAACGCGGGGTCCCTCTGCAGGTGCTTAGCGAGTAATGCCAGGTCATAAAGCTTGTCCCGCTTCACTAAGGGCACCAGGTAAGGTGGGCCACCAATCTCCACTAGTTTCGGATTGCCCGTCAGTCCTGTGCAAACAGTAATACCCAGCTTTACTTTTTGATGTTGACACTAGCTGCTACCTGCAACTTGATCCGCGTGAAGTCTCTCTGTTACCTGTTGTCCCCTTAGCTGAATCGAGGCGGTCGTTGTGTAAGTATCGGTAGATCAGCTTAAACTGAAGATCTGATCATCATTCGAGATCGGAACGTCAACAAAGCTTGGGATAAGGGTCGATAAAGATGTTATGCAGGATTCAGACAGAGCCTCCAACTTCTCGTGGCCCTCCAATCCATACAGGGTACTAGCGAGTACACATGGGGTACTCGCTAGTACTCCACACGGGGTACTAGTAGGTACTAGCGAGCTGAGGGAGTCTTAGGCCTGCTTCTGCTAGTGTGACAGACTGCCTTAGGCCCATCAGCTAACTGCTACACAGGCTGAAACTCAAGCACGACTACATACTTCTTGCAACGCAGTTAATGTGTTAGTCCACTGATGGTGGACTGTTAATAATTGTAGAAATCTCATCCAATACTGAATAAATACTATATAATACATTGTTATGAAAGCATAAAAATGATAATGATCTACATATATTATTTATACCTACTCGAAATTATGTGTAAATTATACAAAGTTAGTTATCAGTTACCTATTTACATGAGACAAAAGTTGACCTATTGTGACATAATAGCTATTAATTTACACACTTGAAGTGCTCATAGCAACATAACTTTGGGAATATGGATATAAATTGTAAATATTTGTTAATAAAAAAAAACTAATCTACGTGTCTTAGCCATTCAGCCCCTCCCTATCCGAGCGCGTGCTATGAACCGGGTAAGCTATCTGAGCCACCTAATAGTGATTCCATTTTTAGAAGTTTTTAAGACCCACGCCACCTATCGGATGTATTTACATACTTAATAATGCTCGGGCCACACTAATGGGCAACGTCAAATCCCATCACCGCGATAATTATAGCGTTAACACGATAAATTGGGTAACCACACTTGAACGTACAATTTCTTTGGCGTACCGCCACTGGAGTTATCGCCTGACGTCAAACGGTAATATGAATGCCTTTGTTGAATTCTCGTGATAAGTCGTGGCTACACCAACGTCAAACGTTCATCATCGCGTTAATTAATGGAGTTTCCCACTAGTGTGGCCGGATAATTAAACCTTCTTTTACTGGAAATTAAATTCTCTTCCAATTGAGCGAAGTTTCGGCACGTTATCTGAATGCGAATTGACAGACATAACTTAGTTTAGGTATATTTATGTATGAAATTAGTGTATAATTGAACGTTTTATCAAACCTGGAGATGTAAGATTGTAAGGGTTCTGTGTGAGGTCCGGTGCATCCTCCACTGACACGCTCACCGTAGCGAATGTATTCTTCAAACCCTTGGACAGAACTGAAAAATATCAACGTACTTATAAAAATAAATATTAGTTTTTACTGACAAATTGACGGATCTTTGAGAATGAGATCTAAACAAAGAAAATATTACTCGAATAGCAAAATGATTAATTCTAGATCCGCGTGAACATCAGAATACAAACACACCACTCTACGGCACGCTAATGATCTCTACGTCAGAATTGCTATCCCACAAAACTATTTATTTTTCCGGGGCAGTGGGCAGTAGCACTTCCTCGAGTATTAACAACATCCACTGCGATCGCCAACCCGCCTGCCAAGTCTGGCGATTACGGCAATATCCCCCCATATGAGCGCACAGGACCGCTCGTTGTGGCGTTCTCTTGGGGAGGCCTATGTCCAGCAGTAGACGTCGAAAGGCTGATGGATGGATGGATGGAATGATATGTCCTTTTGGGTTCTCGACTATACAAATACAAAATTCCATGATGATCGGTTGAGTAGTTATGGCGTGAAAGCGTAAAAAACAAACTAGGAAACGCACTCACACATCTATACTATTATGAAGCTGTAACAGAGCTGTGTGCTGTGCATTTAAGATAGATGAGAAAATATTACTTAGATTTCTTGTCTGTTTGTTCATCCGCACATCACGCAAAAACTACTAAACGGATTTTGATGCAACTTTTTTGAATTGGTAGCTCTTGATTAGACTTAAAAACTGGTATACATTTTATCCAGCTACTATATCGGGAACCTGAGATATAACCTAAAAACTAGTTTTTTTTTATTAATTTGTTAATATAAATATCTTGAAGTTTTGGTTCAATTACTACCTCAATAAATTAGTTTTTTTTATTATGAAATAGGTACATTTTTTTTATTAATTGCAGCAAAAAATAAAAAAATACATATAAAGTACCTAAGTGATAGATATGTTTACAAGACAAGTTTTCTCTAATATAAAATATAGTAGGTAATAAGAAAAACGGGATTTCAAACTTGTATGTACCTACTGGCTGCAATGGAAGTATAGAAACGCTAAAAAGTTGCTAGACTTACCGTCTACGACTTCCTGTAGTGGTGGCTGGTGAAGCGGTTTTTCCTTGATGGGAACAGCTGCGAAGTCTATGGACGCCATTCTGTATTAAAAACACAACAATGATTAAGTAGGTACCTACTTAGTCAAGGCACCTACAAATGAAAATGCTAGTTATATAAAATGTATGAAGGTATTTATGTATTATGTTTGTCCGTCAAAGACGCATTAACTGAACGAATATGGAAGAAATTTATTTTTTAGATGAGATGCTGGAATAAGATACTTATAAGATATACTTACCTACCTACTTTTTATTCTGAAAATAGTTTAATTGCTGTATGATATATATTTTTGACCTTAAGACCCTTAAGACTAAAACGGATTTTAATTTTTGGTTTACAAAATATCCCAACGGCCCAATTCTGAACGCCACACAAACGTAGTCGCGAGTAGAAGCTAGTGTACAAATAGGTTTATAGAAAATTGTTTTTGCATTTTACTTATAATTTTTTTTTTGTAAATATAGAATGTATTTTAAATATTACTCTATGCAGTATGATCGAGAATCTATCGAGAATTATTAATGAACAATCGGTAGCGTTCGTTTGCTTTTACTTACCTCAATTCACTCAAGGCCGCGGCGTCAGCTGTCGCCAAGCATGCAACCGTTAAAATTAATTTAGCATACATTCTAACCTTATTTAACAAAATTTTATAATACGTACATAGCTTGAATGTGTAGATCAAGTAATGATATTTTTTTCTGTTCGTTTGACCTTCTGTCAGATTGGATTGTTGTCCCGCTATGATAAGTTTTTGTAGCGTGCGTTTACGCAGAGCCGTGTCGTGTTTATGAATAATTACATTAACGATAGTTCTCGTGTCGAGATCCAGTAGTTATCTGTGTCAATGTGAAGGTCGTGTTATCTTATTTTCCTAATTATATCTGGTGTTTTACTTTTAGTCTTTTTAGGCACTTACAAATTCAAAATAAAATGTAGGCACCAATAAGTAACACGAGCGCCTGAGGCAATTGCATCCGCAGCACTATAGCTATGCCGCGATTGCAATCGTTACGAGCAGCCGGATCTCTTATGAGATAAACCCGGCAAGAAACTCATGAGCCATTATTAGAAATCGCGATCTACAGATTCATTATAACTAAAGTAGTATAAAAGGTGCTGTGACCAAGATAACATGTATAATTCTCAAAAAAGAAATGCATTAATTGTTTCACAAATATCTTAAACTTACAGACATAGCTCTGTTACAGCTTTATAATAGTACCTATATACTATACACTGAAAATACGGGAATTGCTTATTTTAAATAGGTAATCTTAATGGTAGAGCCCTCCTTGAATACGTCGGTTTGAGCAAAAAAGTACCACCCTCTCACAGACTAGCGTGAAACAAGGGTATGTACTCCTACAGTTGTTTCGTATGGTGAGTGCGAGCGCCAGGGGCCCAAACCCCCTCCTCATTACCCTTCCTCTCCACCTCCTATCCATTTCCTTAGAATTGGTATCGCATGAGCGATGCCCCTGGTGTTGATTGCGTCTATAGGCTCCGCCGTATGCTTGTAGTATAAAAAATAAATGTACTAATAACGAATAGTAACCTGGATAATCCCAGCTTAGATTCTCTCGACTTCTTTCTTCACCTCACATCCCTTTTGCAACGGTAACAGCTTACCGTCCTAGATTTTTCCTCATAGGTTTAACTTTACTTTTAAAAACCATTAAATGAAACCAGTTAATATGGGAATTATTCTTTTTATTAATAATATCAACTAAAACAGCAACAAATATATTACGTCTGTTGTAAATAAATAAAAACCTACTCCACTTAGACTAATAAACATTTTATCAATGCGAAGTCAGTATACCAGTAACATCTTCATATTTAGAGTAAAATATTTAATGGTTTATATATGGGTAACTTTAAAATAAACTGCTGTACATCGAATCGATAAGTGCAACCATGCGTGAATTCTAAATTTACGATTCATAATGAAACTACTAAAATAAATAATTAAAATAAATCATGGACGTAAAACAATTCAGAACATTCTGAAGTATTGTTTCAGTATCGATTAAATATCGATTACACAATTTTTAAGACAAGCATAAAGTGCTTTCGTCATTCGAAAAAGGAATGCTTCAAAAGAAATTAATACCATAATATATCATAGACCAACCACGCTTTAGCACAAAATATATATTTGGAAACAACATTTTTGCCTCATGAAGAATATTATAAGACAATAAAAAATACAGTTTACAATCTGACACTTCTTTAGAATAGCTTAGAAGGAAAAAAATGATAAAATTCCTTTCTAACCCGTTGTACTAGGTGAGCGACGCGACGCGATGCGATGCGACGTATTACGGCTAATACTTTAACCGCTTTGCGTCGCATTCATATTAGACGACAACGTAGGCCATAAGTACATATACAACCTCTATTTGATATTTTCGTGTCGCGTCGCGTAGTATTAACGCGTTTGTCGTTCACCTAGGGCAACGGGTAAGCTACTAAAACGACCTTATAAAAGAATTGTCAAGTAGTGATGGTTGGCCATTCATTTCAAGACCAGCCATCTTATTCATGTATAGAGCTTACAGATAATGCAGGTACAACTTAAAAACAAAATACACAAACAAAATACTGTCTATTGTTAAAACATTCACGATAAAGCAAATTAAATTAACCAACAATTTTAAATTACAATTTAAATGGTCGTGTTGGCATTAACATTTATTAAAATAGAGTATTTTTTTTCTATATTTTACAATTAACTTTTTACATTATTTTTCTAACTAATAAATAATAATTTTAATTTACGCGTTATTATATGCAGAATTCTATATTTGATCGAAGCTTAAGTTATTTACAAAATTACATTCATTCATAAATTGAATTTATGGCGGGAGATCAAACTCACAGGTTGATTTCCCGCCAAAAATATTTTTTACTCTGTGTAGCCGAATTATTAAAACCGTAGAACATGGTTTAGGCCTACGCGTTTTACAACTTTATACAGGCGAACGTTAGTCTCATCCTTCACTTGTTCCCATTTTAATAAAAAAATCTCGATGAAAGTCTAATTGAATACTTCTTAAATTTTGGAATGAATACTATGAGTTTCAACTATAAACAATATAACAAATAATTGAGTGATACACCAACAGTTATTCCTAGCCAAGGCGTATAATCTGCCCATACATTTTGTTTGACAAGACTAATTTATTCCCTAATGTGAGTATTGTTGTAAAAAGATATGGAAGATGTTATTGGCCGAAGCGTGGCGCTATATGCTTATCTCAGTCATAGCGCTATCACAACCTAAAACACAAATGATTAAACTATCCAAATTACACTTGCCATTTTAAAGCAGAAGGCGCAGACATAGATGAGCCAGCCATAGCAGTTCATTTTTTTTTTAAATTTAGGCCTTATTTTAAATTTTGTGCAGAATTAAATTATTTATATAAATTATAACCTACAATCCTTCCTAAGGTAAATAGACTGATATAAACTCCATATAACTAAAGACTATTTTTTAATCATAAAGTTTTATTAATGTCGATTTAATTTTTATTTTATTTAATATTTGTCAAGTTTTTTATATTTTAAGCTGAACTATCTAATAAATTACATTTGTGAAAAAGGGATTGAAGATATTATCTCTATATGGGAACCCAGGACTCGAAATATTACAGACGACAGGCAAAAAAAGTTAATTAGTGTAGACAGTAGTGGTAGAGTCGATTTATCCGCAACAGTGTGCCGTTATACGGATCCGAACCCGTCGTGAATCGGGAAAAGCAATAGCAAGCTACCGATTGCAAATGATTGGCGAGATAATTCACAAACAAAGAAGCGTACCATCGGAAAAAACTCCAGTCTTTACCTGTCCACGGTCTGACATGAAACGTCACGTCAGACCGCAGTAATGTGCCATAATGAAGTAATATACTAGTCCAGCTTCGAAAAAGCAATACTTTATAAGAATCCAGTCATTATATAAACATTGTCGTCCTTTTCATGAGCGAATAAGTTATCAATATTTGAAATGATAAAAATAAATGTTATATTTATAATATTATTGTGGCACTTGGAAATATAAATGATAGATAAATTGACAAGATTATCTGATGAATGTTAAGCTCTCAACTGGAGTACACAGGTAATATAGTATATCATATTTCTGTATGAAGGAGGAAATAGTTTGTTTGAAGAATGTGTACGGAATTTTGTATTCGCACGTGCACGTAGGCGTGCACGTTCACGCACGGGCGCGGCTCACAGGTCGTCGTGCGGCAGCAGCGTGTGCACGTGCTCGTGGTGCAGCTGGCGCGCGTAGGCGGCGTGTCGCGCCACCCAGGCGGCCAGCTCGGCGCTGTCGCACTGCACGCGCGGCCGCCGCACCGCGCCCTCCGCGCACCCGCCGCCTCCCGCCCCGCGCACGCCCAGCTCCACGAAGTACGCGCCGTCCGACGACACCACCGTGCACGACACCAGGTTGCTGGAAATCGTACACCGTTCTAAACACTCGTGGTATATGTGGTATTGGCATCTTAATGGCGCGGCACGCCAGGAGCGCGGCACATGAGAGGGGTGTAAAACAGAGAACCTGAGGTGCGTCTCCAAGACGACGCAGGGCGCGGCGTGCTTGCACGTGATGATGCGCAGGTGGCAGTCGGACAGGAGCGCGCGGATGTCGTGCGGCGCGCGGCGCACGGCGCGGCACGCCAGGAAGTGCTCGGCGCCGCCCCGCGCCAGCGCGTGCAGCAGCGCCGCGCCCGCCGCCTGCGCGCCGCAGTAGCGCGGCAGCAGCCCCCCACAACCCGCTGCCACGCGCGGGCCCCGCACGCGCGCCGGCACCCACTTGTCTGACCTGCGCGCCACACGCTCACTATACACCGGCTCGTCGCCGCGTCTACCACGACTGTCGTACGAGCCCATAAAGAACATAAACGCTGGCATACGTTTATGTTCTTTAACACCATACATTTCAGTTGCAAAATTGTAGACGACACTAACTTTTCCTACGCCTAGGTTTAGTGTAATATTTATTTTTATGCCAGGCAGCTACCTGAATGAGCCTACTGTATTAACTTTTCTCTAATTTTTTTACGAATCATGATAATAAAAACCAATTTGTTGTATGTATGTACTCATATATTTTACTGAGGCTTTCGACTCTATAAATTTACAGTTATAAAATACAACATTTATGCGGTATGGATAATATAGCTTAAAATATTTCATAGAAAATTATCCATCTTTTTACAGCTAAATAAAATTAGGTATAATTATTATAAATGTAATTTCGATGAAACTACAAAATAAAGGTGTTCGTCAAGGGAGTGTTTTAGGTCCTATGTATTAATTAAAAAATATAAATATATAATTCTGTACAAGCATATGCATACGATTTTAAATACCTTTTGCCGACATGATGCCTCTTTATTTCCATTACGATTACATAATCTCATAAACAAATACTACTGTATTTGTTTATGAGATTATGTAATCGTAAAAATAAATATCAGTGACAATCTAAATGCTTACACATACTGCATTGTGAGTTTCACATGTCATGGCCCCATCAGGTATAGGCTTCCTCCAGTTGCCTCCATTTCTTCCTGTCTTTAGCGACCGTCATCCAGTCTCTTCCCGCTATGTTTAGTAGGTCATCCTTCCATCGAGCTCTAGGTCTACCTTTTAATCTTTTATCTCCAGAACCTATCCGTTTTGTAACTCCTTTAGGCCATCTTTATTCGGAGGAGCTGGCAATGTGTCCTGCCCTTTTCTACTTCAGTCGTTGTGTGTGTTGTAATGCGTCTATTAATTAGGTTTTGGACGGATTTTATTGCTATTGCGAGAAAAAATCGGTCGCGAAGACACTCACTTGCTATAAGTATTATCAATGAATTTTATATTTAAACACAAAAAGTGAAAATGTGAAATCTAAAATAACAGTTGTTACGATGTAACCGATCAAATAATCAAATAAATTGTAAAGTCGCATATTCAATTGATACCGGATACGATATCCGCAAACTTAAAATGCGCGCGTTTGCCTAGACTCCTTACCCAGTTAGATTATCGCCAATGGGTCGCATGACTCCACTCCCACAAAGGTCAGAATCAAATATTATTGCCTTATATGGCCAGCATGCGATCCCGGATGCGAGCAGAGTATGCCAGGGTTCGAGAACGTTCTATGGCTACTCCAATCGCAAGCGTATAGATAGGAAAAGTTCTAGAACTTAAAATTATCTACCAATGAGCAGGCCCGGGGAAACAGCGTTAAAAAGGGATGGCAATCTAATTGTTGTGGGAAGTACTTACAGAACTAAAATATAAGAATGATTCAGGTAGATCTCGTTTTTTCGGACTGGGAATTATCGTGTGAAAGTTATTAAGGACAAGTAATTTTTGCATATAGTATGTGACTAGGACCCCAAAGCTCCTGGGGTTCCTGGTTACCAACAAGTTGTTCCTGGTCATGATCATTCCTGGTCTCGACCAGATCTTTGCTGGCATCACCTGCGGACTCGATACGGCGCGTATCCGGAGTATCGAGACCAGCTCACCGGGCGAATACGCCGGCCTGCAGCGGAGCCACCGAGCTCCTCGATCATCAACACGCCAGTCCACGTGGTGAGAAGACCGTTAAAAGCTTACCACAGGTGGTAAGCCTTTTAGGGTTTAGTAACAATCATTTAACTTATTAATTTTTCGTTTTTGTCGTTACTTGTCACAGTTTGTTCGCGTGTAGTGATCATTTTCTTTAAATAACTTTCATATAGTTATTTTTTTTTATTCAACGATAGTTATTTTTTTATTCTTGGCCCTAATTATTTTATTATTGCCCGCCTCATAAGCGAAGCGTTGAGGTGGGTTCTACTCCCGTTTTGTACGGAACAACTGATTTTTCAAACTTAAAATGTCTCTATTTATCAATATTGCACTTGTAAAACCATATATACACACACATATCAAGAAAAAACACTATTTTTGAGATTCATGATATTTTTGATGCCATTTTTGTTATTTAAACTAGTTAAAAAACTGTTTGAAAAAAATCTGGCTTGGACGTCCGTGAGTTGTAGGTAATGTATGTTAACAGGATAACGACCAAAATACTTTACTAATCGAGTCTTTTTTTTTTGTTTACGAATTATTATGATTAGGAATAGAGCCCTATTACTTTTCACGGTCTGATTCGATGTGGTTTAATTGTTATTAAATAAACAAAAAAAATACTGCGCGTATCCGGAGCATCGAGACCAGCTTACCGGGCGAGTACTGAGCCTGCAGCGGAGCCACCGAGCTCCTCGATCATCAACGCGCCAGTCCATGTGGCGTGGTGTAAGTGACGGTCCGGAGAACCCCCTGAGATGCGAACCACCCTCCTGATTTCTCATAGCTCTTTTTTTTGTATATTTATGATCAATTAATTATTCTGTTAAATATATTTTTTTTGGATTCAATTGTAAATATACATCCTGCAAGCATGTATATTTTATCAATATATGAAAAATGGGTGCCTCATGATTTGACTGATCTGCAGAAATAAACGCGTGTTGAAACTTGTGTTGCCTTGTTGAATCAATACAGAAATGAAGGAATATTGGATCAAATTGTGACATATGATGAAAAAGTGGATTCTTTACGATGACCGTAAGCGAAAAATGCAATGGCTGACCCCAGGTCAAACGACGCAACAGTGTCCTAAAGCAAAGCTTACCGATAAAAAGGTAATGGTAACTGTTTGGTGGTCTCAGCATGGTGTTATTCACTATAGCTTTCTCCGATCTGGTCAAGCAAGATGCAGGCAGATGTCTACTGTGCCGAACTCCGAACAATGATAGCAAAATTTGCAGTGAATCAGCCCCGACTCATGAATCGATCTTCACCATTATTGCTCCATGATAACGCGAAACCTCATGCAGCACGAGAAACCGTTTTAACTCTACAGGAACTGCAATTAGAAACCATTCGTCACCCTCCGTATTCGCCAGAACTTGCTCCAACGGACTACCATTTTTTTCGTGATTTGGACAATTTTCTACGTGATAAAAAGTTTTCTTCCCAGGAGGCAGTACAAAATGCTTTTACACAGTTTGTAGAATCTAGATCACCAGAGTTCTATCGCAAAGGCATAAATGACCTTCCTATTAGATGGCAGCAATGTATAGATAATAATTGTAGATATTTTGATTAAATAAATATGTTAAATGAAAAAAAATACAATTTCAATTTTTCAGTACAAATCGGCAATTTCATACTTTAACCCCTTATATGAAAGAAAGAAAGAAAGAAAGAAAGACAACTAGGTTTTATTGTCACGAATCTCAATTAGAACAATATCACATATTAGGTAAAGCTAAACATAACATAATTACATGACAATAAGGCGCCCATTCAGCAATATTGCTGCAGTATAACGTAAATTACACTGCAACGCTGATTTTCAATGGGAGCCTTAGTGACGAAACGGATGAACAAAATAGTTTTTACACATCAGGTATGTATAATTATAACATATTTGAAAAGACGTTAAAAAGGTGCGTAATATAAAATAGTTGATAGTATTAAATTAAACACAAAGTGAAAAATGTGAAATCGAAAATAACAGTCAGGAGCAGGATTTGAACCTGCATCTCCTGGATACCGTCCAGATGCTTTACCAATTCAGCAATTTAATGTATAGTGCTAAGCATGTCAAATGCTAAAAAAATATATAAATATTTATAGGGTTTGCGTCATTATTAGGTAAAAATCTTAATTGTAAAATTAAGTTTACCTGGTCGGTATAATGTATGAAAATACTTCCGACGGATGGCGCAGGCGTCACCCAAAGACGTTAGGTGTAATGTGTTATCGAAATTAGCAGTCAGGAGCAATTGTCAGGATTGCTGAATTGGTAAAGCATCTGGACGGTATCCAGGAGATGCAGGTTCAAATCCTGCTCCTGACTGTTATTTTCGATTTCACATTTTTCACTTTGTGTTTAATGTATAGTGCTAAGCATGTCAAATGCTAAAAAAATATATAAATAGTTGATAGTAGTTACAATATTTGTTAAATTGCAAATACCAAAACAGTATATTAAAAGCAAACTTACATATGCAACTAAACATGGAAAAATATAATAAGACACATTAATAAATTGTAACGGTACCATGCTCGGTTTGGGCAAGCAAACGGCCATCCTTGTGACAGTAAAGTGTGAATTAATATGCAATGACAGTTTGCTGAATGCCAGCCGAGCCTGCGGACGCCTTAGAGCTTTTTCTGTGCACATATTATCATCTATTAATTTATACGAAAAATTGTACAACAAGAACGAAGAAGAATATTGTAAACGAAAAGTAGTAGCAATGGGATGATATTTTGCCGACTGTTGTGGAACATCTTGCTGGTTATGTAATTAAAAAATAAAATAAAATTATATAAGCAATATTTTTTTGCAAATTGTGTTGCTTCTATATTCAGTCGCGCGTACGCTTTTTTTACGGACGGATGCAGAGTCGATCGCGATCTGCAAATATGTCGAAAACACTCAAGTGTAGTGTATGTAATATTGTTATAAACGAACTGTTATCATACATTCAAAATAAAGTGTCAGTTATAGATGAGATAACCTTAATGAGAATATGTACATCTTCATTCTCCACTGAAGAAATACAAAAATCGAAAGCTTTGCTACCGAAGTGCGAAAAATCTCAAGAAAGCGTAAAGGGAAGGAACGAAGAGATTTAGAAGATATTGTAAATTTATTTAAAACAATAGATCCAGATTAACTCCCTGTGTTTGTGGCGAAAGAATTAGAAAAACTACCGCCGATAACTTTTGACCACCTCGACTGCACTAAGATTCTCAAAGATTTGTTGATTTTACAAAACGAAATACAGGATATTAAAAGGACGTGTGTTTCTCAAAACCAGTTAGAGGAATTGACAACTGAATTATTTACACTTAAAAATGATACAGTATTGATGGAATCGTCAAATTACGTTAAGAGATGCATGGATGCAAAATAGTGGACCGGTTGGGTTGTCCCATTTCAGTACATCTTTTATTGATGAAACAGGAATGAACGATGAATCCCTAAAACTATGTAATTCGCCTACGGACGATCGATCACAAAATATTGCACCTTGTGGGTATCCTGTGAATAAAGTTACAACGGCCGCTTCTAATGTAAAAGACGTAACTCACGACAGCCAGCCGCAATCTGTGACGTCACGTAAAATTGTATCACCATTACCACATCATTGTCAGCAGACTGACCAAGTAAGAGTTTCTGGCATAGATCCCGTGTGCAGTGGCATGTCGGTGCCAACTTTACCTGCTGCGCATTTTTCAGAACGTGAAAACAATTTGCACTCGGAGTGGCAAACAGTGACAAGACGTAAATACAAACCACGTTACCGACACATTGGGAAGATGGGAATAGCCCGCGATATAGAAGGAACTTTTAAGGCCGCGGATCGCCAAATACCGATATTTATTACCAACATACATAAAGATACTTTAGAAAATGATATTATTAATTACATACAACTCAAGACAAACGAAATAGTCTCTTTACAAAAAATAGTTACTAGAAAACACACAGAACATAATGCATACAAGTCTTTTGTTTCGGAAAAAAAAGTATCGTTATTTTTAAATGAAAGTATATGGCCAGAAGGAATCATATTTCGACGGTTTGTGCATTATAAACAGAAATATTCGGATAATGAAACGGCAAGTAATAAAGTAAATAATGAATAGAATATATAGATTATCAAGCTTCAATTGTAAAAACGTTAAACGATCAGTTGATTGCATTAGAGAAATGTGCCATTCCTATGACATACCTAATAGCGCTTCAGGAAACATGGTTATTGCCTAACGAAATAGCTTATCTAAACACAATTGACGCAAAGTTCTCAGCGACTGGGACGTCAGCGGTGGACACATCGGCGGGTATACTGCGCGGCCGTCCTTACGGAGGTGTCGCGTTGCTGTGGCGAAGTGATGTGTTTAGTAACGTAGCTGTATTGAGGTGCGATAATCCACGTGTGTGTGCTATTAAAATCGTATCGAACGATAGACCTATTATTGTAATAAGTATGTATATACCCACAGACATGCCTGAAAACCTATCGGAGTACACAAATTGCCTCAGTACTGTTTGTGCAAAGGTTAACGACTGTATGATCGAATCGGTGTACATATTGGGGGATTTCAATGCACATCCGGGTGAGTTATTTTTCAGAGAGTTAGATGCGTTTTGTCACGAACAGAATATGATATGTATTGATATGGATATGTTGCGATTAAATAGTAATACTTACACTTGTGTTAGTGATGCGCACGGATCACGTAGGTGGTTGGATCATTGTATTATTACCCAATCTAATTTGTCCACTGTGCGCAATGTAGGTATATATAAAGTATGATGTCTTATGGTCGGATCATTTTCCCCTCGTACTGGAATGTAGCTTTGATGTTTTGATGCCAAAGCTATGTTCTAGGGTAAGTAAAAGTAATTACGTTTTGTGGGGCGAGAGGGATCAGTCACATATAGATGCAAATAATAAAAATTGTCATAAGGAACTTGGACTTGTGCAGTTGCCTTACGAACTTACCAATTGTTGTAGAAAAATTTGTAATTGCAATGAACATAAATACCTTATTGATAGGATATATAGCGATATTGTTAAGGCGCTTACATACTCAGCCACACTCAGCTCATTAAATGCTAATCGTAAAAAACGTGTTTTTACTGGTTGGAATAAATATGTTGGTGAGGCTCACAGGACAGCCAGGCTAAAGTTTCAGTTATGGGTTTCATGTGGTAAACCTATGAAAGGCCAAGTATATGAGGACATGCTTCTAAGTAAAAAAGTATTTAAATCACGTTTAAAATGGTGTCAGACACATGAAGAGCAAATAAAAATGGACATTATTGCCGCTAAACATACCGCTCGGGATTTTAGAGGATTTTGGAAAGCTACGAACAAGTTAAATCCAAAACCAGGTCTTCCTGTGAGCGTCAATGGTGTGAGTGGTGCAAAATGTATTGCTAACATATTTAAGGAGAATTTTTATATGTCTTCTCCGTTTGAATTGTGTCCGCGGGAGCTCAGAGCTGAGAAAGTTAAGGGCAAGTTAAACACATTTTTTACCGCTCATGATGTAGCTCTGGCTATTAAATCTATGCGTCGAGGAAAGTCTCCTGGCCACGACGAACTCAGCATTGAGCACCTGCGGTATGCGGGCCCGCACATATCTAGAGTTCTGGCGAGCTTGTACAATGTCTGTATTAGTCACGGTTATTTGCCTGTGGATTTTATGAGAACCGTGATAGTGCCGGTGGTGAAGAACAAAACTGGAGACATGTCGGATAGTACCAACTACAGGCCAGTATCTTTAGCTACAATTATTTCCAAGGTCTTTGATAGGCTGCTTAAGACACAATTAAATAAACATCTGAGGCTACACGACAATCAATTTGGATTTAGACCCAAACTCTCAACTGAAAGCGCCATCTTGTGTCTCAAGCAGTCTATTAAGTACTACACTGATAGGGGAACACCTATATATGCGTGCTTTCTCGATGTCAAAAGCTTTTGACCTGATCTCCTATGAAAGACTGTGGACAAAATTCACGTCTCCGGAATTGGTCAGCATCCTGCGGTATTGGTACGAAAACCAGTTGAATAGTGTGCGGTGGTTGGATCAGTTATCCGAGCCTTACAGGATGAGGTGTGGAGTTCGGCAGGGGGGTTTGACTTCTCCGTTGCTATTCAATTTCTACATTAACGATTTGATTGTCGCCCTGAGCAGTACCCATGTTGGCTGTCATATTGATGACGTATGCATTAACAATATTAGCTACGCGGATGACATGGTGCTGCTCAGTGCGTCCGTCTGCGGTCTGCGAAAACTCTTACAAATATGTGAGGTGTATGTAAATGCTCATGGACTAAAATATAACACTAAGAAAAGCCAATATATGGTTTTCAAAGCGGGAAATAAATATCCTACCAACATACCTCCAATTAAATTGAATGACGTTCCATTAGACAGAGTGAACAATTTTAAATATCTAGGGCATGAAATTACTACAAATCTCCGACAGAGAACGACGGGCTTTATCAGTGAGAGCTAATATGATATCACGCAGGTTTGCACGTTGTTCCACACAGGTAAAAATTACTTTATTTAATGCATATTGTACATCATTCTACACGTGCAGCCTGTGGGAATCGTATACTCGAAAAGTTTACGAAGCCCTTCGAGTCCAATATAATAATTCGTTCAGGTTGCTGATGGGGCTGCCGCGCCTCGGGCATGTTTGCGGAGGCGCGAATCGATGGTTTCAGTGCAATAATGCGTAAGAGAACTGCTTCTATGGTAAGCAGGGTGCGCGCCAGCACCAATATCATCCTGCATATGATAGGGAACAGGGTGGATAGTCCCTACATAAATAAATTGACTACACTAATGTGTCCTTAATTAATTACACAAATAATAATTAATCTTACTCGAATGCTATAATTATGTATTTGTTAAATTTTTATGAAATAGAGTAATTATTAAATTTTGACACTTATTTTTAAACTATAATATTATATTGTTTTTGTGATTATTATTATTTTTAAATGTTATTTTAATCATTTTTAACTGTTTATTTTAATGTTATTAGTAATTTTACATATAATGTTGGTTTCATGTGGTTTTTAAATTGCTGTACCTATTGTTATTATCCTTGAATGAAATTTTATTTTTAAATAGATTTTTTAGTATAATGTAATTAATGTCTCTTGCACTGTATATGGATCTCTGTTATCTGAATAAATAAATAAATTATTATTTTATTATCCAAAGGAACTTCGTTCCTACCTGGTGTCCCACGACACCGCTTCTTTTTATTTTTCTTGTTTTTATCTTTTGACGGTTTGTGTTGTAGTGCTACGCTTTACTATTAGGTTCCTAGTTTCTTCAAATATTATTTATTTTTTTGTTTTGACGAATGTTAGGTTCATAGATATAGTAACGTATAGATCACCAAAGCGTGTGAGCGAGAAGAAAATCTTATACGGCAACATAGCAAGATGGAAGAGGAAAGCAAATCTAATGTCATTGCGACCCAATTGAATGACAGGTATTCTACAGTCTGCAGCTTGAAATTAGCTTCGCGGTTTTTTGATTTATTTGTGTTATAAATCTTGTTTATTATATGATTTTATCTATTAAATACAATGGTTGTTTGTTCCGTGAGTGCCTGTGATGTAAATCATGCAAACAATCCTGATAATTGCACGTTTCATAAGTAAGTTCTCAGGATGTTATCACAACCTAAATGCTTTTATTTTAGGTCATAATTACTGATATTTTCTGTTTCAGTCACAGATTAATTTCAATTTCATTGTTACTGTTTATATTTTACATAGAAATATGTCGCATTGTTACATATTTGCAAGATTTTAGTAGAAATGTTTTTAAGTACATATACACTAGGGCTTGAATTTATCGACAAGGTATATTGTCGATATTTATCCTAAATGTTTAGAACATTTTTTCCTAACACATTAATGGAAAAAATGCAATAAAACTTCTACAGCAGATATTGTCAGTCAAGTCGATTTAGTCAATATAAAAAATATAAGTAGGCTTATGTTGCTAAAAGCTGAGTGTATAATTCCCTTATAAAATGCATAATATCGTTGACTGACGTTGCTGGTGAAATAAATAAAAAAAATTTAATTTTGTTTTAATTTATTATGTCTGTTTTGTTTCATTAGTTGAAGATGATTATTTGAATGGGCGAGTTCGTTAAAGAAACTGATTTGTATTATCATTTTATCGATAGTCAAGTCTAACTCTTAAAACTTACATCACTATCCAACGCACACATTGACAAATCAAAATTGGTGACGCGTTATCGAGCTGTCAGGTGATCTATACGTTATACTATCTATGGTTAGGCTGATTTCTTACTTGATAGATTTATCTACTGGGGCTGAATGGAATTTACTTCAACATTCCTTTTGTTTAACTAAGGTTATTGTGCCTCTTAAGAGTCTGTGGTCACTCGGGAAATATATTTTATTTAAGGTTTCTATGTTGGTGAAGACTTTTGGATAATTACTCAAAATATAATCTATTTGGTTTCTATTCTGTTGATCTGGTGTAGTCCATGTCCATAAATTGTTTTTATTTTTCTTAAAGATTGTGTTGATTATTGTGAATTTGTTTTTAACTCTTTACAAATCAAACGTTTTCGAGATAATTTTAGTGGTAATTGAAAAACAAACCTTCTGCTAGTGTCTCTAAGCGCAGAAGCTGTCTCAGCTGCCAGGTCCAGCACGCCGATGACAGGCTTAGTGACAGTACCCACCAGTCCTTTGCCAACACCCGCTAGGAACCCACCCAGCCCCTCCTGCGTGGCGCCCTCGTAGCTGTGCTTCACCAGAGACGTCATGCCACCTGCGGCATATTAACTGTTTTAGCTAAGCTAGAATGAAATTAGAAATGTATTTCCCTTAAAATTCACTCAAAATGACTTTAGTCTTGAATCAGAATGGTAGCGATTACACCCATTGACCCCCTCTCCAACTCTGCGCTTGCCAGGAAACCATTGACATAGCTACCGATTTACCTATAACAGTTTTATACAACAAAGATGGCAAACAAGCAATCATCCACCTGTTGGTAAGGGACTACCGGAGGTAATAGGTGTTAAGTTTTTTAACCGTTATATAAACAATATTGATACCGAGAATGCCGAGCCCCAGCCCGCGGAAGCCCGCGGCCAGATGTGCTCCAGATGCAGCCGAACGGATCCGACGTCGAGTCTCCTCATGAGCCTCGTCTGCCACCACACGCTCCAGACCATCACCTAGGGACTCTGTGGGACCACGTTACAGTGATTATACATTCCAATCAACAAAAAAAAATAATAACAATTAAGCATACAACATGGCCGGCATGTCGAGCTTATTCACACTAAAATCATTTAGATAAATGTGAAGCGTTCAGTCCTATTACTCGTGTCATTATGAACGTTCGGGAAAGTAAAAGTGCCAGTGCATGAATTTTTACATATACCCACAGTTCAGTGACATTGATTAATTCACTTTTGTGTACAATAAACTTGTTGAAATCATCTGGTTGAAAAACGGAAGCAAAATTAAGGTATTATATAACTCTGTTCAATTTAAATTTTCAGCGTTGCGATTGAACTGATTGGAGGTACTGGGCACAGTAGGATAATGAGATTATTATACAGAAATATTTTATTTATTTATTATTACAAATAGGCAAAAGAATATATAAGCAAAATTCTAGATTTGTTAATTCTTTTGTTAATTTAAAAAGTTACTACTTAGTATTAATATAGACCTTTAACAAATTAATACTTCTAGAGCCTTATTAAACAAGCCACAGCACTAGGGCTGACTCCAAGTGTCCGTACCTGTGACTTTGGCAGCGGAGTTGGAGATACCGTGCGTCACGTTCTTGAGCAGAGCCCCCACGTTGCCCTCGAGCAGCAACCCCGACACACCTTCAGATACGTCCGCCACGAATCCAAGAGGGTTGCCCAGGAAGTCTACTGAACCCAAAATCTTAGCAGCTTGCCATTTCAATTCCTAAAACAATAAAACTTACTTATTTATAATCATGCCATTTCCCTTGCGGGGTAGGCAGAAAGAACAGAGTGCCAAGAGGCTCTATTCTTGCATATATCTCTTGCTTCCTCAACATTCATAATTCTCTTCATACACGCTCGCCGTTTTCGGAGGCTCATGACTCTGCATGACCGATGTGGTCTAGTATTGAAATTGGTGGAGTCATAAGTCTCGGTCTCCCGCTGTACCTATATCCTTCCACTTTCACATGTCTTCTTAACCAGTCGCTTGTCCAGCATCCTTTCCACATGTCCAAACCATCGGAGCATTCCCTTTCGCATCTTTACACCAATATTCTCTTTCATACCTACTCGCTCTCTTACGTCGTCGTTACGAATGCTGACTGACCGTCAGCCTCACTCCACAGATTTTCTGCAGAAATCGCATTTCAACCACATTGATTTTACTTCATGTATATATTTTTTATAACACGTGCCTTCTGGCTGATAGTGGCTGCCGAGAAGTTGTCCCAATGCTCCGTTCACACTATTTCCCGCATTTACTCTTCTCTCTTTTTCAGTGGTGTACCTTCCACCCCGATTGAATCCACAACCAAGATTGTTCTAGCACACCATTGTGTTTTGTTTCTCTAACATCTGTTCTGGCCTCTCCTCACATATAGTAATATTAATACTGAAAACCTTCAACGTATGCGAATTAAATTAACGAATTAAACTAAAACAGATCGACTATAACTTTAATTGTGAAATCTCGGGTTCTTATTGCAAGTCGAGGTAATAAATATTGAGATTTTCTGTCAAAGAAATTCTCAATAGTAGCTCGAAAAGTCAGCAGTGTTTCGCCGTGTCTCGGAGAGAACGTGAGCCGGGCCTGCGCGTGATCTCTCTCCGGTGGTGTTGGAATGCCGTCTCATGGGACTAAGAGAGTGCACTTGTGTTTACGCACTCACTTATGCACTATAATATCTCCTGCGTAGTTGCTTAGTGACCGTTAACATTAGCCGGACATCAGCATCACCAAAATTTTCATGTCTTTTATGGTCTTTAACTAGAATAATCGTCCCTTATGCTGTTAAATATTGTGAAAAAATATGCTTACGATAAGTCAGGAATTAACTTACATCCTTAAAATGTTGCAGCATCTGTCTGCCGAGATAGGACGCGGTGTCAAACACGTGCGCTCGAACGAATGGCTCTAGTTCCACAGCGGCGTCCTCGAACTTGATGAACGTAAGTCCGAGGCGACGCTTCAAAGCGCTCAGCGAGCCCTCCAACTTGTTGGCTGTGCACATCGACAGGCGGATCTGTGGAGAGTAAATAGAGTATAATCAATATTGATATCGACAAGTTTAAATATGCGGGTTATTGGATATATATTATGTGTCCATAATAGCACGCCAGCCATGCTATCGGACTGTGAGAATGAGGGAATACATTACAGCTGTATCAGGGCACTTGCTAGTGCAGTTTCCGCTGGGGCCTATTACCTGGCTGGGGATGACCTTGATGAGCGCGAAATAGTATCTGGTGGCGTGCAGCGCAGTGAGCTCGGCGAGCATGCGGCGCGTCTCGTAGTCCGCCTCGTCGGGCACCTCGCGGGGCTCCTCCCCTAGCCACGCCCCCGCCCACGCCCACACTTGCAGGATCAGCCTGCGAAATACGCGTGACGTTAATATCACACACTAGATTTATTCTACTGCATCATTCGTATATTTAACTGTATATATTCATGTTTTTGAAGTGTCTTTAGAATCGTTGTGATTTAAAACTCGATGAAACGAAAATGCGTCACGATAAAGAAACAAACACATAAAAGTATAGGATTAACAGTCAGTTGCAGACAAGTCCCTTAATTTTATTTTAGCTTTGAATTTTTTTTTTTTTTCACATAAAGTATTATTGATAGTTGATGTGAAACCTCAATCTCCGGCTTGCGTGATCAATACTTAAATCTTATGACCACGGTCTACATAATATTAAGTTTGAAACAGTGATATGCATTCAATATTAAAGTAATATCTTTGTTTTGTTATGTTCACTTGGCATTCTTATGTCAGTTATAAAGTATTTTTGTCATCTACCTCTGAAGTGAATCATATACTTTTGTTACTTATGTTGCTATCAAGTAAGATCTTTTACCAAAGGTGTTCCATTAATTTCTACGGGATCCATTATATCATTGCAGATAACAAAATTTAAATGAATTTTAATACTCCATTAAATTTAATGAATGAGAGGTCATTTTAAGCTTGGTAAAAAATAATAAACCTTACGTTTATCCTAATATTCCTGATACAGTCAATCTGGGTAACTTTGATTCACTCGGGTAACATTGACAGTGTGATTATGAGAATTTATTTTTTATTATAGAATGCAACTGCGGGTAGTGAGGGTGGAGACACAATTATCAAAAGCTTTGATGGGGTCGATCCAACTACGAGGACAAATGGCGACCTTAGAACAAAACCGGAGTCAGATGTTTTATTCAGGTTTACGACAACAAAACATAGAATGTTATTTGACAGCCCGGACCCACCGCTTAACATGCCTTTCGAAGCAAGAAGGAAGTCAGGGATTTACAAATAGAAGTCACTTTGGTTACCTATCTTAAGCCGGCCGAACGAAAGTAGCTTAACCTTGTCGATCATTAAATTACTTTCAGTCATAGAATTCTTCAAATTGTATAGCGCAAAGTAAAAATGTGTAGTATTACGAGCACCATGAAGCATACGGCGTACCTCTCTTCAAGCCTGACGGCGAGCGGGCGCAGCGCCACGACGAGGTGGCGGAAGAAGTACGCCTTGTAGCGCCGCGTGGGCGCCTGCTGCAGCTCCACGGCCGCGTGCAGCGCCGGCACGGCCCCGCGCGCCGGCAGGCACTGCAGCAGCACCGGGCTGGGCGTGCCGAGCAGCTGCATGACAGCGCGTTATTGTAAACGTGTTAGGGGACAGAAGTTACGCACAGGTAGGAAAATATTTGTAACCTGCAGTGATTCATGTAAAGGGATGTAATTGAGAAAAAACTTTTTACTGCGATGGTGGCTAACAGGCTTACGGTTACAGTAGCATATAGACGGTAGCAACACCAGAGGCATAACTCGCCATACGAAGCACAATAGTAGGAGTACCACCATGAACCCATTTATGCTGGGAGTAGCAAAGTTCTACCACTGAAAATTGGGACTCTGACTAGAATTATTATTTAAATTAAATTATACTTTAGTATACAATTGTCTGTTAAAAACTAGTACCTGGATGACCGAGCTTTGCTCGGTATTTTTTTTTGTTTTTGGTAAATCGTGAGATTTTCTCACAAAAGAGAGAACTTGAAAAAAAAGGGAAAAAGAATCGAACTAAAGACATTTGGACTCGAACCGGGGTCTTCTGGTTTTGGGACCGCCCGATTTCCCACCTGAGCTATTATAACCTTGTAGATGGTGGCGAAATTTACCTTCGTATTCCAATAATATTGTAGCACTTTTTTATTGCCTGAAAACCCGGATAAAGCAATGTTTTCTAAAAATGAAACCTTTCATGAAAATTGTTGGAGCCGATTCAGATTATATATATATACAAGAATTGTTTGTTTAAAGATATTAGATTGTTTCTTCAATTAGTTGGGAATTTTTATTTTGGTTACTAAATACAGCATCTTAATTGTTCGCCTCAGCGGTACGCCAGGTCCAGCTGCACGGTGTCCAGGCGCGCGTGCAGCAGCTCGGCCGCGGGCTGGCGCTACCAGCGACACGGACAGTGGCGGCTAGAGAGAAGTGCGGCGCACCTGGTTGTCCCACTGCATGTGCGCGACGGCGAGCGCGAGTGCCAGGCGCGCGGGCGCGAGCGCCAGGTCCAGCTGCACGGTGTCCAGGCGCGCGTGCAGCAGCTCGGCCGCGGGCTGGCGCGCCACCAGCGACACGGACAGCCCGCCCAGCACCACGCGAGCGCCCCACTCACGCCGCCGCGTCGTCGGCGCAGGCCGCTCCTCCTCGTCCGCGCCCTCCACCCAGCCCGACTCCTGCGGCGATGCACGCTCCATAATGTTGCATATTGCCGCCACGAATCGATCAATTAAAGGAGAGTCGATGGTATCATTTCAAGGACACGTCACATTTAGACACGGTTCGTTACATGAGTGAGAAGACAAGAGAGAGAAAATTCAAGAGATTTATTTAAAAAAAAAATAGGCATCATGGTCAAGACAAAGTACTCGTCAGACGAATAAAACGAGTCCAAACTCGATATAATTGCACCGTTTCGTTATAGAGTTCCTATGTCCACCTTCCAGCTCCATCATCAGATCAGCTCCATGTCATCATAATATTGTATTGTCACGCGATATACATATGCGTGTAAAATTTTAGCTCAATCGGAAATCGGGAAGTGGGTCAAATTCAACTTGCAAGATTTGAACGGGACAAGTAAAATAAAAGCGTCGCCACGCTAACAGCCGGATTTACCCTCCCTCGGCATTAGATGTTTCACATCAAAAGTTATTTTGGGGTGCGCTGACGTTCATGCTCGGGGTCACCAGTTTGGGGGGGCAGGGAACAGGGTGTACAGTTCCTCATCCACCATTGAAAAGGGAGGATCCTCCTCTACTGCCCGACGGTTGTTGTCGGATTCTTGTATGTATGTTCAATCGCTCGGATAACTTTAATATCGCGATGTAGGATACGTTAGTTTTTAGTTCGATGGCGAGATAGATGTTGCTACACTATAAAACATTTGAGTTTTTTAAGTAAAGCTCGTGGCTAACACGACTTGAAAGTATCTCAAATCTATTTTAGGACGGAAGTAACGGTTTTAAACGGAAGTAACGTTCCATAAAATAATTTCTCTATTGTTATGGACGTAGTAACGTTATCGATTTACTTAGTCAATTTCGATTGTCAATGTAACGGACTCAATTTCTACCTAAATACTATGTATACGAGCATGTCCCTTATGAATAAAAAACAACGCAAGTCGTTCGCGCCATTTTGTAGTAGCAGTGCCTGTGTCCGAGCGCAATCAGTCAGTAAAAGGATTATTTAAAATGTCGCGGAAGCAACAGCGGTAAATAAATAATTATAAACTTTTGACAAATGTGTGTAGAATGTGCTAAAAGCATTATATTATGTGTTCGTTGTGTATTATTTAAATGCAAACAAAAAATATTTAGAAGACCTCTCGAACCGATTCATATCAGGAATTGTGTCCTAACTAATAAAGCTGTAACAGACACAGCTCTGTTGAGCACACACATTAAGATATTTGAGAAAAAATTACTGTATTAGGCTATACACGTGTCTGAATACAAAACAATTGTTTTTTTTTTGTCTGTTTATTTGTTTGTCTGTTTGTTCGTTCGCGCATCACGCATAAACTACTGAATGGATCATTTTCTTATTTGATAGCTCTTGATTACTTGACTTATAAACTGGTATACATTTTATCCCATTACTATATAGAGAACCTGAGATATAACCCAAAAATGGCTGCGGCGGAGCCGCGGGCAAAAGCTTTTACATAATATAATTCAAAGCGTAGATTAAAACGACGTAATTATATGTAAAATTGTTAATAATTAGTTACATAATAAATTTTATTGTTAGGAACATTCTCAGAATAATAGTTAACTTTCCTAATAAGTGAAATTTTTGACTACTTGACCGTATGTAATACACACAGCTGTAGGGTTAGTTCTGTTCAAGGTTCAAGTCAGTTGCGTGACTAGTTCTTAGTTCAAAGCACCAACTGACGGAACGCGGCTCGCTTTAATCGTTTTTTTTTTTTTTTTTCTTCTAATTTTATGTACTAAAATTCAAAAAAGTTTTACTTCAACCGCGCGTAAAGGTTACTAGCTCTCGTGTAATTTTTGGAGTGTTTTATCCATGACGAATTTCTAGAAATTACATTTTTAACACGTGTATGTAATAAATGTAATAAATAACAATAATTACGGTTAACAATAATGTAATTACGAACAACTGACCGGTGCCTTTAAATCATGTATTCGAATAAGCCGTGTAGGTCCATCTGCGGTGAGCGTGACCTCGAGGCGTCCGGAGCCGGGCCGTAGCGTATGCCACGACACCGCCTGCTCAGCCGGGACCGGCGCTGTACTCGACCGAGACCAACCCGCTCGCCCTGCTGCTGGAAGGCCCAACACCACCCGAGTACCTGCACATAATATTCAAATATTATAGAGTCCCTCTGGCTGCACGCACAGGTTATCGTGCGCGCACGACATACAGACGTACCTGGAGTGAGCGCCATGAGCGAGAGTCCCTCCGGCTGCACGCACAGGTTAGCGTGCGCGCACGACATACAGACGTACCTGGAGTGAGTGCCATGAGCGAGAGTCCCTCCGGCTGCACGCACAGGTTAGCGTGCGCGCACGACATACAGACGTACCTGGAGCGAGTGCCATGAGCGAGAGTCCCTCCGGCTGCACGCACAGGTTAGCGTGCGCGCACGACATACAGACGTACCTGGAGCGAGTGCCATGAGCGAGAGTCCCTCCGGCTGCACGCACAGGTTAGCGTGCGCGCACGACATACAGACGTACCTGGAGTGAGCGCCATGAGCGAGAGTCCCTCCGGCTGCACGCACAGGTTAGCGTGCGCGCACGACATACAGACGTACCTGGAGTGAGTGCCATGAGCGAGAGTCCCTCTGGCTGCACGCACAGGTTAGCGTGCGCGCACGACATACAGACGTACCTGGAGTGAGCGCCATGAGCGAGAGTCCCTCCGGCTGCACGCACAGGTTAGCGTGCGCGCACGACATACAGACGTACCTGGAGTGAGCGCCATGAGCGAGAGTCCCTCCGGCTGCACGCACAGGTTAGCGTGCGCGCACGACATACAGACGTACCTGGAGTGAGCGCCATGAGCGAGAGTCCCTCCGGCTGCACGCACAGGTTAGCGTGCGCGCACGACATACAGACGTACCTGGAGTGAGTGCCATGAGCGAGAGTCCCTCTGGCTGCACGCACAGGTTAGCGTGCGCGCACGACATACAGACGTACCTGGAGTGAGCGCCATGAGCGAGAGTCCCTCCGGCTGCACGCACAGGTTAGCGTGCGCGCACGACATACAGACGTACCTGGAGTGAGCGCCATGAGCGAGAGTCCCTCCGGCTGCACGCACAGGTTAGCGTGCGCGCACGACATACAGACGTACCTGGAGTGAGTGCCATGAGCGAGAGTCCCTCCGGCTGCACGCACAGGTTAGCGTGCGCGCACGACATACAGACGTACCTGGAGCGAGTGCCATGAGCGAGAGTCCCTCCGGCTGCACGCACAGGTTAGCGTGCGCGCACGACATACAGACGTACCTGGAGCGAGTGCCATGAGCGAGAGTCCCTCCGGCTGCACGCACAGGTTAGCGTGCGCGCACGACATACAGACGTACCTGGAGTGAGCGCCATGAGCGAGAGTCCCTCCGGCTGCACGCACAGGTTAGCGTGCGCGCACGACATACAGACGTACCTGGAGTGAGTGCCATGAGCGAGAGTCCCTCTGGCTGCACGCACAGGTTAGCGTGCGCGCACGACATACAGACGTACCTGGAGTGAGCGCCATGAGCGAGAGTCCCTCCGGCTGCACGCACAGGTTAGCGTGCGCGCACGACATACAGACGTACCTGGAGTGAGCGCCATGAGCGAGAGTCCCTCCGGCTGCACGCACAGGTTAGCGTGCGCGCACGACATACAGACGTACCTGGAGTGAGTGCCATGAGCGAGAGTCCCTCTGGCTGCACGCACAGGTTAGCGTGCGCGCACGACATACAGACGTACCTGGAGTGAGCGCCATGAGCGAGAGTCCCTCCGGCTGCACGCACAGGTTAGCGTGCGCGCACGACCTACAGACGTACCTGGAGTGAGCGCCATGAGCGAGAGTCCCTCCGGCTGCACGCACAGGTTAGCGTGCGCGCACGACATACAGACGTACCTGGAGTGAGCGCCATGAGCGAGAGTCCCTCCGGCTGCACGCACAGGTTAGCGTGCGCGCACGACATACAGACGTACCTGGAGTGAGCGCCATGAGCGAGAGTCCCTCCGGCTGCACGCACAGGTTAGCGTGCGCGCACGACATACAGACGTACCTGGAGTGAGCGCCATGAGCGAGAGTCCCTCCGGCTGCACGCACAGGTTAGCGTGCGCGCACGACATGCAGACGTACCTGGAGTGAGCGCCATGAGCGAGAGTCCCTCCGGCTGCACGCACAGGTTAGCGTGCGCGCACGACATACAGACGTACCTGGAGTGAGCGCCATGAGCGAGAGTCCCTCCGGCTGCACGCACAGGTTAGCGTGCGCGCACGACATGCAGACGTACCTGGAGTGAGCGCCATGGGCGAGAGTCCCTCCGGCTGCACGCACAGGTTAGCGTGCGCGCACGACATACAGACGTACCTGGAGTGAGCGCCATGAGCGAGAGTCCCTCCGGCTGCACGCACAGGTTAGCGTGCGCGCACGACATACAGACGTACCTGGAGTGAGCGCCATGAGCGAGAGTCCCTCCGGCTGCACGCACAGGTTAGCGTGCGCGCACGACATACAGACGTACCTGGAGTGAGCGCCATGAGCGAGAGTCCCTCCGGCTGCACGCACAGGTTAGCGTGCGCGCACGACATACAGACGTACCTGGAGTGAGCGCCATGAGCGAGAGTCCCTCCGGCTGCACGCACAGGTTAGCGTGCGCGCACGACATGCAGACGTACCTGGAGTGAGCGCCATGAGCGAGAGTCCCTCCGGCTGCACGCACAGGTTAGCGTGCGCGCACGACATACAGACGTACCTGGAGTGAGCGCCATGAGCGAGAGTCCCTCCGGCTGCACGCACAGGTTAGCGTGCGCGCACGACATGCAGACGTACCTGGAGTGAGCGCCATGAGCGAGAGTCCCTCCGGCTGCACGCACAGGTTAGCGTGCGCGCACGACATACAGACGTACCTGGAGTGAGCGCCATGAGCGAGAGTCCCTCCGGCTGCACGCACAGGTTAGCGTGCGCGCACGACATACAGACGTACCTGGAGTGAGCGCCATGAGCGAGAGTCCCTCCGGCTGCACGCACAGGTTAGCGTGCGCGCACGACATACAGACGTACCTGGAGTGAGCGCCATGAGCGAGAGTCCCTCCGGCTGCACGCACAGGTTAGCGTGCGCGCACGACATACAGACGTACCTGGAGTGAGCGCCATGAGCGAGAGTCCCTTCGGCTGCACGCACAGGTTAGCGTGCGCGCACGACATACAGACGTACCTGGAGTGAGCGCCATGAGCGAGAGTCCCTCCGGCTGCACGCACAGGTTAGCGTGCGCGCACGACATACAGACGTACCTGGAGTGAGCGCCATGAGCGAGAGTCCCTCCGGCTGCACGCACAGGTTAGCGTGCGCGCACGACATACAGACGTACCTGGAGTGAGCGCCATGAGCGAGAGTCCCTCCGGCTGCACGCACAGGTTAGCGTGCGCGCACGACATACAGACGTACCTGGAGTGAGCGCCATGAGCGAGAGTCCCTCCGGCTGCACGCACAGATTAGCGTGCGCGCACGCCATGCGCCCGGGCGGGACCAGGCGCCACGCCTGCGTGGAGGCACGTCGTGGGTCTGCGCGTCTCAGCACCAAGGCTGAAGCCCTGCCTGGTCGCGGGGCTGCGTCTTCTATATCTAAGACCTAAAAAAAATATGAATCAATTACCTAAAGAACTTTGGAAAGGGCTGGTTTTGAAAAGATTGAAGACAGAGTTCAGATATATGTGTAAATAATAACAAAATATGAGCTTGTTTTGAATTAAATATAAGGTGTTCACAGAGCTCATATTGAACTCCGCGTGTTCCGTGATTTATATTTAATTAATGCACTTACGAAGTCTAATTGATTTTTCACCTTCAAACAATAATTATTGTTAAATATTATTGTAATTATAATTACCATAGCATGTGGAGAGAGCGGTGCATCATCAGAGAGCAGGGCGTCTGTGGGCTGTGGGGGTGAGCTGCCTTCGTGGATCAGTTGGTCGTTGGGCCCTCTACGCCATAACTGAGATCTAATTCAAATATACTGTGTTATAATAAGAATGAAAGATTGTGATGTCCAGAAACGTCGCTCTCGATATACTCGTAAATACGAGGGCACGGTCTGATCAATAAAATATGCCACCTTTTTTGAGTATTCGTATTCATTCACTTCACATTCATTCATCATATTCCTATCCTCATTTCAAACTTTGTTGTAATCATTTAAGTATTTACATGGAGCGACTCCTATCTGACCTCCACGACCCAAATAGTGGGACATCTGGCGAGATCACAACTGGATCGAAATCATTTTTATTTAGGATTCTGATAACCTGTTACGACTACCAGGATGTTGAGAGTCAGGACCCACTATTTACCGTGCCTTTCGAAGCACAATGAAGATCATGATTTCACATATACACGACTTATTTTAACACGGGTCTAGGGAATAATCCCATTCACTAAGAATTAGTTAAGATCCAAGTCCGTACCTGTCTCCATACCGCTTCCGTCCAAGTACGACCCTGGTGCTACCAAGTGGTACCTCCAATACCAACACGTTATCGTCTGGGGACGTCGCTGATGACTGTATGCCGCTCTGCGCCAAGTTTTCTCTGCTGTGCATAACCAGTTTTTAAAAGTCAATCCTCTATACTATACCATTCACCATATTATTATGGTGGTGAAATTTATCGAAATGTCATTTAGAATTACTGATCTTGAGTTGGTAAAAAAATTTTAGGATTAGATTGTTTAAGAATATTATTAATATTGATAAAAAAAAATAATAAGAATGATAAAATTATTTTTGTTATTTCAAAGAATAGTTTATAATATTAAAATAATAATAACACAGTGTGAAAATGTGAAATCGAAAATAACAGTCACGAGCAGGATTTGAACCTGCATTTCCTGGATACCGTCCCGATGCTTTGCGAATTCAGTCATCGTGACAATTGCTCCTGACTGCTAATTTCGACGTTAAGTATGAATGTGTTATCACATTTTCACACTTTGTGTTTAATGTATATGGCTAAGCATGTCAAATGCTAAATATATATATAAAAATATCTAAAATTTTAGTAATAAAGTTTAAAACAAGTAGCATGGAGGATGTCTTAATAATTCTGTGGTATACACCATAACTGTCCAAATGGCGACACCAGCCAGAAAAGGGGTTGTTGTGTGTTTCTACAAATTCCTGTTCCTACTATAATTATAAAAACGAGCGAAATATGAATATTCTACAACATAAACTATATTTATTTTTTATTCAATAATAGCGTTTGCCCGCGGCTCCGTCGCAGCTAAAAGCTATTTTTTGGGTTATATCTCAGGTTCCCGATATAGTAGCGGGATAAAATGTATACCAGTTGTTAAGTCTAATCAAGAGCTATCAAACAAAAGAAGTTGCATCAATATCCGTTCAGTACCCATCTATACTAATATTATAAAGAGGTAAAGTTTGTGAGGTTGTAGGGGGTAATATCTGGATCTACTGAACCGATTTAGATTTTTTTATCAATAGAAATCCACGTTATTTGTGAGTGTCTTAGGCTATACAGGGTTATAGCTAATTAACGCAAAACCTTTTAAAAGCGAGTTATAAATATCAAGACTGACAACTTTTGTTCTATGACTTTTACCAAAACGTAATACATCCCAAGAAAAAAACACAATTAGTATTAGCGGGGAGTTCTATCAATTGTTAGCTCTATGTCCCATAAATAACTACGTTTCATTCATTCGATAATGGCGAAGTCGCATTCAGCTGTGTACTACGCAATCGCCCGGCCGAGTTATGTGCAACGCTAGTAGGTACCCCGTAGCCCCCGGCAAATCTCGTAAAGCTGACAAGTACATTATGATAGTTTCACAGATTGAAAAAGTTTATTTTGTGTTTCTTGTTAAGTTTGTGTTGTTTTTAATATTCCTTTATTTTACGCGTACTTAGTGCTTGTGAATACAGCAACATTTTAATGGGCCTTGGAGAAGCTCCTGGGAGTAGTAGATTTAAATCACATTAATGCACATTCTACTTATGCTGATCCCAAATCTGCCTCGAGATGCATGGTTACATTTTGAACGTTATTTTATAAGACCACGGAGGATAAGTTGTTTCATAACTACCTACATTTTTGTAAATAACTCTAAAAAAGACATATTTATGTTCATTTAAGTAGGTAATTCATTATTCTATTAGCGGCGAATCGAAGTGGTAAGTAGATACTTGTTTTATTTTACCAGTGAATTCGAATGAAAGTGGCTAGCTGGAGACTAGCACAATGGCAAAATAGTAGGTTAAGTAGATAAGTTAGGTATTTAGTCGTGTGTAAATTGATGATTGATGTACCTAAGGGTTTTTATTTTTACCCATAAACGGGATTCACGAGAAAACTGGTATGTACCTAGCTTCTTCACTTCCTTTGTAGATCGATAAAATCAAAAATTATGTTGACTATTTACTTACCTAGGTACTTACCTGTTTTATTGGCATAGCACAGGTCTTTTTAAGTACCTGATAATTATTATGAACTAAAACTGTCTATTTGTTGCATAAATTAGAAAGAGTGCAAAAACTTACGACAGCGGTCTGGGATAAGCAGCGCTTTATCACTACAGTATTTAGACAAGTGTTGTAAATAGGTAGGCTATCGCTAGCTGCGGACTCGCAGTCAGCTGATGTCATTGCGGTTTTTTTTATTCGTAAGTAAGGTGATGTAATTTTTATAAAATAATCGTCCGTCTATTTATACCTACTAACATGATGGAGTGTGAATAATGCTAATAATAAAACGTTGTAAAAAGATGTTTTTTTTTTCCTCTAGATCGGTTTTCTGTCATTAGTAAGTACTATCGCTTCTAAAGGTTGTCGAGAGCGTATATTCCCCTAACCGGTAATTTGTAATCAAACATTCAATCGCATCAAAAGATGCGCACGGTTGCATAATGTGATGTGTACCTATCGCGTAGATGTTAGATACGAGTAGGTACGTAGGTACTCATTGGTAAGTATGCAATAAGCACGCGGAAAGACATAGGTAATATGTTTGAAGATAAATAACGGCAAACTATTTTTTTATGTAGGCGTATTTAAAAAGTGGAATCAGTCTATTTACAATAATTGAACTACATAGGTATTAAACACAAAGTGAAAAATGTGAAATCGAAAATAACAGTCAGGAGCAGGATTTGAACCTGCATCTTCTGGATACCGTCCAGATGCTTTACCAATTCAGCAATCCTGACAATTGCTCCTGACTGCTAATTTCGATAACACATTCATACTTAACGTCTTTTGGGTGACGCCTGCACCATCTGTCGGAAGTATTTTCATACATTATACCGACCAGGTAAACTTAATTTTACAATTAAGATTTTACGTAATAATGACGCAAACCCTATAAATATTTATATATATTTTTAGCATTTGACATGCTTAGCACTATAAATTAAACACAAAGTTATTTTCGATTTCACATTTTTCACTTTGTGTTTAATTTATAGTGCTAAGCATGTCAAATGCTAAAAATATATATAAATATACATAGGTATTTATAAAAAAAATCACAAACCTTTTTACAAATTATAGTCTCAAATACAGGTGCTGGGGGTGGCAATGACCATGACGTACAAACCGTTGAAAAAAAATGATCACCAGCACAACACACACACAGTCCACATCTAAAAGTTACAAAATGTAACCCGCACTGGTTTATCAGTCTCTGTCAGTTCCTGGATCCGATGAAGGTGGAATGGATACTTTCCTTCGTTATGTATCACTGTCCATGCGAACCATTGCGACACATTGAAGCGTCGAGCTGCGTCATTGGTACTTGCCGCGGGATAAGCCTCGAAGAAATCCACAATGTTGTTATGGGTAGCGACACTGTGGCTTGGTGTCGGACCACCGGATTCTCTTCTTGGTCTGAATTGACCATAGTCGCGCAAACGCTGAGTTGCGCCTAGCATAGTTCTGTAGCTCGGTGTCGGCACATTCGGGAATAGTCTCGCGAACTCACGGCAAGCTTCAGAAACATTATCACCACACCTAGCATAGACACGCACCATTTCGGTGTAATCAATGTAAGTAAGTATAGCGATATGCCATTGTGAATCGATCGCGTCACAGGAATCACACACACATAAACACGTCACAACCGGCGCACGGGCCGTGAAATTTGCGACTGTCGAAAGTAGTTAAATAATTTTAATTCAAATCTGGTCAAGGAGTCAAGGACGCGCCCTCCCCCCGCCTACGTCCCTGCAACCCATTGGTTTGTAGATACCGACACCTCGCTTGCGTAAATACCTAAGGATATTATCGCGTTATAAACTTTATGAAGAATAGAAGTGTAAATTTGGTATTTTTTTTTGTATGGAAAAAAAAATAATTGAATTAGAAAAAGTCGTAGAACAAAAGTTGTTGGTCTTGATGTACCTGATTCTCCTTTAAGAGGTCTGGCGTTAGTTAGCTATAACCCTGTATACTAACCCGAAAAATGATAAGACTTTTTCGTAGTAGTCAGATTTGCAAAGTAAGTCTGAGAAAAAAGTAATAGATCTAGAAAAAAGTAGTAGAGTAGGTTTATTGGTCATATTATCAACAATTATGAATTATTATCAAAAAATAAGTAAATTTATCGTCTTAAATGTTTAAAAAAAAAGACTTCACTTTTACTGCAAAATTATATGGACGAATGGTTAAAGAGCGATCACGACATACATAGGTATAGAATCGCGACCGTGTCGTAATCTATTGAGTGATATTTCTATTAGACGGTTTTTTTTTAATATTTATCGCCTAAAGAAGTGGGGACGGGTTAGCTAGTTCAGCTATATGAAAAGTATTACTAATTAATCTCGAGTAACAAAGAAGTTGATCTTCCATGCTAAGTCTCCTCCACCACATAATTAATTATAGTAAAGGCACAAGTTACATACCTGGAATTTGTTCCTAAGCCCTTATGTCCTGAGGTACGCCTTAGAGTCCTAAGTGCAAAAATACTTTGCTAATTCTAATAAATGGTTGGTCAAATACATATAGCAAAAAAATATCATGCAATACACGTATCTACATAGAGAGCACAGGACATATTCGGATTGTATATAGAAGTAGTATGTAGTTGATTCGTGTGCTAATGATAATGAGACAGTCGGTATTTGTGGTGCGTGCACGTAACACATGAGGTGAGATGCATGCACGTGTAACGTGCACGCGACGCGCTTATAGAGAGAAGCAATCGCCAGTAGTACCTGTAGGCCAGCACCATGTGCGGCCCGTGGCGACGTGGTACCGAGCGAGTCGCACGTACCTGTGCTGCGAGCGCGCGAAGGCGACGTAGATGAAGTTCTGGTACGTGAGGTGGTGCGTGGCGGGCAGCACGTCCAGCGCCAGCGCCGTGCGCGGCCCGTGGCGACGTGGTACCGAGCGAGTCGCACGTACCTGTGCTGCGAGCGCGCGAAGGCGACGTAGATGAAGTTCTGGTACGTGAGGTGGTGCGTGGCGGGCAGCACGTCCAGCGCCAGCGCCGTGCGCGGCCCGTGGCGACGTGGTACCGAGCGAGTCGCACGTACCTGTGCTGCGAGCGCGCGAAGGCGACGTAGATGAAGTTCTGGTACGTGAGGTGGTGCGTGGCGGGCAGCACGTCCAGCGCCAGCGCCGTGCGCGGCCCGTGGCGACGTGGTACCGAGCGAGTCGCACGTACCTGTGCTGCGAGCGCGCGAAGGCGACGTAGATGAAGTTCTGGTACGTGAGGTGGTGCGTGGCGGGCAGCACGTCCAGCGCCAGCGCCGTGCGCGGCCCGTGGCGACGTGGTACCGAGCGAGTCGCACGTACCTGTGCTGCGAGCGCGCGAAGGCGACGTAGATGAAGTTCTGGTACGTGAGGTGGTGCGTGGCGGGCAGCACGTCCAGCGCCAGCGCCGTGCGCGGCCCGTGGCGACGTGGTACCGAGCGAGTCGCACGTACCTGTGCTGCGAGCGCGCGAAGGCGACGTAGATGAAGTTCTGGTACGTGAGGTGGTGCGTGGCGGGCAGCACGTCCAGCGCCAGCGCCGTGCGCGGCCCGTGGCGACGTGGTACCGAGCGAGTCGCACGTACCTGTGCTGCGAGCGCGCGAAGGCGACGTAGATGAAGTTCTGGTACGTGAGGTGGTGCGTGGCGGGCAGCACGTCCAGCGCCAGCGCCGTGCGCGGCCCGTGGCGACGTGGTACCGAGCGAGTCGCACGTACCTGTGCTGCGAGCGCGCGAAGGCGACGTAGATGAAGTTCTGGTACGTGAGGTGGTGCGTGGCGGGCAGCACGTCCAGCGCCAGCGCCGTGCGCGGCCCGTGGCGACGTGGTACCGAGCGAGTCGCACGTACCTGTGCTGCGAGCGCGCGAAGGCGACGTAGATGAAGTTCTGGTACGTGAGGTGGTGCGTGGCGGGCAGCACGTCCAGCGCCAGCGCCGTGCGCGGCCCGTGGCGACGTGGTACCGAGCGAGTCGCACGTACCTGTGCTGCGAGCGCGCGAAGGCGACGTAGATGAAGTTCTGGTACGTGAGGTGGTGCGTGGCGGGCAGCACGTCCAGCGCCAGCGCCGTGCGCGGCCCGTGGCGACGTGGTACCGAGCGAGTCGCACGTACCTGTGCTGCGAGCGCGCGAAGGCGACGTAGATGAAGTTCTGGTACGTGAGGTGGTGCGTGGCGGGCAGCACGTCCAGCGCCAGCGCCGTGCGCGGCCCGTGGCGACGTGGTACCGAGCGAGTCGCACGTACCTGTGCTGCGAGCGCGCGAAGGCGACGTAGATGAAGTTCTGGTACGTGAGGTGGTGCGTGGCGGGCAGCACGTCCAGCGCCAGCGCCGTGCGCGGCCCGTGGCGACGTGGTACCGAGCGAGTCGCACGTACCTGTGCTGCGAGCGCGCGAAGGCGACGTAGATGAAGTTCTGGTACGTGAGGTGGTGCGTGGCGGGCAGCACGTCCAGCGCCAGCGCCGTGCGCGGCCCGTGGCGACGTGGTACCGAGCGAGTCGCACGTACCTGTGCTGCGAGCGCGCGAAGGCGACGTAGATGAAGTTCTGGTACGTGAGGTGGTGCGTGGCGGGCAGCACGTCCAGCGCCAGCGCCGTGCGCGGCCCGTGGCGACGTGGTACCGAGCGAGTCGCACGTACCTGTGCTGCGAGCGCGCGAAGGCGACGTAGATGAAGTTCTGGTACGTGAGGTGGTGCGTGGCGGGCAGCACGTCCAGCGCCAGCGCCGTGCGCGGCCCGTGGCGACGTGGTACCGAGCGAGTCGCACGTACCTGTGCTGCGAGCGCGCGAAGGCGACGTAGATGAAGTTCTGGTACGTGAGGTGGTGCGTGGCGGGCAGCACGTCCAGCGCCAGCGCCGTGCGCGGCCCGTGGCGACGTGGTACCGAGCGAGTCGCACGTACCTGTGCTGCGAGCGCGCGAAGGCGACGTAGATGAAGTTCTGGTACGTGAGGTGGTGCGTGGCGGGCAGCACGTCCAGCGCCAGCGCCGTGCGCGGCCCGTGGCGACGTGGTACCGAGCGAGTCGCACGTACCTGTGCTGCGAGCGCGCGAAGGCGACGTAGATGAAGTTCTGGTACGTGAGGTGGTGCGTGGCGGGCAGCACGTCCAGCGCCAGCGCCGTGCGCGGCCCGTGGCGACGTGGTACCGAGCGAGTCGCACGTACCTGTGCTGCGAGCGCGCGAAGGCGACGTAGATGAAGTTCTGGTACGTGAGGTGGTGCGTGGCGGGCAGCACGTCCAGCGCCAGCGCCGTGCGCGGCCCGTGGCGACGTGGTACCGAGCGAGTCGCACGTACCTGTGCTGCGAGCGCGCGAAGGCGACGTAGATGAAGTTCTGGTACGTGAGGTGGTGCGTGGCGGGCAGCACGTCCAGCGCCAGCGCCGTGCGCGGCCCGTGGCGACGTGGTACCGAGCGAGTCGCACGTACCTGTGCTGCGAGCGCGCGAAGGCGACGTAGATGAAGTTCTGGTACGTGAGGTGGTGCGTGGCGGGCAGCACGTCCAGCGCCAGCGCCGTGCGCGGCCCGTGGCGACGTGGTACCGAGCGAGTCGCACGTACCTGTGCTGCGAGCGCGCGAAGGCGACGTAGATGAAGTTCTGGTACGTGAGGTGGTGCGTGGCGGGCAGCACGTCCAGCGCCAGCGCCGTGCGCGGCCCGTGGCGACGTGGTACCGAGCGAGTCGCACGTACCTGTGCTGCGAGCGCGCGAAGGCGACGTAGATGAAGTTCTGGTACGTGAGGTGGTGCGTGGCGGGCAGCACGTCCAGCGCCAGCGCCGTGCGCGGCCCGTGGCGACGTGGTACCGAGCGAGTCGCACGTACCTGTGCTGCGAGCGCGCGAAGGCGACGTAGATGAAGTTCTGGTACGTGAGGTGGTGCGTGGCGGGCAGCACGTCCAGCGCCAGCGCCGTGCGCGGCCCGTGGCGACGTGGTACCGAGCGAGTCGCACGTACCTGTGCTGCGAGCGCGCGAAGGCGACGTAGATGAAGTTCTGGTACGTGAGGTGGTGCGTGGCGGGCAGCACGTCCAGCGCCAGCGCCGTGCGCGGCCCGTGGCGACGTGGTACCGAGCGAGTCGCACGTACCTGTGCTGCGAGCGCGCGAAGGCGACGTAGATGAAGTTCTGGTACGTGAGGTGGTGCGTGGCGGGCAGCACGTCCAGCGCCAGCGCCGTGCGCGGCCCGCCCGGCGCACGCAGGGCCAGCGCACGCGCGCCCTCGGGCTCGCCCAGCGCCCAGCGCGCGCGCCCGTGCGCGCCCACTACGCACTCTTCTCCGCACCCCACCTGCGCACCACACGCGCCCGGCGCTCAATACATTTCGGAAATCAACAAACCCCAACCGTCATCCTTGTCCTTGTAGGTCACACATCCTTAATATTTTCAATCAAAATGGTTACAATTGACACTCGATTCCAATTGTAAATTTAATTTAAGAACACATTCGCAAAATTTGTTTCTCATGAACATAAAACTGTAGATTTAATTCATTGACCTACCAACAAATGGACCTCGTGGCCGCGCTCAAGTATCCGAACCAAAAGAGAAACATTCACACACCAGTCTTATTTGTTCAACCAACTTGACTATAATATATATATATATATTAAGCTGCATAAGGTGATCATTTTTATATACCTATTGGTAGAAACTACTAAAGGTAATAAATTGTTGCAAAGGAAACTCAACACTTTTATAATGGCACAACGTTTCAAATTAGAATGTTGTAGTTTGTATGTATTAATATAGACTGTATATTAACCGCAGTCTATTTACTAGAGACACTTCTTTGGTGAAGTTTGTACTAGGCCCGAAATCCATTTTTATTAGGTCAATGATTTAAATCATGGAATTTTTAGGACCTAAATCAAGTCGACTCAGACATATCCAGTTTCAGATAGAGTTTACAACCTAATGTTACAGTTATAAGAAACTAATATTTCTGTGCTCAAATGCGACAGTTTTGTACTTTTTAAAAATAGTAATTAATATGTATTTAGCACATCTATTTGATATTTAAAAATATATAATAATATACATAAATATATATATATTTTGACTCTCTTTGGCAACTGCCACATCTCATTACATCAGAGTAATCTAAATAATCCAGCGTAATGAACTATACTAAACTATAGACTACATCTAATTCTATTGCACAAATTAGCCCTTTCTAAACGTCCAATTCATTTTTATCCATTCTTCAATAAATCTTTATTGGACATCTTCTTCTACAATTCTTGTACAAATGATATAAATTATAAATTAACCAATGTGTACCATGCACATTGTACAATACCTGGTGAAACATTATAGAGACGGGCGAGTAGTTGTCGATGCGCAACGGTGGAGGGGCACACTCCGCGTCTGTCAGTACCACGAACATGGTGGCACCCTGGGACACCACCTCCACCCGAACTAGCTGGTATCCTCCACCCGACTCCCTGGACAAATAACACACCAATTTCTATTTGTTTTGTTCGCACTAATAAAGGGGTGGTTTAAAAGAAAAAAAAAATGGGAAAACCCATTGACCTAATAAAAATGGACTTCAGGTCTAATACAAAATTCACGAAAAAAGTGTCTCTAGTCCACCTATATTAATGTAGGTCCATTATATTAATACATACAAATTTCAATATTCGAATTTGAAACTTTGTTCCATTACAATAGTGTTGAGTTTTCTTTGCAAAGTGACACGCGATTGTATCTCTTTTGGTGTTTTGTATTTATTTTGATTCGGACAATTTTGAGTGTGGACACGAGGTCCATTTGTCGGTAGGTTCATGGAAAAACCTATAAAAACAGTTGAAATTAAAAAATACAGTGTTTGTAATTTTGTATGGGAAGCGCCATTTATGCTTTCTTACTACTTACTTGGTTAACAAACGACAAAATGACAGCTACTGTCATAGTTTCTGATTCATTTGAATTACAAGCAAGTATCATTTGACGCCTTAGACAATGTAGATCGATTAGGATTGATAATCGCTGATGAAATAAATTGTAGGGGATACGAAGTTCACCGGGTCATCTTAACTAGATGACCCGGTGAACTTCGTATCCGTATTCGTAACAATTTTCACTTACTCGACTTAAACAGCATCTACAATGATACAAGTACAGAAAAGCGAACAAAAGAAACATGGCATAATGACGAACTGCACAAAATGATCAAGGTCAATCTCCAGGCGATTAAGCCCACAACTTTCCTAACATGAACGAAGACTAGCGAAGTACCACTCTCTCACAGAAGATTAGCGTGAAACAACGGTAGGCGTTGTACTGTTGTTACGTGTGATGAGTGAGAACGACGGAAGCCTACACCCCCTGTTCATCCCCTCCTTATTATCCTTCATCTACAACTCCTATCCGACGCGCGAGTGATGCCTCTGGTGTTGCTAGCGTCTATAACCTCTAGTAACCAGTAGTAGCTTACCATCAGGTGGAGTTATGTTTCTTTGCCAGCCTTGTAGTATTAAATTTTTTTTGACGTAAATTATGGATTCCTAGTCAGTAATATTTCAGATACCTGCATGCGATGTGCAGTGTTCTGGTGGAGTCCACCCGGAACCCACCCGACCAAGCCGTGAGGGGGGGCGGCGTGGTGCTGGCACTGTGTGCGTGGTTGCCAGCTGGCGAGTTGGGCGCCAGTATCCGCACACACAGCAGCTGTTCTCGCTCCCACCTCGCCCAGTGCCACGGCAGGTAGCACCCTGATACTGCCGAGACATGAGTCGCCATTGCGCCAGGATCATTCTAATAAAAATACATATTAAGGATTTTATAAATGTTTTTGATGTTTACGCGTTAAGTATTTGCGTGTATGCATACTGCGTGTGATATTTTAAAACTACTAAATGATAATATCAGTTTTTACAGTTTGTTTATTTTTAGTATTGTATTTTATTCTTTAAAGAGGTTAATAAACGTGTGGCATCAGATGTGTGTTAGACAAATAAGCCATAAAGTTCAAGAAACCGATAAACATTGTAAAAGAGAGGTTCTTGGATGTCGACCGCGTATTAGACGATGCAAAAGGTGGACCAACGATCTGGTCAAAATTGTAGGGAGCAGTTGAATGCATTTGGCACAACACTATTCGTTTTGGCGCTTTTTTTGGAAAGGGCTATATCTACGAGTCAGTGGCGTGCAGTCCATACAAAGAAAGCACTGCATACCCTGTAATCCCATACATACATGCCCGTCTAATAATAATAATGATAAATAACTAGTTTAAAAAAATATTAATCTACTCTCTAAGTCACGCTCACACTGGCTTCCCGAGTTTATTACGCGATTTACGCGCCATCTATTACTTTTGTTGGCACTAGCTGGTCGTTCGACGTTCGGCGAACACGCAACGCACGCCGCGCAGGTAGCGCTACCGCTCCCCGTGAGCATAAGCAGTATTACGCCGGGCTTATTTTTCATAGAACGCATCTCGTCAAATCTCGTGTAGTACACAGCAAAAGTGTTACTGTGTGCGTGAAAATGTGCGCGCATGTTTGAGTTTTAAAAGCATAGGTTATTATTGCAACTAGCCAAATTGAGAAGCCGTAAAAGCACCGCTTAAATTGTTGATTGCAGAGGGTCGTCGTCGTAGTTTTTACGCCATAATGTTTATATTGTTATTCTTGGCGCAACTGATTGACGGTCAAGATTTAGAAAGTTTATTGTAATAAAATGGAAAATTATACCTGTGCTGGCGAAGTGTATTTATATATGTTTAGTGTTTTATTATGGAATATTATTTAAGTGACCTGTATGTTATCATCAATCACTTATTTAGATATTTATAGTGGTCGCAAATAAACATCATGCTAAGTTAAAGGTGCCTGCGGTAACAAGCCAAATATGTATTTTTTTTTCATTTTGGTCTTGCATACACTCTCTGAAATCTCTGTGCACGACACTGTTAGGAGTGGTCGACAGAAATGCTGGTAAATTATTCAAATATTGTTTATCTGCGACATCCCCAGCCGTTATACGCCATTTTGGTACTGCAGAGACGTTGTTGGTATTTGCGACGAGATCAAAGGCGTTAAAGGATTAGACATGTAACAAATTCTATGGTGCTACTGAGAATTTTCTGTGGCTCTATTTGGTCAAGAAACTCACTATTACGTGGACTCACAATGAATTAAGATTATTGCTGTACTAGGCGTCCATCACTCGCTCAAGGCCCCGAATTAAATGCCTGCTGCTTCGCGTATCACCCACGATACAACCGACAGAGGGCTGCCGCACGCCCACCTGAGCGCTCACACTTGTAGTATTTATTAAAATTTATGTTTACACAATTTAGGGTATTTCAACGATAAAATTTAATAACCGAGAATTCAGAGCTATAACTCAAACATATATGATCATGACAAAATAGCAATTTATAAAAAAATAATCCGAGGAAGTGCTTTAAGTCAAATGTAACAAGGAGATTGGGATGACCGTAAGGTCGGTACGGTAGCTCAGTGGCTTAGATCACTTCCCCGGATTGGAAAGGGACGCGGGTTCGTTTCCCACTCGTACTAAAAATCTCTTTTTCCTCATTCACAAATAATTTGTACTTTAAAATGTAGCTGAGCATGTCAAATGCTAAAAAATATAGATCAAAAATGTTTTATTTTAAACCGACTAGAAAATAACATTTAAAATTATATAAAAGTTAATCAAATAAATTTTATAAACGACAGCTTTGTTGCGGTCGGTGGAGTCAGGAATCTCCGAAACCGGCCAGCGTGTATGAAGAGAATTATGAATGTTGAGGAAGCGAGATATATGTAAGAATAGAGCCTTTTGGCACTTTGTTCTCTTTGCCTACTCCACAAGGGAGATGGCGTGATGATAAGTAAGTAAAATCATCATAGGCGCAACCCTAGCGCATTCGTTGCATGACGCGGTTGTAAGTGGATCATGCGGCAGGCAAAACAATCTCAACTGTATTTCTGTGTTAATAAGGTACATTTCTTCTCACTGCGAACAATTGGTATTATTATTAAGATTTTGTAGGCTATTATAGAGAGATTTTGGATAAGTTTTAACGTAAGTGATGTTTCTGCTCGTAGGACTAGTATCTATTCTGTGGCTGTACCTCGGAACGTAATTTTTAACGGTAAATATACTAATCCTATAAAAAATATATTCCATTTCATTTTATACGACCGTTTATGGAATCTAATAATGGTACACTATATAGCACTTTTTGCACGACTCAGGCATAGTAGAAAGAGTGGGAAGTAGGTTATCTTCATACAAACACACCGAGCGCGGCTTGTATGTGTGCGCCATAGTATTGTACGCACACTAACAAAATCTCGACCTGTTTCTCAGTACGCCAGTCGGGGCTAACGCCGCACAAGGTACGCGCGTCACGGCTTTTCGGCACCGCTAAATAAATGAAAAATGTGTGATAATCGCAGGAGAACTTATTGCTGTGTGTTTGGCTGTCTAAATGTCATATCATGTCGATTTCTCAGTATTGTAGGTATAGTGACTAAGTAATAATCGTAATAATCGTAAGTTAAAATAATCTGTGTTGTGTCGTCTCGGTTCAGGGTTAGTGAGATCGGTTTTACTTAAACAAGTAAAAAATACAACTTTCCGACCTTTGCCAATTTCTAGGCACTGAATTAAAATTTAGCTAAAAGTGACAACCCTGAGTCAGGCAAGTATGGTAGGTAATTATATCGCGGAATTGGCCGGAGATAGCCTACTTCCCCACTCTTTCTACTATGACTCAGGATTGTCGCCATCGCAAATATGCCACTTATCAAACACTCGGGGCCCAGTTACGTAGCGGTGCAGCGGCGACTGACCAGCGTGGTGGCGCAGCACTTCTGCGCGAACTGCAGGTGGTGGCTGGTGTTGTTGTGCAGCTGGTAGCGCGGCGTGAAGGTGGCGATGTTGGTGTGGCGGTAACGGCCCCGCCCCGCGCGCACGCGCACGCCCACCGCGTACACGCGCTCGCCGCCGCCGGGCCCGCCGCCCGCGTCCGGCTCGCCGCGCACCTCCAGCTTCTTCACGCACACGCCCACGCCCAGGCCGAACGGAGAGCACCACTGCAAAGTGACGTTCGTTGTTGAGGTAGGTGCCGAGAGTACCGGTGTACGTGGCGCACCGTGCAGCACCTCGGGCTGGCCGGGCAGCGCGCGGCCCAGGCGCGCGGCGAGCGTGGCGCCGACGTCGGGCTCGGCGAACGAGAACAGCAGCGGCTGCACCATGCGCGCCAGCTCGTGCTCCGCGAACTGCCCCGCCGCCTCGCCCGCGCCGCCCTCCGCGCGGAACACGAGCGGCAGCCCCGTGCGGTTCACCAGCCAGTACGCCGCCGAGATGCACACCTGCGGCCGGGCGAGCTCCGTCAGTGGGCGAGTTCGTCACGTCGGAACGTGTCCGGCACGCGGCACGACCGATTACCTTGATACCGTCAGTTTTCTTGACGGTGACCCGAGCGTTAAGGTAGAGCCTCCTGGAGCGCGAGTCCCTGAGCTTGAGCCGCGCGCTGAAGGAGCCGTTCCCGCTGCCCCCCACCGCCGCGCTGCTGCCTCCCGCGGAGCCGCATACGATTAGCGGGGTGGACCACCCGAACCCTTCTAATTTCACACTGAGCTCCACCCCTTCTTCTACGTTCACCTTTGCAAAGTAACCGATATTCGAATTAGTCTGATAGAGTCCAAGTTTCTACCATACCATACAACAAAGCCTATTACACAACCACATTACACCATCTCAAACCGATAAGTAAAATATTTTATTAAATAATTTCACTGATCAATAGTATTTATAATAAGTCTCCACTTTGGTTTCTATATATCATGAAGTAACAGGCAGCTACCTCGTGGAAGGGCCAGGTGTCGCCAGGCGGCACGGTGCCGCTAGCGGGCCCGGCACGGAACTGCAGCTCCAGCGGCAGCAAGTTCTCCAGCCGCAGCGCCGGCACTAGCGTCAGCGTGTGCCCCGCCATGCCCGGCACGCGATCCGGCGGGAACCGCTCGCGGACTATCACGCAGCAGAATCTGTACGATATTTACCGTAACTTATCTACTGAGTAAAATTTACAAAATGAAGATAAAAGTAACAACAATAAAAAACACCCAAGGATAATGTCTATAAATAATCTGCTCACCTATATATATGATCTGGTGGTGCGGAACAGTGGTAGTGCATAAGCACGCCAGAGTGTTGCGCGTGGCGCCAGTCGATGGGCGTGGCCGCAGGGGGCGGGACGTGCGCAGCCTTGACCAAGGGGCGGGCCCACAGCGCCGACGCGTGCGCACACAGAGGGGCCGCCCACGTGGCGCCCGGGGCCACTTGAGTACAGCGGACTCCGCCACTTGTACTCCTCCATTCTGCTCAACATATTTCAGCATGTCGTCAACTGTTATGATTCTCTCTAACTGAGATAATGTTATGTTATTTCGAAAAACACAGGTTTTAAAACATTTTAGCAACAAATTATAATTTGTGAATAAAGAAAAAGAGTATTTTAGTACAAGCGGTAATCGAACCTGCGTCCTTTCCTATCCGGGGAAGTGCTCTTATCCACTGAGCTACCGTACTATTTGTTAGAAATACCCAATCTCCTTACCACATTTGTCTTAACGACCAACGACGCAGGTCGATTCCCGCTCGTATTAAAATAGTCTTTTTCCTTATTTTTTCCTTTATAATTTGTACTTTAAGAGTAGCTGAGCATGTCAAGTGCTAAAATATCAAAATGTATAAAAAAAATTGTAGAAACAGTTTGGGCGAGTTAACAGTAATTTATTCAAATAATATTTGAACTGAACTGTTCAATGAATTCACTAAATATTTTACTTTTATTTGGTTGTATTTCTTATCAACATCGACAACGATCTTGACAATGTACTCTTATAATTAAAAGAGGATTATGAGAATCAGAAGTAGCTACAAAACAAAATATATAGCCACTCTAAAAATTATGAGAACTGCGTAATGACCCTAATTTGATCAACTATGGTAAGTATAGATAATAACTGGGCTACTAATTAGATACTGGTGTATGAGACAAACTAAGATGGACTACGTTGATATACTACGGTATAACACCACCTACAACGACCGTGACTAGCTAGGACGAACTGACGAGCGCTGTCACTAACGTGGGCACGCGTGGTGCAGCAGTACGCACGCCAGGGGCGGGGCGGGTCCGCAGTAGGCAGGGGCGGTGCCGCAGTTGGCAGGGACGGGGCCGCAGTTGGCAGGGGCGGGACCACAGTTGGCAGAGGCCACGCGCAGAGGACGGGGCCGCACCAGCGCCGCACACGCCGCGCGCACGTGCGCCCACGGCCAGCCTTCGGCACGGACACGTTAGTCAGCCCTACGTCTGCCAACTGCGGCTCCCGGCTCCCTCTACGCTATCTACGTTATCTGTTTGGTACATCGTCCAAGTATGGCTCGGCTAGCAAGATACTGTTGATAGTGTTGAGAGGTCGTCGAACTAATGTTTAACAATGTACTTATTCCTACCTGAAAGATTCTAAGCTTTTTTTGCTTTTTGAAATATATATATATAGGCCTTGTAAGTATAAGTAGTACTTGTAAGTATCTTTTTTCATACGGAAGTAACGCTCAATAAAAATTATCGATTTATTTAGTCGATTGTCAATGTAACAGACTCAATTTCTAACGAAATGTTTATACTGTATATACAAGCCTGGGACGTAAATTCGCGCCATTTTATAGTAGCATTGTCAGCGTGCGAGCGCAGTCAGTCAGTAAAGATATTTGCGAAAATGTCGTGGAAGCAACAACGGTAAACAAAAGTAAATTTATTTCTTTCAATGTGGTAAAAGCGTTATATTATGTGTTTGTTATGTATTATTTAAATATTTATATATATTTTTAGCATTTGACATGCTTAGCACTATACATTAAACACAAAGTGAAAAATGTGAAATCGAAAATAACAGTCAGGAGCAGGATTTGAACCTGCATCTTCTGGATACCGTCCAGATGCTTTACCAATTCAGCCATCCTGACAATTGCTCCTGACTGCTAATTTCGATAACACATCATACTTAACGTCTTTGGGTGACGCCTGCGCCATCTGTCGGACGTATTTTCATACATTATACCGACTAGGTAAACTTAATTTTACAATTAAGATTTTTACCTAATAATGACGCAAACCCTATAAATATTTATATATATTTTTAGCATTTGACATGCTTAGCACTATACATTAAACACAAAGTGAAAAATGTGAAATCGAAAATAACAGTCAGGAGCAGGATTTGAACCTGCATCTTCTGGATACCGTCCAGATGCTTTACCAATTCAGCCATCCTGACAATTGCTCCTGACTGCTAATTTCGATAACACATCATACTTAACGTCTTTGGGTGACGCCTGCGCCATCTGTCGGACGTATTTTCATACATTATACCGACTAGGTAAACTTAATTTTACAATTAAGATTTTTACCTAATAATGACGCAAACCCTATAAATATTTATATATATTTTTAGCATTTGACATGCTTAGCACTATACATTAAACACAAAGTGAAAAATGTGAAATCGAAAATAACAGTCAGGAGCAGGATTTGAAACTGCATCTTCTGGATACCGTCCAGATGCTTTACCAATTCAGCCATCCTGACAATTGCTCCTGACTGCTAATTTCGATAACACATCATACTTAACGTCTTTGGGTGACGCCTGCGCCATCTGTCGGACGTATTTTCATACATTATACCGACTAGGTAAACTTAATTTTACAATTAAGATTTTTACCTAATAATGACGCAAACCCTATAAATATTTATATATGGGGCGTCACCCAAAGACGTTAAGTATGATGTGTTATCGAAATTAGCAGTCAGGAGCAATTGTCAGGATGGCTGAATTGGTAAAGCATCTGGACGGTATCCAGAAGATGCAGGTTCAAATCCTGCTCCTGACTGTTATTTTCGATTTCACATTTTTCACTTTGTGTTTAATGTATAGTGCTAAGCATGTCAAATGCTAAAAATTATATAAATATTTATAGGGTTTGCGTCATTATTAGGTAAAAATCTTAATTGTAAAATTAAGTTTACCTAGTCGGTATAATGTATGAAAATACGTCCGACAGATGGCGCAGGCGTCACCCAAAGACGTTAAGTATGATGTGTTATCGAAATTAGCAGTCAGGAGCAATTGTCAGGATGGCTGAATTGGTAAAGCATCTGGACGGTATCCAGAAGATGCAGGTTCAAATCCTGCTCCTGACTGTTATTTTCGATTTCACATTTTTCACTTTGTGTTTAATGTATTATTTAAATGCAAACAGAAAATATTTTGAAGACCCAAGTCGGTTAATTTAAAAATATATAATGCGTAGTGTAAATTGAAATGACGTAATTGCAAATAAAATTGTTAATAAATACCTAACAACGTTTTCAGTATAATATTTTCCCATTTTATGTAAAGCCTTTCTTCAAAATAAGTTCCATTTTTGACTACTCGACTGTATGTAATACACACAGTGTGGGGTCAGTTCTGTTCAAAGTTCAAGTCTAGTTTGTAGTTCAAAGCACCGATCGACGAAATGCGACTCGCTTTGATGGCGGTCGCTATGATCAATTATTGCAACAAATGTGGCTTTTATGTAGTGTGTTGTGTGTTGATAAAATCTAGTGATTGGTAATATGATCCTACTGGTAGTATAAGAGTTCTAAGTGCGAAATTCCATTTATTTTAAGTTAATCTTTTTAGTAATATCTACCACAAAAAGTTTTACTTCAACCGCGCTTAAAGGTTACACACACTCATTTATTTTTTGATTCTTTTTATAGTACTATTGATATATTATTCCTAAAGTGGATTTACAGAATACCAATAATCAACCCAGTTTTTCAATTACATTCCACGAACTAATAAATGAAGCCGCAAGTAACATAAATGTACTGTACGTATGATCAAGGGTTATGGGGCAAAGGATAAGAATCAACTTATAGGGGTCAGTGTTGCACGAACACATGTAACTTAAGGAAGTGTCTCAAGGGCTAAACCATATTGATCACTGCCGAGTAGCCTACATAATGACGAAAGAGAATGAGAAGAAGTCTGGTCATGATCCACCACGCTGACTCAATGAGGGTTGATGGATTTCACATGCCCATTAGAAAAATATCAGGCGGCTGTGATCAAATATACACACATATTTCCTTGCATACCAGAGTTTAAACGAAGATATATTATGAATCAGTAGAAAGTTACCAAGGTGTGGCGCCTGGTCGAGCCGGACCTCGACCGGGTGCGGCAGCTTGTTGACCAGCTGCAGCGCCGACCGCACGGTCACCAGCTTGCGCGCCGAGCCCTCCAGCGACACTTCGTACACGATGCGTGCTTCAGCCCCGGTTTTCTGGCAAAACGGTATATGCATACAATAAACCGATATAAATATCTCTGTGCACTAAAATATTGAAAACGAACGCGGTCTTAATTGAGAAGATATGGCAAAAAACTCACGAGTATAAAAAATGCGTACGTACACGCATTTTGCGTAATGGAATAATAAAAATTCGTGAGGAACGCTGGTCGATAAGATAAAATGCGGTCCACAGGAATGCAGTTACCTCCGGTACTCCTTACTCGTACCTGGTCTTCCCGATGAGTTGGTGGACGGCAAGCAGTCTGTCTGATATGGCGTTCGAACCGTCACACAACGTAATGTCCTCATCAATAATTATTGTAGCAGTTTTGCAAGCGAGCGTTCAATGACGAAGGCGTGACGCATGCGAGCGTAACAAGAGAAGTGTTTTCGTCTACATGGCACTTGCGCGTTCCACTAATTACACGCGATTGTAATAGTCACCGATATAAACTTGTAGTGCCTTCTAGTGGGTTTCTTAAGGACTTTCGTTAGCCCTTTGACTTGCAGCAATTTTTGCTTGCAATTTCCGTAGATACACACTATAATCTATCGACCAGCGAGGGATTAGAAAAATAATAAAACATATTCATATAAACTCTTAATTTAATACATGTAGTTTTTAAAAGGTTTCATCGAGTCTCGTAATCATCTTTAACAGAGAACGCGACAAAAAGATCTGTTTTAGAAAATGGATACTGTTAGTCAATAGAAAATAAATACTAACGGCATGCGTAAGATTTCTAAAGTAAACTCCAACGCGGTCAACACAGACAGGATCAGGCGGACTCCACCCATCCAGGCGCAGCGCGATCTGGTGTAAGGCAGCGGCCTGCCCGGCGCCGGCGGCAGTCGTGGCGGCCACGGCCCGGCCCCGGCGCCGGCCCCGCCGCGTGCCGAACGAGAACGGTTCCGTGTCGTCGGCGCGCACGATCACCCACGAGTCGTCCGGCCCCGACCAATTCTGCTGCTCGTTTAGACTGTAGTGTAATTTTATTAAATGTAGGTATTACCAATATGGTATTTACGGTAAAATCTTATGAGAAATATTTCACTGAACAGGTGGCGGAGTTGTTTAGATACCGACCTCCCACCCGAGTGTTGTGGGTTCGATTCCCACAAAGGACAACTTTTTGTGTGATCCACAAATGGTTCTTCTGAGTGTACTTTGTGTCCGTGAAATTGTATGTTTGTAAAATCTCCGGCGATACAAAGATGATTCCTAAAAAAATAATGTTCAGCGTAGCAACTGAAATCCTTGCTAATATTATAAATGCGAAAGTAAGTTTTTTGGGACAGCTATTCTTACACAGAGATAATTAATATGCCCTAGTGATGTTTATATTTTGAAGGTCATAATCTATTCCGTGTCTGTGTGCCTGGTACGCAACGGAGATGTCTGTGTAGATTCTATAAAACAAAGTAAATCAATATACGTCAGTGGACAATAGAACAATGTGACTCACACGTCGCAGGTGGTGACGACGGTGGTGAACCACAGCTTGTGGCCGGTGTGGTTCCGCAGCGCGTACGGCACGAAGGGCGAGCGGCGGCGGTGGCCGGCCGGGCTGCCCTTGGGCGACTGCTCCTGGCCGCCCGGGCACTTCGCGACAGACGACATTCGAATATTATACCATGTGATACACATTATAATAATAATATAGTCATATTGTTTCTCTGATCATTTTTTGACGGATACTGGCAGTAATCAGTTAAATTGACCAAAAGTATATAATGAGGTGATGATGTATACTTGGTAGTGTAACGTTGTAAACGTTTACTCCAATTTAAATAAAATCGAATATTATCTACATTACTAAAAACGTGATATTTAATATATTAGGTGATCATTCCTACACGTAGCTGACTGTACCAATGCAAAATAAATGATTCTTTATGGTTTATAAAAAGCATGTTTTCGACCGCATATACATCGCCATCTACCATACGAGTATCAATCACACATCGCACTACAACAAAAAAGTTAATATAAGTAGCATGGTACCTGCGGTGCGTAATAATCGGCTGTCCAGTTAGCTCGGACAAGTTGGTAGAGTTCTATGAGCGATGACGTCACGTTGGTGTTGAGCACTTCCGCCGAAGCCACCTCCACCTGCACGCGCCCCAGAGACAGCTCACTCGTCAGCGTGTATTCCCACGACGTCTCGAACCTAAGTAAGTTCACGATACCTTCAGTAATTATTGAAGCTGGGGTATGTCGCGATACCGAGTGGAAGTTACGCGTGACGTAGGCACCTCCAGGGCTCGACGACGGGCTCCCAGCCGGAGAGCGTCCTGTTGTAGTAGTCCACGGCCAGCTGCCCCCCCAGCCGCCCGCCCCCCGCGCCGCCGCCCCGCCCGCCCGCCGCCTCCGGCGACACCACCAGCACCGGGTCCGCGAACGACTCCTCCACGGAGCGCAGGTCCTGCCAGGTGCGCATCATTGTAGCCATACTCTGATCTATGTCTTAAGTAACAACGACATCTAACGGAGACAATCACAGTAAATAGAGACTGTTTTCTATTTATAATTTGATTGATTCATTCAAGGGTATAATAGAATTATTATAAAACTCACCTGCTCAACTTGAAGTTCGCTGAGAGAAACTTCTAGCAAAGGCACGTCAGAGTCCAGGCAATCGTCGATCACGCACAGAGTAATACAGTCTGCTGCAACCTATAAGGTACAATTCAGAAAATTACTTTCAGGAGTTAACCGGTCACCGGCTACTATGTGGAATTTAGTAAGTGTTGATTGAGCAACAAATATTACTTTCCACGGAGAGAGAGCCATTAGAGCTAAAAGTTAAATTCTAAGAAATATTTTAGGAGATGAAGGTCGTCTCAATAGGTTTGTATTGTCAGATCCTGTGTCGTTTGTTTGTTGGTCGCACAAAGATTGTAATATGAACTAAGTAGCGATTAGATTCTTATTAGACTCATAATGCTATTAACGAGCTTACTAGCATGGACTGGTTCAATCAGAAAAATATCAGTTTTTCAAAAGTTCACTGTGAAACAAGGGTACGTATTCCTGTATGTGCATATATTAGTCCTATCCCACTTGGAAATGGCGACGCGCGAGTCGCCTCTGGTGTTGCTAGCGTCTCTAGACTACGGTGACCACTTGTCATCCGTTGGTCCGTATGCTTGTCACCCGTGTAGTATATAATAGAAATGAATTGGACCATTATAGGAGTTATTTGATATATTTTTTCATTTCATATCTGTTCAATGAAATAGTGAGCACCGGCTTGACAATACTCGACTATACCGATATAGTCGAGTCCATGAGCGACGGTTACAACTTACCATCAAGTGGGCCGTGGCTCGTCTGCCATCAAACACAATAAAAAAGTGAGTCTACTAGTAGCTATACAATACCAAAACTGATTTATTTTATAATTTTAAGAAAGCGTTTAGGTGTTCTCATCTTCTTTACTATTATAAAGTTGTAACAGAGCTGTGTGCCGTACATTTAATATATTTGAGAAAAAATTATTTTATTTACGCTATATAGGCGTGTCTAAGCACAAAACGATTTTTTTAGATTTTTTGTCTGTTTTTCTGTTTGTTTGTTCGCGCATTACGCAAAAGCTACTGAACAGATTTTGATGCAACTTTATTTATTTGGTAGCTCTTGATTAGACTTCAAAATTGGCATACATTTTATCTCGTTTCTATATTGGGGACCTGAGATGTGGTCTAAAAACTAACTTTTGGCTGCGGCGGAGCCGCGGGCAAAGGCTAGTATGATATATTTGTACTTAGGTATTTCTATATACAAAATGTTGTAACGTTACAATAGCAATCAGGTCATAAATTCATTAGTTGTTAATATTGATCGCGTCACCTGCACAGCCTTCAGCGGCCACACGGCGCTGCCGGCGGGCGCGGGCGGGGCCGGCGCGGGCGCGTGCGGGGGGGGCCAGCCGCTACGTGCACGCGTCTGCACGCAGTTGGCGGGCGCGTCCGCCGCCTCACCCGCCGCCGACTTGCCTGCGCACGCGCCTCATGTACCGGTGTACCGACATTGACTCTTTGTGAATCTTTGTATCGACCACAGATTACCTCCTAATGGATACATGCTGAGCTGTCGACGCGCATAACGCATATGTGTTCTACGTCATACATAAAACTATTCCAGCATTCATATCACATCATTGATTTATGACCAGGATTTTCAATCAAATATAACGACTGGAATTAACTCCGTACGATTGTCTCTGAATATGCAATAGGCAAAGAGTATAAATAAACGCATCTCTTATAATACTGAAAACATGTATGAATTTTAAACTACATAATCACATTTTTCGCCTTGCTTCGGTAGGTTATTATACATCAATCTATTAAACATAAATCTTGCTCATGCAATGGGGTAGCGACATTAAATTATTACTCTCTGTAAGCAATGGGGCGGTGATATTATCCTGTTGGCCTATGAAAGGAATTAAGTGGTCAGCTATACGTGTATACTCATACATGATTCCAAAGTGGAAGATGCGCAATTTTACTCTTGATATAACTTCTATGCATCCATCCATAAGCCTTTCAACGTCCACTGCTAGACATAGGCCTCCCCAAGAGAACGCCACAACGAGCGGCCCTGCGTCGACCGCATCCAACGCCCCCCGCGGCTTTGACCAGATCATCAGTCCCATTTTTTGTTGCGTACTCATTATGAGGGATAATGCCGTAATCGCCACGCTTGGCAGGCGGGTTGGCGATCGCAGTGGATGTTGTTAATACTCGAGGGAGTGCTGCTGCCCACTCCCACGGCATTCCCTCAGTCGGCTCTTACGACTCCCGTGGATAGAGAGGGGTGGGATAATTCTAGAGCCGGCTCCACACGGCAAAAATAACTTCTTTACTGGGGGCCTTATATGAAAATCGATTCTTAAGTAATCAACTCTTAAACATATTTGTGACTCCATCCGTACAGTAACTGTCATTAATAAATCGATCAACCAACTTATTGGGACGCACTACTGAACATGTCTAATGTGCGCCACTCCATGCACTTTAGCGCATTCCACATAACTCCAGCCATAATTTGTTTTACCGTTTAACCTTTTCTGATTCACGCTAACGCACTTACGATTTATGTTTTATGACACCAGCCCCCTGAGGCAGAATGTCATATTTCACGTGTCGACCGTATAGAGATCACTGTGATTGGTTGAGAAACCGACGCGTGATGTCACAATAATCCGTTGGCCAATCATGGTGATCGTACAAGCGAGACAATACGATCGACATGTGAGATATGAGATTCTGCCTAACCCCCAGAACTGGCAACGAGTTAACCAGGTTCAAAAAGAAAATATATTAATGGTGATCAAAATTAAATATTAATAAAATTTACCAGATAAAGCGGCTCTCGCTTGCACCGGCAACGATTGTAGCATCGCTGCAAACATCCGCATATCGTGATACGACAGTCTCAGATTCAACGTGCTCATCGCCACCTATACACAATTCAACAATATTAAAAACCCATAATAAACTGCCTATGTGGTGCAGCTGTAGTGTGAGCGACTGCTGATCATGAGGTCTCGGGTTCGATCCCCGGGTCGAACAATATTATTGAGCTTTTTCGTAAAAAGAAAAATTCTCAGTAGCACCCCGCAGTTCAGAAAAGTGCCCGGTAGACGGCAATAGGCTCGGCTCGGCAATATTACGTGGGACTTAAACATACCTCACTTCCTCGACATTCATAATTTTCTTCATATAGGTACGCTCGCTAGTTTCGGAGACTCCACCAACAGCAACAAAGCTGTCGTAATAAAACTTAAAAAAAATATTTTTCTAGCAGCTTCTATTTGATTACTTTTTATATCATTTTAAATGATATTTTCAAGTCGGATTATTTTTTTATAAAAAATTGATTTTTTTTTGTTTATCATATCGGTTGTATCGTGGGCGATAAGCGAAGCGGTAGGCATTTATCTCGGGGCCTCAGAGCGAGTGAAGTACGCCTGCCGTGGGTGTGTAATACACCTCTGCCTACCCCTTCGGGGAATACAGGCGTGATGCTATGTTTTTATTAAGCACCTATAGCAGTGATAGCCTAGCGGTAAAACCAGGGTCTGCAAAGAGAATGGTATCAAGTTCGATGCCTAGTCCAAGTCAGACCTTGTAGTGCACACACCTCTGACTTTTCGAGATTTTCAGAAATTATGTGTGTATAAGCAATAATTATAATAACTACTCGGTGAAGGAAAACATCGTGAGGAAACCTGCATGCCAGAGAGATTTTCTCGACGACTTGTGAAATCTGCCAAACCGCATTCCGCGTGGCAGACTAATATGGCCTAATCCCTTTCACCATGAGAGGAGAGCCGTGCCCAATAGAGGGACAGATAAAGCACCAGCTAAAATCTACAAGGCGCATAGGCATCAACCCATCCATAATTGACAGTAAATAATCTGAAGGTCTACTCACGTGTAGTACACCATCAGCATCGATGGCCACGTGCACAGCAGCTGGGTCCACTATGGAGAGTGCCGTCTCCTCCTCCAACCCGAGCACGCACGAGAACACCTCCAACTCGTTCAGTTCACATGACACCGGCTTCTGTGCGTCCGCGTCACGGTATGTTATGACCGTTGTACTCTGCAACCGGACACATTTCATTATAGACCATTCGATAATAGATTTTTTTCTATCGTTAAATCGCGGCGGTCGCTTTAAGACCTGCCTAATGGCAATGACTTTGTAACAAGAGCATATCGAAGCAACTGGCTACTGTGAAGATCGTCCACCACCAATATAGCTTTCATAAACTTATCAGTTATAATTTTTTTTTTTCATTAACGTTTGATATAGCTTCCAACCATCCATCCATCAACCTTTCAAAGTCCACTGCTGGGCATAGGCCTCTCCAACAGAATGCCACAACGAGCGGTCCCGTCATAGGGGAAGATGCCATAATTGCCACGCTTGGCAGGCGGGTTGGCGATCGCAGTGGATGTTGTTAATACTCGAGGGAGTGCTGCTGCCCACTCCCTCGGTAATCCCTCAGTCGGCTCTTACGACTCCCGTGGGTAGAGACGGGTGGGAATTCTAAAGCCGGCCACACACGGCCAGATATAGGTATATTTAATATCATACTAATACTTTTAGGAACTGATCAAATATAAAAAAACATTTAAGCTCACAGCTAGCTATTTATATGACGAGTAGAGCGATCGGAAGTCAGATGCAACTTCCGATTGCTGTAGGTACGGGGCACACGACAGACTACATTAGTAGGGACAGAGGCTGACCCGGAGTATGACGGCGTTGGTGTCCCACACGGAGGGCTCCTCCACGAGCACGAGCTGCGAGTCGGTCACGTTGAGCTTGAGCTCCACGCCGGCGGGCGCGGCCCGGGCCGGCGCGGCCGGCGCGGCCGCCGCTAGCGCCTCCTCGCTGCACACATGACACTCACTCTGACAAACACATCCACTGTCCACCAGACTGTGCTACTATTAGATAATGACAAGAAATCGAAAATAACAAGTCACGATCAGGATTTGAACCTGCATCTCCTGGAATACCGTCCCAGATGCTTTGCCGATTCAGCCATCGTGACAATTGCTCGGGACTGCGAATTTCGATAACCCATTCCTTCTTAATGTCTTGGGTGACGCCTGCCCCATCTGTCGGAAGTTTTTGCATACTTTATTCCGACAAGGTAAGCTTAATTTTACAATGTTAAGATTCATATCAAAAAATGACGCAGCCCTATAAATATGGTGTCCACGATCTAAAATGGAACAATAACGGGTCGAAGTTAATTTTATGGACAAGTTTGCAGCAAGCGTGCTCATTATAATTACTGACAGGTGCGCCTGGTCGGGGTCAGCGGACGGTGGCGGCGGCTGCATGATGAACTGTCCGGCCGCCTCCCACCAGTCCAGGATCGCCATCAACCGCATGTTGTTCACCAGAATCGTGTAAGCAGACGAGTCACGACGCATCCTGCGACAGATCATTTCAGTAGCCAACGCGCCAAAGAGACGTTTGCTTTTCGAAATGTGGCATTTTAGAAGTCTTTTAAAAGGCTGTGAGGTATATTCCCACGGGTTGCTAAATAGTTACCTGGCGTGCACCTCGGCCTGCACGCTGTGGCGCTGCTCGGGCATGGGCTGCACGATGTGGCTGAACACGTTGCCACGGCGGTTGGCGGGCTCGCGGGCGTACCGCGTGTCGCTCACTAGGATCTCCTGCAATAATGACAGTATTTATAATTTCTTTCTTAATTTCATTAGCACATAGACAACGGTGACATGTTATTAAAGACAATCCCTACCAGTATGGAATTTCCAGACTCAGATATCCATTTGCGGATTACACAACTTTTGTGAAAATTAAACTCGTACTTTGCAGTATTATACCTGCGAGACCAGGTCGATGTCCTGCCCCAGATCGGAGTAAGTCTCGATGTGCAGTCGTGACTTGATGAAATTTATGCAGGCCAGCGACGACACGCCGTGCTCCGGCTCCAGCCTCACTGTCACGTCGTGCAGATCCAGCCGCAGCGAGCTGGTTGTCCACACCTCAATACAAACACATATTGCCAGTAATGATTTAGTTTTTAAGTGTTTCATGTGCTAGTATTTACTGTAATGTAGAAATTCAAGGATAGACAAAACAAAAATAATCACAAAATACTAAATACATAGCGCCTGACGTGTAGATATACAACGTAATTCTGCGCGATACTATTCTTTTGCTTTTTATCGTTGAATTGTCTTATTTTGACGCCGTTCATTTGTATGGGGAAGTTTTACAATGGCTCGAACTTTGCGCAGGATCAAAGACTCAAATAGCTTTCTGTTGGTATACAGTGGAATCCGTTTATAATGACATCGCGGGGTAATAACAAATACGTCATACTAAGCGGACGTCATACAAAGCATTATTGCAACTTCAATCCTAAATGCTTTACGACGAGGTTAACACGTCATTTTTTTCACAAATCACTAACGAACAAGGCGTGACCTTCAACTATCAATTACCCACTGAGACTCAAATCAAAAAAGCTATGCACGCGCCATACGTCGTCGGGTATCACGTGACTCTCCCGAACACTGCCGAAGGTGTTAGGAATCATGTCGGTCACTATAACTGGACGCAATTTATTAAAAACTAGCCTTTGCTTGCGGCTTCGCCGCAACCAGAAAGCTGGTTTTTAGATCTCTGGTTCCCGATATAGTAGCGGGATAAAATGTATACCAGTTGTTAAGTCTAATCTAGATCTATCAAATAAAAAACTAGACGTCGTGGGACGTCTACCAGACGTGAAACATCGAAATTATTTTGTAGAAATAAAATTATCATAACTTGACAAAGGAGTACTTTGTTGTACAAGACGAATCAAACGAGTATAAACTCCGCATTAGATGTTTCACATCACTCAAAAAGTTGCATCAAAATCCGTTCAGTAGTTTTTGCGTGATGCGCGAACAATGAAACAGACAAAAAATCGAAAAAAAAATGTTTTGTGTTCAGACACGTCTTTATAGCCTAATACAGTATTTTTTTCTCAAATATCTTAAATGTACAGACATAGCTATGTTACAGTTTTATAATAGTATAGATGAGTCACAATAAGCGACATGTCACTATAAGCGAAGTCATTATATCCGATTTAGTTATAAAGAATTTTATATGAAAACCAAACTTCGCTGTGTAATTACGTCATAATAAGCGGTTGGTCAGTCATAATAAACGGATTCTACTGTACATTAAACACAAAGTGAAAAGCATGTCAAATGCTAAAAATATATATAAAAATATCTAAATAAAGGATTCTACTGTATTTTATAATTTTATTATTGTGTGTTAAGTTACCGTAATAGTTCTCAAAATCAATATCAAACCCTATGCTAAGTTCTCTAAATCAGTTTAGCCTTACTGAACAGCTTCACTTTCACTGTGAGGGAGGGCCGTGCTAAGCAGTGGAAATCGAATGGGCTATAATGTGGCGATTGCAATCGCCACTTTGTTATTGCGGTTGCACTCGCCTCAGGCGCTCGTGTTAATTATTTTAATTATTAGTGTATTATTGCCGATTTTAAGTGCTACTTAATAGGCCTACGAAATAAAGATATTTTTGAATTTGAATTTGAATAATTTATCTACTAGTCCATCACTAGAGCACGCCGCGCACCGGCCGGTACTGCGCCGGGCCGATCTGGAGTCCATCACTAGAGCTAATGTGACGTGTGGCGGCACCTGGTGCGGGGGCAGGGCGGCGGGCGGCGGCGCCAGCAGCTCGTGGTCGCGCTCGGCCAGGTTGTGCGCCAGCACGCCGCGCACCGGCCGGTACTGCGCCGGGCCGGCCTAGAGTCCATCACTAGAGCTATTGTGACGTGTGGCGGCACCTGGTGCGGGGGCAGGGCGGCGGGCGGCGGCGCCAGCAGCTCGTGGTCGCGCTCGGCCAGGTTGTGCGCCAGCACGCCGCGCACCGGCCGGTACTGCGCCGGGCGGCCTAGAGTCCATCACTAGAGCTAATGTGACGTGTGGCGGCACCTGGTGCGGGGGGCAGGGCGGCGGGCGGCGGCGCCAGCAGCTCGTGGTCGCGCTCGGCCAGGTTGTGCGCCAGCACGCCGCGCACCGGCCGGTACTGCGCCGGGCCGGCCTAGAGTCCATCACTAGAGCTATTGTGACGTGTGGCGGCACCTGGTGCGGGGGCAGGGCGGCGGGCGGCGGCGCCAGCAGCTCGTGGTCGCGCTCGGCCAGGTTGTGCGCCAGCACGCCGCGCACCGGCCGGTACTGCGCCGGGCCGGCCTAGAGTCCATCACTAGAGCTAATGTGACGTGTGGCGGCACCTGGTGCGGGGGGCAGGGCGGCGGGCGGCGGCGCCAGCAGCTCGTGGTCGCGCTCGGCCAGGTTGTGCGCCAGCACGCCGCGCACCGGCCGGTACTGCGCCGGGCCGGCCTAGAGTCCATCACTAGAGCTAATGTGACGTGTGGCGGCACCTGGTGCGGGGGCAGGGCGGCGGGCGGCGGCGCCAGCAGCTCGTGGTCGCGCTCGGCCAGGTTGTGCGCCAGCACGCCGCGCACCGGCCGGTACTGCGCCGGCCGGCCTAGAGTCCATCACTAGAGCTAATGTGACGTGTGGCGGCACCTGGTGCGGGGGCAGGGCGGCGGGCGGCGGCGCCAGCAGCTCGTGGTCGCGCTCGGCCAGTGTTGTGCGCCAGCACGCCGCGCACCGGCCGGTACTGCGCCGGGCCGGCCTAGAGTCCATCACTAGAGCTAATGTGACGTGTGGCGGCACCTGGTGCGGGGGCAGGGCGGCGGGCGGCGGCGCCAGCAGCTCGTGGTCGCGCTCGGCCAGGTTGTGCGCCAGCACGCCGCGCACCGGCCGGTACTGCGCCGGGCCGGCCTAGAGTCCATCACTAGAGCTAATGTGACGTGTGGCGGCACCTGGTGCGGGGGCAGGGCGGCGGGCGGCGGCGCCAGCAGCTCGTGGTCGCGCTCGGCCAGGGTTGTGCGCCAGCACGCCGCGCACCGGCCGGTACTGCGCCGGGCCGGCCTAGAGTCCATCACTAGAGCTATTGTGACGTGTGGCGGCACCTGGTGCGGGGGCAGGGCGGCGGGCGGCGGCGCCAGCAGCTCGTGGTCGCCGCTCGGCCAGGTTGTGCGCCAGCACGCCGCGCACCGGCCGGTACTGCGCCGGGCCGGCCTAGAGTCCATCACTAGAGCTATTGTGACGTGTGGCGGCACCTGGTGCGGGGGCAGGGCGGCGGGCGGCGGCGCCAGCAGCTCGTGGTCGCGCTCGGCCAGGGTTGTGCGCCAGCACGCCGCGCACCGGCCGGTACTGCGCCGGGCCGGCCTAGAGTCCATCACTAGAGCTATTGTGACGTGTGGCGGCACCTGGTGCGGGGGCAGGGCGGCGGGCGGCGGCGCCAGCAGCTCGTGGTCGCGCTCGGCCAGGTTGTGCGCCAGCACGCCGCGCACCGGCCGGTACTGCGCCGGGCCGGCCTAGAGTCCATCACTAGAGCTAATGTGACGTGTGGCGGCACCTGGTGCGGGGGGCAGGGCGGCGGGCGGCGGCGCCAGCAGCTCGTGGTCGCGCTCGGCCAGGTTGTGCGCCAGCACGCCGCGCACCGGCCGGTACTGCGCCGGGCCGGCCTAGAGTCCATCACTAGAGCTAATGTGACGTGTGGCGGCACCTGGGTGCGGGGGCAGGGCGGCGGGCGGCGGCGCCAGCAGCTCGTGGTCGCGCTCGGCCAGGTTGTGCGCCAGCACGCCGCGCACCGGCCGGTACTGCGCCGGGCCGGCCTAGAGTCCATCACTAGAGCTAATGTGACGTGTGGCGGCACCTGGTGCGGGGGGCAGGGCGGCGGGCGGCGGCGCCAGCAGCTCGTGGTCGCGCTCGGCCAGGTTGTGCGCCAGCACGCCGCGCACCGGCCGGTACTGCGCCGGGCCGGCCTAGAGTCCATCACTAGAGCTATTGTGACGTGTGGCGGCACCTGGTGCGGGGGCAGGGCGGCGGGCGGCGGCGCCAGCAGCTCGTGGTCGCGCTCGGCCAGGTTGTGCGCCAGCACGCCGCGCACCGGCCGGTACTGCGCCGGGCCGGCCTAGAGTCCATCACTAGAGCTATTGTGACGTGTGGCGGCACCTGGTGCGGGGGCAGGGCGGCGGGCGGCGGCGCCAGCAGCTCGTGGTCGCGCTCGGCCAGGTTGTGCGCCAGCACGCCGCGCACCGGCCGGTACTGCGCCGGGCCGGCCTAGAGTCCATCACTAGAGCTATTGTGACGTGTGGCGGCACCTGGTGCGGGGGCAGGGCGGCGGGCGGCGGCGCCAGCAGCTCGTGGTCGCGCTCGGCCAGGTTGTGCGCCAGCACGCCGCGCACCGGCCGGTACTGCGCCGGGCCGGCCTAGAGTCCATCACTAGAGCTAATGTGACGTGTGGCGGCACCTGGTGCGGGGGCAGGGCGGCGGGCGGCGGCGCCAGCAGCTCGTGGTCGCGCTCGGCCAGGTTGTGCGCCAGCACGCCGCGCACCGGCCGGTACTGCGCCGGGCCGGCCTAGAGTCCATCACTAGAGCTAATGTGACGTGTGGCGGCACCTGGTGCGGGGGCAGGGCGGCGGGCGGCGGCGCCAGCAGCTCGTGGTCGCGCTCGGCCAGGTTGTGCGCCAGCACGCCGCGCACCGGCCGGTACTGCGCCGGGCCGGCCTAGAGTCCATCACTAGAGCTATTGTGACGTGTGGCGGCACCTGGTGCGGGGGCAGGGCGGCGGGCGGCGGCGCCAGCAGCTCGTGGTCGCGCTCGGCCAGGTTGTGCGCCAGCACGCCGCGCACCGGCCGGTACTGCGCCGGGCCGGCCTAGAGTCCATCACTAGAGCTAATGTGACGTGTGGCGGCACCTGGTGCGGGGGCAGGGCGGCGGGCGGCGGCGCCAGCAGCTCGTGGTCGCGCTCGGCCAGGTTGTGCGCCAGCACGCCGCGCACCGGCCGGTACTGCGCCGGGCCGGCCTAGAGTCCATCACTAGAGCTAATGTGACGTGTGGCGGCACCTGGTGCGGGGGCAGGGCGGCGGGCGGCGGCGCCAGCAGCTCGTGGTCGCGCTCGGCCAGGTTGTGCGCCAGCACGCCGCGCACCGGCCGGTACTGCGCCGGGCCGGCCTAGAGTCCATCACTAGAGCTAATGTGACGTGTGGCGGCACCTGGTGCGGGGGCAGGGCGGCGGGCGGCGGCGCCAGCAGCTCGTGGTCGCGCTCGGCCAGGTTGTGCGCCAGCACGCCGCGCACCGGCCGGTACTGCGCCGGGCCGGCCTAGAGTCCATCACTAGAGCTAATGTGACGTGTGGCGGCACCTGGTGCGGGGGCAGGGCGGCGGGCGGCGGCGCCAGCAGCTCGTGGTCGCGCTCGGCCAGGTTGTGCGCCAGCACGCCGCGCACCGGCCGGTACTGCGCCGGGCCGGCCTAGAGTCCATCACTAGAGCTAATGTGACGTGTGGCGGCACCTGGTGCGGGGGCAGGGCGGCGGGCGGCGGCGCCAGCAGCTCGTGGTCGCGCTCGGCCAGGTTGTGCGCCAGCACGCCGCGCACCGGCCGGTACTGCGCCGGGCCGGCCTAGAGTCCATCACTAGAGCTAATGTGACGTGTGGCGGCACCTGGTGCGGGGGGCAGGGCGGCGGGCGGCGGCGCCAGCAGCTCGTGGTCGCGCTCGGCCAGGTTGTGCGCCAGCACGCCGCGCACCGGCCGGTACTGCGCCGGGCCGGCCTAGAGTCCATCACTAGAGCTAATGTGACGTGTGGCGGCACCTGGTGCGGGGGCAGGGCGGCGGGCGGCGGCGCCAGCAGCTCGTGGTCGCGCTCGGCCAGGTTGTGCGCCAGCACGCCGCGCACCGGCCGGTACTGCGCCGGGCCGGCCTAGAGTCCATCACTAGAGCTAATGTGACGTGTGGCGGCACCTGGTGCGGGGGCAGGGCGGCGGGCGGCGGCGCCAGCAGCTCGTGGTCGCGCTCGGCCAGGTTGTGCGCCAGCACGCCGCGCACCGGCCGGTACTGCGCCGGGCCGGCCTAGAGTCCATCACTAGAGCTAATGTGACGTGTGGCGGCACCTGGTGCGGGGGCAGGGCGGCGGGCGGCGGCGCCAGCAGCTCGTGGTCGCGCTCGGCCAGGTTGTGCGCCAGCACGCCGCGCACCGGCCGGTACTGCGCCGGGCCGGCCTAGAGTCCATCACTAGAGCTAATGTGACGTGTGGCGGCACCTGGTGCGGGGGCAGGGCGGCGGGCGGCGGCGCCAGCAGCTCGTGGTCGCGCTCGGCCAGGTTGTGCGCCAGCACGCCGCGCACCGGCCGGTACTGCGCCGGGCCGGCCTAGAGTCCATCACTAGAGCTAATGTGACGTGTGGCGGCACCTGGTGCGGGGGCAGGGCGGCGGGCGGCGGCGCCAGCAGCTCGTGGTCGCGCTCGGCCAGGTTGTGCGCCAGCACGCCGCGCACCGGCCGGTACTGCGCCGGGCCGGCCTAGAGTCCATCACTAGAGCTAATGTGACGTGTGGCGGCACCTGGTGCGGGGGCAGGGCGGCGGGCGGCGGCGCCAGCAGCTCGTGGTCGCGCTCGGCCAGGTTGTGCGCCAGCACGCCGCGCACCGGCCGGTACTGCGCCGGGCCGGCCTAGAGTCCATCACTAGAGCTAATGTGACGTGTGGCGGCACCTGGTGCGGGGGGCAGGGCGGCGGGCGGCGGCGCCAGCAGCTCGTGGTCGCGCTCGGCCAGGTTGTGCGCCAGCACGCCGCGCACCGGCCGGTACTGCGCCGGGCCGGCCTAGAGTCCATCACTAGAGCTAATGTGACGTGTGGCGGCACCTGGTGCGGGGGCAGGGCGGCGGGCGGCGGCGCCAGCAGCTCGTGGTCGCGCTCGGCCAGGTTGTGCGCCAGCACGCCGCGCACCGGCCGGTACTTGCGCCGGGCCGGCCTAGAGTCCATCACTAGAGCTAATGTGACGTGTGGCGGCACCTGGTGCGGGGGCAGGGCGGCGGGCGGCGGCGCCAGCAGCTCGTGGTCGCGCTCGGCCAGGTTGTGCGCCAGCACGCCGCGCACCGGCCGGTACTGCGCCGGGCCGGCCTAGAGTCCATCACTAGAGCTAATGTGACGTGTGGCGGCACCTGGTGCGGGGGCAGGGCGGCGGGCGGCGGCGCCAGCAGCTCGTGGTCGCGCTCGGCCAGGTTGTGCGCCAGCACGCCGCGCACCGGCCGGTACTGCGCCGGGCCGGCCTAGAGTCCATCACTAGAGCTAATGTGACGTGTGGCGGCACCTGGTGCGGGGGCAGGGCGGCGGGCGGCGGCGCCAGCAGCTCGTGGTCGCGCTCGGCCAGGTTGTGCGCCAGCACGCCGCGCACCGGCCGGTACTGCGCCGGGCCGGCCTAGAGTCCATCACTAGAGCTAATGTGACGTGTGGCGGCACCTAGGCGCGGGGGCAGGGCGGCGGGCGGCGGCGCCCAGCAGCTCGTGGTCGCGCTCGGCCAGGTTGTGCGCCAGCACGCCGCGCACCGGCCGGTACTGCGCCGGGCCGGCCTAGAGTCCATCACTAGAGCGTGGCGGCACCTGGTGCGGGGGCAGGGCGGCGGGCGGCGGCGCCAGCAGCTCGTGGTCGCGCTCGGCCAGGTTGTGCGCCAGCACGCCGCGCACCGGCCGGTACTGCGCCGGGCCGCCTAGAGTCCATCACTAGAGCTATTGTGACGTGTGGCGGCACCTGGTGCGGGGGCAGGGCGGCGGGCGGCGGCGCCAGCAGCTCGTGGTCGCGCTCGGCCAGGTTGTGCGCCAGCACGCCGCGCACCGGCCGGTACTGCGCCGGGCCGGCCTAGAGTCCATCACTAGAGCTATTGTGACGTGTGGCGGCACCTGGTGCGGGGGCAGGGCGGCGGGCGGCGGCGCCAGCAGCTCGTGGTCGCGCTCGGCCAGGTTGTGCGCCAGCACGCCGCGCACCGGCCGGTACTGCGCCGGGCCGGCCTAGAGTCCATCACTAGAGCTATTGTGACGTGTGGCGGCACCTGGTGCGGGGGCAGGGCGGCGGGCGGCGGCGCCAGCAGCTCGTGGTCGCGCTCGGCCAGGTTGTGCGCCAGCACGCCGCGCACCGGCCGGTACTGCGCCGGGCCGGCCTAGAGTCCATCACTAGAGCTATTGTGACGTGTGGCGGCACCTGGTGCGGGGGGCAGGGCGGCGGGCGGCGGCGCCAGCAGCTCGTGGTCGCGCTCGGCCAGGTTGTGCGCCAGCACGCCGCGCACCGGCCGGTACTGCGCCGGGCCGGCCTAGAGTCCATCACTAGAGCTATTGTGACGTGTGGCGGCACCTGGTGCGGGGGCAGGGCGGCGGGCGGCGGCGCCAGCAGCTCGTGGTCGCGCTCGGCCAGGTTGTGCGCCAGCACGCCGCGCACCGGCCGGTACTGCGCCGGGCCGGCCTAGAGTCCATCACTAGAGCTATTGTGACGTGTGGCGGCACCTGGTGCGGGGGCAGGGCGGCGGGCGGCGGCGCCAGCAGCTCGTGGTCGCGCTCGGCCAGGTTGTGCGCCAGCACGCCGCGCACCGGCCGGTACTGCGCCGGGCCGGCCTAGAGTCCATCACTAGAGCTATTGTGACGTGTGGCGGCACCTGGTGCGGGGGCAGGGCGGCGGGCGGCGGCGCCAGCAGCTCGTGGTCGCGCTCGGCCAGGTTGTGCGCCAGCACGCCGCGCACCGGCCGGTACTGCGCCGGGCCGGCCTAGAGTCCATCACTAGAGCTATTGTGACGTGTGGCGGCACCTGGTGCGGGGGCAGGGCGGCGGGCGGCGGCGCCAGCAGCTCGTGGTCGCGCTCGGCCAGGTTGTGCGCCAGCACGCCGCGCACCGGCCGGTACTGCGCCGGGCCGGCCTAGAGTCCATCACTAGAGCTAATGTGACGTGTGGCGGCACCTGGTGCGGGGGCAGGGCGGCGGGCGGCGGCGCCAGCAGCTCGTGGTCGCGCTCGGCCAGGTTGTGCGCCAGCACGCCGCGCACCGGCCGGTACTGCGCCGGGCCGGCCTAGAGTCCATCACTAGAGCTATTGTGACGTGTGGCGGCACCTGGTGCGGGGGCAGGGCGGCGGGCGGCGGCGCCAGCAGCTCGTGGTCGCGCTCGGCCAGGTTGTGCGCCAGCACGCCGCGCACCGGCCGGTACTGCGCCGGGCCGGCCTAGAGTCCATCACTAGAGCTAATGTGACGTGTGGCGGCACCTGGTGCGGGGGCAGGGCGGCGGGCGGCGGCGCCAGCAGCTCGTGGTCGCGCTCGGCCAGGTTGTGCGCCAGCACGCCGCGCACCGGCCGGTACTGCGCCGGGCCGGCCTAGAGTCCATCACTAGAGCTATTGTGACGTGTGGCGGCACCTGGTGCGGGGGCAGGGCGGCGGGCGGCGGCGCCAGCAGCTCGTGGTCGCGCTCGGCCAGGTTGTGCGCCAGCACGCCGCGCACCGGCCGGTACTGCGCCGGGCCGGCCTAGAGTCCATCACTAGAGCTAATGTGACGTGTGGCGGCACCTGGTGCGGGGGCAGGGCGGCGGGCGGCGGCGCCAGCAGCTCGTGGTCGCGCTCGGCCAGGTTGTGCGCCAGCACGCCGCGCACCGGCCGGTACTGCGCCGGGCCGGCCTAGAGTCCATCACTAGAGCTATTGTGACGTGTGGCGGCACCTGGTGCGGGGGCAGGGCGGCGGGCGGCGGCGCCAGCAGCTCGTGGTCGCGCTCGGCCAGGTTGTGCGCCAGCACGCCGCGCACCGGCCGGTACTGCGCCGGGCCGGCCTAGAGTCCATCACTAGAGCTAATGTGACGTGTGGCGGCACCTGGTGCGGGGGCAGGGCGGCGGGCGGCGGCGCCAGCAGCTCGTGGTCGCGCTCGGCCAGGTTGTGCGCCAGCACGCCGCGCACCGGCCGGTACTGCGCCGGGCCGGCCTAGAGTCCATCACTAGAGCTAATGTGACGTGTGGCGGCACCTGGTGCGGGGGCAGGGCGGCGGGCGGCGGCGCCAGCAGCTCGTGGTCGCGCTCGGCCAGGTTGTGCGCCAGCACGCCGCGCACCAGCCGGTACTGCGCCGGGTCCAGCGCCACCTGCAGCGTCCACAGCGAGCCCTGCAGCGTCATGTCCGCCACTGCACCCGGGGATCGATCTTACTTTATTGTACTCAGAGTAAAGCTAGTTATTGCATTATCGAAATTGACACTAGCAAAGGACACGAGAAACAGAGAGGAGCGGATGTTGTTGTTGGACAGACCTATTGTAGGTAATACTTTCTGATATTTACGCGAATGTTACACATTTTGAAATAAAACTACGTTTACGGAATCTATCGCGTTTACTTGATTTTACTCCTATCCCGACGTTTCGAATACTTTACAGCATTCATGATCACGGGTGGACTTAGATGATAGACGTCCAAGGTTGATATGTTATTTCAACGGTTTCATCTACCCACAGTATATGATTTTACAAAATTTTTGGGTTAAAATAAATAAACCAAAAATAAATAAACCAAAAATTTTGTAAAATCATATACTGTGGGTAGATGAAACCGTTGAAATAACATATCAACCTTGGACGTCTATCATCTAAGTCCACCCGTGATCATGAATGCTGTAAAGTATTCGAAACGTCGGGATAGGAGTAAAATCAAGTAAACGCGATAGATTCCGTAAACGTAGTTTTATTTCAAAATATTGTAGGTATTAAAGAAATTGACAGCATAGAATATTTTCACTAATAATTTCAGTTTTTGAACGAGAGTAGTCTCTCAGTTTAGTTAGGAGATTTACTTACAGAGGAGACAAGTATACTTAGGTACAGCTCGCTGCACACGTACCGTTGTGCGTGTGCGACATGTTGTACTCCACGTGCAGCACGAGGCGCGCGGGCGCGTGCAGCAGCGGCGGGCCGGCGCGGCGCACGCGCAGCCCGCGCCCCCCCCGCGCGCCCCACAGCGACACGCCCTCCAGCTCCACGCGCCGCACGTCCAGCACCTCGCGCTCAGCTGCAAGTCGAGCCATCGTTGGCGATTACATCATTACAGGTGCTTTTTATTTATCTATTACTAATCGACCCGGTGAACTTCGTACCGCCATATTTTTTTTTCGGCTTTACACGGTAAGTGTACAGTTGCGGACAAAGAAAATGTATACACTTCCGGTAAATTCACAACAGTCGGATTATCAATAACTTCACGTTTAATGTAACGAAAATAACTTACAGTCTTCTATTTCTTTTACTCACTCACTTGTTATTTTATGAGATTTTTGAAAATTTACTATTCTATTTTTATAATTTTTTTATACAAATCTTGTCCTGACAATATCATCCATCCATCCATCCACCAGCCTTTCGACGTCCACTGCTGGACATAGGCCTCCCCAAAAGAACGCCACAACGAGCGGTCCCATCATGGGGGATAATGCCGTAATTGTCACGCTTAGCAGGCCGGTTGGCGATCGCAGTGGATGTTGTTAATACTCCTACTGTTGCTAATGTCCTGACAATAACAAACACAAAAAAAAGGAATTATCCAATTTGGTGCAGTCGTTCAGGAATTATGCACGATTAAATACATTTCAGAGATCTATTTTTATTTATATGTTAGTATCACGCCTGTTTTCCCCGAAGTGGTAGGCAGAGGTGTATTACACACCCACGACTCGCCAGCGATGTTAAGTCCCACGTAATAGGGGTCGAGCCTATTGACGTCTACCGGGCACGTTTCCAAACTCCGGGCTGCTACTGAGAATACTTTCTTTTTAGGAAAAAGCTCAATAACATTGCCCGACCATATTTATTTATATAGATTACTCGAAGCCAAGTAAAGATGTCACTGATAGTATTTGATTTCCTGTAATGTATAAGTCAGCACGTCAGCCCGTGACTCACGGCAGGCGGGGTCGGCGAGCGCGCTGACGGTGGCCGGGTCGCCGGCGCGGCGGAAGCAGGTGTCGAGGCGCAGGTGCAGCAGGCGCGCCGCCAGCGCCGCCCGCGCGCGCCCCGACACGGGCAGCACCACGCTGGGCGCCGCGCACCGCACGCGCAGCACCGTGCGCGCCGCGCGCCCGCCCGCCGCCGACACCTGCGGACACAAGACGCGCTACAGCTGCACTACACACAGCACCACGCTGGGCGCCGCGCACCGCACGCGCAGCACCGTGCGCGCCGCGCGCCCGCCCGCCGCCGACACCTGCGGACACAAGACGCGCTACAGCTGCACTACACACAGCACCACGCTGGGCGCCGCGCACCGCACGCGCAGCACCGTGCGCGCCGCGCGCCCGCCCGCCGCCGACACCTGCGGACACAAGACGCGCTACAGCTGCACTACACACAGCACCACGCTGGGCGCCGCGCACCGCACGCGCAGCACCGTGCGCGCCGCGCGCCCGCCCGCCGCCGACACCTGCGGACACAAGACGCGCTACAGCTGCACTACACACAGCACCACGCTGGGCGCCGCGCACCGCACGCGCAGCACCGTGCGCGCCGCGCGCCCGCCCGCCGCCGACACCTGCGGACACAAGACGCGCTACAGCTGCACTACACACAGCACCACGCTGGGCGCCGCGCACCGCACGCGCAGCACCGTGCGCGCCGCGCGCCCGCCCGCCGCCGACACCTGCGGACACAAGACGCGCTACAGCTGCACTACACACAGCACCACGCTGGGCGCCGCGCACCGCACGCGCAGCACCGTGCGCGCCGCGCGCCCGCCCACCGCCGACACCTGCGGACACAAGACGCGCTACAGCTGCACTACACACAGCACCACGCTGGGCGCCGCGCACCGCACGCGCAGCACCGTGCGCGCCGCGCGCCCGCCCGCCGCCGACACCTGCGGACACAAGACGCGCTACAGCTGCACTACACACAGCACCACGCTGGGCGCCGCGCACCGCACGCGCAGCACCGTGCGCGCCGCGCGCCCGCCCGCCGCCGACACCTGCGGACACAAGACGCGCTACAGCTGCACTACACACAGCACCACGCTGGGCGCCGCGCACCGCACGCGCAGCACCGTGCGCGCCGCGCGCCCGCCCGCCGCCGACACCTGCGGACACAAGACGCGCTACAGCTGCACTACACACAGCACCACGCTGGGCGCCGCGCACCGCACGCGCAGCACCGTGCGCGCCGCGCGCCCGCCCGCCGCCGACACCTGCGGACACAAGACGCGCTACAGCTGCACTACACACAGCACCACGCTGGGCGCCGCGCACCGCACGCGCAGCACCGTGCGCGCCGCGCGCCCGCCCACCGCCGACACCTGCGGACACAAGACGCGCTACAGCTGCACTACACACAGCACCACGCTGGGCGCCGCGCACCGCACGCGCAGCACCGTGCGCGCCGCGCGCCCGCCCGCCGCCGACACCTGCGGACACAAGACGCGCTACAGCTGCACTACACACAGCACCACGCTGGGCGCCGCGCACCGCACGCGCAGCACCGTGCGCGCCGCGCGCCCGCCCACCGCCGACACCTGCGGACACAAGACGCGCTACAGCTGCACTACACACAGCACCACGCTGGGCGCCGCGCACCGCACGCGCAGCACCGTGCGCGCCGCGCGCCCGCCCACCGCCGACACCTGCGGACACAAGACGCGCTACAGCTGCACTACACACAGCACCACGCTGGGCGCCGCGCACCGCACGCGCAGCACCGTGCGCGCCGCGCGCCCGCCCGCCGCCGACACCTGCGGACACAAGACGCGCTACAGCTGCACTACACACAGCACCACGCTGGGCGCCGCGCACCGCACGCGCAGCACCGTGCGCGCCGCGCGCCCGCCCACCGCCGACACCTGCGGACACAAGACGCGCTACAGCTGCACTACACACAGCACCACGCTGGGCGCCGCGCACCGCACGCGCAGCACCGTGCGCGCCGCGCGCCCGCCCACCGCCGACACCTGCGGACACAAGACGCGCTACAGCTGCACTACACACAGCACCACGCTGGGCGCCGCGCACCGCACGCGCAGCACCGTGCGCGCCGCGCGCCCGCCCGCCGCCGACACCTGCGGACACAAGACGCGCTACAGCTGCACTACACACAGCACCACGCTGGGCACCGCGCACCGCACGCGCAGCACCGTGCGCGCCGCGCGCCCGCCCGCCGCCGACACCTGCGGACACAAGACGCGCTACAGCTGCACTACACACAGCACCACGCTGGGCGCCGCGCACCGCACGCGCAGCACCGTGCGCGCCGCGCGCCCGCCCGCCGCCGACACCTGCGGACACAAGACGCGCTACAGCTGCACTACACACAGCACCACGCTGGGCGCCGCGCACCGCACGCGCAGCACCGTGCGCGCCGCGCGCCCGCCCACCGCCGACACCTGCGGACACAAGACGCGCTACAGCTGCACTACACACAGCACCACGCTGGGCGCCGCGCACCGCACGCGCAGCACCGTGCGCGCCGCGCGCCCGCCCGCCGCCGACACCTGCGGACACAAGACGCGCTACAGCTGCACTACACACAGCACCACGCTGGGCGCCGCGCACCGCACGCGCAGCACCGTGCGCGCCGCGCGCCCGCCCGCCGCCGACACCTGCGGACACAAGACGCGCTACAGCTGCACTACACACAGCACCACGCTGGGCGCCGCGCACCGCACGCGCAGCACCGTGCGCGCCGCGCGCCCGCCCACCGCCGACACCTGCGGACACAAGACGCGCTACAGCTGCACTACACACAGCACCACGCTGGGCGCCGCGCACCGCACGCGCAGCACCGTGCGCGCCGCGCGCCCGCCCACCGCCGACACCTGCGGACACAAGACGCGCTACAGCTGCACTACACACAGCACCACGCTGGGCGCCGCGCACCGCACGCGCAGCACCGTGCGCGCCGCGCGCCCGCCCGCCGCCGACACCTGCGGACACAAGACGCGCTACAGCTGCACTACACACAGCACCACGCTGGGCGCCGCGCACCGCACGCGCAGCACCGTGCGCGCCGCGCGCCCGCCCGCCGCCGACACCTGCGGACACAAGACGCGCTACAGCTGCACTACACACAGCACCACGCTGGGCGCCGCGCACCGCACGCGCAGCACCGTGCGCGCCGCGCGCCCGCCCGCCGCCGACACCTGCGGACACAAGACGCGCTACAGCTGCACTACACACAGCACCACGCTGGGCGCCGCGCACCGCACGCGCAGCACCGTGCGCGCCGCGCGCCCGCCCGCCGCCGACACCTGCGGACACAAGACGCGCTACAGCTGCACTACACACAGCACCACGCTGGGCGCCGCGCACCGCACGCGCAGCACCGTGCGCGCCGCACGCCCGCCCGCCGCCGACACCTGCGGACACAACACACCCGCGAGCGTTGCATCCCATCCCATGTTCTATTCAACCTCGTGAACGTCGGTTAGCCCTACCACCCTGTGCACTGTTTGATCAGAATTCTATTACCTGTTGTACTGTAGTATTATCCCTTTAAACTTTAGCTAAATTTGGATCTATATAATGAGTGTGCAAAAGAGCGGCCGCTTTTGCTCTTCTAAAGAGTATTGTGCGAGAAATTTTGTACTTACAGTTTCATCCAATCAAAATCCACTTAGTGAAAGAAAGAAAGAAAGAATCAGATCTAAAGACTGGCCAACATCTAGTCCCTTAGGATAGGGAGGATTCTGGATAAAATTAATGGTCAGTTTTAGAAAGTATGGCATGCTCTAAGCGCAATGATAATAATTAGGAGTCCCTAAAGCAACCTTTAAGATTGACAGTGAAGAATTTTCCCATGGAGAAAGTGCGGGTTTCTGGATAACTGGCCCCAATATTTAGAGGAAGAAAGAAGAAATTTAAGCCCAATGGATAATAATGATAATTGGTTACTTCAGGTCCACATAAAAATCCAAAAAAATTTTTCGCTAGCCTATACACTCACTACGTCAGCCTAAAAAAATCATATAAATAGGTCAGGATTTCCGGGAGATACATTCATTTGAATACGAACAGTCGAAGAGATAACATCAACATGGAGAAAAACGAAATTAGAGCTGTGATCAAGTACCTCTGTTTGAAAAAAATGTCTACAAAAGACATACACTGTGACTTGGTGGAAACATTGGGGGACTCTGCTCCTCCATATTCTACAGTTGCACGCTGGGCCAAGGAGTTTAAGCTGGGCAGAACATCCACTGAAGATGAACATCGCGAAGTCCCTCACAGAAGACAACGTGAAAAAAGTCGAAGATGTTGTGTTGGCAGATCGAAGAGTGACCATCAGGCATGTAGCTGAGGTCACAGGGATCTCATATGGAAGCGTTCAAAGAATCATTTCGAACGAGTTGCATATGAAAAAGGTCTCTGCGCGTTGGGTTCCCAGAATGTTAACCGACAAGCAAAAGAAAAAACGAGTTGACATTTCGAGGGTCAATCTCGAAAAGTTCCAAGCAGATAAAGAAAATTTTTTGTTGCGTTTTGTGACTATGCACGAGACCTGGATCCACCATTTTGATCCTGAAACAAAAAAACAATCGATGACTTGGAAGCGAGGCTCCTCACCGACGCCAAAGAAATTCAAAGTCTCAAGTTCGGCGGGAAAGGTTATGGCGTCTGTTTTTTGGGACGCTAAAGGAATAATTTTAGTGGAATATTTGGAAAAGGGAGCCACTATTACGGGCTCTTACCACGCAGACCAAATAAGAAGATTACGGGAGGCCATTAAGGAAAAAAGACGCGGCAAACTGCGAGCTGGAGTGCTATTTCACACGACAACGCACCGGCTCACAAAGCCGCAGTTGCGATGGCTGCCATTCAAGAAACGGGATTCGAACTGGTCGAACACCCTCCCTATTCGCCAGATCTGGCTCCTAGTGACTTTTACCTCTTTCCTCGGCTCAAGGAACACCTCCGAGGCAAGAAATTTGAAGACAATAGCGAAGTTATGGCCGCTGTTGAGGCGTTTTGGGAGGGTCAGAAAAAAGATGGACTAAATGTATTGATTTGTTAGGAGACTATGTAGAAAAATAAATTATTATTTTAACTTTAATTACCGTGTTTTATTTTCATTATCATTACTTTTGGATCACCCCTCGTAAAGGCATAGAAGATGGGCGATGACCGTTTACTTCCTTTAATTGTCATGAAACACGACAAGGAACTTCATTCAAGTACGCGTTCATGACTTGCTTAAACAAATATTCAACTTTATCATTATTTATATGTTAGTGCAATATATTTCTTTGAGCTTGTACGGCAATCTTAAGATTTTTTATAAAGATCCCATTTCTGCACATTTAAAATTGCATAAAAATGTTTGATGTTTTTGATGAGATTCAATCCTTTGGTGTTGCTCAAGCTTATATCTGCAAACCTGACTCATGCTTAAACTATGTTATGAATACAAAAATATCTCTCAATATATTGCAATTGAATATTTGTAGTGTTAATTGTAATTTCGATAATTTTAAAATTACCTGCGATGTTATAATATTATCAGAATGCTGGTTAAATACGTCCACGATTATTCCGCCAATAGAGGGTTATAATGTGTACAACACTACCAAGCCTAAATATCTAAAATGACGGCATTTTAGTTTACGTAAGAACTAGTTTAGTCCACTCTGTAACAGAACCTCAGATTTTAGATGCCTCCTGCTTGCTGTGCTATTTAAAGAGCATTGGTGTTTACATAATTGCTATGTATAGATCACCTTCCGTGCGAAATATTGATGGCTTTCTTGATGGACTAAATAACATATTTGCAAGTATAGCCGCTCATAAAAACATAATTTTGATGGGTGATATAAATATTAACATATTGCCACCTAATATAAACCAACAAGCAAACGAATATGTAAATCTCGCTGCTTCTCATGGTTTAATACCATAGCATTTGTACCCCACCCGTGATGACAACTGCCTTGATCATGTGATGGTCAAGTCGGAATTTGGACATTGGTTTTTGACACATATATTACTGACCACAAACCAACTCTTCTTAATATTACAACTACAACGTCAGCCTCCGTACCCAAACAAAGTCATGTTGTCATAGACTACCCTGCTGTAATTTTAGAGATTACAGCTATGGACATCAATCCAATACTAAATGTCCATGATGCAAATATGGCAACGGACCTATTGATCTCTAGGATCCGCTCAGTTGCGGAGAAGCATTCAAAGTTAGTACGAATATCTCCCAGGGTTAGAATTATTAAGCCATGGATAACCAGTGGCTTGCTGCACTGTATACAAAACAGAGATAATATGATGCGTAAGTTAAAAAAGAATCCCAGTAACCTAACCCTTAAACTTACCTAAATTAAATATCGGAATTTCTGTAACAAGCTTCTTAAGAACTTAAAAATAGCATATGAAAGATCTGAACTTCAAAAAGCCAGAAATAACCCCTAAGCTACCTGGAAAGTTATCAAAAATATTGCTAATATACACCAAACAGTAACTTTGCCAACAGAACTCCTTGCAATTACTGGTGATAGTAAGTCTTCTGTCAACAGGGTCAACAAATATTTCGCTAATATAGGCAAAAGCTTAGTAAAAAATATTTCTTCTAGTTTGCTTACTAAAGAACTCGCAGGCAATACACCAGTCAACTCGTTTGCACACTTACATACTGACGAAGCAGAGGTTGAGAGAGTTATACTTTCATTGCGTTTAGATGCTGCGATGGGTTGGGATCGCCAAGTCTATTAAAATCGTGTTCACATGCACTTATCCCAGTTATCACACACATCTGTAACTGCTCCATTAGAACAGGTTGCTTCCCAAACGCCTTGAAAAAGGCCATTGTACGACCAATTTTCAAAAATAGTGATCGACACAGTGTCAGTAATTATAGGCCTATATCTGTGTTACCCGTATTATTCAAGGTTTGGAAAAAAATTTGAATAATAGAATAACTAATTTCTTGGAAACATACCATCTATTAGCAAATAATCAGTACGGCTTCAGGAAACACAAATCTACTGAAGACGCTGTTGGCTCGTTTATAGATTGTGCAGTATCTAAATTAGACCATTAAATAAAGTGCATAGGTGTTTTTCTTGACCTCTCAAAGGCTTTTGACACTGTGTCTATCCCTCATCTTCTTACCAAGTTGGAATATATTGGTATTCGAGGTGATACTCTCAATATTTTTAAAGACTATCTCACTGATCGCACGCGATGTGTTCGAATTGATGGATTGGTTAGTGATAGCCAAACGATGGACCTTGGTGTGCCCCAGGGTTCAATCCTGGGACCTACCCTCTTTCTTGTTTATATTAATAATTTGTGCAAGCTGACTCTGACCAATTGCTCAATTTTTGCATATGCTGATGACACAGCATTGTTGGTGCATGGTAATAGCTGGTATGAGACTACTAAACACACCGAAAATGCCTTGACATCAGTAATGAGGTGGCTATGTAATAACTACCTCACGGTCAATTTAAATAAAACTCTCTACTTACCTTTAGCCCTACAAGCTGGCTCTTTGCCCAACCCAGGCTCCATTATTCTAAAGGCTCACTCCTGTTCACAAAGCGCGCCCAACCCGCAGTGCTCCTGCCCACAACTTAAGGCGTTGGATACTATTAAATATCTTGGGATTCAGATAGATAGTCTATTAAACTAGAAACATCACATTACCAATCTTATTTCTCGAGTTAGGAAACTAATATATGTCTTCAAGAAATTAAGACAGTCGGCTGACCACATTACGCTAAAAACAGTGTATTACTCTTTATGTCAATCACTACTCGCATATTGTGTCTCTGTGTCCCCACGTCAAAAACTCAATTGCTACAACTTGAGCGACCGCAATGAGCTGTTCTTAAAGTTATGATCTACAAACCATTTAGATATTCCACAGATATCCTTTACAAGGAATGTCAGGTGCTTACTGTAAGACAGCTCTTTGTGCTTCATACAGTTATGCGCAAACATTCTTCCGTTACATATGATAAAACTTTTCACCGCAAGCGTGTACGTTATAGGGTATGCTCTGTTGAAAGATGTAAAACGGCTCTAGTTCAGCGTCATTTCTATGGTTTAGCAGGACATCTCTATAATAAGATAAACAAATCTTGCTCAATCTATTCCAGTGGAAGGCAGGAATGTAAAAGATTGGTTTCTAAATGGTTACAGGCACAAAATTATAAATGATACAGAAAATTTCTTTAAAATATCGCTACTATAATAATCTGTTCTCATAGTCATTAACGCTCACAACAAAACACGTACTACACACACAAACACAACACACACACATACACACACAAAAAAGCACATAAACACATACACACATACATACACACACACACACATCTGTACACGCACACAATACAACATGTGAATGGTCACATATAGTATAGATACTCCTAATACATATAAGTACTCAGTCACACAGACGACAATTACAATGGCTATATTTTCTCATGATGTAACCAATACAATATAGAGCAAATAGAGATGTGAGAATACTGGAACCCATTACACAAGTTAAATCTTACCTTATTGGGTTCCAGAGTTCACAAAAAGACTAACAAAATAGTCATTTCAGCATATCTTGTTTTGTTTGCGTGTAATGCTATTTGTGTTTGACTGTAAAATTGTATTCTTGAGATCAATAAACATTATTATTATACAGTAGTAATTAGTATACAAAAGTTTATACTTAAATATTAAATATCTAGAATGAACAATAAATGCTATATTTATTTATATTTATATTCGTTGCCGCATGGAAAAAATCGTAAAGTTTTTTTTATTTAATCTATGGTAGTTTAATTAAGTAAAGTTTTGCAAAGCCCCAACGGTAATTAAAAAAATACCTTAAGTCTAGCTTGTAATATGACTCTACGCAGCAGACTGAAGTCTCTCGCGAAGGCTTGCAGCTCCTGCACGAAGCGTTTGGTGTGGACGTACGTGACGGGGCCCATCTCGATGCTCAAGCTCGTGTCGTGTCCGGCCGCCGCCGCCTCCGCACTGCTCAGTCTGTCCAGAAAATTGTGGCATCGTATTTTGGACTGGTAACTTTTCAATTTTGCTACAGGTTTCGGGTAGTTTAAATTGAAAAGTAGTACAAGACTTTGAACCTGTGGTAGTGGAAGGTGAGCGCGTGGTCCGCGTGCGTGCGCAGTCGCTCGCGCCACAGCGGCGCGTGCGGCGTGAGGTCGGTGAGCGCGAGTGCGCCCAGGCTGCCCGTGACGGCGAGCGCGGGCGCAGAGGCGGAGGCGGAGGCGGAGGCGGAGGCGGTCGCGGGGGCGGGCGCGGGCGCGTGCGAGCGCGCCACACTGCGCACGCGCGACACGAGCGCGCGGCACGCCTCCCCGCGCCGCGTCACCACCACCACGCTCAACGAGCGCGCCCACAGCTCCGTCTGACTCACCCCACCCTCTTGCGGTGGACAGCTTGCGGCTGTACAATATTTACCATGTCAATGCACTCCCTGACATTATAGTGTAGTAAATAAATACATAGTTGAAACTACGTAACTAAATATACAATAATGTTAGTGTATTGTCATCATTAGGCTATATCTTCTGTTTCCCTAATGAGTGTGGAACGCTTGGACTGTGCGTCAAAGAATCAGGCTAAGTGCGATGATAAGCGCGAGCAGTCTGCCATCGGGGGGAATATTAGATCTAAAACAAATCGATTACTTACAAACTATTAAAACCGAATTGGTACCAAAGCCATTACATAGTACGGGAACGCGATGCGTCGCATCCCTAATTCACTAACCGTTTTGATAAATACCCTACATTATGATTTCGTATGTTGGCCTTGAGCGTGCCGCGGAACATTTCTCTTGATCATTTAATATATTTAAAGACAATTTCGTACTGTGTGTGTGTGTGTGTGTATTATACGATAATTACAGTATAATAAAAGGAGACAATCGCTACAAAATAGTATCAAGATCTGAAGACGTGATATCGAACTGGGACAATACAGACTTGCTGGTAAGTTCTGATAATTTAACAATCAGTCTTAGGTGCTTTCACACTTGCCGGAAAACCACCAGCGTTTCTCTTCCCATTGTGGCAGAGGTCACCAGCAATCTCGCCACAGTTAGAGGTACTCACCGGTCTGTTCTGGCGCTGGGTCGTGTTCGTTGTCGGTCAAGTCGTCACCGGCTATGCCGAAAAAGTCGAGCACAGCCACCCAGCTGTCTATGCTGATCACCAGATTCAAACAATTGAAATCTATCTTCGTCAGTTTCGAAATCTGCAGAAATAATTATTTAACTAATATATCTATTCTTACTCAAAGAGATCGTCTAAAGGATAAGTTCTAACTTCTACTCATCTGCACCACTGGGATACTTTAACTAGGCCGCTATTACTACCTCTTAGCCTCTATTACTTTACTGATTTTTCCAACCAACTGTAAGGCATCTAGATGGGTTTCAGTTGTAGTGGAAGGAATTCTTTAATTTTCTGCCTCCGAAATGAAATGGTGAATAGCGGCTTAGCATTATTCTTAGTATTGTTGAGTCAATAAGCGGCAGTTATGTCTTACCGTGAAGAGCCGTCATATATTGAAGGAAGGTGGAGTCAGGAGTCTCCAAAACCGGCGAGCGTGTATGAAGAGAGTTATGAATGTTGAGGAAGCGAGAGATGTATGCAAGAATAGAACCTCTTGGCACTCTGTTCTCTCTGCCTACCCCGCAAGGGAAATGGCGTGATGATAAGTAAGTACTATCAATATCTATCTCATCTTAATTTTATACTCGTATCAATAAATTTATCATAAGTGTATCAAGTCTACTTATTATCAAGGTAAAGTTTGGGGTAACCCAAATGAAATTCATATATGTGATTCGCCAGTGTTAACCAGTCATAAATACTTATTAACAAAACTGATAAATTAATCGTAACTTATTTAAATGTAAGATTAAAATATGAAGCAAAATTACAAAATATTTCTAAAGAAAGCTTAAGACATTTTTACAAAGTGTTATCGAAATTAGCAGTCAGGAGCAATTGTCACGATGGCTGAATTGGCAAAGAATCTGAACGGTATCCAGAAGATGCAAGTTCAAATCCTGCTCGTGACTGTTATTTTCGATTTCACATTTTTCACTTTGTGTTTAATGTACTGTTATTTTAGTTTCATTCCTTTGAATATTAAATTTATTTCAATTCACTTTGGTCCTGATAATATATAGCCTTTCTCGGTAAATGGGCTATCTAACACTAAAAGGATTTTTCAAATCGGACCAGTAGTTCCTGAGATTTGCGCGTTCAAGCACACAAACTCTTCAACTTTATATATTAGTTACTCCTCTTTAAATTGTAAAAAAAATTACAATTTAAAGATGAGTATTATACTTATTTTGAAATAAGTACTAGCTTAAAGTCTCGTACATTGTATGCTAAGCATGTCAAATGCTAAAAATATATATAAAAATATCTAAAATACTCGTACATTGTAAGCATAAAATTTTAATTAGATATTTTAATTGTTTTTCTAAACGAATTAGGTGGGTTAAAATGCATAAACCAAACATTTTATAAAATCATATACTATGGGTAGACCCGTTAAACCTGAGAAACCGTTGAAACAACACATCAGCCTTGGACGTCTATCATCTAAGTCCACCCGTGACCATGAATGCTGTAAAGTATTCGAAACGTCGGGATAGTAGAAAATCAAGTAAACGCGATAGATTCCGTAAACGTAGTTTTAGTCGTTGGCAATTAATTTATTAAATCAAGTATTTATTTGAATCATTTACATATCTGTTATAGTCATTACTAAATTAGCTTCCGTCGGGCGAATGACCATTGTGTTTATGGTTTTATTACAAATATTTGGAACTCAATATAAATAAGCTTGTACAAAATAAAATATTGTTGTACTTTCATAATTACATACCGCCTATAGTCTAATATCGCTATGACCTAATACCTTATCGTATCGCTCTTGGAACTGCGGGTGCTGTGGGTCGCGCGTGTGTATGGACAGCCACACGAGGTTGTCGCCGGAGCCCGCCGCGTCCTCCCCCGTGTCCAGCCCGGGCCCCGCGCCGGCCTCGTCCCGGGCCGCGGTCTCGGGCGAGCACGGCGGCGTCGCACCGCACTTGCTATCACGCTTGTGGTGACGATCGACACCCTGTATCACAACCACCGTTAATCACCATCAACTTTGAGAACCTTTTTGACTACTACATACGCAGCACTTTAAAAATTATATCGCCGTTTACTAGACTATACTCGGACACTTGCTTATAGCAACTAACAATGACAAGGAAAATTGAAATCAACTGTACAACGATTATACGCATTATAAGCGATCAGTGGAAGAGCCTTGCTACCATCCCAGCATGATTGGGCCGGCTCGATCGGGGAAGTGCCACCCTCTCATAGAAGATCGGCGTGAAACAACGGTAGGCCGTTGTGTTACGCATGGTGAGTGAGAGCGCCGGAGGCCCTAATCCCCTCCCATACTCTCCTTATTAGCCTTCATATTCTCTCCTTAGTATCCGACCTATCCTCTCCTTATTATCGTTTCTATCCGCTCCCTACACCTATCCTTGGAGATGGCGACGTGTGAAAGATGCCTCTGGTGTTGCTAGCGTCTATAGGCTACGGTAACCGCTTACCATAGGGTGAGCTGTATGCTTGTTTGCCACCCACGTTGTATCTAAAAAAAAACAAATATCGCTACACACACGACGCAAAAATTATATTTTAGTAATTAATTATTAAATTATGGTCATAAAAAATATGTAGGGTTAAAATACTCTATTCTTGCCCGTCATTCCCCTGACGTTGATTTGAAGGTGATAAAATAAAGAAAATCTTATCTACCCAGAACGATAGAACATCTAAAGTCAATTCTGGGATGGCCTAAGTTCCATTTAAAAAACAACATCAAGGTGTCTTTGTTTCGATATTACACTTTGTTCAAATCAAACGAAAGCTAAACATGTATTATAACCAAATTTTTCTAGAATGTGCCTAATTTTATAAATACCTGCTTTGCTGCAACATTGAGTTGGCTTGGCAATGAATACGAGTTGCACTTCATGTACTGCAGCGAGCTGACACTAGACATGTCGTCGCTGTACTCCGTCACGAAGTCCGGACACGACTTCGACACGAACACGGCCTTCGGGGGCACTTGCGGAGTGTGTGACACCATGAGCATACGATGCTTGGAGTCAGGTTCTTTGGTCAAGTCTTCCATGGTGATAGAATGTAATGATACCTGCAAATATATATACAGCTGGACAGCGAATAAACATGATTTCTACAATGTAAGTTTAATTATAGGCAAAAGATACAAGCATACGGCGTTACCGTAGCCTATAAATGCTAGTAACAACAGAGGCATCACTTGCGCGTTGCCAAGGAAGGGGATAGGAGGTGGATAGGAAGGATAATGAGGAGAGGATTATCAAAGAAATTAAGCTGAGAATATCTTACCTGCAACATGGTCTCATAAGGATGCGACTTTTCGTATTGCAGTTTGAACTCTCTGAAGGATAATTCCACAAGACTGCGTTCGCCCTCGCCGAGATCAGCTCGAAGTTCCACACTAAAGGTTGGCAGCTCAAACTTTACTGTAATGAGAATATAAACTACTCTAAAGATTTTATTTTTAAATTTACACTTGAATACTAAAGAAACGTGCGCCGTGTGGGGCCGGCTTTAGAATTGTCCCACCCCTCTCCACCCATGGGAGTCGTAAGAGCCGACTGAGGGAATACCGGGGGAGTGGGCAGCAGCACTCCTTCGACTATTAATAACATCCACTGCGATCGCCAACCCACCTGCGATGCGTGGCGATTACGGCACTATCCCCCATTCTTGGGGAGGCCTATGTCCAGCAGTGGAAGTTAAAAGGCTTATGGATGGATGGGATGGATTAAATAAAGAACACGCCTGAGTTTTGTGTGCTTGATTCCCATACAGGAAAACTCCTGAAACTGATTCGCGAATAGTTGTTCAAGTCTGGGTATAATTTGTGTTCGTGACATTGTATGTTTTTAAAGTCTCCCGCGATACAAGGATTATTCCTTAGTGTAGGGTGTTGTCATGTAACATAGTTTTAATAGCCCGCCAATAAAGGCGGAAAGACGGCACACGGCGGGTTTATTTAGAGAGTAATGGCCCTGCATTACCCTGTTCGTTGCCCCGGAGGACGGGGTGTGCGGTTAGGAACATGTTTTCCTGCTTTAACAAAAAAAAATGTTGCCTTTTCTAAAATAATTTGTAAAGGTTTGCTGCTCATAGGTTAAATATAATATACAGACACATAATGAAAACATTGTAGGTTCAAACAGCTATCCCAGCGGAATCCCTGATAACAATGATATTGAAAATTGTAGATGCAATGAATTAGAATTCAATTCAATTGATTATGAATGGCAATAAAACAGTAAAATTTCAGGGAGTTTTGCAAACAAGATTACTATAGTCAAAAATATTAAAAGCGTTAGAAGAACTTGTGTAAATGAAATATGAGATTTAATTTGTTATTATTTAGGTATTATTTAAAGAATTTAAAGGTGGTATTGAGATAATACAAAAAAAGTGTGTGCGTGTAACCTTTACGCGCGATTGAAGTAAAACTTCTTTGGCGTTGACGGAAAAAAATAACAAAAAAAAAAAACTGCAATTTAAAATATATTTTTTATAGCTGTTGAATGTTTATTCGTTTTGCTATTCACAATTGATCCGTTTGAAAATTTGGAAATAAATAATCCTAATTGATTATGATATTTGCCACTAGCTGGCGTATAAGTCAAGAATCGTGCAGTATATGACATATACTTACGACCAATCCAAATTATTATTTTTAAATAGCGGAAACTACACAGACTATAGTAAGCGTTATTTCCGTCAGAAAAAAAATCTGAGTTACTCCCTAGTCGCGCCTAAAGAAGTTTTACTTCAATAATAGCGGTAAGCTCATGAAAGAAAAGAAGTGTAAGCGAACCCGTGAGCGGCGCGTGCGCGGGCGCGGGCGCGTGCGCGGGCGCGGGGCGCGGCACGGCCAGCACGCCCGCGCGCACGGCCGGGTCCAGCCGCAGCGTGGGCACGGCGCCCTCCAGCACCTGCCACATACTGGGTGTAGCTACTTCACTCTATTTATTTCGCCTTTTCGACAATCAATGAGACATTTTGAAAAATCCACAAGTGACACTCATCATTTCATTTTTCATTAAATAAGTAACTAATAATATATGGGTCTTACTAAGTAGTTTTCAATGAATTACATAGATAAAGCTAGTTTCAAAAAGTACTAATGTGGTATTGGGCCGTGTGGGGCCGGCTTTAGAATTATCCCACCCCTCGCTACCCACGAGAGTCGTAAGAGCCGACTGAGGGAATACCGGGGGAGTGGGCAGCAGCACTAATTTTGAGAAGTACTATATTGGTTCTATAGAAGTAGTTTTCACTAAATAAAGTAGATAGCGCTGGTTTTAATATAAAATGGAATCGACCATACATATTCAAACTATTTTTGTTTATTTAATACCAATTTAACCACATCGAATCAGACCGTGAAAAGTGATAGACTTCTATTCCTAATTATACTGAAGCTTACCAGAAAATCAAAAAATTCGATTACTAAAGTATTTCGGTCGTTATCGTGTTATCAAACATACAGGATCCGCACGCACGCGTGTGTCTGACACGGACGTCCTAGTCAGAACTTTTTTAAACAGTTTTTTAACTGGTTTAAATAACAAAAATATCATGAGTGTTAAAAATTGTATTTTTTCTTGATATGTACCTATATATTATTTAACAAGTGCAATATATGAAAAATAGAAACATTTTAAGTTTGAAAAATCAGTTGTTTTCACGTGAAATGACAGTAGTACCCACCTTAACGCTTCACTTATGAAGCGTGCAATATTGTTTGAGTCTTATATAGCACCTGGTGGTTGACATTATGCTTCCTTGTTACTTACTTTTGTCAATAGATCACGTTAAATACAATTAAATAAATTGACGTAACGACGCGTCGCCACGGTAACAGTCACTCTTACTCTCCACATTAGATGTTTCACATCAACAAGAAGATCGTAATAAGCCGAAAAGTATGATGATTATGAGGTTAAGTAACCTGCGCGTGGTGGGAGGGCACGGCGTCCGGCACGTCGACGGGCGCGTCGCTGCCGATCCAGCGCAGCGTCTCCAACAGCTGCTCGTACTGCTCCCGCCGGGCCGACACGTGCAGCCCGCCCACTATCTTACCGTCTACCTCGCACTGACAACAAACGCACATTATATATTTATGTAACATATATTAAGCATGCTTTGTTTGTTGACCAATGCAGGGCGAAATTTTGCATATAGGTACATTTTACCTCAGATGTACCACAATATATTTTTAATGTGTCTATAAGTAACGTGATTTGGACAACCAATCGAGTTATAATAGAGGTCAGTGGAATAAGGCAAGAGAATGATAAGGTAGGCAAAGTACCTGGTAATCAGCTCCATCAGCAGTATCTCCATCGCAGTAGTTAACCGTGAACTGCAGCGCGGTGTTGTGTAGCACGGGCTTCCCAGTCGACACGTCGTACATGTCCGACATGTTGTCCGACAGCTGCTCCGACAACTTGTCACCTACGTCCAACTGGCGGAACACAATTATTACTCATTATATTTATCGTCCACGTGGGGAAAGATAAAGATTACATTATAACCACCGTAGTACCATAAGAACCATTCCTAGAGAAGAAAGTAAGGCACTAACAACAACCAACATATTCTCAATAGATAACATTTTTTTGCAAAAGGTTTGTCTGACGTACATCGATACCTAGCGTTTTTCAAAGTGCGTACCCGCACCCAATACTAGTGTACGCGTTGTACAAGTTGGATATACCCACAGTGGCCAGCGATATGTCGCGCACGCGCACGTGGTACAGCGTGTGGTGCGGCGGGCCGGGCCGGTTGGCCAGGCTCATGCGGCCCAGATGCGCAACGATCACCTGGCTGCTGTGCGCGTTGCGCGGTACTACCACCACTGGTGACTCCAGTTCTATGTTCACGCTACAAACAAACAACAAGAACATCATTCGACATTTGTGGCAACCAGTACTGCTGACCACGCAAAGAGCATTTAGTATTAATAACAAATACTCACAAAGCTGCTATTAAACAAGAAAATTATTTGAGACTGTAAGATTTATCACTACTCCAATCATCAGTACCGACACTATTAAATGAATGTAGAAGAATACCTGAGCAATATTTTATCAGACTTGAGGTCTGCGGGCTCGTCCAGCGAGGCACCCGCACTCATCGTGCGATGCCGCGGGGACACGCCCTCTGTAGACTGCGATAGCTTCGGGTTCGAGTACAGACTCGCGAACTCGCTCCTGCACCGTATGGTAAATGTTACTTTGTTTCGTCTAGGTAATATTTATAAGTGCAGGCCATACCGTATATACGAAGCCTGGTCCTAAAGGATTGATACATCTGAAGCTTCTATTGGTCCAAAATTCGTAGAACATCCCATAACTCGTTTATATTTTTATTAGTTACGGGTGAAAATCTCATATAAATACGATCCCTGGTACCATAATTGGCAAAAAGCAGGCAGAAAAGAAAAAAAAACAATTCTAAATGCTCATAAAGTGTATGTTTTAAGAAACGCCTTGCTACGGCACAATACATGAAGACTTTTGTCATTTGCTCCTCTTTATTCTACAGTTATTAGATGGTGCTACATGCCTCTAGTTCCACGTACCTAGGATGCACCAGGCCAATGGCCATGTCAGCAGCGGCAGCACGGATGGAGCGCGCTAGGTTGGCGAGGTACTGCTTGAATTCCGTGAGGCAGGACCGCAGCTCACGCAGGAGCGGGCCCGAGTGCGTGTACCACACGCTGGCCACGTGCAAGCTCACCGTCGCCTCCACCACTGTACGACAATGTCAACTCGCATCACATAATGTGAAATGAAACAATATTTTGTTACCAATATTACAAAAAGAATACTTCAAAAGCTTGGCTCGGAACAATCTATACATAGATCAGCGCGCACGCACTAGAATGTACAGTCCGTAAGTGCGGCTACGTGTACATTGAGAATACATAATATATGCATGTGCGGCTCGTAATGATTTACTAAATGTCGGATACCAGTTTGCCCTTGTAAAGAGTTAGCAGTAGTACCTGGAGCATCTCCACCCTGTGCCGAGTTGACTTTCCGCTGTATAGTGAAGAGCAACGCTTTCTCGTCGTCGTGGTCGGGGGCGGGGGCGGCGGCGTGCGGGGGGCGGCCCGCCCACACCACGCGCGAGTGCAGCCCGCCGCCCTCGCACAGCGACACCACCTGCACGCCGCCCAGGGACCCGCCCACTTCCACGCGACTGCCGTCTGTAAAACATTTAGCTTTTAACCATAGTCCAAAATACTTTCGTAACTTCTGTGTGGTAGACCTCCAACGCTCTCACTCACAAATAAAAAAACAGAAGTATGCCAACCTACTGCTAATTTGGGCTAAAATTCTGTAATGGTGGTTCCTCTCCAGTCAAGCCTATTCCTACTCCAGAATAAGCTTGACTCTACTATAACTATGGACGAAATCGTAGGGTGAGACTAGAGAGAGAGATGGCCACATTGTAATGTCGGTCCGCTCCCCTTGGCACAAGGCCGCACTTACCGACGGTGGCCTGTATCTTGGCTTCGCTGACGGTGGCGGTGGCGATCTTCCTTGCGACGACGGCACCTTCGTGCACGGCCGCCCGCAGTAGTAACACGCCAAGTCGGTGGAAGTCGAACGTTATCTCTGTGCGAACTTCTCTCTACAAATTCAAAAAAACGATTATTTTTATTGTTCGCGGATTTTGGACAAGCCTACGGCCATAATTACTTTTGTCATAATTACCTTCGGTTCATCTTCAGGGACCGTGTAAGAGTAAGTGCTTGTGGGAGTAGGCTCCTCTGTTCCAACGTCACTGGGACGTTTCTTAGTCGTTGCCTGAGAGCCCATCACGCGGTGGACGAACCCAATAAGCTCCACTATGGTCTCCTGGTTAGCTGTGACATACAACAAAATTTTCTAAAAACGGTCTAACAACATATTGCCTCCACCTCATCATAATGGAAGCGTATTAACATAATGATAACTAGAGAAAGAAGCCTTAAAAGAATCCTCAGCTAACAGTGTTGCCAGTATAAATTACTATTGGTGAATGAGGAAAAAGATAACTTTCACTTTTCAAATCACGCCATCAAATAGTATGAATTTTAATTCCAAAATTAAACTTACTATATTCGATAATTGCATGTAAATGCGTTCCAATAGATGGCGTTGGTCGTTAAGACAAATGTGATGAGGAAATTGGATACGACCGCAAGGGAGTACAATAGCTCAGTGGACTATTCAGATAGAAGATAGTCTTTTAACATAGTGGAGGATCACGATAGACAGAGGCTTGGCCTTTCTTGAGCGAGATTCTTGAGCGGCAGTTACTGTTTACCATCAGGTGACAGGTAAGCGGCTCCTCACCGTGGAGATCTGCCAATACACTCATGATGAATAAGCTTATGGCTGACTAATATTAATACTTACCTATAATATCCAAATTGTTGAACAAAATATTGGCTATCCTCAAATCTTCCGAGCCAGCGTTACCCTTCACAAAACACAGTTCCACGGCAATGAGCGCTTCGGAGTCCACTAGTCCCGGGGCGCCCCAACCAGTGGGGGGCGCACCCCAGGTATTGGCGCCCCAGCCTGCCGGCCAGCTGGAGCCCCAGCCCGCTGAGAACATGGAGTTTCCGGTACCGCTGTAACCCGTGCCTGATATCCAGATAGGCCCTGGACTAGTACGGTCGGCTTCTGAGGGAGCTGTCAAAAAGTAGAGTTTTGCAAAGTGATTTTGATCCCAAACAGTTACTAGCAGGTAGCAGTAAAACTTCACAGACCATCTTAGCTATTAGAGCTTCTTCTCTAGACAAGGAAAAAGTTATGAATATAATAAATGTGACTTGTAAAAAATTGTTGTTAAAGCATTAAATTTGATTTTTTCGCGTGCGGCGCACGATACAGAGTGCACGTATGCTTTATTATTCTAATGTCTGGATTTTTTTTTATCTACCTACCCTAAAATATATAATTATAAATGAGTAATATAGAAGAAGAAAGTGATAGTTTGAGTGTAAATAGTGATGACGAAGTGGAGAAGATGATGCAACAACAGAATACTGAGCAAATATCAACTCAACGATTAGTAGGAAAGAGAATGAGACAAGAAAGTGAGGTTGAAATTAATGAAGGAGAAGGAGAATTTACGACAGTGAGAAGAAGTTCAAAAAGATTGATTCGGAGCTCGTCTATAGAATGTGTTAATAATACTAATAGGGAAGCAAGCAGTGAGACAAGTGAAGTATGTATTACATCCAAAGCAATACTGCCTAAAGAAATTGGCATAGCAAAGTTACTCAGAGAAAAAAACATTCAGGGTATTACCAGGAAAAAGTGCAAAATCTTATGATCTTATTGAGTTTGCAAAACGTAAAGATGCGGAAAAATTAATGCACTGCAAGAAATTAAAGGACCTTGATTATCGTTGTCAATATACACAATAAATCAACTTGTCTTATGGTGTCATTAAGAATATATAGATTTAGACATTGAGCTGGGAGAAATTCACAAAGAATTTTGTAGCGGTGATTATGAGTTGATTTCAATTAAACGTATGAAAAAATCTTGCGAAGGAAAGTGAATTGATAGTGAGTCAATACGCGTATGTATTAAGGGCTCTGTCTTACCCCCGTATATATACTGTTACGGGTGTAGGTTTAAGGTGGAGCCTTATGTGTTTCCCGTAAGCCAGTGCTCTGGTTGCTGGAAGTATGGGCACTTATCACACCAATGTCCCACTAAAAAAATAGTTTGTCCTAAATGTGGAAGATCACACCCCAAATGCGAAACCACAACATACGTATGTGTTAATTGTAAAGGAACACACATGGCACTAAGGGCCGGTTGTTTCAAACGATTAAATATCGTAACATACGTACGTCAAAAAATAACGATTACGAACGATATTTAACGTTCGTTAAATACAAAGCGTTGTTTCATTGCCTAAAAAACCAGTCGTCAATGTTATTAGGGATGCCAGCACATAGCAACGTATTTTCGTAATAAAAATAAATGGGAGAATTTTCTAGTAACCAACATTTGTCCGTATACGTCAGTTTATCTTTTTTTATCATAGACACAGGATGTTAGTCTATGGTTTTATTGTTTTTGTCATGGAAGTAATATGTAATGTATATAAGTATATACTATACGTATTATTTATTTTACTGTTTATGACACCAATGACAAAGCTCTGAATTATTCCTTTATTATTAGTTGTGAATTGTGACAATATTATAGGTAATATAAAGAAAAATAAGCTATTCATGCAGAATTCAATGCCGGTGGAGACCAACCGAGGACTTTACGTCTGTTAAAGTTTGATTTGAAATCTAGCTATATTATAGAAGTCAATTGCAACAGCCAATTTTTCTTCTTCGTTAGATGGAATGTTTATTTAATGAGGACGTAATTTATCGATAACCCGAATCACTCGATGAATAATATGACACACTGTTGATTTCTGCAAACCTGACACATGCCCAACCTTTGTCTAAGTGCCCAATACATCTAATAAAGCGATCCTGAACCATAACATTGTAGAGTAGCAAGTACCTGATCTATAAGGTAGGCTAGGGTTTACAGCCAAGTTTCTGAAATATTGTAGACAAATAAATTTTAAATCAAAGTATTCTTATGAGAAATTCTACTTTTCTGTAACAAATTTTATATCAAAATAGTAAGTTAAATGAACAATAGAGCTACTTCCTTTATTAGGTACACGATAGTCTAACGATACCTTGCAATGAATGAATTCGAATATATATGAATTCCTGCTCATCCCAAAAATTTTGGTTGTTAACAGGTGTTTTAAAGACATTTTTCTTCCTTTCTACATTATTTGTATTATCGCCAGATGAACAACTCTCGTGGAATAAAGACAAATACAAAAGAGTCTCCATAATGTTGTAGGTACATACTGTTTGTTAGACGCATCCATATAGTACTTATATGCTGACAGTATATCCTACGAGTATATCTATGGCTAGACGCACCGAAAGTGACGTTAACCAGTAGGCGGGACATCTGTTACCGTAATCGTTATTATTTAACGTACGTTAAGGACCTCATTTCGTGAAACAACGCTTTTTTTGGTTTGACAATGGTTAACTCCATTTTTGAGGTTTACGTGTGCGTCAAGTATAGCTGAAGCAACCGGCCCTAAATAAAAGTTGTCCTATGTTTTTAAGAGAGAAACATATTCGCAAGATTATGTCACGGGATAACTGCACTTACAGAAAGGCATTACGAGCCTATCTAGATAACAACAAGCAAATGGTGTATCAACGGTTATGAATACTAAAACTAATACGACAAACACGTCACAGACGAATATGAATTATTCAGATAGTAGAACTTACAAAAATGCATTAGTTGGAAATATAGATAATGTTCAAGTAGATAATTCTGAGGTTATTATAAACCGAAACCGAACAAACACAAGGAACAAAGTTCAGACTGGCAAAAAAAGAAACAGGGATATGTCTTACTGTGACTTTTTAGAATGTGATCTACAAATGTCTAATGATAAACAAGCGCAGGAGAAACTAGATGAAGGGAGTATAAGAAAAAAAAAAGTTATTTTAAGATCCTGTTAAGCAAACTAAAAGATATTATTATGACTGAGTCAACACTTGAAGAAAAAGTTTTTGCGATAGTGAAACTATTATTTGAGGAATTTAAAAAATATTTTATAGAGCTTTTTATGGAAACAGAGTGGAAAAATAGTGTTTTTAATATATATTTAAGAATGACTAGTTCTAATTCTTCATGCAACGGTAAGCTTAATATTATTCAATGGAATGCGCGAAGTATTAAACCAAAGCGCCTAGATTTCGAATGCTTATTGCAACAAGAAAATATTCATGTAGCCATTTTAAGTGAGACATGGTTAGACAAAGATACTGAGATCAACTTCAGTGGTTATGTCACATGTAGGAGAGATAGAGAGGACTCGTACGGTGGTGTAGCGTTTGTTATACATAAGTCACTTAAGTTTCATTTATCTTCGCATAGGTTAGCAAATCTAGGTATCGAAATAGTACATATTAAGTTACTTAATTGTGCTAGTTTAGAAAACATTATATCTGTGTATTGCCCATCTAGTATACGCACTACCCAGCTAGATTGGGATTGTTTGTTCAGTCTCTTTTCTAGAAAAGTCTTAATAGCGGGTGACTTTAATGCGCATCACACGAATTGGTCGTTTAAAAATGATACGAGGGGTGTACAAATCATGTACTCAGCGTTCGACGACAATGGCTATGTTTCGCTGAACGATGGAAGTGTGACAAGAATAAAACTTGTAAACGGTTTGCTTCAGAAGCCAGGCCCTGATCTAACATTTTTTTCCACTGATATAGCCGTTAGCTTCGAATAGAGTGTAACTAACGAGTCACTTGGTAGTGACCATTTAATCATTAAAATATGTTTGGATTACAAACGTTATTGTTGTTATAATAAAAAGCGCAATTTTAGGCTAGCTAACTGGCAACAATACACAAATATTCTCAAAAGTAACTTTAATAAGCCAGTTATTTCACATTATGACGTACAAGAAAGGTATAACTATTTTATTGAACAAATTAATTATGCTGCTGATCAAAGTATACCAATAATCAAAATTTGTGCGGATCCTACAAGTAAATTTCAACCTAAATCCTGGTGGATTCCTGAACTCTCGAAAGCTGTGGCTCAGCGTCGGCTACTGTTAAATTTGTACGGATCCTACAAGTAAATTTCAACCTAAATCCTGGTGGAATCCTGAACTCTCGAAAGCTGTGGCCCAGCGTCGGCTACTATTAAATTTGTACGGATCCTACAAGTAAATTTCAACCTAAATCCTGGTGGAATCCTGAACTCTCGAAAGCTGTGGCTCAGCGTCGGCTACTATTAAATTTGTACGGATCCTACAAGTAAATTTCAACCTAAATCCTGGTGGAATCCTGAACTCTCGAAAGCTGTGGCCCAGCGTCGGCTACTATTAAATTTGTACGGATCCTACAAGTAAATTTCAACCTAAATCCTGGTGGAATCCTGAACTCTCGAAAGCTGTGGCTCAGCGTCGGCTACTATTAAAACGGTTCAGACAAAACCCCACCCCTGATAACCTTTCCAGACTCGAACTAAAGATTTATGAAACGAGAAAGTTAATAAAGAAAGCCAAATCTGATAGTTGGCGTCAATTTTGTGATAGTGTTGATGGCACTGTATCGGTCTCAGAGATGTGGCGTCGAATGCGTTGGACCAAAGGTTACAAAAAGGATCAATTTCAGGCTTCTGATAAACAATAAGAGGAGTTGTTATGCACTTTAGCACCTGATTCCGTTCTTCAACAAACACCGTATTTTTATTCAACGAACGCATCTCTAGAGGTCGAATATAGCATGGAAAAAATGATCAAATGTCTTAAGAGGAAAGATACAGCTCCTGGAAGTGATTTCATTACTGACTCTATGCTATACAGACTCCCTTCTGTGGCGAAATCTTATTTGTTACAAATTTTTAATCTTATTTTCACCTCTAGTTATGTTCCCTTGCGATGGCGCAATGTTCAAATTTATCCTATCCCTAAAGCTTATTCTACCGCGGATTCCACACCTAAGCTCAGACCTAATTTACTGGATACAGGCCTGCAGGTATCAGCGAATAAATCAAAATATTTTATTTTTACTAGAGGACATAAAAAACTGCTAGCTCAACTTCAAATTAATAATTTCACTTTGCAATCTGCCGAAAATATTAGATATTTGGGTGTGTGGCTCGATAAATCATTGCGATGGGCAAAACATATTAGTGAAACACATCAATCTACCCTAAAAGTTCTCAATCTATTAAAATTTATGTCTGGTTCATCGTGGGGTATCCATCCAATTCACCTACGTAGAATGTATATAGCGTTAATAAGAAGTAGAATAGATTATGCTAGTATCATCTATGATAATAGTGCTAAAATGCATTTACATAAACTAGATCTAGTTCAAAACCAGGCTTTAAGGGTGGTGGGTGGTTTTATTAAAAGCACGCCAATCCACGTTATGGAGAGTGAGTTATGTATCTCACCTCTGTTCATTCGTAGGGAGTATTTATCAGCGAAATACATATTAAAGGCAAAAGCTTGATCTAATAATGAGATCATTACTTTATTAAATAAACTCAGCTCTCTTTGCACCAACAGTTACTGGTTAAATAAAAAGAAACCTCTACTAGTAACAGGTTACAACAAAATTAAACATGAAGACATTAATAATAGTTATCCCTTAGAAATGTTTACTTTAAATACTTGGGTTACAAACATCAAATCTTGTCAAATACTTCAACTTAATTTAGATTTCGTAACAACTAATAAGAACAATTTCAACTCTAATGCATTAAAATATAATATTCTAGAAAAACTTTCTATTAAATATAATGGATGGCGCCAGATTTATACAGATGGCTCAAAGAGTGCTAATGGCGTAGGGGTAGCATTTTTAGACGCTTCTACGCTAATCAAACAAGTAGTAGTTTTAAAATTTCTAACTCAAACATATGTATAATGACGGTGGAACTCACTGCAATTTTGGAGGCATTACATTATGTCAAAAATAGTAATTTTAGTAGAGCGGTCATATTAACTGATAGTAAAAGCGCTCTATATCATTTGGCTCGTTGTACCTCTGGCCGCAGAGGCGCTTCGATTGCCTATGATATATTGAACCTAATGTGTTGGTTTGATAGTAATAATGTATCACTAAGATTGCTGTGGATTCCATCACACCTAGGGCTACCGGGGAATGAGAAGGTAGACACTTTAGCAAAAAAGCAGTTGTTGATGGCTTATTAATTAATATTAAATCATGTTATTTTGAAATGTTACCTTAATTTGAAATTAGCTGCTACGCAATTTGGAAAGAATATTTTAACAAAAAATCCACTTGATAAAGGTATATGGTATAAGACGATGCAAAGTGAGCCTCCTCGGAATCCCTGGTTCACACATGTTAAATTAAGCAAAAAAATTATAGTTACCGCCCATAGGTTAAGATCCGGACATATGCCACTAAATAAGATTGGTTTTATGATGAAAAGAACAAGCAGCCCTGATTGTAATCAATGTGGAGTCTTAGAGGATGTCTACCACTTGTTGGTGGAATGTGTCCGATTTAAAAGGGAAAGGGAAATATTATTAGCTGGTTTAAATATTAACCTTCTAGAATTAGGTGTTTTCCAAACCATTATGTGTAAGCCATATAGTGAAGGTGCTATAAAAATTTATAAGTTTATTCTAGTATATAACACCATAAGAAATAATTAACTCTCCTACTGTGTAGTCATAATATGTTATAAGGGTATGATGGGGCTAACTTAATCATACTTGATTGTAAGCCTCTAAAATTAAATATAGAGAGTAAAAAAAAATTAACAAAAATAAATTTGTTTTTAAAGACCTAAGCTGTACCGTCAGACTAACTAAAGAATAAAGACACCGCATTGTCAACTAAAAAGTGAAGCCACTTTTTGAAAGATGTGTGCGTGAAGGTGTTGTTACCGGAAAGAAATAATCTCTATAATTTGGGTCAATTTTTATGTTTTATGTTTAAAACATGTTTTTTGTTTTTGTTTATGTAACACTCGTGGTTTATGACTTTTCGTTTTGGCATGGTTTTATTTGTATTTGTGTGCATGAGCGCATGTAATTACAAGTTTGGCATGGTTTTATATGGTTTCACTGCATAGTTCGTAATCCTTCGTTTATATTTTTTAGTTAGTCTGAGGCTGTACCATAGGTGCATTGTGACCAATTTTACTACATATTGTAAAATACTCATGTTTAGGGTAAGTTCTAGAATTGATGTAATATTTATTATTATGGGACAGATCCTATTTAAGCTAAAGCAGCGAGTGCACTCACGCTGGCGGCCCAGGTGCAGCGAGTGCAGCGCCTGGTGCAGCGCGTGCGGGTGCGCCAGCGCGGCGGGCGAGCGGCCGCGCGGGGACGCGGGCGACGTGGGCGACGTGGGGGACGTGGGCGACGTCGGCTCGGAGCCGCGGATGCTGCCCGACATCGTGTCCATGCTGCAACAGTAACACTATTCTTCCAACATCTTTCACGTGGTAACACAAGGACGGCAAGCTTACGGCTCGCCTGCACCTACTGTAACCATTAGACGCTAACGATACCAGAAGCATCATCAGTATGTCACCAACTCCAGGAAGGATTATATACAAGGAATGAAAAGTGGAGCAGAATAACCAGAGCCGGGTAAGAATGGGGTATAGACATGCGGCGCCCTCACTCATTGAACAAAACGCAATAGTATTGATTCCGTTAAAATACAAGGATATTCAGTGAGAAGTAGTCCTCGTACTTCCCCAGTGGAAGGCGAGTGGTACAGTACCCGACGTGCTTGTGGCTGGCGACGAGCAGCTCGAAGTCGGGCCCGTAGGTCTGCAGCGCGTCCACCAGCAGTAGCGAGTGCACGGACAGCGACAGCGACGCGTCCTGCGGCCGGGCCGCCAGGGCCGCCTTGACGCCGCACACCTGCACCTCCGCTATGGACCGGCCCATGGACTGCACCTGCACCGGGACTCGAATATACCACTATGTAGCGCTAGAATTTCACTCAAAAGTAGACCCACATCGCTCGACAGAGCGATAAACATCCATTGGATTACAAGCCATAGGTTACAAACGACATAGAACAGCGCTCGATGTGGCTCTCATTTAGAAAGTTCATGTCCAGCAGACATAAATAAAGCCTTACACTACAAAATTTTCACCCCCAAGGGAACGCAACGTGACAGGTGGTGAACCACGTCACCGCTGATTGTTAATATAAATCTCAATTGCGTCTCCAAATCATTTGCAACAGATCAGTATGCATTTAAAAACTAAAATAAAAATGCGTGCGTCATAATTTGACTAATGCTCCCTTGCCTTCAGAAATAAAGGGATTTTGGACTGAATTTATGAAATATGACGAAAGTTGAATTTTTTGCGATATACTACTATGTCAAGAAAGTACCGGGAATAGATCAATAATACACAAAATTTTTGTTATTCATCCAAATTTATTTTATCACCTTCAAAGTATGCTCCTTCAGAAACGATAGACTTACGCCAACGAATAATCCAATCATCAAAACATTTTTTATACGCTGTTTCCGAAATTGAGTTCAGTTCTCGCCGCGAATTCTCCTTTATGTCTTCTACCGATTGAAAACGGGTGCCACGAAGTGGTAATTTGAGATTAGGAAAAAGAAAGAAGTCGGCTGGAGCCATATCTGGTCAAAATGGTGGTTGCTCGATGGTATTTGTTGAGTGTTTGGTTAACTTCAGTTCATGGCCTACCAGAGCGAGGCAAATCTTCCATCACATCTCGACCGCTTTTAAACGCTTTGTACCACTCATAAGCACATGTTTTTGATGAAGTCGATTCACCGTAAGCCTTCTGTAACATTTTCAGTGACTCCGAACACGAAATTCCATTGGCGATGCAAAATTTAAGACAAACTCTTTGTTCGATGTTTTTGTCCATTATGAAATTCGCAATACACACTAGATATGATATAACTAAAAACAGCACTGTATTTAATATAAATAACAGATGCAACTCAAACTCCGCGCCAAAATGGATAACTGTTGTGCCAATCTAACAACAACAAAAAAATAATTTGAATTTGGAACCATAAACACATCATCCATTCCCAATACTTTCTTGACTGAATGTATGTAAGCGAACACTGAAGGAATGCCACACTTTTCCAGTGGTCTGCCAATACAGGCGGAGGGACGGCACACGCCGGGTTTATTTAGTGAGGGCCCCACTACCTTGCTTGTTGCCTCGAACGACGGGGTGTGCGGTTAGGCACATATTTTTATTTATTTATTGTATTTATTTATTTAAGTGACAGAAAGCCAATTACAGGTTTTCACCAATAGAAGCTGATTATAACATCAAGAACTATGGAACACTCGATAATATGAACATATAAAAGGAGAGAAAGAATTTAGATACCTAATACAAAAATAAAATAATGATCTATTGATTGTTTAGTTAAAGAATTTAAGATTAAGCATGTTTCGAACCGTGCTGCTTTTAACAATAAATGGGTCTAACGAAAGTTCTTTACATAATTATGTTGTTATAATCATTGCTTGCTCGTAAAAGGTATGAGTTCTGTCTGTAATTTGTGTAAACAAAATAAACTGCTATGGGTGGGTAAAAGCGGACATATCGATATGGTACATTAAAATAAAGTCTGTGCAAAAGATCAGTAGTAGTCAATTTCATTTGAAATAATTTTCAGCAAAAACGTACAATCCGCTAGTCGGCGACGATTCATGAGTGGTTGAATATGAAATGTCCTACATAATGTTAATATAGTTCTCTGACTAATATGGAATATTTTCCCGCCTTAACAAAAAAAAGGGTTTAGTTGTGGCAGATAGTCAACATAAGCCCAATTCCGAAATTCATGCAGACGAAATCATAGGCAGGGTCTAGTCCACAATAAAATAATAATGTACCTCGAGCGACATCTGTTCTATGGCGAACTGCATGATGAACAGCGTGGAACTGTGGTGCAGGGTCGCCATAGAGCTCACGTCGACGCTGGCGGTGCTCTCGTCATCATCATCCACCTCTTCTTGCTCCTCACTTTGGTTATCATCATCGCTGTAAATCAACAAAACGTTTTTTTACTGCCTGAGAAGACGCCTCAGCGCGTTGTGGTCGGAAGAAATCACCGCTCGAAAAATAAGCCACATCCGTCCTGTGATTAGGGGTCCACCTTCATCTATAGCTCGCTACAGCATTATTTGAATCGATAGCAATCAGAGGAGCTCGTAGCTTTGTGCATTTGCAGTTCGAACGTTCGGAAAAGTTACGCAACTTTCAGCTGGCAATTAGATGGGTTGGTCACCCATCAATAGTGGCACCCATTTGTAAGCACCTGACCTCATCCGTGTTGCAGAAAGCACGTCAAGCAGGGGATCCCGGCTGTCAAATATCATCCTGGCAGTCGTTATAGGTTGTCTGAATAAAGAATCTGACGCTGGCTCTTCTGGTAAGGTTTCCAGTTGTAACTTTTAAAGATTCGCGAATTGTACACATATTTAAAGTACCATAAACGGGTCTTTTTTCGCGTATAAATTAGGTGAAATTATGAACTACCTTTTGCTCGACGTTTCAACTGCGTTGCAGCAGCCGTGGTCACGGGACAACTGGAGAGGCGAGCTACTTTATTTTTCCTCGACAGTTTGTAGGGTAGATCGATCTACACCGATGTTTGTCCGACACACAACACTCACTATATCGCGAGACGAATGTAAAGATATATTAGGTAGTTTGCACTTATTAATCACTGGATTCCACGCTGATGATAGATTAAATCCGTCTCCTCTATTGAAATTTCTGTGCTTTTTGATTTCAATAGCTTCGCGCACTAACCGTTTGTAGTAGTGGCGGTCCTGAGATAGGATTATAGGTTGGTGAAGCTCAATGCAGTGATTAGTACCTGCTTCTAAGAGATATTCAGCGATGGCAGATTTGTTTATCTGTCCTTTCTTGACTGCAATTATGTGCTCCTTAACCCTTTCAGCAATCGGGGAGCAGATAAACAAATCTGCCATCGCTGAACATCTCTTAGAAGCAGGTACTAATCACTGCATTGAGCTTCACCAACCTATAATCCTATCTCAGGACCGCCACTACTACAAACGGTTAGTGCGCGAAGCTATTGAAATCAAAAAGCACAGAAATTTCAATAGAGGAGACGGATTTAATCTATCATCAGCGTGGAATCCAGTGATTAATAAGTGCAAACTACCTAATATATCTTTACATTCGTCTCGCGATATAGTGAGTGTTGTGTGTCGGACAAACATCGGTGTAGATCGATCTACCCTACAAACTGTCGAGGAAAAATAAAGTAGCTCGCCTCTCCAGTTGTCCCGTGACCACGGCTGCTGCGACGCAGTTGAAACGTCGGGTAAAAGGTAGTTAATAATTTCACCTAATTTATACGCGAAAAAAGACCCGTTTATGTTACTTTAAATAAGGTTTCCAGTTGTCTCCTCAGTTGGGTTGTGGAGGACAGATAGGCAGTCACTCCGTATAAATACTAGTAGATAAGCTAAAACCGAGCAGATCAGAATTCGGCTCCAACTTTTGGGATAAGGCTAGGAAGATAAAATTGTCCGTGTGGTGACGGACTAAGAATACAAGTGTCCCCGATTCTTTCCCGACGGTGTCGTAAGATGCGAGTAAGGGAAGTAAGCAATTATCGCGGCGCGCACGGCGAGCAGCTTGTGCTCGCTGAGGTGCGCCACGAGCGGCGGCAGCGAGGGGGCTACTGCCACTAGTAGCGTGTATAGTATAACAAAGCGCGTGGACTCACCGCGCGGCGGGGCGCGGCGCCACGGCGGCGAGCACGGCGCGCACGGCGAGCAGCTTGTGCTCGCTGAGGTGCGCCACGAGCGGCGGCAGCGAGGGGGCTACTGCCACTAGTAGCGTGTATAGTATAACAAAGCGCGTGGACTCACCGCGCGGCGGGGCGCGGCGCCACGGCGGCGAGCACGGCGCGCACGGCGAGCAGCTTGTGCTCGCTGAGGTGCGCCACGAGCGGCGGCAGCGAGGGGGCTACTGCCACTAGTAGCGTGTATAGTATAACAAAGCGCGTGGACTCACCGCGCGGCGGGGCGCGGCGCCACGGCGGCGAGCACGGCGCGCACGGCGAGCAGCTTGTGCTCACTGAGGTGCGCCACGAGCGGCGGCAGCGAGGGGGCTACTGCCACTAGTAGCGTGTATAGTATAACAAAGCGCGTGGACTCACCGCGCGGCGGGGCGCGGCGCCACGGCGGCGAGCACGGCGCGCACGGCGAGCAGCTTGTGCTCACTGAGGTGCGCCACGAGCGCGGGCAGCGAGCCACACAATGCGCCCGCGGGGTACTGCGGGTCACTCGTCTGTACCGCACGCCGCTCCGCCTGTCACATGCCACTGAGTCTCACACCACGAAATATTATACCAGCTTCTGCCTAAGAGGGCTCAGCTCAACAAACACTATTAGGGGTTTAAATATGAAGTTGCCGTTTTAAGGCATTAACATTGAACAAAAATTAAATGTCTTCGCAGATTTCAGAGTGAAACTGATAAGGCTTTAAGTCAGTCCTTAAAGATATCCCACCCTAAAACAAATCCAATCCTTTATCTCACTCACTCACGAATCAAAAACTGCCGTGCGCCGCGCCATCTACAAGAATGAGTGTTCTGAGTCTCCAACGGCGGTCGCACATATCTATTCGGATTGTGTAAAATTCAAGAAAATTCGAGTCAGCGGTATTGTGAGTACCTTTAATTCATCTTATCTTTATCCAGACTAAAGCCAAAACAGATTTTTTTTCACACTAAAACTATGTAAGTAAATTCTAAATTCTAAGGGCGGGTTGTTTCAGCTATACTTGACGCACGCGTAGACGTTAAAAATGGAGTTAACCATTGTCAAACCAAAAAAGCGTTGTTTCACGAAATGAGGTCCTTAACGTATGTTAAATAATAACGATTACGGTAACAGATGTCCCACCCATTGGTTAACGTCACTTTCGTTGCGTCTAACCATAGATATAGAGGTATACTCGTATACTGTCAGCATATAGGTACTATATTTATGGATGCATCTAACAATCAGTACCTACAACGATTTGGACTCTTTTTTGTATTCATCTTTATTCGACGATAGTTGTTCATCTGGCGATAAAACAAACAATGTAGAAAGGGAGAAAAAGGTCAAGTTTTTTTTTATTGCATGTAGTAGCAGACCAGGCGCGGCCCATCTGATGGTAAATGGTAACCGTCGCTCATGGACTCAACTATACCGAGAGTATTGTCAAGCCGCTGCTCACCATTTCATTTCACCGATATGACATGAGAGAATAAACGGCTATCTCCTGCTACAGCCAAAACGCAACGATGTGCTTCATGGCCGGTCACACGGGAGATGGTGGTACCAACCCGCTCGGGCACAATACCAAGTGAGTACTCCCACTTGGTATCCAGCTCTACCACCAGTCATGCAATGGATGATAATTGCTTACTTCCCTTAGTCGCCTCATACAAAACTCATGGGAAAGAATGGGGTGGTGACACTTGTATTCTTAGTCCGTCACCACACGGACAAACGCACAATACGTGTTAACAACCTAAACTTTTGGGATAAGCAGGAATTCATTGCAAGGTATCGTGTACCTAATAAAGGAAGTGGCTCTATTGTTAACACGTCTTATCGATCCCGCGTCCCTTCCAATCCGGGGAAGTGCTCTGAGCCACTGAGCTACCGTACCGATCTTACGGTCATTCCAATCTCTTCATCACATTTCCACCAACGACGCGGATTCGATTCCCTCTCGTACTAAAAATCTCTTTTTCCTCATTCACAAATAATTTGTACTTCTATAATATAGCTAGATTTCAAATCAACTTTAACAGACGTAAAGCCCTCGGTTGGTCCACCGGCATTGAATTCTGCATGAATGCTTATTTTTCTTTATCTATACTATTATAAAGCTGTAACAGAGCTGTGTACATTTAAGATATTTGAGAAAAAATGAGCGTAATAGGCTGTGGGGATTCTGCGAATTGCATATTGTAATGTCGCAATCACTTATGTATATAATTAGGCTAGTATTGTAAGATCAGTCAGATCATCCCCACGAGGAGCACCACAAGGCTGCATATAGGCATGTAAACACAAAACAATTTTTTTTTAGAATTTTTGTCTGTTTGTCTGTTTATCTGTTTGTCTGTTTGTTTGTTCGCGCATCACACAAAAACTACTGAACGGATTTTGATGCAACTTTTTTTATTTGAAAAGCCTTGATTAGACTTAAAAACTGGTATACATTTTATCCCGCTACTATATCGGGAACCTGAGATATAACCGAAAATCTAGAAAATAATTTAAACTAGATTTTTTTTAGAATTTATTTAATAGAACTACTAGATGGATTATGATGCATTTTTTTTATTATTTGGAATGCCTTGATTTGACTTAAAAACTGGTAGACATTTTCTCCCGCTACTATATCGGGAACCTGAGATATAACCGAATAACTAGCTTTTGGCTGCGGCGAAGCCGCTGGCAAAGGCTAGTATTACCTAATAATATTGTCACAATTTACAACTAATAATAAAGGAATAATTCGAAGTTTTGTCATTCGCGTCGTAAATAATTAAATAAATATACTTAAAGTACAAATTATTTGTGAATAAGGAAAAAGAGATTTTTTGTACGAGCGGGAATCGAACCCGCGACTTATCCAATCCGGGGAAGTGCTCTAAGCCACTGAGCTATCGTACAGATCTTTCGATCATCTCAATCTCCTTATCACATTTGTCTTTACGACCAACGCCATCTATCGGAATGCATTATGCAAAATTAAACTTACTATATTGGTCGTACAAAAAATCTCTTTTTCCTTATTCACGTATAATTTGTACTTTAAAAAGTGGCGGAGGATGTCAAATGCTAAAAAATATAGATCAAAAATGTTTAAATATACTTATATACAATACACATTACTTCCATGACAAAAACCATATAAACCATAGACTATAATATCCTCTATCTATGATAAAAACAGATAACAGATAACGTACACGGGCAAATGTTCCAAAACTAAAAAATTCTCCCATCTTTTTTTATTACGAAAATAGGTTGGTTTGTGCTGGCATCCCTAATAACTTTGACGACTATTTTTTATTATATTATTTGTATTTAACGTACGTTAAATAACGTTCGTAATCGTTATTTTATGACGTACGCATGTTACGATAATCAATCGTTTGAAACAACCCGCCCTAAATGTTCATAAATGTATGTGTTACGATTCGTAACACTTCCTTTAAATTTCCTGATGTCTGTGTAAACAGTTTAATAAATTCTTTTAAAACACATAATATTAAAAAAACTGCGAATTTATGGGGTATGACGGCTAAGTTAGCTAACTCAATTATTCAAACTATTGCTCCCCAATTGATATCTGTGCGTAACGGTTGTTTTTTTAGAGAAACTTAGGCCCACTTGCGCATTTCAGAGTTAATAATTATTTTTGCTTGCACTGCTAAGAGTTAACACTAGTATATACCATGCGTAAAATAATTAACTATTAAACCCGCCAAAGTTGGAGGGTTATATGTCTATCTCTAGGTTTATTACGTCAAAATTGTGAGACTATGCTAGTTCGTGTTTTGTATTTAAAAAACAACAACAGAATAACATTGCATAGTTTATTTTTATTGTCCTGATGAGTGATTTTTTGGTTTCTGATGATGTGTTCATGGATGTTCAGGCCCCCTACACAACGGGATATGCTTATTATGTATCGTGGAAATCTTATATCAATCCCACACATTGATTATTAGAATAATTCTTCTATTCTTCTATTTTATTCTGTTCTACTAGCATTTATGCCACTTCTCTATATATAGTACATCATCTATGATGCCACTTATCTACAGGACCGGGCCCAGTTCAAGATAGCACCAGCAGTATCTTATTTATTTTCAATAACATGTTTACCTATATTTGGTTATTAATGACATATCGCCATTCAATATAAACTACCAAAAACACATGGCGTCAATTCAAATCTTACATTAAACAAAGACTTTGCAAGTGACTGTTGTGTGAGAGAGAGAAGAATACTTGTGTCGTTCATCATTCATCCCTTTTGTATTTGGCTGGTTGTAAGCGGAATGAGGTTAGTAAAACCTGCGTGATTTTTCTTACGTGCAAGAGAAATTTTGAATTAGATAGTTATTTGTGTAACCTAAGCTAGTAAACCCAAAGGTATTGCATTATCTCAAAATTACCGCGCAAGTGGGCCTTAGTAGAGTAATTGCTTTTTTTTAATCTGGTAGTATCTCAAACCTTAATCATTTACGTCCAATGTCTGTACTACCGACACTAAGTAACAAACACTTTACTTATAAGAAACTTATTTGTGAAACTTATTTTGTGTTTATTTTAAAACAGATTGATAAATCGTTTTGTTAATCATAAAAATTTTCGTAAAAACCAGTTCGGCTTCACAAAGAATCGCTCTACTACTGATGCTGGTATAGAATTGTTTAAAAACTACCTTTAAAGCCTGGGAAGATTCGTACGATGCCTTAGGTGTATTTTGAGATCTGCATTCATACGGCATTTTTTTTGGGTACATCATGAAACTCATTAAGAAACATTAAACAGTTATGCCATTACGGAATCAGGAACAAGGCTCTCAAGTTTTTGACTGCGCAATATTATCAAATGGCTCGTGACGATGGGTGTGCCACAGGGGTCCATTCTGGGGCCATTTCTATTCCTGGCTTATATGAATACCTACCATATTACGTAGGAGATAAAATATTTCGAATATTGTGTTGTTATATATTTATGTGATATAAAGTATGCCCCATTTGGTAGAAGATTTTTTTATATATTTTTTTAGTTATAAGGATATAATAGCTATACTGTATTAAATTGGCAAATTAAAAAGTGGTTTATGACTTTCTTGCAGAGTTCTTCTCAGGAATGGCTTTACTACGGAATCCGGCCACTTGTAGCGATTGTAATGGGCATTTTGTTGTTGCGGATGCACTTGCCTCAGGCGCTCGTGTTAACTATTTGTGAATACTTTACAATTTTAGGTGCAATATATAATAGGCCTATAAAATAAATATATTTTTTAATTTGAATGCCATTTACAAGAACTAATAGTCACATTATTCTAAGTCACCTGCAGTAATATACTGAATCTGTCCAGAAGATGCAATGAGGAGGTGCCTTTAGTGTGCGCATACTTCCAGTTGTCTCTAGCGCGACCCACCAGGATTTGTAGATCACTCAGTTCTATTTTGTATCTGTAATACATAACACTTATAATGTGTGTACTGACACACACCATATCCATATCTAAAACTCATAAACACATTTCGATAAAACATTACATCGTATTCCTTACGCGAGATAATCTAACGCGTTATCCTAGGTGAGCCAACCAAAGCGAATTCAATACGGTGCTGTATTGGATAGCCCGATTATTTTCGCACGATTATCTTTTAAAAACCAGGTCCACACTGATGACCCACGCGATACAAATGCTTGGTCGATGTGGACGAGCCAAACCCAATCCAAACGCAAGTAAGCGCGTACTCCTAGAATGGTGTAGCGTGGACGGGTATCGAGTCGCTTGATATCACTTAACAAGGAATTCGCCCAAGAGTGTGACTGAATGGTCGCGTTGACCAAGATTGTTGAGACAATGCTCCACGAACATGGATCCGCGGATCGAGGGATAGCCGATAGAATATGGATAATCTGGTGTAGACCCGGCTTATATTGTCACGCCACGCGGCGTTCACATCGAATCAGCTCTCTTACCCGTTGTCCTAGGTAAGCGACGCGATGCGATGCGATGCGACGTATTGCGGCTAATACTTTAATCGCGTTTCGTCGCATTCATATTAGGCGACAACGTAGGCCATAAGTACATACAACCTCTATTTGATATTTTCGTGTCGCGTCGCGTCGCGTCGTAATAACGCGTTTATCGTTCACCTAGGACAACGGGTTAGGAAGACGGGTAAGGCGGCAATCGCTCAAAATATGTGACAGACCATCTGTGATTCTATACGAAGCTAATTGAGGTATACGTCATATGTAATAGTAGGGTACCTATCGTATAGTCGGTTGTGCAGGTGAGCGGGGTCCAGCAGCGGCTGGGTGTAAGTCTGCGGCGGAGGGTCCGGCGGGGAGCCCGGCGACAACAAGCTGCCAGGCGGCGTGGAGCACGGCGTCATAAACATCTCTGTCACGTCATTAGTACTTGTATTATTATCTACCTATCAGATGTGTTCTTTCGAAAACTATATAAATTTAATTTAATACCATTTGGTTATGTAGTGATAATATTGTCAGGTTTAAGATGGGTTTTCACTATACGAGTGTGCTCGGACTGAGCGCTCTGTAATGGTTACTGAGACGCTACTCGTGGTAGGGTCAAAACGAGTGATCCGAGCGCACCCATACGATGATGTCCATAGCTCGTAGGGGTTTTTTTTGTGTAATTTTATGACCTGGTTACTAAGACCTTTAGGTCATTTTTTTCAGTTTCCTTCAATCTATTTATTGTTTTATATTGATTTAATCGTATTTTTTATATATTTATATAGGGGTTTAAAAGATTTTTTGTTCTTAAGTAATTGATTGAGTGGCGGCGGGCGGGATGAAGAATCACTTAAAATTTTCGCATCACTTAGTTCACTGGCTAAGATTAATATGTCAATTTCAAAGACATTCAAAAATAATGTGTGTAACGGTTCCTTCTTCTGTTCTGCAATGTGGACAAATGCTGTTTTCAACGATGCCGAGTCTTGTGAGGTGTGACGGAGAGGTATTATGGCCAAAGCGTATTATCGTGGTAATAAAATCACGATTGTTCTCTTCTATTTGGTAGTACCAAGGTTTAATCGGCAAGTTATCTTGAATTTCACCATACCACTTTCCTTTTATTTCCTGATCTTTCTTCCACATTTTAAGCCATAGTTTACTAATACTTAGGTCTATGTATTGCAGAAAATCAGTCATAGGGACTTTCATTGCGTGTTTGACATCGATGGCATTAATGCCTTCATATGCGGTTTTATCAGCCATTTCATTGCCAGGGATACCTCCGTGAGAAGGCAGATTTCGATATTTTTTTGGTAATATTGAGCAATTATTTCTTTTATTATAGTTTGATTTAAAATTAATTGTTAGTCTGGTTAAAGCTTCTATCAAACTCAAACAATCTGAGATTATTAAAAAATACTTAACATTATACATTTCTTGAATTCGTTTTAATGCCTGATAGACCGCATATGCCTCTGCTGTAAATATGGTACAGGACTCATGCAGAACAAAGCTTTGAGAGAACTTAGTTTGCGGATCATATAGCCCAGCATGCACATAATCACTTACTTTACTATCTGTGTACATACTATAATACTGTTTATTTTCTTGCAAAAATTGCGGCATATCTGAATTATTAGACACTATGATTTTTTATTATAGTAATTGGATGTGAGATGCATTTATAGGAGAAGGAGTAACAAGGCCAATAGACTCTGTTTTCTGACTTTTGTAAACATTTTGTCTGTTTCTAGCAATATATGTGAGAGACATGGAGATTTGCCTCGTAAGAGGCTCTCTCCTGTAGCAAATGGTTTGGGAGTTCTATTTCTTAGAGGTACAATTTTGTTTATTATTTGTGTATTGTTAGAGGAAATTAATTTAAAAACAGTATCTTTTTGCAAGTAACAATCTTCTCAAGCTAAGGGGCAATATTTTTGTCTCAACCTCCATGGCCCTTATGGGAGTTGAGCGCATTGCACCGCTTATCGATCCTCAAAGCCCTGTTCTGCAAGATATCTAATGTATTTACATTGTAAATAATATTTGTAATAGGTAATTCATTGCTAAAAACTATTATATTACTTTTGGATGTGTTAATTTTCAAATGTAAGTAACCAGAATAGTATTGAAATAGTTGGATTAAGGCTTTGTTGATATTGTCTATTACAATCTGCAAACTATAGTTACTGCTGTACAAAACAATATCATCAGCAAATGGTAATATATTTACATCCTTAGTATTGACAAATTTACAAATTCCACTTGTGTATATATTATATAGTAAAGGAGATAAAGATGCCCCCTGTACTGTACCTTTTGTTAATAGAAGTATGTACAGGTTTATTTACAAATTGGGTTTTTGGTGGAGAAAGTGGAGGAAACTCTGTAGTGTTATTAATTTGTTTTGATGAGGTGGCACTTGCATAGGTTATGTTATTTTTCTTATCTAGAATTTTCTTCATTTTTATTGGACACAATCTAGAAATGGCTAGGTGAGGTCCACTGCAATTTATACAGCAGATCTCAGATGGTTTGTCACATTCCTTATATAAGTGATCACCTCCACAAATGGAACATTTTTGTTTATTATTACAGATCTTGTCTGAATGGTTGAATTTAAAACACTTAAAACATTGTTGCAATGGGGGTACATATTCGAACACTCTATAAGAGAATAGGTCATATTGTACATTCGCAGGAAGTGTATTAGATAAAAAGTTAATGCTAACTGTTTGTAAAGGTACACGTTTTTGTCCAATTTTCTTACTAAATCTACGAATAGCTATTATCTCGTATATGGATGAAAGTCTGGTATATAGGTCTTTATTTGATATGTTTGCTGGTACATGTCGGATAACGCCAGTTTTCTCTATTTGTGCAACTGGTATAAAGGCTTTCATGTCATATTTTGTAAGAAAAGTTGTATTGTTTATAAAATTGTTGGCAGTATTAAATTGTTTGAAAATAACAGCTATTTTATTGGCATTCACTCTTTGAATTGCCGTCACACCTTTTATTTGAGTAGAAAATATATGATTTAGATAAATGGGGCTCTTGTTCCCCAGTCTGTCCCTATTCGTGGACTCCACAAACACTTTAAATTCTGTATTGTATGAGTTCTCTGGATGTAATATTTTATAGTTCGGTTTTATATAGGGAATAAAGTCACTTAGCTCACTGCCGCCGCCAACTCCGCAGTCCATTGATGTTCCACCACCGCCTTCATCCTCAGTACGAGGACGCTTACATGAGGTGGGCGGGTTATCCCCGCCCCCCTCATTTCCTTCCATTATTGGGCGTTAGTGCACCCAAACGTTACTTTTTTATCAACTTTTACAACAAAAGAAAAGCTATTTAAGTATATAATTTTTTTTACAAATTTTTCGCAAACCGCGCTCTCGTAGTTCCCGCCAAAAAAAACGCTCGTACGGGTGTACTTTTCTTCCGTTTGTGAACACTATTGTTATTGAAGTGAAAATACTTTAGATTATATTATGTAAAAGTAACTACATAGAATGTAATAGATTTGTAATAATATATCACGGGACAAAAGTACCATCGTCGTCCGGTGTAGTGTGTGGCGGGCATTCAGCAATATTGGCATTGGCGAGACGAAGCCTGCCAAAGTCCACAACAAGAACGGCCGAGTCGCGCGAGCACAACTGCTCCACCAGCAAAATCTGCGGCGCCGAGATGTCCAGCTCCACTTGCCACGTGCGACGGTCACCCTGACATCACCAAAAATTAATTTAATGAAAATTAGTTACATGAAGACAAAGCGAGAAAATGTGAAATCGAAAATAAAAGTCACGAGCATGATTTGACCCGGCGTCTCATGGAAAAGCGTCCCAGATGCTTAATTTTTTTTTCTATTTGTTTATTTATTAGGATTTCCAACAACAAGTACAATGTTTAAATTACATTAATAATAATTAGAGCTTATTACATTAATAATAATTAGAGCTTAAAGGAAATCAGAACACGCACATAAATAAAAATTATTACCTCCACAAGCTAACATACTACTAAGGGCCATGCTCACAAAAGGATACTCAAATGACAACACAAATTAATATTTAAAAAAGATAAATTTAAATGCTGCACTAAAACAACTGGCGTTGTACACATTTGAGCTCATGATGCGAGTGGAAACCGAATAAGTACAAAATTAAAAACTATTCACCACAATTTACAATGAAAAGAAATCTCGTGGCGTAGTCGGTAGTGTAACCGACTTCTGTGCACGAGGTCGTGGGTTCGATTCCCACTCAGGACAATTATTTGTGTGATGAACACAGATATTTGTACTGCGTCTGGGTGTTTTCTATCTATTATATGTAAGTATTTACAAAATAAAAGTAATATATGTATTATATCCGTAATCTGGTACCCATAGCACAAACGTTAAGCTTAGTTTGGGACCAGAGGACGTTGTGTGAAAATGTCCGTGAATATTTATTATTATTTACAAATACACGTTTAAGTTAAATAGTATTGAGTATAATACTTTTAACATTTTTTAGATTTTTAATTGTAAATATTCTGGTGGATACTTTATAATGAGTACATTCGTGATAAAAGACAGAATTTTTTTACGTGGGTGTGTAATACAACTCTGCCTACCCCTTCGGGGAATACAGGCGTGATGCTGGCTTTTTTTTCTTAAATTTGTGCGAAATACAGGACGAGAGAACAGCATCTTGGATTAATTCTTGGGATGAGAAACTGAACTTTGTTAAGCAAATTAGGACAGTACAACAAACTTGTACATGACTTACTGAGAAAAACTAAATCCAAATATTTTCTTTTTATTTTAAAATGTAAAAGACGTTCCTGAAAGGTTTTAAATTTTTTAGCTACTCCTTGACCATAACACAAATGCCAACGCTTTTGTTAACGTTCAATTCTTTTTACATGCACTTTGTAGTTAGGAGATCAAATAACACTACAATATTCAAGGTGACTCTTGACCAGCGCATTAAATAATACAAGTTTGTTAGATGTATTTTTGAAGTTTTTACTCGTCTAATCACAAAACCTAATAATTTTGAAGCCTTAAGTAATATCGTATTTATGTGCTGGTCAAATTTTAGTTTATTATCAAAATATCCAAGGTCGCGGATACACGTTACTTCCTCAAGGATGTCACCATTAATAATATATTTCGAAGGTAATATAATCTTGTTTTTTGTGAATTTAAAATGTTTACACTTTTTGACATTCAAGGACATATTATTTTTTTATACTCCACTCAGATAGCCTATTTAGGTCATCCTGGAGTAACTGAGAGTCAGCAGTAGAGGCAATACTTCGCGAAGCCTTGACGTCATCAGTAAAAAGAAAAAGTAATAATAATAAATAAATAAATATTCACGGACATTTCACACAACGTCATCTGGTCCCAAACTAAGCATGACGCTTGTACTATGGGTATACCAGATTACGGATATAATACATATATTATTTTTTTTTTGTAAATCCATCCATCCATCCATCAGCCATTTTGTAAATACTTACATATAATAGATAGAAAACACCCAGACGCAGTACAAATATCTGTGTTCCTCACACAAATAATTGTCCTGAGTGAGAATCGAACCCACGACCTCGTGCACGGAAGTCGTTTACACTACCGACTATGCCACGAGGCCCGTCAAATCGAATCGAGAGAGCATGGAGCAACATCATTGATAAAGATTTTCAATAGATGAGGCCCAAGATGGGATCCTTGCGGAATACCTGATGTTGCAGTAAAAAAAAACAGAAGCGATACCATTTATGACAACCTTAAACTGTCTGTTGGAAAAATAAGATTCGAACCAACTCAATAAAGGATTTGACACTCCACATTTTTCTAGCTTATATAGCAATATTCGATGGCTTACTGTGTCAAAAGCCTTACTGAAGTTACTGTATACCACATTCACCTGTGTTCCTGCATGCCAAGTAAATATTTTTCAAACGAACAACTCAAATAACTTGCCCATCACTGATATAATCGATATCGGTCTGTAATTTGATACCAGAGTTGTCTCCACTTTTGTAAACTGGTACGATCTTAGTTTCCTTCCAAGCAAAAGGAAAGATGCCTGTTTGTTAATTTAGCCATGATCGAGACTGCAAGTTTTGATAACAACAAACATAGCATCACGCCTGTATTCCCCGAAGGCAGGCAGAGGTGTATTACACACCCACGACTCGCCAGCTATGTTTAAGTCCCACGTAATAGGGGGCGAGCCTATTGACGTCTACCGGGCACATTTCCAAACTCCGGGCTGCTGAGAATTTTGCTTTTTAGGAAGAAGCTTAATAACGTTGCCCGACCCGGGGATCGAACCCGAGACCTCATGATTAGCAGTTGCATACACTACTGCTACACCACCGAGGCAGTTAATATAACACATTCCTTCTTAGTGTGTTGAGTGCCGTACTAACCGACAGCGAGCGGCGGCGCGCGTGCGTGGTGACGATGTGCTCCCAGTGCGTGCGCAGGCGCGCGCGCGTGGAGCCCCGCGCGGGGGGGGCGGCGTGTGCCCAGGGCGCGCGCACCCAGCGCTGGGCCCAGGCCGCCACCTCCGCGTTGTACACCACCTCCAGCGATGCGCACTTCACCCACAGCCTGCGGGACGTGTCTCACATAAACCAAACCGTACCGGTACCAACCCACTCGTGCCCGATACCAACTGAGTATTCCCACTTGGTACCCAGCCCTACCACCAGTCATGCGATAGATGATAATTGCTTACTTTCCTTAGTCTCTTCATACGACACCCGTGGGAAGGAATGGGGTGGTGACACTTGTATTCTTAGTCCGTCACCACACGGACAGAATTATTTGTGAATGTGGAAAAAGAGAAGTTAGTGCGAGCGAGATTTGTATCTGCGTCCCTTCCAATCCGAGGAAGTGCTCTAGACCGCTAAGCCATCGCACCGACCGACGGCCACTCCCAATCTCCGCTCCAAATCCCGCTCGCACTAAACTTCTTTTTCCACATTGACAAATTTTTTTTTCTTTAAAGTGGCTGTGCATCTCAAGTGCTAAAATACAGATCAAAATAAAGCCTACATGTATGACGGCTTGTAGTGATAGATTAAGTATACTTGGAGCCATGCACCTATTTCATTCCATGCACGACCTATAATAGGAACTAATATTAAACATGAAATATCACTGACAGAAATAAAATTAAACAATAGCATATTTAGTTTGAGAACATAGCACGGTCAGTAGGCCACTTTGCCCAACATTATTAAGGACGCTCGTGCACCGCAATAGGATGTATGTCCTTATATAGATAACTAACTTATAGTCACAGTTGATGCCGAACGGTTTCTTCTCGTAAGTGAGCTGGAAGAGTGGCTCGAGGTGGTCGTGCGCGTGCACGTTGGCGGCTTGCGTGCGGCGCCACGAAGTGGCCGCGCCCGACGCGCTCAGCGACGTCAGCCCCTCGCGAATCACGCCCTAACGTGTACTTCGTGGTTAGTAGGCCTTGCTGCCTGGTCTCTCTAAGGAGAGAGGGATCGATACGGACCCAGCCCCCTTAGAATGAAAAACGAAACGTTAGATGAACTTTCGTTTCAAGTCATTGTGATTGATCAACAGTCCGACGCGTGATTCCTGATTAGTCGAGATTTCGACGCGTGATTCAGGCGACCAATCAGAATGAAGCGAAATGAAAGTTAGTCTAACGTTTCGTTTTTCATTCTAAGGGGGCTGAGCAGATCCACCATCATATAAAATTAACTGTTATTGTAATTTTCGAGTCGATTTACAATAATATTTAGTAACTTACTTATCATGACGCCATCTCCATTGTAGGGTAGGCAGAGAGGACAGAGTGCCAAAAGGCTCTATTCTTGCATACATTTCTCGCATCCTCAACATTCATAATCTCTTCATACACGCTCGTCGGTTTCGGAGACTCCTAACTCCACCCTCCTTCAATACATGACCAATTTGGTCTAGGTAGGTGAGACTCGGTCTCCCCCTGTACCTACATCCTTCCACTTTCACATTGTATATTTTCTTAACCAGTTGCTCGTCCGACATTCGTTACACGACGTAACGAATGTCGGACGAGCAACGACGTCGTCGTTATGAACTCCATAGATTATTATCTCTACGAGATTTACAATAATTGAATATTAGAAGAGCGTACCATGTCTGTTAGCGTGTGTTACCTGCGGCGCTATGAGCACGGGGAACAGCGAGTCGGGTGTGATCCGCTCGCGCAGGCACACGGCGCCCAGCGACACGTGCAACGTGTGTTACCTGCGGCGCTATGAGCACGGGGAACAGCGAGTCGGGTGTGATCCGCTCGCGCAGGCACACGGCGCCCAGCGACACGTGCAGCGTGTGTTACCTGCGGCGCTATGAGCACGGGGAACAGCGAGTCGGGTGTGATCCGCTCGCGCAGGCACACGGCGCCCAGCGACACGTGCAGCGTGTGTTACCTGCGGCGCTATGAGCACGGGGAACAGCGAGTCGGGTGTGATCCGCTCGCGCAGGCACACGGCGCCCAGCGACACGTGCAGCGTGTGTTACCTGCGGCGCTATGAGCACGGGGAACAGCGAGTCGGGTGTGATCCGCTCGCGCAGGCACACGGCGCCCAGCGACACGTGCAGCGTGTGTTACCTGCGGCGCTATGAGCACGGGGAACAGCGAGTCGGGTGTGATCCGCTCGCGCAGGCACACGGCGCCCAGCGACACGTGCAGCGTGTGTTACCTGCGGCGCTATGAGCACGGGGAACAGCGAGTCGGGTGTGATCCGCTCGCGCAGGCACACGGCGCCCAGCGACACGTGCAGCGTGTGTTACCTGCGGCGCTATGAGCACGGGGAACAGCGAGTCGGGTGTGATCCGCTCGCGCAGGCACACGGCGCCCAGCGACACGTGCAGCGTGTGTTACCTGCGGCGCTATGAGCACGGGGAACAGCGAGTCGGGTGTGATCCGCTCGCGCAGGCACACGGCGCCCAGCGACACGTGCAGCGTGTGTTACCTGCGGCGCTATGAGCACGGGGAACAGCGAGTCGGGTGTGATCCGCTCGCGCAGGCACACGGCGCCCAGCGACACGTGCAGCGTGTGTTACCTGCGGCGCTATGAGCACGGGGAACAGCGAGTCGGGTGTGATCCGCTCGCGCAAGCACACGGCGCCCAGCGACACGTGCAGCGTGTGTTACCTGCGGCGCTATGAGCACGGGGAACAGCGAGTCGGGTGTGATCCGCTCGCGCAGGCACACGGCGCCCAGCGACACGTGCAGCGTGTGTTACCTGCGGCGCTATGAGCACGGGGAACAGCGAGTCGGGTGTGATCCGCTCGCGCAGGCACACGGCGCCCAGCGACACGTGCAGCGTGTGTTACCTGCGGCGCTATGAGCACGGGGAACAGCGAGTCGGGTGTGATCCGCTCGCGCAGGCACACGGCGCCCAGCGACACGTGCAGCGTGTGTTACCTGCGGCGCTATGAGCACGGGGAACAGCGAGTCGGGTGTGATCCGCTCGCGCAGGCACACGGCGCCCAGCGACACGTGCAGCGTGTGTTACCTGCGGCGCTATGAGCACGGGGAACAGCGAGTCGGGTGTGATCCGCTCGCGCAGGCACACGGCGCCCAGCGACACGTGCAGCGTGTGTTACCTGCGGCGCTATGAGCACGGGGAACAGCGAGTCGGGTGTGATCCGCTCGCGCAGGCACACGGCGCCCAGCGACACGTGCAGCGTGTGTTACCTGCGGCGCTATGAGCACGGGGAACAGCGAGTCGGGTGTGATCCGCTCGCGCAGGCACACGGCGCCCAGCGACACGTGCAGCGTGTGTTACCTGCGGCGCTATGAGCACGGGGAACAGCGAGTCGGGTGTGATCCGCTCGCGCAGGCACACGGCGCCCAGCGACACGTGCAGCGTGTGTTACCTGCGGCGCTATGAGCACGGGGAACAGCGAGTCGGGTGTGATCCGCTCGCGCAGGCACACGGCGCCCAGCGACACGTGCAGCGTGTGTTACCTGCGGCGCTATGAGCACGGGGAACAGCGAGTCGGGTGTGATCCGCTCGCGCAGGCACACGGCGCCCAGCGACACGTGCAGCGTGTGTTACCTGCGGCGCTATGAGCACGGGGAACAGCGAGTCGGGTGTGATCCGCTCGCGCAGGCACACGGCGCCCAGCGACACGTGCAGCGTGTGTTACCTGCGGCGCTATGAGCACGGGGAACAGCGAGTCGGGTGTGATCCGCTCGCGCAGGCACACGGCGCCCAGCGACACGTGCAGCGTGTGTTACCTGCGGCGCTATGAGCACGGGGAACAGCGAGTCGGGTGTGATCCGCTCGCGCAGGCACACGGCGCCCAGCGACACGTGCAGCGTGTGTTACCTGCGGCGCTATGAGCACGGGGAACAGCGAGTCGGGTGTGATCCGCTCGCGCAGGCACACGGCGCCCAGCGACACGTGCAGCGTGTGTTACCTGCGGCGCTATGAGCACGGGGAACAGCGAGTCGGGTGTGATCCGCTCGCGCAGGCACACGGCGCCCAGCGACACGTGCAGCGTGTGTTACCTGCGGCGCTATGAGCACGGGGAACAGCGAGTCGGGTGTGATCCGCTCGCGCAGGCACACGGCGCCCAGCGACACGTGCAGCGTGTGTTACCTGCGGCGCTATGAGCACGGGGAACAGCGAGTCGGGTGTGATCCGCTCGCGCAGGCACACGGCGCCCAGCGACACGTGCAGCGTGTGTTACCTGCGGCGCTATGAGCACGGGGAACAGCGAGTCGGGTGTGATCCGCTCGCGCAGGCACACGGCGCCCAGCGACACGTGCAGCGTGTGTTACCTGCGGCGCTATGAGCACGGGGAACAGCGAGTCGGGTGTGATCCGCTCGCGCAGGCACACGGCGCCCAGCGACACGTGCAGCGTGTGTTACCTGCGGCGCTATGAGCACGGGGAACAGCGAGTCGGGTGTGATCCGCTCGCGCAGGCACACGGCGCCCAGCGACACGTGCAGCGTGTGTTACCTGCGGCGCTATGAGCACGGGGAACAGCGAGTCGGGTGTGATCCGCTCACGCAGGCACACGGCGCCCAGCGACACGTGCAGCGTGTGTTACCTGCGGCGCTATGAGCACGGGGAACAGCGAGTCGGGTGTGATCCGCTCGCGCAGGCACACGGCGCCCAGCGACACGTGCAGCGTGTGTTACCTGCGGCGCTATGAGCACGGGGAACAGCGAGTCGGGTGTGATCCGCTCGCGCAGGCACACGGCGCCCAGCGACACGTGCAGCGTGTGTTACCTGCGGCGCTATGAGCACGGGGAACAGCGAGTCGGGTGTGATCCGCTCGCGCAGGCACACGGCGCCCAGCGACACGTGCAGCGTGTGTTACCTGCGGCGCTATGAGCACGGGGAACAGCGAGTCGGGTGTGATCCGCTCGCGCAGGCACACGGCGCCCAGCGACACGTGCAGCGTGTGTTACCTGCGGCGCTATGAGCACGGGGAACAGCGAGTCGGGTGTGATCCGCTCGCGCAGGCACACGGCGCCCAGCGACACGTGCAGCGTGTGTTACCTGCGGCGCTATGAGCACGGGGAACAGCGAGTCGGGTGTGATCCGCTCGCGCAGGCACACGGCGCCCAGCGACACGTGCAGCGTGTGTTACCTGCGGCGCTATGAGCACGGGGAACAGCGAGTCGGGTGTGATCCGCTCGCGCAGGCACACGGCGCCCAGCGACACGTGCAGCGTGTGTTACCTGCGGCGCTATGAGCACGGGGAACAGCGAGTCGGGTGTGATCCGCTCGCGCAGGCACACGGCGCCCAGCGACACGTGCAGCGTGTGTTACCTGCGGCGCTATGAGCACGGGGAACAGCGAGTCGGGTGTGATCCGCTCGCGCAGGCACACGGCGCCCAGCGACACGTGCAGCGTGTGTTACCTGCGGCGCTATGAGCACGGGGAACAGCGAGTCGGGTGTGATCCGCTCGCGCAGGCACACGGCGCCCAGCGACACGTGCAGCGTGTGTTACCTGCGGCGCTATGAGCACGGGGAACAGCGAGTCGGGTGTGATCCGCTCGCGCAGGCACACGGCGCCCAGCGACACGTGCAGCGTGTGTTACCTGCGGCGCTATGAGCACGGGGAACAGCGAGTCGGGTGTGATCCGCTCGCGCAGGCACACGGCGCCCAGCGACACGTGCAGCGTGTGTTACCTGCGGCGCTATGAGCACGGGGAACAGCGAGTCGGGTGTGATCCGCTCGCGCAGGCACACGGCGCCCAGCGACACGTGCAGCGTGTGTTACCTGCGGCGCTATGAGCACGGGGAACAGCGAGTCGGGTGTGATCCGCTCGCGCAGGCACACGGCGCCCAGCGACACGTGCAGCGTGTGTTACCTGCGGCGCTATGAGCACGGGGAACAGCGAGTCGGGTGTGATCCGCTCGCGCAGGCACACGGCGCCCAGCGACACGTGCAGCGTGTGTTACCTGCGGCGCTATGAGCACGGGGAACAGCGAGTCGGGTGTGATCCGCTCGCGCAGGCACACGGCGCCCAGCGACACGTGCAGCGTGTGTTACCTGCGGCGCTATGAGCACGGGGAACAGCGAGTCGGGTGTGATCCGCTCGCGCAGGCACACGGCGCCCAGCGACACGTGCAGCGTGTGTTACCTGCGGCGCTATGAGCACGGGGAACAGCGAGTCGGGTGTGATCCGCTCGCGCAGGCACACGGCGCCCAGCGACACGTGCAGCGTGTGTTACCTGCGGCGCTATGAGCACGGGGAACAGCGAGTCGGGTGTGATCCGCTCGCGCAGGCACACGGCGCCCAGCGACACGTGCAGCGCGTGCGAGGCGGCGCGCGGGCGCGACTCCAGCGCCACGCGCACGCGCGAGAACTGCAGCTCTACGCCCGTGCCCGCGCCCGCGCACGCGTCCGCTCCCGCCTCTGCGCTCACCGACTGATGGCTGTGACTGTTACACCAACCGGGTATGAGGACTTAGCGACACATTTAGAACACGTTGGAAGAATATCTAAGCGGGTTAGGTATTTATACGTCCCAAAAAATGTTCAGAACCATGAAAAAATTATGTTTCATAGATTTTTTCTAATGAAACAGTTCTATTTACGACTAATTGCTACCCCAGAGTTAACCGCGTAGATTTTTTTTATAATTTTCTGCCCTATTTTGCCAAAATCAAAGAGCTGGCTCAATCAGGGAAGTACCACGCTTTCGCAAAAGTTCAGCGTGAAACAACGGTAGGTAATCCTACTATTATTTCTTACGATGAATGAGAGCGCCGGCGGCCATAACCCCTTCCTTGTCCTATGCCTTATCTGGAAGTTGGAGACGTGCAAGTGATCCCTATGGTGTTGCTAGTGAGATCATTACAGGCCGTATGCTTGTTTGCCACCCACGAAGTATAAAATAAGAAGAAACACGCGCCCAACAAAGAGGCTGTGCAATAAAAGATACTCACTGATCATCTTCTTCACTCTCCATGCATAAATTCAAAGACCCCTTATTCAATATGAACTCGAATCTGCCAAACAGTGCATCTCTTTTTAACAAAGTATTGTTATCTAAAGAATCCGCTATAACGTCCAGGATCTCTTCCTCTAAGTCTGCCGGCGCCGAGCCGGCTGCCTGTGTCGGAGTTGGCGCAGGAGTTGGAACCGGTGTTGGTGTGGAAGCTGCCGACTCCTGCGAGGGAGTTCCGTACCACCCCCACCATTGAGGAAACCAGTGGACTAGCATGCTGCGACCAGAGCTAGTTGGATTATCTGGTGTTGACACCGGAGTGGATTTGGGCACCTTTCGCATAGCGACCTGAAATAGGGATAATAATTGTATTCTTCGATATGGTCTTACTATTAATAAGTAATTACAGCTTAACCTTGTCGTTGAGATGTCAAACCGTTTTGCTACAATTTGATGATGTTCAGACAAATAGAAGGTTATTGAGGTGCAGACAGGACAATTATCTTTAAACTGATAATAATGGTAGAAGACCTTACGGTCTACCTTATGGTAAGTGGTATCCATATTCTACTGTTAATATGGTGATCAAAGATCAGAAGAGTGTAGAAAGAACCGTCTATACGTAACCTCTCTAAGCGCCTTGAGTTGGTGTAAAGGAGTGCGCCACTCGAACTCATCTTTAGCCGCCTTCTGATCCGCCGGCAACGTGGCGGCGGGGTTGCTTAACGTCACCAGGCACGCGTCCACATACGCCCGGGTCTGCCTCGCACACTCCAGACACGACTCCCACGTGGGCTTCGGTTCCGTCCCTGGCAAATAACATAACGTATTAAATTATTATTTTATAATTATTATAAATGAGAAAATTTGTAAACATGTTTGTTTGGCCGTGAGTCACGCCTCAACTACTGAAGGGATTTAAACGAAATTTGCTATAGTCTATATAAGATGCTGCAAAAGGTAAACAAACCACAAAGAGAGTACTTTTATATGTCATTTTTATTTTTAAAAATATTATATGATAATTAGTATGGAAGTAATGCACTAATGATATTTTAAAGTGTTTAATGGTAAACTTATGCAGAATTGTGTATTTATGCTTTATGTTTTCTATGAATAGGGTAGATGAGTCCCTACTAATATTATAAATGCGAAGATGAGTTTGTTTGTTTATTATGCTATAACTACTGAACCAATCATCATAAAATTTGCATCCATATAGCCTGGAGTGCAGAAATGGCTATTTTTTATGCTGGAAAAATTTATGCGAGATAATTAGTTTTTTATTTTTTTTTATTGCTAATGATGACAGGCGAGCCACACCAGATGGTAAGTGCTTAATTGTCGCTCATGGACTCAACTATATCGAGAGTATTGTCAAGGCGCTGCACACCATTTCATTTCTAAGATATGAAATGAAAGAATAAACGGCTATCTTCTGCTACAGTCAAAACACACTTATGTGCTTTATGACCGGTCACACGGGAGAGGGTGGTACCGACCCGTTCGGGCCAAACAGCAAGTGAGTGGCTACTCACTGGGTCACTGGGTGACTTACTTGCCGTGTGGGGCCGGCTTTAGAATTGTCCCACCCCTCTCCACCCATGGGAGTCGTAAGAGGCGACTGAGGGAATGCCGGAGGAGTGGGCAGCAGCACTCCTTCGAGTATTAACGACATCCCCTGCGATCGCCAACCCACCTGGTGGCGATTACGGCACTATCCCCCATCCTTGGGGAGGCCTATGTCCAGCAGTGGACGTTAAAAGGCTGATGGATGGATGGACTCTCACTTAGTACCCAGCCCTACCACCGGTAATGCAATGGGTGATAATTGCTTACTTCCCTTAGTCACCTTGTACGTCACCTGCGGGATAGGATGGGGTGGTGACACTTGTATTCCGTATTTATGTACAGTAGGCACGAGTGGGCGGCGCGCGCGGGAGTGACACAGCAGTACTCACACGGGTGGTCGGGCACGTGGCAGGCGAGCGCGTAGAGTCACCAGGCGCGCGGGCGAGCACGCAGCGGCACGAGCGGGCGGCGCGCGGGACACACAGAGCAGTACTCACACGGGTGGTCGGGCACGTGGCAGGCGAGCGCGTAGAGCCACCAGGCGCGCGGGCGAGCACGCAGCGGCACGAGCGGGCGGCGCGCGGGACACACAGAGCAGTACTCACACGGGTGGTCGGGCACGTGGCAGGCGAGCGCGTAGAGCCACCAGGCGCGCGGGCGAGCACGCAGCGGCACGAGCGGGCGGCGCGCGGGACACACAGAGCAGTACTCACACGGGTGGTCGGGCACGTGGCAGGCGAGCGCGTAGAGCCACCAGGCGCGCGGGCGAGCACGCAGCGGCACGAGCGGGCGGCGCGCGGGACACACAGAGCAGTACTCACACGGGTGGTCGGGCACGTGGCAGGCGAGCGCGTAGAGCCACCAGGCGCGCGGGCGAGCACGCAGCGGCACGAGCGGGCGGCGCGCGGGACACACAGAGCAGTACTCACACGGGTGGTCGGGCACGTGGCAGGCGAGCGCGTAGAGCCACCAGGCGCGCGGGCGAGCACGCAGCGGCACGAGCGGGCGGCGCGCGGGACACACAGAGCAGTACTCACACGGGTGGTCGGGCACGTGGCAGGCGAGCGCGTAGAGCCACCAGGCGCGCGGGCGAGCACGCAGCGGCACGAGCGGGCGGCGCGCGGGACACACAGAGCAGTACTCACACGGGTGGTCGGGCACGTGGCAGGCGAGCGCGTAGAGCCACCAGGCGCGCGGGCGAGCACGCAGCGGCACGAGCGGGCGGCGCGCGGGACACACAGAGCAGTACTCACACGGGTGGTCGGGCACGTGGCAGGCGAGCGCGTAGAGCCACCAGGCGCGCGGGCGAGCACGCAGCGGCACGAGCGGGCGGCGCGCGGGACACACAGAGCAGTACTCACACGGGTGGTCGGGCACGTGGCAGGCGAGCGCGTAGAGCCACCAGGCGCGCGGGCGAGCACGCAGCGGCACGAGCGGGCGGCGCGCGGGACACACAGAGCAGTACTCACACGGGTGGTCGGGCACGTGGCAGGCGAGCGCGTAGAGCCACCAGGCGCGCGGGCGAGCACGCAGCGGCACGAGCGGGCGGCGCGCGCGGTAGTGCCGCACGCGCGCCAGCCGCTCCAGGCCGCGCGCGCACTGCGCCGCCTCCTTGTACTGCCGCTGGCGATCACAGAGTACAGCTTTAGCGTCGTGAGACGCCCGACAGCTGCGAACGTCTGCCACGACTGTCTCATTTTAAACATATAAAAGAGTAATGCCGTACTAAATATATACAAATAAATAAAACTGAAGTGTCTGCATAACCCTTTTTATAAATGCATGAAAATATATTCGTTAAAGTTAATGTCTGTCTATTAGTTCCACCTAATCTCCAAAGTTGAACCGATTTGGACGAGAGTTTCACTTGCAGATAGTTGATGTTATAAAACTACTTTAATTTTTGGAAAATAATCAGAGTTCCTTACAAAAAAAAATACAAATAAATTCCAATGGGGCCATATAAAGTGTCCAATACATTTCTGTAATATACTTGCTAATTTCTATTAGGCTGTATTTGTCATACGAGTATTATAAACAGTGCACAATAAACTGTCGCAGCGAACGCGCGTCTCTTTATTTCTCAGCCATCCCTACACACAAACCTGAACTCTAAACCTATTAACATATGGTCCATAACGCGCCGGATGAATAAAGGGACGGCTCAGTCGGTTCGCATCGAGTGAATACAATAGAACACCGCATTCCAGAGATAACGGCGGACTTACTTATGTGAATTGTGCAGTTTTATAGAAAACTAATATCTAAATTGAACAATACATTGTGAAGTGACTTTATTAGTGTTTATAAACAGTTTATTTATATGCAAACATGGCTTCGCCTACTACAGAACAAAGTGGATATCTTTCTACCATGGAAGATACGGTCAATATGATGTTGAAAACCCAAACAAATATAAAGAAGTGCCCGAAATCGAGACTAACAGAAGGTTACTTGAAAGTTCGAATAAAATCTGTTGAAGATTACTGGGAAACCTTCAAACAAGCTCATAGTACATTGAATAAATGTACGACGCGAGAACAAAAGGGAATTCTCGCTTTCTACATTTGTAAAAGACAAACCCCAAGTACAAAAGTCATTTCATACAACCGCCAAAGAAGGTGAACAAGCACACACAACTGAACAACCGTCGTGCACTTACTGCAAGGGTGGTCACTACATACACAATTGCAAAGAATTTGGAAAACAATCGGTCGAGCAGCGAAGGGAGTTAAAGGTAATAATTTATGCTACAACTGTCTCGTACCGAATCACAACGTATACATCTGTAAAAGAAGAACGTCATGTAGAATCTGTAGAAAAAGACATCATTTCGTGTAAGAACACGACAAGACAAAAGAAGATGCACAATCACAACCAGAAGAAAAAAATTACAACCGCTCACTTCTCAAATGAACAAACTGGTCATGAAGTTTTGTTAGCAACAGCACAAGTAGAAGTCAAGTCAAAGAATGGAGATACACAAACGCTTCGTGCATTAATTGACCAGGGATCAGAGGCTTCATTCGTATCAGCAAGAGCAGTGGAGTTGTTAGGTTTGCAACGAACTAACATCAACGGTGTAGTCTCTGGAGTGGGAGAAGGAACTAAAGTACCCATCAAACATTTAGCTGACCTAACCGTTACATCGCGATTTTGCAATAAGGAAGTTATAAGGGTAAAAGCTTATGTTTTAAAGAAGATATCTACAATTTTACCCTCAAAACACATCACGGTGAACTGGCGACATCTACAAACCTTAGAATTAGCTGATCCTACATATCACACACCAGGCAATATTGATATTTTGTTTGGTGCAGATGTATATTGCATGATTATTGAAAATGGTTTGGTTAAAACTCCAGATGGCTTAGTGGCTCAGAAGACACGTTTGGGGTGGATTCTTTCGGGTCAACGAAATGCAAACAAACAATACAATGTAGTAACTTTACATCTAACAAGACAAGTGGTAGAAGACAATGACATATTGAGAAAGTTCTGGGAAATCGAAAAAAAGTTGTTTGAAAAGAAAAAAATACTTACAAAGGAAGAAGAAAAATGTGAAGATATATATAAAAACACAACAACAAGAGATGAAGCTGGAAGATATGTAGTACATCTACCACTGAAACAAAATATGGAAGAAACAGTTAAGCTATGTGGAAATACAAAACAACAAGCTATAGACAGATTTAAACAACTAGAAAGGAAATTTCAAAGAAATGAAAATGTTAAGAATGTATATACAAAAGTTATACATGAATACAAACAGATGGGTCACATGAAAAGAACAGCAAATTCAGATGATAATAATGCAATTTACTTACCACATCACGCGGTTATACGTGAAGACAAAGATTCAAGTCGCCTTCGAGTAGTCTTGATGCAAGTGCTTGGCACTTCGATCGCAAGGCATTTCTCTAAACCAGACAATGTTGATTGGGCCCGTATTACAGCCCGATCTACGAAGCTTAATAACATCATGGCGAAAACATAAGATATGCGTTGTAGGAGATATAATTAAAATGTATCGAATGGTCAAAATGACTGAAGAACATACAAATTTACAACGCATTGTCTGCCGAGATCACCTGAAGATTAACTTGAAATCAACAATTTGACGACAGTAATCTTTGGTACAGCAGCAGCACCTTTTCTTGCTGTAAAAACTTTGAATCAATTAGCCGACGATGAAGCACATAAATTCCCAGAAACAGCCCCTGTAATAAAGAAATCATTTTATATGGATGATTTGATGTCAGGGAATGAAAATGTTGAGAAAACAAAGAAGATGTGTGATGAGATAAGGACAATACTAAAAAGAGGAGGATTTGACATGCAAAAATGGTCAAGCAACTCGGAAGAGGTACTAGCACATTTACAGTCACAGAAAAGCATGAAAGATACAATTGAAATTAAACTAGATAAAATAATTAAAATTTTAGGACTTACATGGGATAGAAAAGATGATACATTTAAAATAACAGTAAACTTACCTGAAATGAAGACAGCAATCACGAAGAGATCAATTCTTTCGGATGTTGCTCGACTATTTGATCCATTTGGTTGGTTGTCACCTGTTGTGATCACCGCTAAAATTCTTATTCAAAAGTTATGGCTCTGCAACCTAGGATGAGATGATGAGCTACCTACAAGTTTATGTGATGAATGGATAAGCAACAGGAGTGAATTGACACAATTGCGAACTATTCAAATACCAAGATGGTTAAAAATTACACCTTATAATGATAAAAATATACAAATACATGGGTTTGCAGATGCATCTATACAAAATTACGCTGCTGTGACTTACCTTAGAATAATTGAAGACGACACTGTGCATGTAACTTTGATATCTTCTCGAACCAGGGTCGCACCACTGAAACAACTCTCTGTACCCAAACTGGAGCTATGTGCTGCGGCTCTACTAGCAGAACTTCTAAACGATCTGATAGATATCCTGGAAGTATCTAAAAACAAGGTGTTTGCATGGACCGATTCTATGGTGGTACTCTCGTGGCTACAATCTCAACCAAATCGTTGGCGCACATTTGTAGCTAATAAAGTTGCGGATATCTCTCGAGTTATAGATAACGACCGTTGGAGACATGTTCAGTCAGTCGATAACCCTGCAGATATCGCTACCAGAAGCATTCCAGCATGCGATCTAGCGACATTAGAGACTTGGTGGAGTGGACCAGAATGGTTAAGCCATGGAAACGTAGAATTTGACAGAAAAGACATTCCTGAAACTGATTTAGAAATGAAAGCACATCATACAAATTTAGTTAGTAAAATTATTTTTTGTAATATAAATCCAAGTTGACGGAATGCTCTTTTAATAATGTGATCTATGTGTAGGTTGAAAGATAATTTAGAATCCATAATTATACCCAAGTCACGCACAGATTCAACTCTGCTTAAAGATACATCATTCATTTCATATTAAAAAATTAGAGGGTTAAGTTTACGGGTATAAGATATAACAAAACACTTGTCAAGATTATGATTAAAGGGAAGCGTTGATTGATATTTATTTAGATTGTTATGCATGATTTAAATTTTAGTTCATTTAAAGCAAATTTTACAGTCCATTGTTCTGCGAAATTTTGAATTAATTATAATTTTTACTTTAAGAGTAGCTGAGCATGTCAAGTGCTAAAATATAGATCAAAAAGAGATAGATATACATTACTTTGGTTTGTATTGTGTATAAAAAACTATAGTTTTTGGTGGGCGGTATGTCCAATACATTTCTGTAATATACTTGCTAATTTCTATTAGGCAGTATTTGTCATACGAGTATTATAAACAGTGCACAATAAACTGTCGAAGCGAACGCGCGTCTCTTTATTTCTCAGCCGTCCCTACACACAAACCTGAACTCTAAACCTATTAACATAAAGTTTTATGCTCAAAAAATTCGAATTCACTTTTATAGGTGACTTACGCTTCAAAGTTTTTTTCAAGAGGTTGAGTTTTAAAGAGTATATATTATTTTGTGTGATCGAATTAGAACTCAGCTTCTAATGTAAAACTTGTCAAGATAGGCGTTGTTATTAGGATTTTGTACGTCCGAATGAAAAACGAAACCCTTAAAAAATCACTTGTGTGTCTCTATCCGTCTGTCACAGCCAATTTGTTTCAAATGTACCGTATGCATCTGTGATCCAAACACGAAAACATAACATAAATATATGAATTTTGAACATAATTTTTAGGTGACAAATTTAGGAAATTAAAAGCTTTACCGAGTATGTGAAACGAAACGGTTTGTTGTAAAGATCTCAAATATATCGAAAAACATGTTCAATCTTTCAAAATTATATTTCTTTTTTAACTAGAAGGTTGAGTTTGTTTTCCCTTCCACAGATAGATTTGAATCAGATTTGAAGAAACATGGCAATATATTCAACGCACGGGATCACCACGAGGTCAACACTATAGTAATGATTAATAAAAAATACCAAGAAAAATTTATATAAGATTCGCTCTGCAGAACTTCGGCAAAGATTCACAATACATTAGTGTCGAAGTGAACGATGTGAGTGCGGGTACTCACGCTGGCAAGGCTGAGCGTGACGGCGTCGAGCGTGAGGTGGCAGGCGAGCCGGGGCCGCGCTCGCGAGCGCAGCGGCAGCTCGGTGCGCTCGCGGCGAACACGCGCTCGCGCGCACGCGGGCCGCACCACGTACGCGTGCTCGCCGCGCCACGTGCGCGACATGCGCTCCTGTCGGACACGCCGCGGCCAAACGTTACAACACTCTCAACCCGACAATGTAAAATGCCGTCTGTCATAATTCTATGTAAAAATAGGTATATATATATTCTATGTAAAAATAGGTATATATATATTGAGATAAAATTTTCCAATATATTTTTTTTCTAGTAGTAGGGCCTTGCTTGTTCCAGCCTGAATGGGCTGGCGGAGAAGTACCACCCTCTTACAGAAAATCAGCGTGAAACAACGGTAAGCACTTCTATCGCATTTTCTTCCTATGGTGAATGGGAGCGCCGGAGGACCAAACCCTCTCTCTTTATTATCCTTCCTATTCTCTCCTTATTATCCCTCCTATCCTCTTCTCAGTGTCAGGAAGGACACTAATGAGAGTCTTATATTTATTATCCTTTCTCTCCGCGTGCTTTGAAACCTTTCCTTGGAGATAGCGGCGCGCGAGAGATGTCGGCGGTGTAGGTAGTCACCCACGTAGCATAAAAAAAATACTGTGTTAATCCCGCGTACAGCTTTTTTTTAATAAAGCCAACACCCTGCACTAAAGAATAATCGTTGTAACACTAGGTACTTTACAAATGTACAATTTCACAGACAAAAATCCACCCAGAACAACCATTTGTGGTTCACACAAAGAGTTGTCCTGTGTGGGAATCGAACCCACAACTAAACCCCTCCACCATCTGTTCCCCTCTATGTGAAAAATCTAAACCTCTATGTAAAACGTAAGTAATATAAAAAAAAATTGTATGACTAACCGTCAGCTCCGCTATACCAAGGTTGGCGAACATCCCACCGGGTACCGGCATCGGGTCCCAGTAGATGGCGAGACGTTGCAGTTCCAGCAACTTGAACGAGCACCCCTCAGGGTCTGTCAGAAGGGTGAAGCCGCGACGCCACTCCGAGTCACAGGACTCGGCGCATAGTGACTCAACGGTCAGACCACATGCGAATGGTAATGTTGCGGTTATGGAGTCTTCATATCTGATGTGCACATCGTTTAGCTTCAGCTGAGGAATTATATTAATACAATTATAAACAATATGACAAAGAAGATTCTTATTTATGCAACTCTAGAGGTTCTTAAGCTTCTGAGATTGCAGAACCCTTTTAGAAAAATAAAACCTAGGTATTTTTGATGGAACCTCAAAATAATAATGAATACTTTGGAAAATCCAAAAGTGCACGCCTCATGATCTTCATTTTTCACAATAAAATTTATTATTTGATAACTAACTAATAATGTATTGGTCTTACTAAGTAGTTTTCAATAAATCACATAGATAGCGCTAATTTCAAAAAGTACTAATGTGAGTTTCATGTCTTATACGCCATCTAGCGGTAATTTTAAGAAGTACTTCTATATTGGTCTACATGGTTGGTAAAAATTGTGGAATGTAAAATATGTTTTTTTCGTGTTTTATAACGTTGGTGTGTTATTATTTACGTGTGTTTAGTGTTTTTAATTATTGTTATGGATAAAATAGTTATTATACTTGACAAATATCATCAGTTCGTCAAGCAAAGGTAAAAACTTTCTTTTAACAAAAACAATGTACCGGCCGGGCGAACGGCGTTCTGTTGACGATAGTAAAACCACCGGTGGCTATGCGTAGGTACGTAAAAAGGTAGTTCTTATGAATGGCGCTGGTTTTAGTGTCGCGTCGAGCGTAAATATTCAGTATTTTTTGTTTATTTAATAACAATTAAACCACATCGAATCAGACCGTGAAAAGTAATAGGGCTCTATTCCTAATCATAATAATTCGTAAACGAAAAAAAAAGACTCGATTAGTAAAGTATTTTGGTCGTTATCGTGTTAACATACATTACCTACAACTCACGGTCGTCCAAGCCAGATTTTTTTCAAACAGTTTTTTAACTAGTTTAAATAACAAAAATGCCATCAAAAATATCATGAGTGTTAAAAATAGTGTTTGTTCTTTATATGTGTGTGTAGATATTATTTTACAAGTGCAATATATGATAAATAGAGACATTTTAAATTTGAAAAATCAGTTGTTCCGTGCAAAACGGGAGTAGAACCCACCTCAACGCTTGGCTTATGAGGCGTGCAAAATATTCCATGTGTATTTATTCGTCATAATACTTGATATGTATTCTCCAGTTTCAAAAAGACGAAAAATGTATTCGAGTAATATAGTTCGCATTTTTTTTTAACTTTTATTTTTTTCAACTACACCATGCTCCTCACCTTCTGACCACCCTCTTTACTCCATCACCAGACCCTTCTCACATATTTATGTAACATATTTATTGTAAGCATTACTAATTACAATACGCTCAAACACGATATCACTACTGTAAGTTGGTGAAAAAAAGCTGATCGTCTTCAAACGGCTGAACAGATTTTTACTTACTTAACATCACGCCATCTTCCTTGCGGCTTAGGCATAGATCATAGATTCCTTAACATAGCTAAGAACATTCTCGATCAAGTTAAATTTTAAATATAAAATATGAAACAAAAATCCATTCTGTCTTTTGCAAACTATGGTGCCACAGAGTTCTAACGCCACTCCGTTTACGGTGGGGGTTAAGAAATACAATTTGGTTCATGCCTGTAAGTTCTCCACGATATTGGCGAGGAGTCCCGTGCCATAACTGAGCCAGGACGAGTAAGACGTCGCGTAGTACCCCCCGGCGTCAGCCGCTTCGAACTCAGCTCGCCACTGCGCCTCCAGGGCGTCCAGAAGCGCAATTTTGCGCTCATGCGCAATGGCGGCCTCTGCCGCACTGTCCCACTGACGACAAATCACATAATAATTATATTAGTATATATTAGTAGTAAAATAAAGGACATCAATCACAGTGGTTTCGACTTCTATCCCTATAGGTACCCGGTCCGAGGCGCAGACTCCGCACGGGGCACAACTAACTTTTCGAAATGGTGTGTTAATGATTACAAGTTATCACTGCTCCTTAGAGGAAAATTCGTGAGATTACGCCTAAAAGATTTTCTAGACGGCTTGTAAAGTCTGCCAACCCACACTGGTCCAGCATGGTAGACTTTGGACTCCTTCTGAAAGAAAACCCGTGCTCAAGAATGGGACAGAAATGGGTTGGAAAAACTGTTCTTCAAATGTTTTTTTTTATCGTGGTATATAAGTACCATTCTTGGTAGTAGACCCTTGCTGATTCTCACATGAATTGACTGGCTCAACCGGCCAAGTACCACCTCACACAATGAGACTCCCAAAAATTATTATTGTAGCGTTTCCTTTAAAAGAGTATTGTTGTGTTCCGTACGGGGAGTGTAAGCGCCGGCCCCCCTCACCATTCTTTCTATACAAATCCTACTTTTCCTTGGGGTTGGCAACACTTTGCTCCTGATTTTACCATCGTATGGAGGCCTCAGCAAACACTCTTTATATTGATGGCAGTGCCACGGCCCATCTGACAGTAAGTAATCACCGCTCACAGTCTCAACAATACCAAAAGTAACAATCCTACCACCAGTAAGTAATAATTAAGATAATTGATAGTCACTTTGTATGACAACCGCAGGAAAAAATGGAGTGGTGACACGAGCTTATCGGTCACCACATGGAGGACTACTAGGATATTAGGCTAACGCTTGCCATACCTTTTTTTTATTTATTTTTTGTTGAGGTGGGGAAATATATTAGTACTTAACCGCACACCCCGTCGTCCGAGGCAACGAACAAGGTGGTGTGGGGCCCTCACACTAAGTAAACCCGCCGTGTGCCGTCTCTCCACCTGTATTGGCGGACCACTGGAACTATGTATTTTTTTTTATTGCATGTAGTGGCAGACGAGCCACGGCCCATCTGATGGTAAATGGTAACCGTCGCTCATGGACTTAATTATACCGAAAGTATTGTCAAGTCGCTGCTCACCACTTCATTTGACGGGCCTCGTGGCGTAGTCTGTAGTGTAACCGACTTCCGTGCACGAGGTCGTGTGTTCGATTCCCACTCAGGGCAAATGTTTGTGTGATGAACTGCGTCTGGGTGTTTTCTATCTATTATATGTATGTATTTACAAAAAAAAAGTAATATGTGTATAATATCCGTAATCTGGTACTCATAGCACAAGCGTTAAGCTTAGTTTGGGACCAGAGGACGTTGTGTGAAAATGTCCGTCAATATTTATTTATTACTAGCCTTTGCCCGTGGCTTCGCCGCAGCCAAAAGCTAGTTTTTGGGTTATATCTCAGGTTCCCGATATAGTAGCGGGATAAAATTTATACCAGTTTTTAAGTCTAATCGAGAGCCATCAAATAAAAAAAGTTGCATCAAAATCCGTTCAGTAGTTTTTGCGTGATGCACGAACAAACAAACAGACAAACAGACAACAATCTAAAAAAAATCGTTTTGTGTTTAGACACGCCTATATAGCCTAATACAGTAATTTTTTCTCAAATATCTTAAATGTACAGACACAGCTCTGTTACAGTTTTATAATTATTTATTATACACAGATATGAAAGAATAAACGGCTATCTCCTGCTACAGCCAAAACGCAACGATGTGCTTCACGGCCGGTCATACGGGAGATGGTGGTACCAACCCGCTCGGGCACGATACCAAGTGAGTACTCCCACTTGGTACCCAGCCCAGATAATTGCTTACTTCCCATAGTCGCCTTGAACGACACCCTCGGAAAAGGATGGGGTGGTGACACTTGTATTTTTAGTCCGTCACCACACGGAAAAATGTTACATTACTTTAGTGTTACTATAACAAAGATCTACGGTCCAATTTCCTCCGTATAGAACCTTGTTAATGTACTTGCAATCACTGATGACTACAATATCGTGCTACATGTTCAAAGTCCTTATGTCGAAATAAAACAAAGGCGAATTATGTAATTTTCTCTTTTATTAACACCTAATATTAGATTACCTCATGCTCACGCAACACTGAATATATAAAATATGGAAATTATAACATCGCATACGTATCAGGAAGTTATAAATCATAGACTTTCACATTACTTGTCTAAAGTCCAAAATAGTATTCAATTTTAGTTGTGTTTCATTGCCAAACAGTCTCGATATGGCCGAATGAAATTAGGTTTAACTGAGCACTAGTGTTCATAACCAGCTTTGATTGTAAAGACGGCGTAGCGGATAAGATGACGATCTCTATTGTTGAAATTCAAAAATATCTCTATTTCATAGGCTAAATAGCACTTAAAATATTCAAACCGTTTACTAAGACACGAGTGCTTGAGACAGGTGTATCTGCAACTAACGTCGCCATTACAATCGCCACAATCGGCGGGATTCCGTAGTAAACCTTTTCTTGAGAAGAATCCGGCAAGAAACTCATGAGATTTAAATCGCTAATGTGTTACAGTGTTTACAGTTTTATACCGTTAATTATAATAGGTATATCAATTGTTGAGTTAGAGTCCAATAATTTTCGTTGTTACAATCAATAAATAGTTTTTCTCAATTAGACTTTGCATACGTTAATCTCCGTTAATCAATGAAAACGAGCTATGCTAGGAGGTTCTCTGAACCAATCTCTGCAAGTAATGCAACATAGTACTAGTGGCCCGCCAACACAGGCGGAGAGATGACACACTGCGGATTTCTTTAATGGGTGTGCCCCACACTACTACCCTGTTCGTTGTCCCAAACGACGGGGTGTGCGGTTAGGTACATTTTTCCCGCCTTAAAGAAAAAAAAGGAAGTTCTCTGAGGAATGAACCTAAACGAGTACCTATATCCATGTACTAGTCTCTGACGTAGCTAATAGAAATAGACACAATGAAACGGCTGGTCGTGTTTGTTGCAAGACCGACGATCATTACACCAAATTCAGAACCCGTAAACCTGCCAATACGTAAATAGACCAATGACTTGAGAAAGTGACTTAGATCCGGAAGATGCAGGAACGGGTGGGAAAACTGATTGATTGATACAAAAGTGCAATGTCGCCCTACACCGCGCACCGGTGGATTATTTAGATTTTCGCTTAGCCAAAGTACCTACCTTAGTCTAAGGATTTTCGTAATGAAATACCTTTGACGGCTTTGACACATGATGTCATACGTTTGCTTTTTATCAGTTACCAACTATCGTTATCAACAGTACGTAGTATATATTTAGTATATTTTATCGCTTAGTAAATATATTTAGTATATTTTATCGCTTAGACATTAGATATTGATTTACACGTAATATTACATATTATTATGTAAAACGAAAAAGATTGTGGTTTTTTTAATTATCTAACTTGACCTCATACGCATCAAGTACACAATAACTGCACAAGTATCCAGCCGTGGGTCCACGACACAAATCTATACTACTTATTATAAAGTTGTAACAGAGCTGTGTCTGTACATTTAAGATATTTGAGAAAAAATTACTGAATTAGGCTCTAAGGCGTATCTTAACACACAACAACTTTTTTAGATTTTTTGTCCGTTTGTTTGTTCGCGCATCACGCAACAACTACAGAACGGATTTTGATGAAACTTTTTTTATTTGAAAGCTTTTGATTAGACTTAAAAACTGGTATACATTTTATCCCGCTACTATATCGGAAACCTGTGATATAACCTAAAAACTAGCTTTTGGCTGCGGCGGAGCAGTGGGCAAAGGCAACAACACATGTTCTGATGTCATTCCGTTCCACCTGCCTTTTACCGTAGGGTGTGTGGCCAGACTTAACTATCGGTTATGAATTAGTGAGTTAGTCAGCTATTGTAGGTACTTTATAGGGCAATAAAGAACTACGTACGGTCTTTCTTTTAATATATTTTGGATTTGTCCTCTAACCAAACATTTAAGAACTTTACAAAATAAATCAATTATGTGAATAATACAATACAACATAACAAACAACATCAGAAGTTATTAACAACATCCACTGCGATCGCCACACACACACATGGCGCACATGACATGGACACACACACACAGCAGTGGACGTCGAAAGGCGGATGGATGGATGGATGGATGGATGGATGGACGGACGGACGGACGGACGGACGGACGGACGGACGGACGGACGGACGGACGGACGGACGGACGGACGGGCGGACGGACGGACGGATGGATGGATGGATGGATACAATACAAACATAAATGATTATATTAAGTTTACCTCATCCAAATTGACAGGTGCAGCTACTAAATATAACTTCTCTATGGCTATCAGCCAGGGCGCAGACCGGATCTGGCGTACAGGCACTTGCAACTGCACTTTCCCGATGAAGCCCGCTTTGATCTCCACTGGGAGGCCCAGGTGACGTAGAGCATCTTTTCGTAGTGGAAGATTCTCTAGTTCTACTTTCCCTGGAAGCATTTTTAAATATCATACAGTACTGTAAGGAATTTTCGAAGGCCATTTTACATCACATTTCACGAAAGATTGTATTTTGGATTGGTACCTAATTATTTTCTGATTTGTAATCTAGTCTAGTTAATCTTTCTAACTTTATTTCAAAGATTCTGTTGAGTACTGTTGATCATGAAGTCTCGGGTTCGAACCCCGGGTAGGGCAGTTTTTCATAATAATAAAAACTCTCAATAGCAGCCTGTTTGGTCATGTGCCCGGTAGATGGCAATAGGCTCACCCATGGGATTATTATATTATTATTACTCATTACATGGGACTTAAACATAGCTGGCGAACCGTGAGTATGTTATTCACCTCTGCCTACCCCTTCGGGGAATTCAGGCGTGATCTTAGGCTTTGAAGTTGTATTTACAAAAATTCCTAAGATATACAGCCAAATTCTGTACCTTCAAGTAGGTACTTGTATGAGGTGAGAGTTACAAAATTATTTACTTATTATCACGCCATCTCCCTTGTGGGGTAGGCAGAGAGAACAGAGTGCCAAAAGGCTCTATTCTTGCACACATAATCTCTCTTCCTTAACATTCATAATTCTCCATAATTGTCATAAAAGTATTTTTATATACATTTTAAATATAATAATTATAATCTTCTTTTATATGCATTAAATACCTTAAAATTACATCTATATATATAATATCTTATAATTTTCTATCTAGAAAAATTATGAAATGAGCACAAAGCGGAAACATTTTTCCAAAGCTAAAACAATATGTATTCCATCAAGGTTATATCTATTGCATACTATCTAGGCAATTAATTTATAAAAATTTGATTAAGAAATAAAATACCTTGCTTACATAATCCCTCAAACAGGTAATTGGATTTAAAATGTTTATTAGTATGCACTTAGTAATGCAATACTTATGTTATAATTAAATACTGTAAAATTATAATGTAGAAGAGTTAATGAAGATGTTTGCCTAAACAGCTGTACAGACTTGTATGAAATTTGCTAAGTCTATAGTTGTGTACTTTTACTCCAAAAAATAGTGTTTTTTTTTTACTATTATAAATCTAATGCCTGATAGCCCATTTAGGAATAAAAAAAAACAATAAAAGCAATTTTTTCATCTTTATAATACTGGATAATAAGAAGACAGCTCTCCCACTCAGCCTACTTTTTCCTTAGCCGTAGCCATAGATTTTCATAATTTTCAGCGTCATAGCTGTGTCCTCAGTAGCACAAAGTCCAACAGCAGTTGCCACCAAGCGAAATGGGTCTTATATATTATACACTACTGTTAACATTAAAATATAATAACTAAGTAAGTACTTAACATCAGATGTGCCTTGTGTCAAGGTTAATCGAAAGTTAAAAGCAATGATGGAATAACTAAATGATTGCCCTTAACATACTTAGTTCTTGTTATAAAAATAATGTAGGTATTAAGTTCTTTTGCAAAATACCCCATTGTAAGGGATGGTTTGATAAAGTTATGAAATAAAATTCTGCCTGTAACATTGTCTTCAGTAATGTACTTTAAGGCACATTAAATTATTCTATAAAAAAATACCTTTCCCACAGAACTCATTTATTTTCCTGTGATAAAAATTACCTATGTCCTTTTCTGGGCTCAAGAACATAATGTATGCAAAATTTAATGAAGATTAGTACAGCAGTTATAGCATGAATGCGTAAGAAATAAACAAACTTACTTTCGCATTTAAGACGATATTCAAGTGTCATGATTTTACATCAATAGTACATTAACCTATGTTCATGAAATTCATTATGCAACATTACGCTGTAATGTAAAATATTAAAATAAAATAAATTATAGCATGATATCCTAAGTACTGCAATGATGACATCAATAGCACCACGATTTGCAAATGCAAGCACACAATACATATATGAAAAAACTAAAAAAAAATTGTTTTTCGTTTGTCTGTGAATATTTATTATTAAGTCAACCAAGCCAACTTGTAGGCTTAAAAATATAATACCTACAGAAGAAATATACAATATGGACTCCCCCTCCTGGTCCTATTGGGATTACAGCAACAGGTAAAATGCAGATATTGTATACTCTGGCCACAGGCACATTAAATTGTATTTTTATAATTCCAATTTGAAAACACCTACGTACAGGTGCATACCCAAGAAAGTTAACTCACCGGACAGCAGAGCCACACTGAGCTGATCCGTATTCAGGTTCTCCACGTATTTCCCAAGGTAATTGTTCAGAACCCATGCCACCAGCCCCTCCAACATCGTGCATCATGCCCTGGGCCCAGTGCACTTTGTGAGAATTCAATTACACTTCACTCAGTCACTTTTCAGCGTTTTATAAATTGTAAACATATAGTACACACAAATATTGCCACAGATTTACACTACATAAGTAGTTTTTCAGAAAATTTTAACTAGGTGAATAGCCATTAAATTTTGCCATATAAGTATTTGGTATTCATAGCATAAATAAGTGAAAAAAAATGTAATTCATAATTTCATAAGACAATGTTGTCGGCAGAAATTCGACTTACTGAAGTATCTGTCACTGTCAACACAGTCTGTCAAATTGATCAATCTGATATCTGTCATAAGCATAAATGTATATAGGAGTAGGAGTGGCGAAATTGTGCTCACACTGCCACAACAAGAGCCATTAAACAAGAAGAAGAAGATAAGGAGTAGGAGTTTGGGCGGGCACACGAAGAAGATCAAGTCGTCGTTCTGCATTATTTTCCTAAACTTGTGTTATTTCAAGTATTAATGTGTAAAAGTGGTGGCCTTTTGCTTATTAACTATTTGTGTATGTGCATAAGTGTTGGCAAGGGATGTAGTGCGACATAACGTGTTTTTTCCTGTTGTCTCCAAAACTCCATAGATGCTTCAGTAAGGTCGCCATCGTCTTACTGGAGCGTGACTTTGACTTGACTAACTAATTTTATATGAATGACTTCGACTACGACTTGTTTTATAAATTAAACTTACGTATGATGAAAAAATAACGATGTTTAGTTTGATGGTTCTGCCAATGCCTTAAACAAATTAATAAAAAAAAACATAGATGTATATAGTACTGTATGTATATAGTACTTAGACTAAGATTTTTGGACTCGCCTCGCAGTCGCAGAAGAAACAAGTCATGCTAGTGATCAAGTGCTTCAGTGTTCTCTAGACCGTCCGGACGTTTTTGCTGCTCGCCCTGGCATCCGCGGTATACTGCGCCGCGAATGTCGGGCAAGTAGCACCAGTGATTCCACCAAGTGTTTGACGTCACGGTAGGCTCAACCCCGAGTGCCGCCGTGGGTCATGAGGGGGCACCACCACCCCTCAGGCCCGCCCTCCATCCGCACCCCTAGCCCGCCGCGGGGTAGGGGTGGCCATGCGCGCAACCCCTTTAGGGAGGGAGTGCCGCCCGCCTCGACCAGCGCTGCAGGGCAGACCACCGCCCGCCCCGCTGTGTCCACCGCCGCCCGCCCAGCAGCGTCCACCGCTGCCCGCCCAGCTGCATCCACCGCCGTCCCACCGGGTTCCGAGTGGACAAGTGAGCCCCGCGCCTCTACGTCCGCCGCCTCCGCGCCCCGCGCATCCCGCACGAGCGCCTCACCCCGTGCCAGCTCTGGTGACACCGAGCCCCATGCGGTTCGCCCGCACCGGGCCTCTCGTGAGAGTGTGCCTGCCGCGCCTGCGCCCCGCGAAAGCCCCGGCGCCGCCTCACGCCACGCGGCACAGCCCGTCACCGCACACCATGCGGCTCCGCCCGCCACTGCGTACGACGCAGCACCGCCTGCCGCCGCGTATGGTGCGGACATGTCCGCCACCGCACACCATGCGGCCCCCGGTGTCACTGTACACTATGCGGCCCCGGGTGTTACTGCACTTCGGGCCACCGTTCGCCTCCACGTGTCGCCGCATATCATTATGCAGCCTCAGATGCCGCCGCACACCCGGTGGCCCACAAAGAAACCGCACACCCTGCGGCCCAAAGCGCAACCGCGCTTCATGTGGCCCACGTAGGGTATTACGTGCCGCCGGATGTAGCCGCTCATCACGCGGGCCCCGGCGCTACCGCACATCCTGCGGTCCATGGCGCGACCGCATCCCAAACTGCTCCGAATAAGACCGGACGTCCCGAGCAACGCCACACTGGAGGAGGTCCTCGTCGAGCTCCGCGACCTCGGGTTTGAGCCCGAATATGTGCGAAACATTCGGGCTCGCGGCGACCGACCGGGGTGTATCCTATTCGCAGTTCTCAAGAAGACTCCAGACACCACCCCGGGGATTTACGAAGTGAGCGAAATGCTCGGCATCCCCGGGGTCAAAATCGAAGCGTGGTGCGGGAAGCGGAAACCCGCCCAGTGCCACCGCTGCCAGACTTTCCGACACAGCAGCCACCAGTGCCACCGTCCACTTGTGTGTGTACGGTGCGGCGGTGAGCACTTAGCAAGAGAGTGCCCACGCCGTAAGCCACCGCTACTGTCGCTGGTCGCTCGGAGCTGGACCTCCCCCGGGCCTACCGGGGGTCTCATCTGGCTCGGGCTGACCGCCGTGGCGGTGTGAAAAAATGGAGGGGGGCCGCCGTACTTCCGCCCTAAGGACCGGGCCCTATTAAGGGTCTCGAGATGAAGCTTCAGTCAGGGGGCACATGCCCCGACACTGAGTCCACCCACCCTATCCAGGGTGGCGTGAAGTACCGTGGATACTTAGACTAAGAATATGATCCTTTGTCTAAGATATAGTATAATACTAGTCTTTGCTTGCGGCGGAGCCGCAACCAAAAGCTAGTTTTTAGGTTGTATCTCAGGTTCCCGTTATAGTAGCGGGATAAAATGTATACTAGTCTAATCGAGATCTATCAAATAAAAAAAATTGCATCAAAATCCGTTCAGTAGTTTTTGTGTGATGCGTGAACAAACAAACAGACAAAAAAATCTAAAAAAAATGTTTTGTGTTCAGACACAGATCTGTGTACAGTCATTTTTTCTCAAATATCTTGAATGTACAGACACAGATCTGTTACAACTTTATAATAGTATAGAGAAAGTACATTTAATATCTTCTGTCTGTGGCTATCTGGCTATACTGGCTAGAGAGTTTTGGCAGGAACACGAAGAAGATCATGTCGTCGCTCTGTATTATTTTCCTAAACTTGTGTTATTTGAAGTATTAATGTGTAAAAGTGGTGGCCTTTTGCTTATTAACTATATTTTGTGTATATACATAAGTGTTGGCAAGTAATTTAGTGCGACATAACGTGTTTTTTCCTGGTGTCTCCAAAACTCCATAGAAGCTTCAGTAAGGTCGCCATCGTCTTCAATTCAATTCAATTTCTTTTTTGATGACTTCTGCGACCGACGGTCACAATTTCATCAAAGTTTTGGTGAATTTCTTGCAGAAGTCTTCAGAGTTGTGGCTTGCGGTATGATGGTAAATGACCAGTAAATATTGGTTTTCGTCCTGTGCCTCGTTGATCGGTGGAGTAATGGATCAACTTTCACGGTCATATGACAGTTTCATTACCACAATGTATGTCTTTATTAATTGGTGGGTACTGTACTTATGCAATTTATCGAAGGAATAGTTTGAGTAGCGCTAGTCTATTCCTAGAAAGACAACACAAACATTTAATGTACATATAAATAAATATTTATATTATATAAACTAAATAACATTTATACCATACTTATAGTTTAATTTTAGTATTGTTAATGTATTTCGATAGGATCTTTGTAAATGGGGTAAATATAAGTGATAAAATTAATTGAGTAGAGGTAGGAAGAGGGATATCCTGGGGGAGAACATCATATAAAGAGGTGGTTTGTATTGGGCAATTAAAAATTATATGATCGACCAATCCTTCATCCAGGCCGCATTCACATATGGAGTTGTCCCTAATCCTCAGTTTATGTAGGTGAGCCTGTTCACCTGTGCAAACATGACCCAATCGGAGACGGCAGATTGTGGAAGTGATTGCTCTGTCAAAGTTTTTGTATTTATAAAACCAGGGTCGGATAGGTATCATGGGTTGGATAAGTCCATAGTATCTATCCTTAACTATTCGTGATTTGTCCCATTCTTTAGTCCAGGTGTTAACGAGAAGGGGTTTAGCGTAGGAACAGAGGTCGTATGAATAAATAAAATGGTGGTCCAGAGACCCAGTAGTAGCTGCTAGTTTAGCACACGAGTCCGCAGTTTCGTTACCAGGGATACCAGAATGACCTGGTATCCACGCTAAAACAACTTGTAAGCCCTGCTGGTGACATAGGAGTAAAGCTTCCATAATTTTCAATATAGGAAGAAAGTTGGATTTTGATTTGAAAGGATTAGTCTTTATGGACTGAAGGGAACTTATTGAGTCAGATAATATAATGGCTTTAGGGATATTGTGGGATTTAATAAATAAAATGGCTTCCAAGATCGCAATGGATTCTCCCGTATAAACTGATGCAATATAAGGCAATTTGTAACTTAAAATAATTTTAGTAGATGGTATCCACACAGAACAGCCTACTGTGTGGGTTTAATTTAGATGCGTCAGTGAACAAAGCTACATAGCCTTTATAGTCGGTAGCCATCCGTCTACAAAATTCATTAGATGGGAATCATGATACAGTGGGGGATCAACACATTCAACTTGAACAGCATTAGTTGGAGAAGATTTCTTGGCACCCAAAGTAATGCGAAAGCTTTTCGATTGTATTTTCTCAATTTTACCAGAAGAGTATTTTGTAATAGGGTCCAAAACAAAAGTTCCATAGTCTAAATGTCTGCGGATAATGGCATTATAAAGTATCTTTAAATAGAAAGGGTGAGGTCCCCACCAGACTCCAGCTAAGCATCGAAGCACGTTAATATTTTTTTCACATTTCTGAGATATGTACTCCATGTGTGTAGCTCCTGATAGTCTAGAGTCTAGCCACATACCCAGGAATTTAGCTTTCGTATCTTGGGGGATTAATTCGCCGTCTACTTCCAATGCAATGTTAGGAACGCGATACTTTTTAGTAAATATTACAACTTTACTTTTATTGCCAGAAATATACAGCCCGTGATTATGTAGGTACCTATTAAGTGAGTTTAGAGAAGAAGAAAGGGAATTAGTTGCTGATTCTATTGACTGACATTGGATTGTAGAGGGCAAGGTCATCGGCATACTGTAGGATTTGACAGTGGGAATTTATAGATTGCTCCAAATCGTGTGTGTCGTGGTTATATAACAAGGGGCTCAAGACCGATCCCTGAGGTAATCCTTTCCAAACAGTTCTAGGGGTCATGTGATCATTATGGATTAAGAGAGAACGTTCTAATAATAACTGCATGCAAAATCTAATGAGGTTCTCTGGAATATTCAGCTGAACTAGCTTGTTCCTGAGTACCGGAAGCAATACATTGTCGTAAGCTGCTGTTATGTCTAGAAATACACCCACAAGGAACTCCTTTTTAAAGAAGGATGAACGTATATCAGTTGTTAAGATGCTAAGGCTGTCTAGAGTACTATAACCTTTAAGGAATCCATATTGAGAGCAAGCCAGTATACCACGACTCTCTACTAGCCATTCGATTCGATTTTTAATTAAATGTTCAGTTATTTTTAGGAGAACAGAGGCTAAGGCTATTGGTCGATAGCTATTGGGATCAGAAGGATCCCTTCCAGGTTTAAGTATGGGAATAACCAGTTGGACCTTCCACTGTTCTGGAATTATACCATAATCAAAGCAGCAGTTAATTATGTCTAAATAGTATAGTTGTACTTTTTCTGAGGATTTTATGAGGAAGGAGTAAACAATATTATCTAATCCTGGGGAAGAGTCTTTTAATCCATCTAATACTAATTTTAGTTCCGATAAAGTGAATTTAGAGGAAAGATGGTCATTTAAAGGAATATAAAAAGGAGAGGAGGGAAGTGAGTCATAAATGGGAGCATAGGGGGGACATAGCTTGTCACCAAACGAGTCAATCCATGATGATGGATCATTGGCAGTTCGACTGTCGTCTCCGAATGAACCTCTAAAACGCTTTATTTGCTTCCAGACAACCGAAGCAGGGGTCTTAGGCGCGAGGTTCTCACAGAATGTACGCCAACTTAATCTTTTTTTAGAACGAAAAGTTTTATGTACTTTGGCAGACACACGTTGAAAAGATATTAAATTTTCATTAGACATACATGAATTGTAAGTTAGATCGCATTGGTCCCTCTCTCTGACTAATGCTGTACATTCACTGTCCCACCAGGGAGGAGAAGAGTATATAAATAATATAAATGAATAATGAAATACTGGCTGTTCTTTTTAATGGGGATGTGTAATTTGGCAGATGAAATGACACTATCTTGGAAAGAAGAATAGGTCTCATTTAAATTAAGGGGATTAGGAGTAGAAAGGGAGTCGATTTTTGTGTCTTGAGTTTTAGAATAAGAAGACCAGTCCACATTTGATAATCTGAATCTTAAACGAGAATTAGAACTAGAACTAGGGTATACCCTGTTCGCTAATGTTATTATAATTGGGTAATGATCACTACCATAAGTGAGACGCATGATGTCCCAGCTTAAATGTGGCAACAAAGCAGAGGAGCATATACTGGGGTCAATGGCACTATTTACATTCTGAGAGGGTAGAACTCTCCGAGTAGGAGAACCATCATTCAGTATACATAAGTCACTTTCATCAAATATATCTAACAACAGATATCCAAATGAGTCACTATGATGAGAGCCCCAAGCAGTGTGATGGGCGTTTAGGTCTCCCATAAAAATAATAGGTGGTGGAATAGATGAGATAAGCACAAGAATATCAGCAATGAGTCTGGAATTAGGGTGGGGAATGTAAATAGACACAAAGGAGATACTTAAGGCTCTAATAGCTACAATATTGATTTCAGATGGATGGGGTGGAAGGCTAATTTGTGTAAAAGGGAGAGATTGTTTTAGTAACATGGCACATCCAGCATACCCATCAAAGCGATTCTCACGGAGGAATAAATATCCAGGGATCCTAAAATGAGAACCCGGAACAAGCCATGTCTTCGAGAGGGCCATAACTGATGGATGGAAGTTATTAATTAAATTTATTAGTTCATGTTTTCTTGGACGAAGACTCTTACAGTTCCACTGCAGAATTACTTGGTCCATTTAAACCAGTTAAGGAGTAAAATTTTGTAAGTTTAGCAGCAACGTTGGACGGTAATTTTATATTATTTTGTGATATTAGGGCGATAAGCATTGTAATTAAGATGTCAAGTAGGTTGTCCTGGGGATCATCAGTAGAATTATTTTGTGATGATATTGCATAGCCATTAGGGAGGGATGAAGGCTCTTCATATATGAGAGACTGATGGCAGCCCTATGTATATATATAGACTTGCCTAGAGGGGCTCTGGGCTTAGGGAGAGTATAAGTCATTTTTTTATATGAAGTTGTGGGAAAAGAATTAGATACAGATGGCTGGGATTGCTGGGATGTATGGGAAACCACATCAGAGTATAGACGGCTGGGTTTTGGGAAAAAATGCTGTGTTGGGACATCACAGATTTGATTGAATGTTGTCGCTCATGTTCTGGGCAACTTTTATTTGTGGCAAAATGGGTTCCAGAGCAGAGTATACAGGTGGACTTAGATTCTTCCAAGTCACAAGTGTCACCTGAATGTGGTTGGGTACATTTAAAGCATCTAGGTTTAGAGTGACACTGGGCTTTAACATGTCCAAAATGCAACAATTGTTGCATTGGATAGTGGGAAAGAGGTAAGGTTCAACTGGGAGTGAGGTATAGAAGGAGTATACAGCAGATGGGAGTACTTTGCCTCGGAAAGTCAGTACTACAGTCTGTGTAGGTATCCAGTTAATAAGTCCATCTGTAAAGGTTTTCCTATTGAGTTTCCTAGCTTTTAATATTTCACCGTTACCTGAAGGGAAAGACAATGACAAAGCAAACTCTCCATTGATAGGTCTAAGGGAACATCTCTGTCAACACCGTGTTTACCTATATTAAATGTTGGAATAATAGCATTGTAGTTGCCAGCACTAAGAATGGGATCAGTTACAAATTTATTAGCATCCTGTGCTGTCTTAAAAAACACTGCCACCCTGTTACGCCCAATGGTTTTGATGCCATCTGGACAGATGTTTTGCACTTTGTTTTTACTAAGGAATTGACCGAATTTAATAGGTTTCAATAAAGGATTTGATAATGGATCAGTTATTGCCTTAGACACGTGAACAATATATGGCCCTTTGTCATTAGCAGAATATGCTGTGATACCGATTGTATAAGCTGGCGGTGTGTAGATTGTTTGTATTGAAGCTGAGGCTACTTCAGTATTAGTGATGGTTTTTTTGTTTGTTACTGGAGTCTCAGACGTACCAGCACGTCGCTTTAGGAATGTGGATGGGGTATCTCTGCGACCACGATCGGATAGATCAGGAGGAGGGGGGTCTGGAGGGATAACCTCCATATCATTCATATTCAAATACGATAAATAAACACTTAGTTAGTAATTAGTAATAAACACTCACGTAGGTAGAACTGCTATACAAACTATGACGCCACTTATGACGCCAATAACATGATATTCAAATTAAAAACACTAAAAAACTCTGACAACAGTGCGTTAACTCACAAGTTGACCGAGCAAAAAAAACCGCCATCGTCTTATTGGAGCGGGACTTTGACTTGACTGACTAATTTTATATGGCTGACTTCGAATACAACTTTTTTATGAATTAAACTTACGTGTGATGAAAGAATAACGATGTTTGTTACTGTTAGGCTGATGGTTTTGCCAATGCCTTAAGCAAATTAATAACTATACTGGCTATACGACAATTAGTTTAATATGGTCTGTGGTATGTGTATATGACAATTGTTTCGTTTAGGCTGATGGCACTGCCAAAGCCTATAATAAATAAATAAAAAAAATATGACAATTGACAAATTTGACAAGCAAGACGCCTGAATTGGCATCTGTCAAACTCTAAGAAAATCCGGAATTCGGAAAATCGGAAAGAATCGACTGGAGTGGACGACGGTACCTCGCAGATTGCGAAGGCAGTTTCGGCATAATAAAATAACAACAAGAAATAATCAAAGACGGCAAATAATTAACGAGATGTGCAGACTTTTTGTGTATGAACTATATCATGTAGATAACTGAAATATAACCGACGACGCTTGGGTTTGCGGTGGCTCGTGTCATTGATATTGATTTCTTTTATTTTGTGGGAGAACTATTTGAAAATGATTTAGGCGATATAGCGGGAACTTTGGAGAGTATATTTGTTGAGTATTTATTACGAACAATGTTTGTAGCCGAATTATGTGTGTGATAATGTGAGGACAAAATGAAAACTAAGAGTTTTTTGCTGTTTTCGACGTCTGTGTTTGCAATTAGTATATTTCTGATAGTATTTCACTCGCAGCCCCCTCAGTCAATTCAGAACATTGTCACTCAAACACATCAGCACATCAAAGACTTTCAGGTAAATGGCGTCGCAATATTAAATAAAATTTTAATTCAAAAAATTTCTTTCAATAACAAGAAATTTGCTTAAATGATTTTTCTGAAAATTGTCTAAATAAATATATTTCTGTATAACTTACAGTTACAAAAATACATTAGTTATTAGCCCTAATGACTAAAAGTATATTAGCATAGAGACAACTAACATTACAATAGTAGAACAGTGGTTCTTTCATAATTTCGTGTTTAGTAGATGGATAAATAAATTTTAGGTGTTGTACCTTCTAAGGCCTCCTACCACCTCTGTGGTGTGTCTTTTTTGTGTTAATTTATTTAATTTAATTTTAGCATGAAAAAGTTATTGTAGGTGAATTAAATTCAATTGCTAAGTTATAGGTATATATATATAATACTAGCTGACCCGGCGAACTTCGTACTGCCATATATTTTTCATGAATAAATATTGCACCTATAAATTGAGATATAAAGTATCCAATCTCTTAAGTTGGAACAAAACACACATCAAATAAAATAAGTTAAAATCGGTTCAGTAGTTTCGGAGTTCATCCCGGACAAAAATTGTGACACTGGAATTTATATAATAGCTCTGTGTAATCAACACAATTGAGCTGATGGCAGTTGTTACACATCTAATATTTTTTGTTTGTTCATTTTGTTATGTAAAAAAATAAATGGTTTAAATTAGGTACTTCAAACAGTTTCCTATAATGGAATTTAGGACAGTATCAACTTATAAACCAACAGCATTTGTTTGATATCATTTGGTTCATTAGTCTTAGGAACCAGCAAGAGAATTGTGATGAAGATTGACAATGTTTATTTACCTACAACAAAAAATATTTTTCTGCTAACCCACAAACCCACATAGTATTAAAAACTAACATACTCAACTTGTTTATACCCAAATTAAATAATGATTTTATAATTTTTTTTTAATGATATGAAATTAAGTGACTGACTCGGACTATTTTGTATCTAAACCTGTGTAGCCTTTTTATTTCTTTCTTTTTTGTTATTGTATTTTTAATATTTGGAATTTTTGTTATAAAAAATTTGTTGTAAAAATTAACCACAAAAATAAATTTTTTATAACCATTTTTTTCTATATTATCACAGATTATACTGTAGAGTGTGTTAAGATTTACCATGTGGACTTGAAATGTACTCCTGAAAACTAGTTACCTTGTGCATAAAGTATTAGAAAAATTCCAAATGCCAATGTAAATTAGCCCAAAAAGCACAGGTCTGGTGCTTTCTACAAGACACAGTTTTAAACTGCATGTTACCAGCATTGTTTACACAACCCATTATTCAAGCCCCAAACCTCGCAATTAGAAGTTATACACTTATGCCATTTAACAAAAGAGGTACCCTTCACTTGATTTTGTCTTCATGTTTACTATTATAAAGCTGTAACAGAGCTGTGCCTGTACATTGAAGATGGTTGGGAAAGAATGACTATATCCGGATATGTAGATGGCTATTTTTAAACAAAAATTGCTGAATAAATTTTCATGCAACTTTTGTGGATAGGTAGCTCTTGATTAGACTTAAAAACTAGTATATGTTTTATCCCACTATTATAACGGGAACTTTTGCCTGCGGCGGCGCCTAATCGTAATATATGTATGAGCACTCAGTATGAAACTCATCTGATTATGGCAGGCATCATTGTCCCAGGAGCAACTACGGGATGTGGAAGAAAAACACTTGGTGGCCGAAGAGCAGTACAACCGGCTGCTGGGCTTGGATGGGCACACAGAGCTCTGGCACAACACTACCCTGCCGGTCCTCGTGACGCACGCGCGTGGTGATGCGCACGCGCTGGCCATCAGCTTCGTGCGAGCGGCCGTGCGTCTTCCCTACACTGTCCTGCTATACAACTTAGGATTAAAGCCAAATTCATTGGCTAGTGTAAGTTATTTGATGTTTGCATAGCTAAACTAGCACGCTGAATGCTCTTGGTATGCATTAATGCCGCGTATCTTGTAAAACCAATATAAAATCTGAGTCAAAAGCAGCTGTAGCGCATTTTAAAGGCACCCGTAAAATAATGTAAGACTTACTATAACTACTAACCATTACTCCACACGGAGTTGGGCTAAAGGCCAACTAAGGCGTCTTTAGTACGTGTTGTGGTGAACATAAAAAAACATAGCATCACGCCTGTATTCCCCGAAGGGGTAGGCAGAGGTGTATTACACACCCACGACTCACCAGCTATGTTTAAGTCCCACGTAATAGGGGGCGAGCCTATTGACGTCTACCGGGCACATTTCCAAACTCCGGACTGTTACTGAGAATTTTTCTTTTTAGTAAAAAGCTCAATAACATTGCCCGATCCGGGGATCGAACCCAAGACCTCATGATTAGCAGTCGCATACACTACCGCTACACCACCGAGGCAGCCAAAGAGAGTCAGTGGTGAACATAATTATAGGTATAAAGGGAGACCTGAAAAATATCATCCGGTTGATTCCGGATTTGTGGCTCAGAGTCAGTCTCAAAAGAGACCCCGAAATGCCGCACCAACAAACCTTCATAGCTCATTAACATTATTCTTAGTGCTAGTGTTTTATGTGTCTATGTTTCTATAATCACTATAGATCTAGTGACCTAGTGGCAGAGCCATGCTTATCCCAGCATGAATGGGCCGGCTCGTTGCGGGAAGTACCACCCTCGCACAAAAGATCAGTGATCATGTTTCGTATGGTGAGAGAGAGCGCCGGAGGCCCAAACCCCCACCCTATCCTCTCCTTATTATCCTTCCTATCCACCTCCTATTCCTTTCCTTGGAGATGGCGACGCGCGAGTGATACCTCTGTGGGGTTAGGCAGAATCTCATAATCTCACATGTCGATCGTATCGTGATCACTGTGATTGGTTGAGAGATCACCGAGATTGGCCAACAGATTATTGCGACATCTCGCGTCGGTTTGCTATTTCGCCACCCATGTATAATAAAAAAAAAACATATCGGTTTCAATCGCATGTAAATTTAAAAGGTGTCAAAAATCATTCGCGCCGTCTCTGTCGCTCATCATAAATATTCCTTGATTAATTTTTAGTGTCAATGCCGTTTAGTCAATAATTATATTCCAAAGGAGGGTCGACGTTAGTCAAACAGCCGTTTGTAAACCTTGCTTCTTGCATCTGTACAGCGAGAAGAAACTCATGTTGTACGTACTCTTGCTATGTATTTCTTATTAGGGATAGGGGTAGTCAAAGTACTATACTGTTTCAGGCTTTTATAGTATTTCCCTTTGTAACTAGAATCCTTAATGGCACAGGTGTCAAACTACTGTAACTCCTCCAAGTGCGCGATCATAGACTTCGATCTTGACGCGTTCCCGTCACACGTCGCCGACGAGAGCATACACGCCTTCCGGCCGCTCATCATACAGGTAACATCTATTTGGTGTTAGTATATTTTACTTATCAACCGGGATGTCACTTGAAATATAGTTTGGGTAACTTTTTTTAAATTTTCAACGATAGCAGATTGTAAGTGTCGTCGCTCATAGATTAAGCAACAACGGATGAAGCTAAATTTCTGTTTACAAGCCCACAAAAATTGTTACGGTATTTACTTCTCCGTGAAACTTACAAAAACAGACTAGGACTAGAAGAGCCGCTCTAGATTTTGATTTACCACTGAAGTAATGTCACACAGTTCACTAGAACGGGCCACTAGGCCCGCGAATAAAGGAGAGACGGCACCTGGCCCCAAGCTACCTTGTTTGTTGCCCCGAACAAGGGTGTTTTTTTGAAATTGAAAAGTCTTTAGGCGCTCTTTCTGAGCAGGGAACGAAACTGATCCGTCACGGTCAACTCTACTCGATATCAAGCGCACTCCACTCGGTGATGAACCGATCGTTAGAATGTATTAACAGAGAAGAAGGCCAATCATATTCGAAGATATAATTAATTTAAATTGTTTTTTTAGCAATTTTTTTTTTGTATTAATAAAAAAATCGTGTTCAAGAAATGAACTTCTGATAAATAAATATTCTAGTTCAGAAAAACTTATAAAGGAGTAATATAATATTGGCAATGAATGAACTAGTAATGGATAAAGACAAAGAAATAAAAAAATGTTGTGATTATAGTTTTCAATTCTGTCAGCAGTCCGTATTAACTGATTATTGTTGTTTTTATTTATTGCGAATCGGTTGTAGCGTGATACTACACTAATACTGTCACTATTTGCGACGGGTTTCCTGTCAATCAATAAAAACGGATTTAATCCAGTCAGCTAGACGGACTTTGACGGACGGAATTTGTGACTTTCTTTTTTTCTTCTTATAAAAACAGTAAAATTATGGTCCCGCTGTTGTGTTCGGGTGCTGAGATCTCTCGGGATGTTTTCCTTTACCGAGCTGTGAATATTTTTTTAAAGACAATAACTTGCACTAAGCAATAATCCATGTATCGCTTAGTGCAAGTTGGGACTTCAAACGTGTCACAACGGATGCAAAGATTCGAAACAACGATTTGTAAATGACACAAATATTTGTCCTACGTGGATATCGAATCCACAACATTCGGCACGGGAGTTTAGTATCTGAACCATTGCGCCATCTGTGTGACTGTAAATAGAACACGATACTTGTATTTTGTCTGTCCTTGGTCTTATCACTAGGATATTACCACAGTTTTACAATCCATACAGTTGGGAAACGCCTTTCATGTTGGATGACACCGCCGCTCGTGTAGGTACTTACGCTATCAGTTGCAATTTTGCAAGGGTTGTCAAAAAAAGGAAAATAATATGTATGTGATGAACAGGTATTATTATTATATTTTTTGAGGCCATTTTCTGTCCCACTATTGGGCACAGATCTCCTCTTATGGTGAGTAATTAGGTTCTAGTCCACCATGCTGGCCCAGTGCTGGTTGGCAGACTTCACAAGCCGTCAAGAAAATCACGCAGGTAAACATGTTTCCTCACGATGTTTTCTTTCACCGAGCAGTGATAAATTGTAAACGAATACACACATAATTTCGAAAAGAGGTGTCGTCCGAGGCCTTGGCGCGTCCTTTTTTTTGAAGCGTCCCTGCACTCCTTGGTTTTACCGCTAGGCTGGCACTGGAACACTCACGGGTATTATTAATTTATACGAAATAAATAATGGTAGGCACTAGATGATATTTGGTTAAATAGGTAACACGAGATTATAGGGATAAACTTACTTCGCGTCACGAGGTAATCTATGAAATCATAAATCATTTTTGTATTTTGCTGTCGAGGCATTATAATTAATATAATCAACGATTCTCGTATAACTCGCTCGCGATTTATACGATCGCGATCGCGCCGTCCACCTCCCCACAGATCCCCGCCGTGGCTCGGCGCAAGTACATTCGTTGCCTAGCTGTATGGATTGTAAAACTGTGATATTACTATGTTTATTTTTAAACTTGGGTACTTCTTTAAAGCCTTTGAGATGCTGGACTGTTCACTAGAGTTAATAATAATTGTGTAAAAACTGCACATGAAATTCGAACCCATGATTCTCCAGAAATCCATCCCTAACATTACCCTTGAAGTTACCATATATTTTTATTACTAATCATTATCAATTTGTACTGTATTTAATTATCTAAATGACTATTGGGTGGTTCACGCTCTCTATCGTATAATAACCGTAATATATTATTAATAAGTTTATGGTAGCCACAAGGAGCCACGGCCCACCTGATGGTATGTGGTAACCGGAACATAGACCGATTTCGGAAATAATTGTTCGCCTATCTCCTGCTACAACGAATCACACCAATGCGCTTCACGATCGGTACACGGGAGACGGCAGTACCGATCCGGTCGGGTCCGATAACAAGTGAGACTTCCACATGGTACTCAGGGTGAGTGACCATCAGAGTACTTGATTTTATATAGGTAACACGTATGTGGACAAAATCCCACGTCGTGACGATTTACACTTGGCTGGTATGGTAAATCACTAAAAATAAAAACAATATTTTCCGTACATTTTAGATCTATTTCTTTTAGCAATTGACATGCTCCGCTACTTTTTAAAGTACAAATTATTTGAGAATATAGCAAAAGAGATTTTTCGTAGGAGCGGGAAATGAACCCGCAGCTTTTCCAATCCGGGGAAGTACTCTAAGCCACTAAGCTATCCTACTGATCTTTCGATCATCCCAATTTCTTAATCACATTTGTCTTATGACTAACGCCATCTATCGGCATGCATTACATGCATCCAATATAGTAAGTTTAATTTTGCAATTAAAATTCATACTATTTGATGGCGCGATTTTCTTAAACATTTTAGATATATTTCTTTTAGCAATTGACATGCTCCGCTACTTTTTAAAGTACAAATTATTTGTGAATAAAGAAAAAGAGATTTTAGTCGGAGGAGTTCAAATCTCTTTTTCTTTATTCACAAATAATTTGTACTTTAAATATTTTCCGTACATTATTTCAATACTCTGATCGTTATGCTGATGATTAATACAAACGTTTTGTCCAAATATATACATCAGGTTCTTACAGAGGAAGGGTTGGGCACTAGATATTATTATTTACTCATGTGACACAATTATCTAGACACGATATTTGTTGAAAGTAAACATATGACGCGATAAACGATCGTAGTTACTAGACAGCACAGTTCGATGTATAGGTATCTATAGGTATATCTGTGACTATAGAATTCTGTTATGAATAGTCGTTTCGCGACTTACTGATTACAGTTCTACGTTTCCTAAGTTGATAATAGCTATTGCACGCCTACGTTTCCTAAGTTGATAATAGCTATTGCGTAAGCGAAGCGTTGAGGTGTGTACTACTCTCGCTCGTGCCACCAGCACCAGAAGCACAGACTTCTGCAGGTCAGAAAAAACATGACAAGAAAAAAGGCAAGGACAAGCCTTGAGGGGTCAGCCCCGAGAGGAGTTCCCGCCCTTATCAGGCGCCGCTGCGCCTCCGCGCGCTTCTGTGCCGCGGCAGACTGCCGCACCCTCGCAGGGCTAGAGGGCACCAAGACGACCGTTGCAATGGCCGTGAGGCTGCTGGGCCTGTTCCCGGCTGAGAGTGGTGTCCAGGTTGCTAGACCCATGAAGTGCGCCCCGAACTGCGCATTTCCGGGCTGGACGACTCTGTGACGGCGGAAGAGATCCGGGAGGCAATCGCCTCGAAAACCGGGTCTCCCAGCAGCGCCGTCCGGGTGGGCACCATTCGCCCAGGTCCAGGTGGTGTGGCTGCCGTCTGAGTCTCGTGCCCTGTCGTGGTTGCCAAGGATTTGGTCGCCGCCGGTAGACTTCTGGTGGGCTGGAGCGCCGCGCGGGTAATCGCGTTGGAACCCCGGCCTGCCAGGTACAAGTGCATGGCGGTCGGTCACACCCGGCCGCTGTGCACTAACTGCTTCGACTGCAGCGGGCTTTGCTTCCGCTGCGGTCAGGCAGGGACCCAGGCGGCTGCCTGTACTGCCACCCCACACTGCCCCGCATTCGCGGCGGGCAATCGCCCCGCCAACCACTGTATGGGGCGGGTGGGGTGCAGGCCTCCGGCCAAGTCAGGCCCTAAGAGGGGGGTGAACAGCCAATCGACCCCGGCTGCCTAACTCGGCGCGGCTGGACCGCCGCAGCGCATGGAGGAGGATATCGTGGTCTAATTATGAACCACGGCTTTATACTCCTCCAAGGGAATCTCGGCCGTTCCGCCAGGGCGCAGGACCTCTTCCTGCAATCCATGGCGGAGCGGTCGATCAGTGTTGCCGTAGCCGAGGAGCCCTAGAAAGAGAAAGAAAAGAAAGAAAGAAAGAAGTCGGGTCGACGGCGCCGCCGTGCCCTTGTCAGTCAAAGACAAGGGCACGGGATATGTGGCGGCTGAATGGGGAGGCGTCACGCTGTATGGCGTGTACTTCTCCCCCAGTGGTAGTCTGGCGGCTTTCGAGGTTTTCCTGCACAACCTGGAGACCTCGATACGGCGTATAGCACCGAGCCCTGTGCTCGTGCTGGGGGACTTTAACGCCAAATCAACGGCGTGGGGGTCCTCCAGGACGGACGCCCGAGAGCTGGCGAGTCCTGGAGGAGGTTGAGACCCTATCTGACCACAGATACATTCAGATAGAGGTCTCCCGGACCCTTCAGGATGCCAGCAGGGGTCACGCGGTGGACAGAACTTCTGTTTTTCCGCGATGGGCTGTGGGTAGGCTCGACCGGGACCTGCTGGTGGAGGCGGCCATTTTTCAATCTTGGCTGCCTCCCCCCCCTGACGGAAGACGTGGGCGCCGAGGCTGGCCGCATTCGCGGCATGCTTACGCAGATCTGCGATGCGGCCATGCCCCGCGTGTGGCGCCCGCCTCGACGGAAGGGGGTCTACTGGTGGTCCCCGGAGCTGGCGGACCTCCGTGCGGCCTGTATTCGTGCCCGGAGGTCCTACACCCGCAGCCGACGTCGCCGAATCCACGACGAAGAGTGGGCGGGCCGGCTGTACGCGGCGTACAGCAGTGCGCGCGCCGCGTTTAAGCTGACCATCTGTCACGCCAAAGACGCGAAAGGGCAGGAGATGCTGGAGGGTCTCGAGCGTGACTCTGGGGACGCCCGTACCGCGCGGCGCTTAACAAGCTCCGCGCCCAGGGACCCTTACCCTTCAGCCGGGCTTCCTCTCTGAGGTGGTCGAGGGACTTTTCCCTTCACGGGCGGTGCACACGCCCCCGGTCATGGCTCCGCCAGATGACGACCGGGAGGCCGACGACGGGGAGGTACCGCCCGTGACAACGACGGAAATGGGGGCGGTGGCAGCGCGTATGCGGAGCAGCGTCGCCCCCGGGCCGGATGGGGTTCCAGCCTGAGTGCTGGCCCTGGTCCTTGACCACGTTGAGCTCCGCCTCAGGGGACTGTTGGACGCTTCCCTGGTGTCCGGACGGTTCCCTGACTGCTAGAAGGAGGGGAAGCTCGTGCTCCTGTCGAAGCCGGGACGGTCTCCGAATACAGTCGCGGCCTTCAGGCCCATCGTGTTGCTGGACGAGGCGGGCAAACCTCGAGCGGGTATTCGCTGCCCGCATCGTCCAGCACCTAGGTGCGCTCGGCCCCGATCTGTCCGACGCCCAGTTCGGATTTTGGGTGGGTCGGTCTACGGTCGACGCCATTCTGCGCTTGAAGGCCGCGGCTGCGGAGGCCGTCACCTCGAGGGAAGTGCTGTTGGCGGTGTCGTTCGACATCGCCAACGCTTTCAATAGTCTGCCATTCGGCTGCACCTAGGAGGCACTCCGGTACCATGGAGTGCCCCTCTACCTAAGGCGGCTGGTGGCAGACTACCTCGACGGCCGCAGCGTCCTCTTCGTGGACCGGGAAGGGGACGTTGTAAGGAGGGCTATGTCATGCGGCGTCTCTCAGGGTTCGGTTCTAGGGCCGCTCCTGTGGGACGTCGGCTACGACTGGGTCCTCCGTGGCCGGCTTCCCCCCGGGCTGGGCGTAATTTGCTACGCAGACGATACGCTCGTCACAGCCCGGGGCGGGACCCTCGAGGAGGCGGCAATGCTGGCCACCTCAGGTACCGCGGAGGTGGTCAGGCGAATCGAGGCGCTGGGGCCTAGGGTGGCCCTTGAAAAGTCGGAGGCTCTTCTCTTCCATGGGCGCCGACGTGGTCCGCCCGCCAGTGCCTCGATAACGGACAATGTTGTGGGCTTCCCAATCAAATATCTGGGCCTGGTATTGGATGGACGGTGGCACTTTGACGAGCACTTCCGCCGTCTTGCGCCAAAGATCGTCGGCACGGCGTCCGCTCTCGGGTGACTGATGCCGAACTTGGGCGGACTAATTCTCGCGTGTCGACGACTACGCGGGGGTAGTACGGTCAATGGCACTGTACGGCGCGCTCGTGTGGGCGGAGTCCCTGGCTTATCGCAATAGGGCCCTTCTGTGGCGTCCACAGAGGGTCGTAGCGGTCAGGGCAATACGCGGGTACCGTACGGTCTCGTGCGATGCAGCCTGCGCGTTGGCCGGAACCCCCCCGTGGGATCTGGAGGCGGAGATGCTCGCCGACGTCTATCGGCGGGCGTCGACGGCGAGGGCGGGGGCCGCCCGTCGCCGAGCGCAATCTCATCGTGGTGGGAAGATGCCCGCCGCGCCACCGTTCTAAAGTGGGAGTTTCGGCTGGCCCCGGGCTGGTCTATGGACCGTGGGGGCGCCGCTCCAGCCGATCTTGGAAGAATGGGCAGGGCGGCAGCACGGGGTCTTCACCTTCCGGTTGGTGCAGGTTATGTCGGGGCATGGTTGCTTCGGCAAATACCTGCACATGATCGCTAGGAGGGAGACGACCCCAGGCTGTCACCACTGCGACTGTGACGAGGATTCGGCGCAGCACACGCTCGAGTCGTGCCCGGCTTGGGATGTGCAGCGCCGGGAACTCGTTGCAGCCGGCCGTTGCGCGAGCGATGGTTGGCAGTGACAGGGCCTGGACCGCGGTCGCCGCCTTCTGCGAGGCTGTCATCTCGCGGCAGGAGGTGGCGGGGAGGGCCCGGGAGGAATCCTTCTTCGCGGACCCGATTCGCCGGCGCGCGGGCCGGCGTGCGCGCGCTTACCTGCGCCTGATGCCGCCCTAGCCGAAGCTGTGGATGGTGGGATCGGGGAGTACCCTGCCGTCCGCGGAAGCCTACCGCGAAGGTGTGACGCCCAAGTGCGCGAGGCGTCGCTCAAGAGAAGGTGCCCGAAGAGGTTGCCGCCTGCGGATCGCGGTCGAAACGACGCGGTACCCGTGATCCGCCGTAGCAAGGGTGGGTGAGAGCGCACGGTGGGTTTGTAGTGGATGAGAGCCCCACAATACCCCGTTGTCTCCCCAGGCAGCGGGGTGTGCGTTAGGGCATTTGTGCCCACCTAAAATAAAAATAAAAGGGTGGACTTCTAGGTAGATGTCCAAGGCTGATATGTTGTTTCAACTGTTCAAAACGTAGTTTTATTTCAAAATGTTTAACATTCGCGTAAATATCAGAAAGTATTAAATATAGATTAGTGACATGCTCTCACTAATATCTCTAGGATTTTTGAAGAATTATAATTCTCGTACACTATCTTGACCTACCTCTAAGATTTAACTAGCGTTTTCCTCAAATATATTTTATCTTTAAATTAATTTCTCTGCTCAAAAAAATTTCAATATTACATATACATTTTTTTAAAGTACAAATTATTTGTGAATAAGGGAAAAGAGATTTTTTGTACTAGCGGGAATGTGAACCCGCGTCTTTTACAATCCGGGAAAGTGCTCTAAGCCACTAAGCTATAGTACAGATCCTTCGATCATCCCAATTTCCTTACTTCTTCTTCACATTTGTCTTAACGACCAACGCCATCTATCGGAAACGCATTTACATGCAGTTATCCACTATAGTAAGTTTAATTTTGCAATTAAAATTCATACTATTTGATAGCGCATATACCACATCTTCACACACTTACAATAAGTAAGTTTTTTTTTTCTACGCTAGAAATTCCCTAAAAGTGGGTACTCTAGAAATAATTTATAATGGCAAAACAACATTTGCCGGGTCAGCTAGTACAATGTAAAGATGTACTATTTACTGCTAAAATGACCACTTATCTTCTAAAACGACAAATTAACCTACAGGTCACATGCAACGCCTGAGTGATTGCTTCATTTACACCCGTTAATAGAACTTATGGCGCCGGCACTAGGTCACTGTGCCTTTGTTTGATACTAGGTTAAATGCTCTGACCGGGTTTCTCTCGGGAAATAGCTCTCTGACATATTAAAGTCTTGAAGAGAATTCCGGAGGAATGTTTAGAGTATCTTACTATAATATATATTTTTAAGCACTTGACATGCTTAGACATAAATTAAATAAACACAGTGCGAAAATGTGAATTCGGAATTAATATTCACTAGCAGGATTTGAACCTGGCTGTTCTGGTAAACCGTTCCTAATTAGAAACCTTTGCCAATTCAGCCACCTTTTTCCGCGGGTCAACGTACAAGGTATTTATCAATTTATCACCCATTGCATTACTGGTGTTTGGGTACCACCATTAGGGGGGCCGTGGCTTTTTACAACTATAAGCGATAAAACGAAGGTTGTAATTACCATTACAAGTATCTTGAAGGCAAGGCTCTACCCTTGCTTATCCCAGCACGAATGAGCCGGAGTACTGGAACTTACGTTGATTAAAAATATTCTTTTTTTTTCAACCACTTTTTTTGTCCCACTAATGTGCACGGGTCTTCTCTCATAGTGAGAGGGGATAGGCCATAGTCCACCACGCTGGTCTAATGGCGGGCAGAATTCACAAGCCCTCGAGAAAATCTGTCATGCAGGTTTCCATCACCGAGCAGTGATAAATTGTAAACAAATACACGCATCATTTTGAAAAATCTCGAAATGTCACTGGTACGAGGTCTGAACCTTGGACTCGGGGTCGAATTTGATACCACTGTCTTTGCAGTCCTTGGTTTTACCGCTAGTCTTTTACTGCTGCGGTGTGTGCTGAATATCCTAGAATGTAGAATATAATGTATTATTAGTAAACTAAGGCTAATATCGTGACCGTTGCACAGAAGTACTCACCTCACACGTTGTGTGCCCAGCTAGATTAGATAGCCTTGTTTAAGTAAGCTGATTTGTGCTACTGATAAATGTGTACATACGTACTTACATGGAGTACAAACTATTTGCTATACGCAAAATGACCATTTGTGTATCTATCTGTACTATGCTAGTTAAATGTTAATAGTGTTTTTTAATGTTTCAGCAAATACAAAATTATTTAAAACGAGATCCAAACTACATAAATTGACCTATATATTTACTGAATTAGGGAGAGGATTCATTTCGAACGCGTATCTTCAATTGCATATATTCAGTTTATTTCAGGGCCCGTAGAATGTAACTCACTAAATCGTATCGACATCGCATCGTGACATTAAGTAAAGCCCCACTTAAATGTTATATTCACTCACGCCACGAGCTTATATTTAGCCAAGCGGTACGGCTATTGTTGGTTAAAAAAGAAAAAAGCTTCCACTTAAGTTTCTCTTCACATATTAAAAAATACTAGTGGACCCAACAGACGTTGTCCTGTCCAAACACTGACGTTTCGTTTGCATTCGTTAGATAGGTATATCTTTTTACATTAGAAAAATTTGAAGAAAAAAATCCTAAAATCCTATAGTGGCGCCATCTACCGGGTCCAAATGTGAATCTAAACTATCCCGGTACTTACTCAAACATTCATAAATAAATAGAAGAAAAAGTCCTGAAATCCTATTGTGGCCCCACCTACCGGGTCCAAATGTGAATCTAAACCATCCTGGGCGCCACCCAAACGCATACAAAAATTTCATTCAAATCGGTCCAGCCATTTAGGAGGAGTTCAGTGACATACACATGTACAGTATAATTATATAGGTATATAAAGATTAAGACGTTCACGTATTCCTGCGTACTTCTTAAAGCTAGCTCTTTATGTGAAATATTCGTGTTCTTACGAATTGTGTTTTTCTTTGATTCGAAAAATAATTGAATATACTTAATATTACCTTCCCTGGACTATGTTCGTGTTTATAATCAAATTATGTCTGCTCAGTGAAGGATAACATAGTAAGTAAACCTCTGCAGTCACGTTCGTCAGTGATTTATTACAGTACTAGTACAGTAAAGATTTGTAGTTAATATACGAGTGCGTCTATACTAAATATCTACGAGTGTACATTCATAATAAGTTATTTGTATGTTCTGGCGAAAGGCCAGGTTAGGAGTGTTAGGGCGCTCAAAATTGACGAGCTGGTATGATAAATACTGTTGGGTGTGAATGAAACGAGAGTATGTCAGGACTGCAAATGGAGATATATGTAGCATGTTTGTCTATCCCTCTGGGAAGCGGGCCTGAAACGTATTTATAAGTGTAAAATTTGTCGTGCGATATAGATATAATTACAAGATGTTTTAAAAAAAATCTATTCCTAAACTATTGTTATTTACATTGTAACTATTTCAATGACATTGCTTAAGAAACAGTTCCAGTTAAGAATCCATTAATCAAGAATTTAATTTAATTATATATCTGAGTTAGTCAACGCTCAATCATTTACGATTAACAAGGTGAGGACATACGTGTTAATGATAAAGGTCTCCTGCCTGCTTAGAATGAAAAACGAAACGCTAGACGAACTATCGTTTCGCTTTATTGTGATTGGTCGCCTGAATCACGCGTCGGACTGTTGATCGATCACAATGACTCGAAACGAAAGTTCGTCTAACGCTTCGTTTTTCATTCTAAGGGGGCAGACCGACTTTCGATGCGGCCAGTGTCAACAGACACTCACTAAATAAGCAAGAGACATTATAGTGAACGAGTGTGTGCGCAACACAAGTGCACTCTTCGTTCCTTCACTCTCAATGTCCGATGGGACAGCATACTGTCCCAGGTAGGTGCAGGATTAACGGGTCAAGTGGTTTACGAGGCATGGCAACAGCGCCAACCTAACTCCGACTGGGCATTTCTTGACGGAAAAACAATAAGTTTTTGTTGGCGCCACCCTGGATTTGAACCCGAGCCCTTGTGATCTGCAGTCGCATATACTGCTCGACTACACCTAAGTGTACAATAACAGCCAAGTGGTAAAACCAAGGATTGCAACGGCAGTCGTATCGGGTTCGATTTTCGAAATTGTATGTATTTTTTTTTACAAACTGTCACTGGACGGTGTAGTATAACATCATAAGGAAACCTTCTCACTACTGTAAAACGTTGATACGATAGGTTATAATGTGGATAGGAGATACAGAAAAGAATGCTAGAAATAGGATGAGCAAGTGGTGATGAACGATGTTATACAGGGGTTAAGGAAGGGGCATAGGATTCCGGTGCTCTACTTCACCGAAGGGAACGCAACAGCAGGAATACTTACTTATCATCATGCCATCTCCCTTGCGGGGTAGGCAGAAAAACAGAGTGCCAAAAGGCTCCATTCTTGCATACATCTCGCTTCCTCAACATACATAATTCCCTTTATACATGCTCGCAGGTTTCGGAAACTCCTGACTCTAACTTCCTGTAATACATGACCGATTTGGTCTAGGTATGTGTCTCGGTCTCCCCCTGTACCTACATCCTTCTACTTTCGCATTGTATATCTTAACCAGTCGTTCGTCCGGCATTCTTTCCATATGTCCGACTGAATACCTACCATTATTACACTCGGATATTCCCTGGAACGATGGTACTTCCGGTACCGGTAGTTTGCTTTCCCAAATTTGCCCGTCCCTAAAATTTGGCGCCCTACGCCCTAAACTTGAGTCACAGTCTGCAAGAAAACCCTCCACTGCGTGCTTACTTGTAGTAATACCGACCGCGAATCCTCATTTTACACGCGTCAGAAGCACTTTAGCAAATATTAATTTGGAAATGTCGTGCTCATTTTGTATAGTGTCCTTGGCTCAACGTTCCTGCTAAATTAAATTGCGTACTGTAATACTAAGATATGTAGCCCATAAACATTTACGATGTTTACCTTATGTATTGTGTAATATTACATTTGGAGGAGATCGAAAGAGATTTAATATGGGGCATGGTGAAATCTAATGACCTCTTTTTATAATACAAACTTGTATGTAGTGAGCGCTTGATTGTAAGCGACCCTAGACTAGATAGACGTTAACAACAAACACCCTTACACTGACTGTTTTTTTATTGTCTTACGATGTTGTCTTTAATTAAATTACGCACTAAACATGTCATGTTGCTCCTAAGACGACAACGTTGACGCCAACAGACCAACCACACCAACTATGCAATAAAGATATAACACAAACAAGTGAGACCAATACATTTCGTAAACAAAGACCTACCATTTAAAGTATTGTTCCAAAATTTCCAAAGTCTTAACAATAAACAGGACATTCTAGAAGCTTTTTTGCTCAAAATTCAACTTATAAAGCAATTTGTATGTCGGAAATCTGGCTAACACAAGATAAGTGGGACTATATTAAATTTAATGGATATAAGTTCATTTCTTCGTATTGTCGCAGCACACGAACTGGCGGAGGGGTCGGCATCCTACTTCAAGAACATATGGAATACTTAGAGAGAAATGATATTACAGATATGTCTTTGGAATATATTATAGAACTATGCGCCACAGAATTACCTAAAGAAAATTTATTAATAATAACTATGTATTGGAACAGGAGAGAGGAAGAAACATTTTACAAACAGTTAAAAAAGATCTTAAAACATATCAATAATAAATGCTCAAAATTAAATGTAATTATTGGAGGCGATTTCAATGTAAACGTCTTAGAAAATAACCCCAAAACAAACCAGTTTCTAGAATTAATGCTTGAACATAAGTTTACACAACACATAAAAACTCCCACGCGAATTACACCAACGACTAAAACATGCCTGGATTTGATATTTACTAATTTTAATAATATATATATGTATACAACAACAGAGGAGTTCGGCTTTTCAGATCACAATAGTACTATAATTCATTTGAGATTATCCCAATCAAAAAACCAAACTATTTGGTACACTAAAAAAAGACTACAATAACAAAAATATATATAAATTTAAATCTAAGTTACAGACGATACAATGGAACGATACCAGATAAAAATATAGAAGAAAATTATATTACCAGATAAATATATAGAAGAAAATTATAAAGCTTTTCACGATTTACTCACAGATATTCTAAACCAACACATACCACAATCTAAAATAAAATTAAAAACAGAATATAAAAATCATTGGCTAACCGTAGGATTCAAAAAGTCATGTAAAAATAAAAGACTATTAAAAATACTAGTTACAAAAACAAATAACTCAGTGTTAACAGAACATTATAAAAAATATGAAAAAATATTAAAGAAAGCTGTAACGACAGCAAAAAAATTCACTTCACAAAAAAAATGATGACCGCACACATTAAAGTAAAAACAATGTGGGCCATTATAAATGAGAAAACTAACAAAAAAGTAAAGAGGGAAAAAGATAACATTAATCTGCAAATAAAAAATAGCCTAAAGTCACAACCCAAGGAGGTAGCCAATACTTTCAATGACTTTTTCGCTTCCATTGGGGAAGATATCACGCACCAATTCAGAAGAAGTCTACCCCCTATTAAGTCTAATACGGGGAAGTCCATCTTTCTTAGTCCAATAGACCTCCGTGAAGTAAATACAATAATTAGGAACTTAAAAAATAAAACCAGCCACGGAAAAGACGAACTGCCGCCTACCCTATTAAGACAATGCGCAGATGAATTAACGCTTCCATTTTATAAACTAATCAACCAATCTTTTGAAGAAGGCATCTTTCCGAGTCAATAAAAAAAATCATTAATAAAACAGTTACATAAAAAAGATAAAAAAAAGGACCCAAATAATTATCGCCCTATCGCTCTTTTGCCAACAGCCTCAAAATTTTTGAAAAAGCTATGCATGATCGTGTATATGCTTTTTGTGAAAATTTTAAAATATTTAACGACTGCCAATATGGATTCCGCAAGAACCGATCGACAATTTTGGCGGTTTATAAATATATCCAAGAGGCCCTTAACATTATTAATTTAAAAAAATATGCAGTAGGTATAATGCTTGACATAACAAAAGCCTATGATAGAGTCAGATTTGATATTTTACTAAATAAACTTTATAGTGTAGGGATCCGCGGGAAATGCCACGAATGGTTTACATCTTACTTACATGATAGAGAACAACTAGTCGAAATAGAATTTTGTAATAATTTAACAAATGAAGTTGAACGGATCCGTTCGGATTGCAAGTTAATTAACGCCTCTATCCCGTAGGGAAGTGTATTAGGATGTCTCCTTTTCCTTCTGTATATTAATGATCTTCCTAATAATATTACGGAACCATGTGTTTTGTTCGCGGACGATATATCTATATTAACTCCATGTGTAAACAACAACAACTTAAATGATAAATTAAATTCCATACTTAATTCTGTAACAAAATAATTTAGAGATTAATTTCCATAAAACAAAATTAATACCATTCCACCCCTTCCAAAAAAAACCGATAAACATACACTTTGCCTTTAACAACACTAAATTTAGAAGTTGTAAATAAGTTCACACTATTGGGTATTGATATAGACTCTCATATTAGTTGGAAATCACATTTATTAAAAATGAGGCTTAAAATTTCAAAATTTGCCTATGCCCTACGTGAAATAAAAAAAACTACAAATCTCAACACTGCTCTAGTCACTTACTATGCATACGCCTACTCGTGGCTCACATATGGGGTAATCCTATGGGATAATAGTACAGACGCATCTACACTTTTCACCCTACAGAAAAAATTAATACGAATTTTAGTAAACATTGAAGAAACCGACAGTTGCAAACCACATTTTAAAGAACTCAAAATCCTAACGTTGCCCTGCATCTATATATTTAATATATGTAAATTTGTCCGTAAAAACCCTGAGTTCTATACTAAAAGAGAAGATATACAAACTAAAATTGTACTTAGACATAAACAAAGATTAAATCTACCAACTTCCCGGCTAACGATGCACTCATCTGGTCCCTTTGCCATGTCTATAAAAATATACAATAGGTTACCGGAGTTTATTAAGAATGACATTGGATTAAACACTTTCACTAACAAGTTAAAATTATTTCTACTAAGTAAAACCTACTACAGCATAAAAGATTACTTGAACGATAAATAAAGTACTGACAATAACATTATAATACTAAGTATAATATTTATAGAAAATTACTATTTATACAAACATTAATTGGATAAAATATAAAATAGGTAGTGCAATATATAATAATAATATAATAATTTATCTAATAACTTAATAATATAACAATTTATGCACGTGGCACACGAGAAATATTAACTACTGAACCGATTTACATCAGACGGGGCATCTTCCAAAGAGACTCACTTTCACCACTGTTATTCTGCTTAGTAATTAATCCCATCTCTTCTATACTTAATAAATATCAGATGAAAGGATATAAACTTAAAGATAGTTTCTGGATAAATCACTTATTGTATATGGATGACCTTAAGGTTTATTCAAACAACAAAAGCAACTTAAAGGTTTTATTAGATAGTGTAGAGACGTTCACTCAAGACATAGGTATGACATTCGGTCTAGATAAATGCAAAGTCGTACATCTTAGTGCAGGACATAGAACTAATTCATCAGGAGAGGGACACATATTGCTAAGTGGAGAAACATTTAAACAGTTAGCAATAGGAGATAACTATAAATATTTAGGCATACACGAATCAGGCAAAATAGAACACAGCATAATAAGAGAACAAATAACCAAAGAATATTACAAAAGGATTAAAAAACTACTACAAACACATTTAAACTCACGCAACTTAGTCAAAGGAATTAACACGTATGCTATACCTGTATTACTGTATTCATTCGGGGTTATAAATTATAAAAATACAGATTTAAAGAAAATAGATGTCAAAACAAGAAAGTTATTAGCGATTAAGAAAGCACATCAACAGAAAGCTGAAGTAGAAAGATTATACTTACCAGTAGCACACGGTGGAAGAGGATTAATAAATGTAGAATACATGTACAAATCACAAATAATTAAATATAAGCAATATTTAGATTCCAAATTTGATGATCTGATTAAAGCAATAGTACAGCACGATAAACATAGGGATAAATATTCAATAACGAAAGAAGCACAAGAACAAGAAAGAGAATTACACTTACCGCAAAACAACCAACACACTAACACTGATATTAAAACTGCAATAGTTAAAAAACAAAACATGTCCTGGCGAAGAAAACAATTACACGGACAGTTTCCCACAAAAGTAATAGATCAGGCTAACATAGACACAGAACTCTCATTTAAATGGATCAATAAGCAACACTTATCACCCTCAATAGTATCATCTATATTTGCAATACAGGATCAAGCAGTTATGACCTATCAACACCAGCGTGACATATTGAAAGCACCAGTAGATGGTAAATGCCGTCTTTGTCTTGCGAAAGATGAAACCACACAACATATCATCTCAGGGTGTGAAAAATTGGCGGGTAGTTATTATGTCAAAAGACATAACAATCTCGTTCAGTACGTCTACTGGTGTCTGGCGAAAAAACATAAATTAGAAGTTTCCTCTCTTTGGTGGAAAGAAACGATGGTACAACCGCAAGTTAAAGAAAACGAAACTGCGAAAATAATGTGGGAAATGCCAATTCAAACAGATATCACCGTTACACATAATAGACCAGACTTAATATATATAGATAAAATTAATAATAAAACATTTTTAATAGACATCACAGTACCATCAGATTATAATATAGGAGCAAAAGAAATTGAAAAATTAAGCAAATATCATCTACTTAAAACAGAGAGACAGCCGAGAACAATTTACTCGTACACATGGCACACACCAATCACCAAACACACAATCAGAAGATGTCATCACACCCACGCCACACAGTACTACAACTACACCACAAGATAACAGAATTGCACACACACCACATACACCAGAAATAGATCATAATATACCCATACACGCAACAAACACACAAACAGTGAGAGGACGAGGACGAGGTAGAGGGCGAGGGAGGGGAAGAGCAAGAGGAAGAATAGGTACGACACCAGAAAACGAATTAACGGGGAGGTAAATATCTCTTTTCCCGTGGGAAACGGGACGGGGTATTTATAAAAAACCGACAAAAGTCGAGAAAAAGAATAATATAATAACAATTTATTAACATAATAATTTAATAATACAAAAATTTAATAGAATAATAATTTTATAATATAATAATTTAATAACATAATAATTTAATAATATAATCATTTAATAATTAAAAAATTCAATAATTTAAATATTTCAAGAATTTTACAATTTAGCAATTTGACAATTTGTCATTTAGACAATTTGATTATTTAATAGTTTAAAAATTTGTGAATTTAGTAATTTGACAATTTAACAATTTGATAGGTTGACGACTTGAAGGGTTGATGCGCTTACAAGTTGACGGGTTGATAAGTTGATAAATTGATATTTTTAACATAAACAATTTAAATTTCATAAATCATGATGTCAATCGCAAACAATAATTAAATTTGTTTATTAATACTAAATTATAAAAAAATTAAGTACAAATTAAAATATGTGCTCATCCTCTCTCCTCTCTGCGGAACTATGTTGCTGTGCCCGACAGGGTCCATAATTGTATCTAAAATCTCATGCCTACTACCTGTATATAATATCACATTATGGAAAGCAATAAATAATTTGAATTTGAATTTCTTTCAAATTCAAACGCCCCGCAAAAATACATCGAACTTCGGGCAAATTTCGCCCGAATTTTGAATGTTTAGCGAATGTTCGGCCAAAGTTCGTATTCGATTCAAATCACATTCGGCCCATCGCTAATAATTATTAATATTGGTAGTTACGGGTGATATTAATAACTCGGCTGCCGCATTTGATATTTGGGCAATTTTCACCTCAATTGACCGAGCAAATAATTTACTATCAGCATCCCATCGCCCGCGGCTGGATATGGGTCTAGAATAAATAATTGTATATAACTGTGAATATAAATAATTATCTATTGTGTTTTAGCAATTAAAATACAGCCACGTAATTGATTCTGACGAGTCGTGAACAGTATGCGCTTGTCTCGACGTTTCTAACGCATGTCTATAAAATTAAACAGAAAGTGAAAAATGTGAAATCGAAAATAACAGTCACGAGCAGGATTTGAACCTGCATCTCCTTGATACCGTCCAGATGCTTTGCCAATTCAGCCATCGTGACAATTGCTCCTGACTACTAATTTCGATAACACATTCATACTTAACGTCTTTGGGTGACGCCTGCGCCATCTGTCGGCAGTATTTTCATACATTATACCGACCAGGTAAACTTAATTTTACAATTAAGATTTTCACCTAATAATGACGCAAACCCTATAAATATTTAGATATTTTTATATATATTTTAGCATTTGACATGCTTAGCACTATACATTAAACACAAAATGAAAAATGTGAAATCGAAAATAACAGTCACGAGCAGGATTTGAACCTGCATCTCCTGGATACCGTCCAGATGCTTTGCCAATTCAGCCATCGTGACAATTGCTCCTGACTACTAATTTCGATAACACTTTCATACTTAACGTCTTTGGGTGACGCCTGCGCCATCTGTCGGCAGTATTTTCATACATTATACCGACCAGGTAAACTTAATTTTACAATTAAGATTTTCACCTAATAATGACGCAAACCCTATAAATATTTAGATATTTTTATATATATTTTTAGCATTTGACATACTTAGCACTATACATTAAACACAAAATGAAAAATGTGAAATCGAAAATAACAGTCACGAGCAGGATTTGAACCTGCATCTCCTGGATACCGTCCAGATGCTTTGCCAATTCAGCCATCGTGACAATTGCTCCTGACTACTAATTTCGATAACACATTCATACTTAACGTCTTTGGGTGACGCCTGCGCCATCTGTCGGCAGTATTTTCATACATTATACCGACCAGGTAAACTTAATTTTACAATTAAGATTTTCACCTAATAATGACGCAAACCCTATAAATATTTAGATATTTTTATATATATTTTTAGCATTTGACATGCTTAGCACTATACATTAAACACAAAATGAAAAATGTGAAATCGAAAATAACAGTCACGAGCAGGATTTGAACCTGCATCTCCTGGATACCGTCCAGATGCTTTGCCAATTCAGCCATCGTGACAATTGCTCCTGACTACTAATTTCGATAACACATTCATACTTAACGTCTTTGGGTGACGCCTGCACCATCTGTCGGAAGTATTTTCATACATTATACCGACCAGGTAAACTTAATTTTACAATTAAGATTTTCACCTAATAATGACGCAAACCCTATAAATATTTATATATTTTTAGCATTTGACATGCTTAGCACTATACATTAAACACAAAGTGAAAAATGTGAAATCGAAAATAACAGTCACGAGCAGGATTTGAACCTGCATCTCCTGGATACCGTCCAGATGCTTTGCCAATTCAGCCATCGTGACAATTGCTCCTGACTACTAATTTCGATAACACATTCATACTTAACGTCTTTGGGTGACGCCTGCGCCATCTGTCGGCAGTATTTTCATACATTATACCGACCAGGTAAACTTAATTTTACAATTAAGATTTTCACCTAATAATGACGCAAACCCTATAAATATTTAGATATTTTTATATATATTTTTAGCATTTGACATGCTTAGCACTATACATTAAACACAAAATGAAAAATGTGAAATCGAAAATAACAGTCACGAGCAGGATTTGAACCTGCATCTCCTGGATACCGTCCAGATGCTTTGCCAATTCAGCCATCGTGACAATTGCTCCTGACTACTAATTTCGATAACACATTCATACTTAACGTCTTTGGGTGACGCCTGCGCCATCTGTCGGCAGTATTTTCATACATTATACCGACCAGGTAAACTTAATTTTATAATTAAGATTTTCACCTAATAATGACGCAAACCCTATAAATATTTAGATATTTTTATATATATTTTTAGCATTTGACATGCTTAGCACTATACATTAAACACAAAGTGAAAAATGTGAAATCGAAAATAACAGTCACGAGCAGGATTTGAACCTGCATCTCCTGGATACCGTCCAGATGCTTTGCCAATTCAGCCATCGTGACAATTGCTCCTGACTACTAATTTCGATAACACATTCATACTTAACGTCTTTGGGTGACACCTGCGCCATCTGTCGGCAGTATTTTCATACATTATACCGACCAGGTAAACTTAATTTTACAATTAAGATTTTCACCTAATAATGACGCAAACCCTATAAATATTTAGATATTTTTATATATATTTTTAGCATTTGACATGCTTAGCACTATACATTAAACACAAAGTGAAAAATGTGAAATCGAAAATAACAGTCACGAGCAGGATTTGAACCTGCATCTCCTGGATACCGTCCAGGTGCTTTGCCAATTCATTCATTCATTTTTCACTTTGTGTTTAATGTATACCTAGTGCTAAGCATGTCAAATGCTAAAAATATATATAAACATATCTAAATGTCTATAAAATGTTAAATTAGTTCCGTTTTTTAAAGATTTTCTGTCAGAACAAATTACGTAAATTCAAAAATATTACCACGGCTGGTATTCGACCCCCATTTTCTGAAAATCCATATACGCTAATCTACTGTAGATAGTAATCGCAGTAACTTATGTTTATTCTTCAGAAACTTGTCGTTTCTTGTAATAGTTGGGATCGAAATAAGGTATGATCCCAGATTTTTTCAATTATTGATAAATACCGACCGTACTTATTTGCGGATTGCTCCATATTTAAAGGTTAAAATATTTCTACCAAAAGATTAATTTAATTACGATGACATACAAACTTTTCTGAAAAAATATCTGAGCGACTGTCAATAATAATCGTATCAAAATCAATTGCGTGCGTGAGGTGGGTGGGGCGAAGTAGAAACAGAGAACAGACAGACACTCATATGCTCGGGCCACACTAATAGGAACCGCCGCTAATTATCGCGATGATGGACGTTTAACATTGGTGTAGCCACGACTTATCGCGAGAATTCGGCAACGACATTCACAACAGTTTGACGCTAGGCGATAACTCCAGTGGCGGTAAAGAAATTGAACGTTTAAGTGTGGCCACCCAATTTATCACGTTACCGCAATAATTATCGCGATGATGGGCATTGATGTTGTCCATTAGTGTGGTCCAAGAAATAGCGACACAAAGTTTATTATATTTCTAGTTTAATTAAGAAAAAAAAAGAGTTTCGCTAGATAATCGTGTCTTAATGAGCTCAATCATAAAATTAAAAATATAATATGCTCGCATCTTTTTTAGGTGGTGGAGTGGTTTAGATACCGATCTCCCGCCCGAGTGTTGTGGATTCGATTCATACACAGGACAACTTTTTGTGTGATCCACAAATTAACTTTCTGAGTCATTACTTTTGAGTCCGTGAAATTGTATGGTTGTAAAGTACCCCGCGATACAAGAAAATCCTTAGTGCAAATTAAGTTTATATTCGTGTAGGTCTAGTATCTTTCGAAATCACAGATTATACTATATGGCATATTTCTTTTTATAAGGTAAAAAATATCTATAAACATCTACATGTTAGCGATAACGTGTGGGCCTTTTAAGCATCGATGTGTTTTGTCCTCTTCTCTAGCGGAGTGTTAAATGAGAGATTTATGATTTTGAAATACTACACCTTTTTTGAACACAAAGCCACTATTGGTGACTAGGTGTATATATTTTATAAACAATTATTATTAGGCCCAAATCTTAGAATACAATGCATTATTATATACAGTCGGCACTTCCGTAACGCCGACGCTGCCCTTACACATGCACACTGCGGCACAATATTATTATCTACTTTAAAACTACAAAATAAATCTTGGCCTGCATTCTTTTATTTGTGATATACGATACGCATATATCTCCTCTCGCTGCCTCTCTCTGAAATAGTGCTATAATTTGGCTTTTTAAACGTTCGCATGTTAACGAGCGAATTTCTTCTTGACCATGGATGCGTCCGTTAGTCAAATTCTCCATTATATTTTCTGTTTTTGATTACAACCACTCACCATGATGTCCCGCTAAAACTCTAAAAACCGCAATAATAAAATATAATGTTGCCACACTAAACTTGTTACTTCCCATCTAATAGGGTGAAACCATGGAACTATATAAAATGGGTGAAACCTGATGTGGCAGCTACTACAGCGACTTACCCTTCTATTTGATTTTGGTAACCAAATTAAGACAATTCATTCATTAACATTTAAATGATCGCCTTCAGAGCCACATTAATTCACATGACGAGACATCACGCTGCGTTAACGATGTGTGTGGCAACATTTTATTTCATGACCTTTGTTAACTCGATACATGATCGACACAATTGATGATATTGCCAGCAATATAATCAATTTGTCCACAAAGTAAACATAGTTTAATTTATTGTGATTGCCTGTACAGACAATGATATTATGTATCAATTAAAATGCTTCTATGACTTATTCATGAAGAGTATGGAATAAAATCATTGTCCGCGTTTGTCTGTTTCTCCGATTATTTCTTCTAAACCACTCAAGGGATTTCGAAAAAGTTTTTGCTGTCGTTTACATTTTTTATATACTACATGGGTGGCAAACAAGCATACCTGATGGTAAGCGGTTACCGTAGCCTAAAGACGCTAGCAACACCAGAGGCATCATGAGGGAAATGACGTCACGGATGTCAAACTAGCGAAAGCACATCGAGATTTGTTTCAATGTATAAATAGTAAACCGTTCTACAAAAGTGTACAGTTTATTCTTAGAGAGTTATTCAAGTGCAATAAACAATATTAAATGTTATCAACAGTTTATGTGCAGTTATTAAACAAGTGTTAAATTTTTAACTTAAAACTTTAAGTAAGTAGTACCTGCAATCTACCCATCATAAAAATAATTATAAGTTTCTGGTAAACATCAGTGAATTTATAGTATTTACGATCAACAGTGTAAAACTGTGCTTCCTGTGCTTGAAATGTTTGATCTATGGTGTACCTATCCATAACAAACCATTAAAATATAGAAAATAAAATTATTGAGAATAGCGCCATCTGTGGACAATTTCGAAACTAAGCGTTATATTTTATGTCGAATATCTATTAATAATTGTTATAAACTTTTATATAAATATGCCTTCAATGAAGTGTGGTGGCTGCGCCAAATTTTTAGCTACGGTTGAGGCTGCCAAATGTATTAAATGCAGCACACTTTACCACCGTGGCTGCGTACTTCTGCCATTGACCGGACCCATATCATCCACTTGGCGCTGTCCGGAATGTCTAAAACACGTCGTGCGGGACAACAGAGCGGATATACCAGTATGAGGCAGGGCAGATACCATACAGGTACTCCGCTCTGATGAATTAATGGATACCAGTCAGCCCAGCTGTAGACGCTTCCTCAAGTCTGATTACTGACTTGGCTGTTGAACTGCGTCTGTTCAGAGAAGAGCTACGAACAGATATCGGGTCAATACGTCAAGAATTTCAACAGTTTCGTATAGACATGTCCGAATTAAAAGAATCGCTAAAAGCTAATGAAGTGCGTATGAACAACTTAGAGGCAAGGATTGACCACCTTAGAAGGTAAACTTGCACAAAATCTAATGTTAGACAGAGCCCCGCTAGAAACCACAATCGCGCATTTAGAGTGTCAGTTGAACAAGCGTGACCAGGAACTGCTGTCTAACGACATAGAAATTTCCGGGATCATAGAGAGTAAAGAGGAGAGTGCCATTCATATCGTCAAGTTGATATCGGCTCATCAGCTCGGTGTAAGCCTGGACGAGCGGGATGTAGTGCACGTGCAGCGTGTCGGTTCCAGCCTGCGCAACCAACAAATACAATATCAGACAGTATCTTAGCGTTGATACTAGAAAAATTTTAATAGATAGCCTCGTACTCGTTAAGTTTAATTACTGCGACATAGTGTATGGTCCGTGTTTATACTTGCGAACTAAAAAACTCATACAACGTGTGCAAAACGCATGCGCAATATTTTCTTTTAGTATTCCGCGTGGTAACCATGTCACGCCCTATCTCAACGATGCAATTATTTTAAAAATGGAAGCCAGAAGAACTCTTTATCTAGCAACATTATTGTTCGGCGTCATTAAAAACAAAAAACCTTTACGACAAATTAAGATGGCGTCGCGATCACACAAAGTACAGCCCCCGTTCCATGACAAACCCTCTCTCTATACCACATTTTAAGACAACAGCGTTTAAGGGGTGTTTTAAATATGCCGCCACCAAATGCTGGAACAATCTCCCGCCGCCGTGTCAGCCTGTAAAAAGTAAAAAAAAAACACTTTTAAATTATTAATGAAAAGATATCTACTTGAACAACAGAAAAAACAGCAAAATATAATTACTCACTACTTATCTGTCAGGGCCGCAAAGCACGCGGTGAGAGACACAGCAGGCAACGTAACACCCCCTTACTATAAAATTTCCATGCTCGCGTGGTTTGGGAATAGTAATGTTGCTAAATAAATAAATAATAAATAAAAACACGCTTTCACGTTGAATAACTTTCTGGGTAACGGTTTATATCTATTTCTGATTTCATTTACTTTTTGTGTTACATTGTTATGTATTTTATTATTAAAATGTTGCTGATTTGTCATCCGTACGTCATTAAGGCCCTCATTGAAAATCAGCGTTGCAGTGCTTCTTGACTGCGGCACTGCGACATCGTAGCTGAATGGAGGCCTTATTGTCACTTTAAATTAAGTTCATCACATATTTAAGTTTATTATATAGCGGCCGCCCCCTTTTTGTTTTTTTTATTTTTATTTTAGGTGGGAAAAAAATGTCCTACCGCACACCCCGCTGCCCGGAGAGACAACAGGGTAGTGTGGGGCTCTCACCCACTAAAAATCCACCGTGCGCCTCCACCCGCCCTTGCTACGGCGGATCACAGGTACCGCGTCGTTACGACCGCGAGGGCGGACGCCCCCTACCCAGGGAGGTGGCCAGGTGGCAGAGCGACGCCCGCCGAGCTGCCATGGCCAGATGGAGGGCACGGTTGGAGGCGCTCCGGGCCGGTCTTTGAACTGTAGGGGCGCTCCAGCCAGTGCTGGAGGAGTGGGTGGGGCGACGGCATGGAGTCCTTACCTTCCGACTCGTGCAGATGCTGTCGGGGCATGGTTGCTTCGGCAGATATCTGCACATAGTCGCAAGGAGGGAAGCGACTCCGGGCTGTCACTACTGCGGCTGTGACGAGGACACGCTCGAGTCGTGCCCGGCTTGGGCCGAGCAGCGCCGTGGACTCGTCGCGGAAATAGGGTGGCACCTCTCGCTGCCGAGCGTCGTCAGAGCGATGCTTGGCAGTGACAGGAATTAGGCCGCGGTCGCTGCCTTCTGCGAGGAGGTTATCTCGCGGAAGGAAGCGGCGGGGAGGGTCAGGGAGGAGGATTCTTCCGCTGACCCAAACCGCCGCCAGAGACCGGGGCGGCGCAGGCGCAGATACTTGCGCCTCATGCCGCCCTAGCTAAGGCTGCGGGTGGATGGACCGGGGAACGTCCGCCACCTGCAAGGCCTCCCGCGAAGGTGCGACGCTCCATGTGCGGATGCGTCGCTCAGTAGAGGGTACCTGAAAGGGTAAGAATGTAATATAGTTCCAGTGACCCACTAATAAAGGCGGAGAGACGGCACACGGCGGGTTTCTTTAGTGGGTGAGTGCCCCACACTACCCTGTTCGTTGCCCCGAACGACGGGGTGTGCGGTTAGGAACATTTTTTCCCGCCTTAACAAAAAAGAAAAGAATGGTTCAGATACCGACTTCTTTAATTGACATAGTGCTGTGGGTTCGATTTCAACACAGATTCTTTGTGTTATCCACAAATGGTTATTCTGAGTCTGGATGCATCTTCTGCCCGTTGAATTATACATAAATGTTAAGTCCACCGCGATACAAGGATTATACTTTAGGGCCTGGATACTGGGTTTACCTATGATACATGCTATATATACATACCTAACTACGCATTTATACCAAAATAGAACTTGTATCCGAACTCAAGTTAATATTATATTAATGTACATCCGCACCACCTACATGTTTGTCTAGGAAAGTGGACAGTGCGGACGTTTCCTGATTACAACCGACCTCGACTTTTGACTGTAACAATGTATACACGCTAATACATTTTGCAAGTATATCGAAATAAAATTGCGATCCCTGATTATTCCATGCAATCAATCAGTCTTAATGTTCACTTTAGGTCTGTATTCAGTCTAGCTGGTGCGAGACTCTTCATCGTCCTCCCTCCAACCTTTCGGTCGAAACGATTATCGATTAGTCGAGTGACGTGACCTGCCTTCAGCGTAATATTAACTTTCCGGTGTCGGAGAACCTTGTTGTCCTACGAAACTTCATTAATTAATTAGATTTTATTAGGTATACATAATCTGCGCATAACTGGCTTTGTTGTACCCTTCGCCACCCTATATTTATAGATTCTATAAATTTTATGTACAAATTATTTGTGAATAAGGAAGAGATTTTTAGTACGAGCGGGAAAAAAGATTGAATAAGGAAAAATCAATTTTTAGCACGAGCGGGAAAATCTCTTTTTCCTTATTCACAAATAATTTGTACTTAAAAAGTAATGGAGCATGTCAAATGCTAAAAAATATAGATTAAAAATGTTTAAAAAATCGTGCCATCAAATAGTATGAATTTTAATTGCAAAATTAATCTTACTATATTGGTTTAATAGTAAATGCGTTCCGATAGATGGCGTTGGTCGTAAAGACAAATGTGATAAGGAGATTGGGATGATCGTAAGAATGATACGATAGCTCAGTGGCTTAGAGCATTTCCCCGGATTGGAAAAGACGTGAGTTCGTTTCCCGCTCGTACTAAAAATCTCTTTTTCATTACTCATACTCGGAAAGTAGGTTTGAAGTTGCCTGAGGAGCGGGTTGAAAGTAATACTTTTCAGCCCTAGGGAGAATCGTTTTCAACTGACAGCTGTCTAATTTTTATAAAAAATACTAGTTCTATTTTCACATTTCTATTGATCCTTATTCTAACTGACTACAGCCACTCAAACACAGCGCGATGATTAATTGAAATAACAAAGTTAAGTATTAAATAAAGATATTTTTTTTAACTACCACCTATTATAATTTACTTACTTTCAAATATTTCTTTAAAATAATATAGATTTGGGTAAAATATTTTACCATTTTTCAATGTTGAAAATGAAAAATAATGGCTGCTAACCTGGCTGGCCACAAAAAAAAATTGGCGTGAAAGCAGCAATCCGATCTTCATTTATTTTTTCGAGTTGTAGAGATTTGTTTTATAAACTTCCGTATAGCAGAGATTTGCATTATTTTGTATTAACACAATGAGTTTATCTGATTCAGATATGGATTTAACGCCTGTTTTCATAAGCGAAGAGGCTAAAGTAGTAGTGGAAAACCTTTAATCACCCAAATCAAAACAAAGATACCTTAAATCGAACAACGATTTATTAAATGCCGTGCTGAAAAAAAAGTGAAATCGTTATCAGAAAACGTTTTGTAAATATATTGCAACGAATTATCAAAGACTTCCAAACCTTCAACATTATGGAGTGTGTATTCAATGTTAAAAACAACATTAAGTACTAAACACAATGTACATTTAAAGGATTTCGAGAGACTAACTTTGTCCGTGTGGCGACGGATTAAGAATACAAGTGTCACCACCCCATTCTTTCCCACGGGTGTCGTATGAGGCGACTAAGGGAAGTAAGCAATTATCATCCATTGCATGACTGGTGGTAGGGCTGGGTACTAAGTGGGAGTACCCACTTGGTATCCGGCCCGAGCGAGTTGGTACCACCATCTCCCGTGTGACCGGCCATGAAGCACATCGTTGCGTTTTGACTGTAGCAGGAGATAGCCGTTTATATTTCATTTCATCTGTGAAATGACTTGTGAGCAGCGGCTTGACAATACTCTTGGTATAGTCGAGTCCATGGGCGACGGTTACCATTTACCATCAGATGGACCGTGGCTCGTCTGCCTCTGCTTGCAATAAAAAAAAAAACATCGTTTCTTAAAAGGCAATCTGATGGATTTAAATAAAAAAAGAACAAAGTTTTTACTTCTCAAAAGGTAGAAACCCTAAACCAAGCGCCTGATGAAATATACCTAGTAATGAAGGTAAGCAAAACTTTATATTGTTATTCGCATATAAGAAATTTGTAATCGCATGCATCAAATTGTAACTTTCTATATTTTATACACCAATTAAAGAGATTTATCTACTTTTCAGGTAGTGTTGATATTGGCAATAAGTGGCGCTTGCAGAAGTGTAGAATTAGTTAGTATGAAGGTTGAAGATATGGAAAAATAGGCGACATAATACTGGTTAAGTTACGTGGCACGAAAACGAAAATCGACCGAACCTTCGTTAATAAAAAAGAATTTGTCAAGAACGACCAATTGGTATAGAAACAAACCATTTTTTCATAAATGATCATAATTATTTACTTACTACATAATAATTTACTTACTTTCAAATATTTCTTTAAAATAATATAGATTTGGGTAAAATATTTTACCATTTTTTAATGTTGAAAATGAAAAATAATGGCTGCTAAGCTGGCTGGCCACAAAAAAAAATTGGCGAGAAAGCAGCAATCCGATCTTCATTTATTTTTTCGAGTTGTAGAGATTTGTGTGCTTGTGTAACAGCTACAAAAAAATACACAAATATCAATGTCCCCAACATTCACCCAAGAACCCTGGATACTGTAGAAACTCAAGTTTCCCAGAAAATATCAAATATCAATATACCCGGAAGAAACCTTTCACTAACTATAACTAGTTGCTCTAATTTTACTATAAACTTTAAATAAATAATTATCTCAGCTCAGTTGATGTAAATTAAAATTCACTCATTTTTGCATGTTTTTATTTTTACTTGTATTCGTAATGAAAAGCACAGTGTTCCTCGGGTTAAAGACTTATTTAGACCCGAGACACCTATAGTTCGAGGGTTACTTTCACCCCTAGGGTAACAATGTACTATTTCCGTATTCACAAATAATTTGTACTTAAAAAGTAGCGGGGCATGTCAAATGCTAAAAAATATAGATTAAAAACGTAATTTTATTTCATAATGGGCGACATTCGTATAAATATCAGAAAGTATTATATACCTAAAATTGGTTTCAATTACAGGGATTAAATATTTTGATATAACATTTCCGGAGTATGCCTGTCTGACAGTCAGTCAGAATCTATAGCTAGTGATGGGAAAGTCGGGAAAAGTAGTCATGCGGACTATTATGTATCTGTTGTTGATCGTCCGCTCTACGTCACTACTCACCCCACACCAGGCACGTGGGAAGCCATTTAGATTTCAATGTAGTTACCACGAATATTTTACTGATTTAGCACTGAGCATACTTGAAGTATAAAATCAATAAAAAGCGTCTTATGGTTTCCGCATGACTTTATAAGTGCAGAAAGAAGACGTTGATCACCCATTGTAGCCCACCCATCGTCTTGACCCATACTTATTAAGGAGCTGTCCACTGCTCACGTAAAAACATATTTATCGATTTAAAACATACTTAAACACAAAGTGAAAAATGTGAAATCGAAAATAACAGTCACGAGCAGGATTTGAACCTGCATCTCCTGGATACCGTCCAGATGCTTTGCCAATTCAGCCATCGTGACCCTTGCTCCTAACTGCTAATTTCGATAACACATTCATACTTAACGTCTTTGGGTGACGCATACACCATCTGTCGGAAGTATTTTCATACATTGTACCGACCAGGTAAACTTAATTTTACAATTAATATTTTACCTAATAATGACGCAAACCCTATAAATATTTAGATATTTTTAGCATTTGACATGCTTTCACATCTGGTAGATGTCCCGCGACGTCTATTTTTTTAATTCTAATCGTGAGCTATCAAATAAAAAAGTGGCATCCAAATTCCTTTCAGTAGCTTTTGTGTGATGCGCGAACGAACAAACAGGCAAACAGATAAACAGACAAAAAATCTGAAAAAAATTGTTTTGCGTTTAATATAATATTCACGGACATATTAGACACCCATATATAGCGTAAAACAGTATTTTTTCTTATCTATCTTAAATGTACAGACATAGCTCTGTTACAGCTTTATAGTAATAGTACTAGCCTTTGCCCGCGGCTTCGCCGCAGCCAAAAGCTAGTTTTTGGGTTATATCTCAGGTTCCCGATATAGTAGCGGGATAAATTTCAAGTGCTATCAAATAAAAAAAGAATCAAAATCCGTTTAGTAGTTTTTGCGTGATGCGCGAGCAAACAAACAGATAAACAGACAAAAAATAAAAAAATCGTTTGGTGTTTAGACACGCCTATATAGCCTTATTCAGTTATTTTTTCTCAAATATATTAAATGTACCTACAGTAATAGCTCTGTTACAGCTTTATAATAGTCTTTAATAGATTAGCAGATAGGTAAGTGACGTTTGTGTTCTTTATATGACCAAGCATATCAAGTGTATAAAAATATTTACAAATTAACTTAAAAACTTATTTTGCCCGGGTGTGTTCATCTGTTTTCTCATAACTTCTAAATCTTCGATCATCAACTAAATAGTTAGGTACCTATAGTCGGATTCGATTCCAGATTTGACAATTTCAGTGTTGCAACGTTATGACAAGTACTAAATAGTGACGTTGCGAATTTATTTGATACGGAAATGGAATATATCCGGATCGATTCCTCTCGTTTATAGTAGTATATCTAAACAACTACTACTTTAATAGAAACTAAGTATATCAGGAAATTAAATATTTCTGAACGGATAATTTAGTTATGACGATTAATTTTACTAAGGATCTGAGAGTTTTCTTTAATAATTGTGTGTGTGAAATAAATAAAAAAATGTGATCATGAAGGAACATGAGAAATAAAACAAATAGATGTATTATGGTAATATTTTATTTTATAAATCGTCGCCGTCATCGCTATCGCTGTCACTTTCTGTAAAATTTATTATAAATGTGTCTGTGATATTGTCAATTAACATATCTAGCCTACTCATTTTTTCCTCTTCTTTGACAACATGGGATACGCATTTAGACCATTCGGTAGCCGTAATTTTTTGAATGGCTTCCTCAAATAAATTTCTCACGTCTGTCAATTTGAAGGTTTTATTATTTTGAGCTACATGCCCCTTTACCTGCGCCCATATCAATTCGATAGGGTTCAGCTCGCAATGGTAAGGGGGCAGTCTTAAAACCGTGATCCCATGTTGTGCTGCCATTTCATCTACAGCGTGCTTATTAAAAGACTCGTTATGTGGAATCAGTTCTAAAAGCGTAGCTTTAACCATATCTGGTTCGTAATGAATACAGTCTTGAATTGCAGCTTTTTTCCAGCTCATTTTTGGTGCCGTTTCCAATTTTCGGGAGTGGTAAGGTGCATTATCCATCACCACAATTGAGTTTGGTCTTAATTTTGGTAAGACTCCAGCGAACCACTCCTCAAAACAAACTGCATTCATCTCATCATGGTAATCTTCACAATTTTTCTTTGCTTCAAAACTCATGAGCCCATCTTCCAGGAAGCCTTCTTCACTATCTATATGGCTAATTATGAGACATTTGCCTTTTCCAGATGGATTTTTTAATCCAGTCAGTCCCTCCAAAAACGCTTGCCGAGATGATGTCTTTCTTGTCCACCCAAGTTTTTTTTACAGTATGACCTAAAAATAAATATAGTACATGAACATTCAATATTACTATTAAATTTAATGTAAAATGTATATAAATTCAAAATGTTAGCCATACCTTTTTTTTTATTTTAGGTGGGCAAAAATGTCCTACCGCACACCCCGCTGCCCGGGGAGACAACGGGGTAGTGTGGGGCTCTCACCCACTAAAAACCCACCGTGCGCCCTCACCCGCCCTTGCTACGGCGAATCACGGGAACCGCGTCGTTTCTCCGCGATCCGCAGGCGGCAGCCCCTTCGGGCACCCTCTCTTGTGCGACGCCCCGCGCACTTGGGCGTCACACCTTCGCGGTAGGCTTCTGCGGACGGCAGGGTACTCCCCAACTCCACCGTCCGCAGACTCGGCTAAGGCGGCATCAGGCGCAGGTAAGCGCGCGCACGCCGACCCGCGCGCCTGCGGCGAATCGGGTCCGCGAAGGAGGATTCCTCCCGGGCCCTCTCCGCCGCCTCCTTCCGCGAGATGACAGCCTCGCAGAAGGCGGCGACCGCGGTCCAGGCCCTGTCACTGCCAACCATCGCTCGCGCAACGGACGGCAGCGACAGGTCCACGCCTATGACTGCAGCGAGTTCCCGGCGCTGCACATCCCAGGCCGGGCACGACTCGAGCGTGTGCTGCGCCGAGTCCTCGCCGCAGTCGCAGTGGTGACAGCCTGGGGTCGTCTACCTCCTAGCGATCGTGTGCAGGTATTTGCTGAAGAAACCGTGCCCCGACAAAACCTGCACCAACCGGAAGGTGAGGACCCCGTGCTGCCGCCCTGCCCATTCTTCCAAGATCGGCTGGAGCGCCCCCACGGTCCAGAGACCAGCCCGGGGCGTCTCCAGCCGAGACTTCCACTTTAGGACAGTGGCGCGGCGGGCATCTTCCCGCCACGCTGAGATTGCGCTTGGCGAGGGGCGGCTGCCCCCCGCCCGCGCCGTCGACGCCCGCCGATAAACGTCGGCGAGCACTTCCGCCTCCAGATCCCACGGGGGGGTTCCGGCCAACGCGCAGGCTGCGTCGCACGAGACCGTGCGAAACCCGCGTATTGCCCTGACCGCTATGTTAGCCTTACCTGCGTTAACCCAAGTTTCATCTTGATAATAATATATATGTCTCCCTTCTCGTCGAAACTGACATATAGATCGCAAGTAACGCTGGCGCCATGTTATTATATCATTTTGATCAATAAGTGTGCTCTTGCATGACCGTGCAATAAATTTAAAATTAAGATGCTTAAAATTTTTTCTGAGGGTGTCTTTGGAAACCTTGGGCATTTCTGGATAATCGCTCATCACTTGTAAAATCTAAAATAGTAAATTTTATCATTAGTTATATATAGAAGATGTAGGTATACAATAATACTGTCTGACTGATTGACTAACCTTTGCAATGGTTGGAGGTTCATTTCGGTAAAAGAACTGATGAACAATTCTTCGTATTGCGGAGAATGTAAATTCATCAATTTTATCTTTGAAACTTCGCTTTGGTCCAGTTTTTTTAGGAGTTGGCGGCGCACCTTTATTTACTTCCTTCAAAATGTTACAAACAGAGCGTGAGGTTATTACCAATATGTCAGCAACTTTGCTCATACATTCATTTTCTTCCACAACTTCAAAGGCCTCCAATTGCGCAGAAGTTTCATTTTTCACGTACTTGTAGGCGTTGCGGGGTAACTTAAAAAATATCACATTACCATAGTTTTTGGCGACCAAGCGACTAAAATTTTACCGATTTTTGATTAACTTTCACTTAGTAAATATTTGATTTTAACTTTTTACACTTGGTAATTTTTGCCTTGACTCGAATTAATGCGTTTAAGCATAAAGTATTTCCTTCCTTACGGTATCTGGGGTAAGAATATTGCTTAAGAAAATTTACTCGATTGAAAATGTTTATTATTCGTCATTTAAGACTTTTTAACACACCTTAATTATGTATTCATTTTCATTTAGTATTTTTTTCCTAAATGCAATGTACTTAAAAACGTAATATAGTAATGTTTTTCCTACCTAAAAAGTATATTATTTTGTCGCTTGGTAATATTTTCCCTGCGGTTTTTTTACTGTTTTTATTACTTATATAACTGTTACTGATATAAAATTTGTATAAAAATTATCTTTTTCCTGTTGCACTTATTCTGTGTTGTCGCTTATACACGCTGTAAAGTAGAATTTGGGTGGCTGTTGGTAACAAAAATTACGATTAGCCTTCACCAAACTGTCGCTTAGGTAACCCGTGTGCTCGCGCGAATCGCACTTAGTATCATCGCGTAGCTTGATAATAAGTATTCGGTAAGCTTTTTCATGAATTAAAAAAATATGAGTGTGTGTTATTTAACATGCATATTATATTGATTTAAATTTATTATTTTAGGTACCTACACAATGAATAGCAATAAGTGAGAAGATAGATGTACAAATTCTACCTTTGTGGGTTGCTCCCAATTTGGCAAATAAAAAATTATAAAACATCAGAAAGGTCTTAAACCTTAGTGCTAAGCTGATAAAATGTACATTGATTATTTAGATGAAGATTACTCAACCATTATCGATTGTGAAACTGTAATTTAAGATGAATGGTTAGCATCTACTTCTTCTTTTAGTGGCATTGAAGTAGTTTAAGATTTAGCAAAAATAAAAAATTAAAAAAGAAATAATCTAAAAGAAAAATACTAATATAAATAACATTGATCAAAATATAATTGGAGAAATAAACATGTACATTGATTATTTAGATGAAGATTACTCAACCATTATCGATTGTGATGAAGGTGTAATTTAAGATGAACGGTTAGTATCTACTTCTTCTTCTAATGGCGATAAAGTAGTTGATTTAGTAAAAACAAAGTTAAAAAGGAAATAATCTAAAAGAAAAATACAAATATAAATAACATTAATGAAAATATAATTAGGGAAATAAAAAGGCTTGATAAATAAAAGAATAAACTTATTAAAGGAACGGCCACAAAAAAGAATTGCTGGACAAGAATATGTGCAAAGTTATCATCGAATCTAAATCTGTTCCACTGGAACATCATCGAATCTAAACCACCACCTAACCCGTTCATTAGTAACACAATGTGGAAATAACTGGGAATATATTGATACTGAAAAAAGACCGAAGATATTTAATAATTTCTGGGGACTATTTGGAAATCTTCAAAGAGATTGATTCAAATTCAAAAATATCTTTATTTCATAGGCCTATTAAATAGCACTTAAAATCGTACACTAATATTTAACATGAGCGTCTGTGGCGAGTGCATCCGCAAAAACAAAGTGGCGATTTCAATCGCCACAAGCGGCCGGATTCTGTAGTAAAGCCTTTCGTGAGAAGAACTCGGCAAGAAACTCATGGGCCACTTTTTTAAATTGCCAATTTATTACAATTTAATATAATCTTTATTGATTAGTAAGTATAACACAAAAAGAAGAGATAAAGTGAAAGCGGCTTGATTCGGGAAATCGCTCGACTAGTTCTAAGTATCATATTAATGAAGGTGAGGACAGGAGACCAGTATGTTTATAATTTTAAGAAAATCTTATTATGTCTTCTTCTTTGCCTGGCCCTATCCTATTTTATTTGGGGTCGGCCCTCCGTATCATGCGTCTTCAGGTAGCTCAGTCCTAGGTCGTCACTTTGTTGACTTGGGTTTCTTTGAGGTTTTTATTTACTACGTACATCCATGTGATTCGGGGTCTTCCTCGTCCTCGGGGTTTAGTTTCGATATCTAGCACTTTTCTGGTCATGTGGTCGGATGATCGCCTCATAACGTGTCCGTACCACCGCAGACGTCTCTCCTGTAGTTTATCTGGGATAGGTCTCACTTTGAAGGTGTCTCTTATGTGTGTGTTTCTGACATGATCCAGCCTACTTACACCACCTGCCCACCTGAGCATCTTCATCTCTGCGCAGTGTAATTGATTTTCGTGCTACTTTTTGAGTGGCCGGTATTAGGCTCCGTGTGTCATGGCCGGTCTGACGGCTGCTCTATATACTCGTTCTCTTTATGCGCACGGGCATTCGAAAATCTAATAATGTGATTTTTGAAATCGATAAAAATCTCAATTTGTAAAGTTCACAACCTAAATTTACCCCGTTCATTAATACTTTGCTTTGGATTTAGTACAACTACGTTAATAAATATTTTATTGTGATAATATAATACAAAAAAGGGATGTCAGTGAATGTGAGCAAGAGGAAAGTAATGGTTTTTGAAAGGGAAGATAGTATGACAAATTGCGAGATTCTGATTGCAAGAGGAAAAAGTGGAACTAGTGAAAGAATTTATATACCTTTACTTGGGTTCAAAGTTTACGAGAGATGTAAAGTATGACTGTGATATTGAGCGGAGAGCAAAAGCTGGAAATAAAGTGAATGGGGCACTGCATGGCTATAAGAACAGCCAGAAAGTGTCAAAAAAGGCACGACTGGCAGTCCATAGGGGAGTGCTGGTCCCTACACTTATGTATGGTAGTGAATGTTGCATGGCAGAAGAAGCATGAGAGTATGATAAATGCTATGGAGAAGATAAGTCTGAGAAGCATAGCCGGAGTGACCCTGATGGACAAAGTGAGAAATAGTATGATACGAGAAAGCTGTGGTGTGAAAAAAGATGTAGTGACAAAAATAGAGAAAGGAATGATTAGGTGGTCCGGACACGTAGAGAGGATGGATGAAAAAAGATTAACAAAACAGATATACAAGGCGACTGTGAATGGGCAAGTTGGTAGAGGTGAATCTAGGCGAACGTATATTGACCAGATCGGAGACGTTCTTGAGGGCAGGTTAAGAGTTCTCGTAATCAACGAGCATGGATGAAAGCTCTGATGAAAGTAGATGAAGCGAAAGATGTGTGCCAGGATCGTAGCAAGAAAGAGAGAAGTGGTCTCTGCCTAACGCTACGGGAAAAAGGCGTGACAATATGCATGTAAATAATATAGTACAAAGTTTCTTATGTGCTATTACATTGTATTGTGTTAAATTGTTATTGATAAGCTTACCTAATATGCCTTATAAGTAATAGTAATGTAAGACTGCTGAAAATGGCTGATCTGAAACTTAGACTTAATGTTAATAGGTTGATTTAAATTTGGTTCACATTCTTCTTAGTTGAAATTGTGTGCTACCTATTTGTGCTGATTTTGAAATTACTAATAAATAATATATCAAAAAAAATCTATGCTTTATTTGTTAAAATTTATTTTTGGGAACAATTGATTTCAGCTATCGTAAGTATTCAACGACAGTCCACATTCTTTGTAAGATCAGCTATCCACGTTGTGAGAGACTTGACTGCAATATTCCTATAATAGAGGTCTAGAGACATCCTTAACATAGGGTTAGTCATTGGTCTAAAACCCCCACCAACCCACAACATGGTCGAGTATGCTAAATTACTATAAGGGCATTAATAATGCTAATGATGACGTTATCCGTCGAAAACCTTTATCCGAGTCTTTGATTTTTTATACCAAACATAAAGTTTATTGCTACTTGTTCAAAACTTTACTTTGTATCTTATTTAATTTGAGCTATGTTTAAAATTGTCTGGCAGAAAAGTTTTTTGTTTTATATTTAGATAATTTTACACGTGTGTGAAAAATGCGCTCCTTCCGGAAGCGTCATTTTACTTCATACAAAATTATAAAATAATGAGGTTTAATTAATATTACTTGTTTTATAATTAAATTTTGTTGTCGGTAAGGACTTCTACCTGTTTGTGTTTTTAATGAAATTATTACTAACCGGCACTATTTCATAAGATAAAAAAAAACACATAATTTTTAAATGCCATGTTATTAGCCCTTAAAATTGCATTTAAAATACGTTGGAATCAAGTAGACAATTAATAGATTTTTTTTCCGAAAAATGAAACTTTGAAATGCTCTAAGTTTAAAGTTCACTATATGTCGGTTGGTAATTATTGCCTTTCAAGCGTCGTTATATATCATTTACTGGTAAGCAACTATGTACGAACTGTAAGTATACCAAAGACTGTCACTATAGAATAACCTGTTTCTTTTATGTGACAGTTTATAGTGTATCATCTATTCTATGGTGACAGTATTCGGTCACTTTGGTTTCTAATAGCGGATTAACTAGCGACATAATCATTTCGCCCTCTAGAGATCACTTAGCCCTAAAGCTTTTATCGCTTACAACTGTGGGAATGTATGGCTTATTGTTATACAAATGGCATCATGGCTAAAAAGGCGAGGATATTTTCTAGTTTCATACTTTTTAGAGCGTGGTTCTTCAATAGGCGGGTTTTAGTTTGTAAACTTGTTTTTGTGAATTCTGTTAATTACTGTTGAAATGCAAGTGTTGTCCTCTATTGATTTTGGTTCCGAAGGAGTCAGAATTACTGCTATTACAATCAGCTTCGGCCTAATTCTGTAATTTAAAATAATATTCTGAAGTACTTACATAAGTTTTTGTGATATTTTTATCAAATTTAAAAAAGTTTTAACTGTACTATGCTTTACCTTTACCGAGCGAACCACACAAAAACTAATCTTCTTGATTCTAGAATCTAGACTTCTAGACTGACATAATCCCATAAGGGTAATGTACTGTGCGGTGCCGTCTCGCCTTCGTGTCTAGCGCGCTGTCTGGGTCACTAGAACAAGGCGCGGATTTCATTTTCATTCCAGAATTCATTATGTAATATGCGGAAAATGTTTCTGATAACCTTTGCAGCGGTCGATTTGTTGGAAGCGTCTGGATACCTACTTAAGTGCTAAGTTACTTACGCAAAGATGTGTACCTACGTATAATATACACGCTTATCTATGAAAAAAAGACGGACGCCAAAAAATAATCAAATTATAATCGTAGTATTGTGTCCGCTCATTGTATGTTTGTAAAGTCCTTCGGGAATATTCCCTAGGGCGGGTGTTGTCTTTATATAAATAATGTATTACCTACTTCTTAACTAATTATTGGCTTAAGCTAAAATGGTCTCTTTAAAGTAGCAACACAAGAAAGGAACGTGATTTTTAATGAAAAGCCTTATTTATTATTGAATGCGGCAGACTAGCCACAGCGTCATACACGTACGTACAATAAGGGGTACACTTATAACCACACAAATAAAACAATTATAATATTACTCGTGTGCTTAAAACAAGCAAGACTAAAATATTGAACGCTGAAATTTTCTGGAATTTTGGTATCTGTCTTGATGCGAGTTTTTATATTTTTAGCCAAATATAGTATTATATCCTTTCCCATGCCTAGTGATAGATCTTGACGGTAATGGCGTAGTAAGGCCTAGATGCCTAACTAATAAATGTGATAATGTGTGTGTGATGTGATACTCCTAACTTACGTTAAAGTGATTAAATAAAACCACGAGTGGTTGTCCCCACTTCACATGAAACGGATCGTGGCTCAGCTACCTCTAGCAAAAAATATCCTCTTGAGCAAATTGTTTTGAGATAATTGATGAGCCTAGTTTCATAACATATACCTATTTCACATCACATTCCAGCACGCACTGAGCCGAGTCGGCGGCGTCATATTCTGCGACCCGTCCCTACGATGGACGGGCACTGTCAACGAACTGGACGTTCTCTGGAGACGAGCCGTCAACGGTGGCGGAGTACTCGCGTGGCCTCGCCGAGCCGCTGTGACTTCCCTCACCCACCCACGCATGTTCCACTACTTCCACGCCAGTATAGACGACTTTCTCTTCGTGCAAATGGTGGATGTATCCAGGCTGATAGTAGCCAATAACCCCGCAGTCCTGGATGTAATGAAGCCCTGGATACGGTGTGCGTTGACGCTCGACTGTATAATGCCTATAGGTGCGTAAACTTAGCTTAAATTGTACAGCTTCACCCTAGGATAGAATTCTGACTTGACTTATTTTTTCTCGATTTGGAACCCAAGGTTCACAAAGCCTGCAACTTCCAACAGCAGACCGCACCTTCGCCGGAGGTCTTGCGGGTGGTGGACGTTCCTCGGTCCGTCCACCCGCAGCCTCAGCTAGGGCGGCATCAGGCGCAGGTACTTGCGCCTGCGCCGCCCTAGTAGGACTAGTGCTACCTGGGTTTAAGCAACTGATGAACGACTCTCCCCTGGCTCTGTACCGTCTTGCAATTTTAGTTCTAGCAATGACTAGGATATAGATACAGAATTACGTAGCATATTTGGCGCTTTTTTCTATAGTCTTTGTATAGTAGTTTTTTACGTCGCAATGTTAGTACTTAACGATTGTGTATTGTTATATAACTGATCGTCAAATTTGACGGTAGGTTTTTATAATGATTACAGCTTTACATTCAAGGTCTTGTTGTTGTATTGCGGACCAAATTACAATATTTTGTAAACACGATAATCATGGGTTTTTGATGATTCAAATCCGTAGCAGAACAAGAGTGACTGACACAGCCCACCCCGCCGGGGAGCACGCTAAAGTGGTAAAGACAGGCCACATCGATTGACGAACCGAAACCGTGGTAGGATAAAGTTTTTCGAATGGCGACTACGTATAGAACGGGCCCCAACTTGTTGGACCGACGACCCGGTCAAAGTCGTAGGCAGCCGTTGGATATATGCGGCATAGGACGACAGTTCGTTGTGGCGCGCTTTTACGGAGGCCTATCTCCAGCAGTGGACGACGAATGGATGGATAAAGCTGATATACTATCTCTAGATAATGTAAAATAGAAAATGATAACTATGAGCGCGGATCGCACCCGCACCATCTTAATTCATCTTAAAAGTCCAGACCCCGGTGACAAAGTTCCATTACATCACTAATGAGGACACATTATGTGCATTTCCACAACGAGACTCACGAGCAATATGTTCCAGAGTTCGTTTATTTATTATAATAAATAACGACGTAAAATATTTTATCAATATCATCTGTTAACTAAACACCAAGATTGCCCAGTTAGTAACACAATTGTATGGTTGTGTGCAGGCGCTCAATCAGGGGGGTGCAGGTTTGACAAAAAGCCACAATACCGGTACTCGGGCTGCCACGGGCAGGACGCCTCAGCGCTCAGTATCGTCCTGGGCCTGCGGTCCGGCTTCGAGGAGGGGTCTTACGCCGTACGAGCTCGCTGGGCTCGCTGGCGAAAGGTGCCAGACTCGACCGCCCGCCGGGAACTCGCCGAACTGCTCAAGAATACTACCGAACCTGAATACCGCACAGAACATGATCCGCTCACCATTCATACCACCACGTAAATTACACGCTCTTGCGTAACGGTCATAGTAATCGTAATAATAAGAGAATATATCGTATAATCTTTTCTAATGTTTTCTCTAATGCTAGAGACATTATAAAAAATTATATATGGCAACACTGAAGCTTAATTATTACAAAATTCTCGATCAGTGCGATAATTGATTTTAATGTGGCTTTTGCATTGCGGATTTTCCCGCGCTTAATAGACACCAGGACTTTTTTGTGACCATGGATGGTGGCGACGACGGTAATCATTACAAATTATTGCAATGTCATTTCTATTCCCTTAATATTACGATCTCTATTCTAACGGTAGTTACACACGATGACTTCAGCGTTTGCCTGTCGGTATACACTTATCACTGCCTTTTTAGGAATATTTTCGTACCTTGCAGGACATTTTAAATGTATGTATTATTTCAAGATTTGCGGCAATATGGAATGTCACTTTTCAACAGCAATAGGATCTTCAGATATCCTAAATGTTAATCTACATGATATTTTAACAGCGTAACAGAATCTTACAATTATTAGTTATAGTATCGCTCGATAAAGTCGCAGTGAGTAACGCATCTAACGTCACATGCGCAGGCGCATCTGACGACACACTTACAAGCGACATCACGTTAATATAGAAAATACAATTAATAATTATTAATTCGAACGATCAATTAGTGTAAGCGAATAATTCAAAAAGTAATCGAGACCAATATTTCTCGTTAAATCATTCCATTTCGTTGAAACTGCGACAAACATTATTTTTTTGATTGTGATTTGGAAATTAGTGGAGTATTTGTGACATTTAATTTAAGTAGCGGATTAGGTAGTATGTTTAAATTAAAATAATATATTTAAAACGAGCTAGTGACACCAATTCGGCTATAGATACTCATTTCTTTTTCTAATAAGCTGTATACAAAAATGTCAGATCTCCCGCCATAAAAAAACGGCGCGAACACGGAGCACAAAGCAACTGCATTTAAAATTACTTTCTTTTTACCAGTCGGCGGAGGTCGAGACCTGGCAAGGCGACAGTGTGTTATTTGTTGATATCTGCAAATCTGAGAGATTTTCTCCAGTTTGTAAAATAAAACGGTGCCAGTGTAGTGGGCTATAGCCACCTTAATCCTCCTCACTCAAGACCCGCGCACAACAATGGGGCAATAATTAATGAACTCTGAAAAAAATGTGCTTTTCGTTTTATAAGTTTAGTTTTATAGTGCAGCAAGGTGCTGTTCGTGTAAACTTTAGTAGAATTGGCAGCTAAAAGCTACTATTTTATGCCATACAAGTACAATTTTAGAAGAAGTAAATATCATCACATCTCTGGTACTATATTTATTTCTTTATTTAGCTTCAACATTTATTTTTATACTTTGGCGTGTCGCTCAATTTGAGTAGGTAGTTATTAATTTGTGCATAGCGATTTGTGTATTATATAATTTAGGATACAGTATGGTCTGGAAATTGTTTTTTAATTGTAAATTATCATTTTATTACAGCTTTCAAATATGTTCACACGTCATAACATATACAGGATGTCCCGAAACTCAACGTTAAGCGGGTACCGGGCGATATGCTAGATTATACCAGTTCTGGCAAAAATAAGAAAAAGAATCTATGTCACTCGGTTAGTGCCAATAGGTATATTTTTGAAAATGTTGAAACCCTAGACTACATCCTTAAGTTCTGTAGCCACAAATTTCCCAATTTTGCAGTGATTTTTTTAAACGTAATCTTAAATAGCCATGCTATTGATTAGAGTCACAAATTCATTATTGAGTATTATTATTATAGTAAAAAAATAATAAGTTAGATTGAGTCATGGTTAAAAAAAAGTTTTGTCGGCTAACTTTGACACCACATATTTAAAGAAAAAAGTACTACACCACACTGGGCAAGTGACTTAAAAAAATGGCCCATTTAATCAAGATTTCCAAATGGTACAACACTTGCTACTTTTCCTTCCATAAAAAATATTATAAATATTTTCAACATATTATCGAGCATTTAAAATTTGAAAGTATGATATGATGGTTGTATTATTGTAAGACGTAATCATTATAAAAAAAGAGAAAATTTTGCAGTACGTCAAGCGGTTCACTTTGAGTTTCGGGACACCTGTATATAAATAATGATTAAAAATAATCTGTCATATAACGCACAAAGAAAAAAAACACCTTTTATTTACAATATGTGATACGTATGTGGTGAATCACATTGGCGTGCCTTTTTTACTCATTATCTATATCACTCGGAAGTGGATTCCAGATCATTCTGTATTAGTATTGCCTGTGTTGTAAGATTATTCTCGGCCGTAAGACGGTCAAAATTCTACCATTCTGGTACATTTTATTTAGCTGTTAGCTTAATGTTGCGATACTCATTAGTTTTACTTTTTTATTGAGCGTTCGTTGAGAAATATTATATTTTTTTTTAAAAAGGAGGCCACGTGTTCCTTTTTACAAAGTGGAGGTGCAAATGGTATTTAGAATTTGAGGCATTGTTCGTCGATAGTAACTGAGACAGGCTATTTAAAACACGAGCGCTCACCCATCCATAGTTTGACAAGTTATACTTACTTAACGTCTCTCATCCGTAATGCTGGTAAAATGATTACAGACGATGCATTACAGAAATGCATTAAAGAAAAACCGACACAATAAGAACAAACATTTTTTTAATATTTATCGACTGATACTTTACGCAGTTTTACCCACTGAACCAATTTACTTTTGCTGAAACATATACTAACATTTATTAAAACGACAATTTGATACGATATGAACAAATTTACATTTTTACTAAATACATAATTCTTTATACATGTACCAATGATAATATTAGAATAAAGTCAGACATACCCCGTTTATATAAATATCTCTAATATACAATCATAAAAAAAAAATCTGTAGGCAAAAGTTCAAATACTACAGGCCTACCTACCTAATTCTATTGCCAGTAAAAAAGGGTATATACATAATTAAAAAACACTGTTCACTACCGTGTTTTTTTTCTCTCTCATTCAACTCTATCGAATCGAATCGCAATCGGTCAATCGAAAAATTGCCGGCATTAGAAACAAATACGTTCTATATTTAAAATAGGGGTCTTCTCTATTTCATCCATATCCCTCGGCAGAATGACCACTCGAAAAAGTTTTGAAAAATTGATGACTGTATTATAAGATTCGTATTTTCCTGAAACTACTTAAAATATATAAAAAACTAGGTGCACATCGGTGATCTATTTTGTAATATCCTTTTTGTTTATTATAATATCTTGGTTGTGAAACTATATCAGATTAACTACTTATTGACTTTGTGATATGACTGTGTTAGTGTTTAATTGTAATTATTTTTTAACTCCCCCGCCAGGGGATTCCAACCGACGCGAGTATTGCCTTAAAAAACAATAGCCGATATAGTAATGTCACCTTTGCTTAATCTCATATTTATTTGCTCTCCTTTTATGCATATCGCTGATCTGATCATATATAAAATGCTTATTTAACAGAAGATCTGACTGTAATTTGGCAATTTTATTTTTATTAGATTAGGCCCAGCAGCCCTACTGCCTACTGCTGGTTTTGTATACTATGTTATGCCGAATGGAGCAAGTTCTTTTTGTAAGATTTTTAGATAATATTCGGACTTGCACTTACGTATGACAGACTATATTAACACACGTTCAACAGTTACATAACAACATATATTATTTTCAGCATAACAGAGGGAGTACAAGTAAATTCACATTTTCTGCTACACAATCATATTCATCTAAAATTACTTCGTGAATAATATAATATATTATTTTTATATTAAAAACCCGTATATAAATTTATTTAGTCAAAGCGTTTTTCAATAGCTTCCATGTATAAAGATCTCAGCGTTACTTAAAGTAGCTTAAACTTAATATACTCTCGACCAAATTTTATTAAAGCTATCAAAATAACAATATGAACTTCAAAGACCGCTTTCTGCAAACTGTCGTTGAATTTAGCATTTCATTGAATTTAGTACTTTTCTTAGGTGATTCTCTATCTAACCCACTCAAATTCAATTCTATTCAAAAATATCTTTATTTCATCATTAAAGCACTAAAAATCGTCAAAGTTAAAGTATGTTTTGATAATTGATTTTTTTGATACTTTTACATAGACAGTAAAATAGAGTGGAAGCAGAAGTTCATATTGTTATCTAGATAGACTGTGTTTCTATTTGTATCATATAACTATAACATATAACACGCATAAATAATATTTATAGTACAATATAAATTATAATTATAAGTGTTCCATTCACTGAGGAAAGTACCTTAAGTATTAGCTATGTAAAAAATATAAATTATTGAAATAATTTTGTATAATAATTAAAATTAAGAAACAATGGTAACATGATGTTAATTATAATTAATTATTTGATTATTTTATTAAAATAAATGTGAAATATAAACCAACGTCAGGCACTGTAGCTGACTTTGTACAAGGCACTTTTCTCTGTGATTTTTTAAAATTTAATAATACATTACATAGTCATAAAAGTAATTTTGAAATTGTAATTATAAGTAAAAAAAGACTTTGGAAAATCAATTATGTTAAACAATTCTAATTATAATAACATATAGCACAATATATCGACATTTTACGTGAAAATTAGATGTAAGGCCTATCAGATATTTATTTAGTTGAAAGTATATAGGGTATATTGTTAGCCATAAAAACACATTGCTGATATATGCTTTTGAATTTTTGAAATAATTTTACTTCTACGTTATCTGTTACTGCAACACTAACTCGGTATATAATAATAATATTTTGCTTCTAATATTGCTGAATCTACATAACGGCGGTAACCAATTACTATCAGGAATACCATAAAAATATGGTAGCACGTTCTAAAATACAACTTACTTCGGACGAACATCTCTACAACTCATAACATCAATCTATGTGATTGAGTCTTTACCAAGCCACGATTCATATTATTTAAATATTTACTTCCAGCAACAAAATCTTTAAATTTTATAACTTTAATCAAAGTAAGTAATAAATATAATGTTGTCTACAAAGCTATTTATCGACTTAAGGATCATTTGTTTTATTATTAGACAGAACTTCATAAAACAGTTAAGATTAAAAAAAAGACCTGTTAGTCTATGGAATTACAAACCTTAGTTGTAACTAAGTAGATTCCTTATTTTCCAACATCAATCTCCACTTTATAAATTCCAGGCGCGTTATACGCGCTTCAAATAAAATTAAACTGTGACGTTTAAAATAGAGGCCTGTGTTGCCGCATCAAAAATATCTTAAGTACGTAATAATAATTTCACATCACACATTATATCAAGTAAGTTATTTGAAATCTAGTCCGTAAAACGTAGATATGTGATTATTTGTGTACTTTATATCATTAGTTATATTCACATTAGATGAAGCAATTTATGGAAAAAATGAGATGAGGAGCCAACCTCCGCGAACCTGTTAAACTCAGCAGGCGGTGAACCTGCAACACATCCAATACTCCAACACAGTAGCCTGATACTCGTATAATGGTGTTGCTACCATGAATATGAAAAGTCTCCTCATCGAGATAAACCGTGTATAAGTCTATTTTAATTTGCTGGATAAAGTAAAAGAAAGAAATTGTAAAATAAATTATACTGTGTTGTATCTATTGAGTTTATTAGATGTTTTTTTATATACATCACATTTTTAATTTGTATTCTGCCAAAACATCACGTTTGTGATAATAACTAAAAATTAAATTATTGAGTGTAACTGATTATATCTATAGAAGATGGCGCTAGTGAGCCTCGTATCTCCTTGATGATTTGGTAACCGAAATTGATAAGCGTTATATACGCTGCTCATGTACAATTAATTCTTAAATTTACATTTTAAATTATTTTGGAACGCAACTGTTGTGATAATAATAAAATTCAATTTCATGGTCCTATCCCAATTCTTCTAAACGGTCCAGTGGTGTAAGCCTCCAAAAATATTTACTTGGATTATCGTTATGTGAAAATAAGGTTTATTTTTGTTACATTTGAACATTACACGTCCTGACTACTTGACCGATCATCATCAAATTCTTAATACATCATTATATTTAGTTAGGCTCCCAGAAAAGGATATAAGCTAAATATCAACGCAAAAAAATGAACGGTATCAGTGGGACACTATACGTACGCCTTAAAATGAACGATTCATTTTACGACGTGAAAGCATAACAAATCAACTCAATGTCACGTTTAATATTAGTAAAGTATTTTTTTTTAACGTGTGCCCGAGCAAACGCGTCTGTTATGTTAACTTTTAGAATATAGTGATTGAAAAATAATGTTGTATTTTTTATACATTGGTCACAACAATTGCGTTTTGTTCACTACCAATAAATGTGTACAACTTCAGTGTGTGTGTGTATGAGTAAATATAAGTACATGACTATGTGAGTGTGTGTGAGAGATTGATTAACTGATATCTGATCTTATTTTGTGTATTTCAAAAAGAGTACAGCTTTTACATACGCATATCTATATCAACAAGTGATAATTATTTATTAAACGAAGATTACGATTATATGTTGTTTTATTTATGACCAATGCCAGATTAAACTTATGCCAGTGTCCTGGGCCAGTTGAAAAATGTCGTCTCAAGACAATATATTTTTTTTCTGTCGTCCCGAATTTATGTCCGTAAGGATTGAGGAGCCACTTCAGATTTCAAAAGGAAAATCATCGGCATATTTAGTAGGAAAGCAAATAATTTTGTAGGCCCAATCCTGAAATTTGTAGTAAAATATGTCCAAAGATATACCAATGTAAAAATCCAAACATCTGAATTGAGGAGCCACCTAGAACACGGAAAGTATTTACCTTATATTTTTGAAAATTCTCTATCATTTAGTAGTAATTGTGTATAGTGCCTACTAAAAATCTGAGTCCAGTACTATTGATATTCAAGAATATACAATACTTTTAATGTGGCTCCTCAATCTATACATAGGAATGTGAATTTTTATAGAAGTAATGGTCAATTTATATTCCACACCAAAAAAACATTTAGTAGTGTGTTCGAATTTGTAGCATATGGAGAAAGTAGTAAAACTCAGCGAATTTAGTAAATAAATGCATTTTATTTGGCTCCTCAATCCTGACGTTCAGCTTAATAAAAAGTTGACTGTATAGCTACCTCAGATCACAACGTAATCAAAAACTAGAGACACTAACATTTAGTATAAATATCTACTAAATAAATATGTATGGATAACATTGTATATATTCGGTATCTAAAAAACAAACTTTTTAAGGGTGACCATGTTATATGAATGAAACCAAGAGACTAGTTTTTGAAATTCAATTTTTAACAAATCGACATTATCGAAATTCTAAGCAACTATTGTAATATATTTATATTTCTTTTATCTATCTATACCTATTAATAAAGCTGTAACAAAGCAGTGTGTACATTTAATTTAAGATATTTGAAAAAAAAATACTGTACTTAATAGGCTATATAGGCGTGTCTTTACACAAGATATTTTTTATTAGAATTGTTGTTTGTTCATTTGTTTGTTTATTCGCGCATCACGCAAAAACTATTGCAGGGATTTCGATGCAATTTTTTTTTATTTGATAGCTCTTGATTAGACTGAAAAACTGGTATACATTTTATCCCGCTACTATATCCGGAACCGGAGATATAACAAAAAAAACTAGCTTTTGGCTGCGGCGAAGCAGGTAAAGGCTAGTAAATAGTAACTAATCATTATTTGATGCATTAGTGACTAAAGCAACAAAATCCTTATTATTTATTCGTTATTTTATGATTTTTCGTTTTATTATTTTATTCCCGTCTCGTCCTATGGGAGTCGTAAAAGCCGACTAAGGGATTACCGGGGGACCGGGCAGCAGCGTTCCCCTGTGTACTAAAAACATCCACTGCGATCGCCAACCCGCCTGCCAAGCGTGGCGATTATGGTAAAACCCCCATTTTGGGGAGGCCTATGTCTAGATGGCTGATTGGCCGTGTGGGGCCGGCTTTAGAATTGTTCCACCTCTCCACCCATGGGAGTCATAGGAGCCGGCTGAGGGAATATCGGGGGGAGTGGGCAGCAGCACTCCCTCGAGTATTAACAACATCCACTGCGATCGCCAACCCGCCTACCCGCCACCAAGCGTGGCGATTACGGCACTATACCCCCAATTTGGGGAGGCCTGTGTCCAGCAGTGGACGTAGAAACGCTGATGGATGGATGGACTATGTCTAGCAGTGGACGATGAAAGGCTGATGGTCGGATGGATGATTATGATTTTCTTCAGAATCAGCCAATATTATAAAAACAAGACGTCAATACTATTTTATAAGCCCTATTCTATACAACAGAGCTAACACAAAGCTTCAAAAGACATTGCTCTGCCACCATACATAGTTTGCCCTGAAAAACCTCAAAACAAGTTGTATTAAAACATATTACTGAATTCCCATAGAATTATAATTTAATAGCGGACTAGCTGAAAAATCATTCTATTACAAATACTGTCTGATTAAACAATGAAGCTGGAATGTAAATGAACCAGTTTACGTATGACACACCAATCTACTGTTTCGCTACCTCTTGTAATAGTTTTCAATTCAGTTTGATTATAATCCTAGTTGCGATTTCCAACGCTAGATGGAGCTCTATTAATTTTTTTTACGTGTTTCAAAAAATATTTTAACTATTCATTTTCTATATACAATAAAGATTAGATTACTTTATTATTTTAATTCAGAGTGACATTTTAAGTTTTGTCTTATATAAATAATAAAATAAGTTTATTAAAGGAGAGAAAAATGGCGGTGGATAGCTGTCACACGTGTGAGAGAGTTTTTGTTCAATAATTTGGGTTTAATTGTGGTCTAAATTTTAAAAATTTTTCATTCTATATCTGCATTAGTGTAGAATTAAATATATTTATTTGAGTGTAGGTGGTTTATGGTAGTTGTGCATAGGTAAGTTTTATGTTCATAGTTTATTCATTTGTTTTTTTTCTCTTTCTGGGAAGTCTTACTAATTCTTTACTATGGATAAGGAAGTGTGGTTAGATCCACAGGATCCTGACCCTCCTGATCCTCCTGACCCTCCTGATCCTCGGTCTGGTGCTACGTCCCCTAGCTCAATTTTTCAACCTGGGACTAAACGCCGCTTCAATTATGAGCAGGATAAGAGCAATTCAAACGCGAAAAAAACGATAATAGATCAAGAATTAGCCGTAGCGTCCATTCAGAACGTCTATCTTCACCCAAGATTAGTGGTGGGTGTTAAATCTTATACCATTACAGACAGTGGTCCATTTATTGTTCATGTTACCCGTTCTGAGCCAGATCCGATTGCTGGAACAATTATCCGTCCCATAAAGTTTGGCCAGTTTCTTTTTAAAAATAAAATATACAAAGATGGTATTAAAAAAGTTGGAAGAGGTAAAATCTCTGTTGAATTTAAAACAGCGGACGATGCAAATAAATTCTTGGACAATAAAATTTTAGAAATTTCTAAATTTATTCCCGCAATCCCCACTTACAATATTACTAAGATGGGTGTAGTTCCTCATGTTCCTGTTGATTTGTCCATGGATGAATTTGTGGAATCTATCATTTTGCCAAATGGGTGTGGTCCTGTTCTCAAGGCCCGCAGGCTCAACAAGAAGTCTAGAACAGATGGTAAGGTAACTTGGTCTCCTACACAAACAGTTGCCCTAACATTCCAAGGTCAAGTTCTCCCCAGCAAAATTTATTGTTTCCATACCTTCCTGTCGCATTATACCAATTCCTCACAATTCAATGTTACAACTGCTGCAGATTCGGACATGTTAAGGGTCTTTGTCGATTTCAGCCTCGATGCTATCGTTGTGCTCAGCCACATGCAGGTGATTCCTGCAGTGTAATTGAGGAAGCTTCTTGTCTGCATTGTTCGGGACATCACTTTGCTAATAACAGGGACTCTCCTGAGCAAAGTAGGCAGAAGTCCATCAAATTATTAATGTCAAAAGAAAATATTTCATTCCAAGAAGCATCAAGATCAATCCCCAAATCCATTAAATCATATGCAGAAGTTGCACAAACTTCTGCAATCATTAACTCCTCTCATCATCCATCAGTATCAAGACCTCCACCTACTCACACTCCCATTTCCTCATACAGGAAAACTGTGTTCTCTTCTCCCCGCCCCCACACCCCTCTGGGAAAAGCATTTGATAGAGCATCCCATCAGGCTCTTATTGCTAACCCGCCTTCAGCTATGCCAAATGGTTGTGCTATATCTCCTGTACCCTCTTCTTCCAATTCTCCACCTGTACTCCAGGATGATAATCTCCTGGAAATTCTATTTAATATATTTGACTTACTTGGAAAATTAAACTCAAACATACCGTCCGACGTTGCCCAAAGACTAACAACATTACTTTCAAAATACAATTATGGATCAAGTTCCTATCCTGCAATGGAATGTGAAAAGCGTTTACCATAAGAAGCATGAGCTTCTTTACTTAATTAACAAATACCAGCCACCTGTCATTGCCATCTCGGAGACATGGTTAGTGCCTGGTTCTCGTTTTAGGGTTCCCGGTTACTCCTGTCTCAGGGATGACAGGGTAGATGGATATGCTGGTTGTGCCTTGCTTGTGAGGCGTTCAAGTTCATCTCCATTTTCACAAATTCATCTCCCATCTGTCACCCCTGACATTGCTGTAAATAATTTCAATATATCTTTCATATCATTATACATATCTCACCCTCATTCATCATTAGTTTCAGACATTCTATACATTATTCCATCAGTTCCGCCTCCTATTACACTTCTAGGAGACTAATGCCCACCACACTTCATGGGGTTCGAGTCATGACGATTCATTTGGCCGTTCCCTATTAGAAATTTTTGATGAGGCAAATTTGGCATCTACACTGGTTTGGCAACAAATAAAGCGCTATGGAGAATCATTCAGTATTGATGACATTTCCATCAACGATCCCATTTCCTGGCTTGAGGCATTCTCTGATAGACTGTCTCCATAACATGTTCCTAACCTCATTTTCCTCTTCTTTAAGTCTTCCCTCGTCGAATTTATTGGACTCCCCCTTCTCATTTCATGAGCTTAGTTTAGCACTCGAGGGATTAGTGGATTCTTCCCCTGGAGAAGATGGAATTCTTAGTTTAGCACTCGAGGGATTAGTGGATTCTTCCCCTGGAGAAGATGGAATTCCATATTCTTTTTTAAAAAATGCTTCTGAATTCAGCCAAACCATTTATCTCCAGTTAATTAATAACTTTTTTGAATCAGGTTTTATTCCAAATGAAACACCAAATTATTATCCCTATACTAAAACCTGGGAAGATTGCTTCTAATGCAAACATTTATAGACCAATAGCCCTTTCATCTGTTTTAGGAAAAATTGCTGAGCATATCATCAAACACCGCCTGGATTGGTTTGTGGAAAATAAAAATCTGTTATCCAAATCTCAGTTTGGGTTCAGAAAAGGGATGGGCACCGCAGACAGCCTCAGTTTATTAACAACTGATATTCGCATAGCTTTTTTAAAAAAAAAATACCTGGTTGGAGTTTTCTTAGATATCGAAGCAGCATATGATAATGTGCTGCTTCCAGTCCTTAAGAGTAAATTAATACAATGTAATATACCTCCTAAGTTTTTTCCGTGTGGTGACGGATTAAGAATACAAGTGTCACCACCCCATTCTTTCCCACGGGTGTCGTATGAGGCGACTAAGGGAAGTAAGCGATTATCATCCATTGCATGACTGGTGGTAGGGCTGGGTACCTGGGTAAATAAAAGAACTATATCAATTAAACATCGAACTTCTATCCACCCACCCAGAACTATTTGGAAGGGACTGCCACAAGGTTCGGTTCTAAGTCCCCTATTGTACAATTTATATACCAATGATTTACACCTTACAGTCCAATCATTTTGCCACATCTTACAGTATGCCGATGACATAGCCCTATATGTTAAAGTCAAAAATATGGATGAAGCAACAAATAGTTTAAATTCTGCCCTTGGGTACCTTTCAAATTGGCTCTTAGATCATGGATTATCTCTATCAGCTTCAAAAAGCAATATAGTCATTTTCACTAAAAAAAGAATCATTCCCACATTTCAATTAATTTTAATGGGGAAACCATTCCTCAACAATCTATAATAAAGTTTTAGGATTATGGCTTGATTCGAGATTGTCAGGAGTGCCTCATTTTGATTACATGACCCAGAAATGTGAGAAGATTATTAATATTCTACGTTCCCTTTTGGTGTTTGGTGGGGTGCTCATCCATCTGTGCAATAAATATTATACCAGGCAATAATTCGTAGCCATATGGATTACTGTTCTTTTTATTTAGACACTTCCAACAAATCTGATTTAATAAAAATTTACAAAATTCAATATAAGTGTCTGCGTATTATTCTGAGTGCTATGCAATCCTTCTTCTTCTTCTTAATCTTTAGGAAAAACTTCATAGGAATTATAAAAACTGGTATACTATATTTACAGATGCTTCCAAATTATCTAATAATTCAGTTGGCGCTGCGGTGTGGATCCCTTTCACTAGAATCTCATTAATGTTTAAATGTCCACCTGGCTCTTCAGTGTTTACTGGAGAGTTAATAGCCATATTAGAAGCAATCTCATTTGTAAAATCTCACAACTTAAATAACTCAATTATTTTTTCCGACTCTAAAAGTTCCCTTTAGTCTATCTTATCTAACCCCTTTCGAGTAAACACTAAGTCTCCAATTACATTGAAAATAAGAGATGAGCTATATCAATGTGATGGACTTGGCATTAATGTTGTGTGTTTGTGTTAATGTTGTGTGTAATGGCTTGGATTCCTGGTCATTCCGGCATATCTGGGAATGAATCAGCCGATATTTGTGCTAAATCTGCCACACGCATGGGGTCTCTTGAACACTTCCAAATTTACTCTCAAGATATTTGTGCTTCCTTAAAATCTATTTTATTTCAAAATTGAACCACCGCATGGTGGGCTCCAAGACCGTTAAAGGAAAATTTTATGGTGATATTCAACCTGACATTCCCCCCAAACCCTGGTTTTCTAAATTCAAAAATATTGACAAGTCCGCTGCTTCTACCATCTGCCGATTGCGATTGAACCACTCCTGTACACCTGTATTTTTGGCTAAACTTAGGATTAGGGATAGCTCCGTTTGCGAATGCGGTCTGGCTGAGGGAAATGCGGACCATATATTTTTCTGCTGTTCTAAATTAACTTTTTCTTTATGTTTTACCGCCGGAAATACCTCGCCCTGTATCGTTCAAATCTTTACTCACACTAGTATTCACCCCATTTATCCGTATTCTGTACAAATTCATTAAGGTAAATAAGATCAAGCTGTAAATATACATAGTTCAGAAATTAGGTAATGTTTAAGTTATGTTTAGAGTTAAAATAATTTTAGTTAAGTATTGTACCTATATATACTTATTTGTTGTATTTAGCACTATTTTGTTTGTTTCAGAGTTCCTACTCATCTTAGTAGTTAGTCTCATAACCACCGGCCCTTTTATCTATCACTGAACAATCTCCTTCGTAAGACGGTCTATTCGATATCTCTACTCGACATTGGCAAAGTTGTGCCTATAAGTCTAACAACGCCATTAAATCAAGAATTGAATTAAGTTTATTAAAAGCAGTGACATCTATTAACAAACTCTAATATTGATAATAAACATAAGTCTTATAGAAGCAGGGACATCTATTATCAAAATCTATTGACAAAATAAATTGTGAGATCCAAAAGCAAAACTTCTGATTTTTGTCTAGATTTATTAATTTTATCGACAATTTCTAAATCAATTCCAAAAGTGTAATTACAGATTTAAAAATAACCTAAAAATGCCTTAAAAAAAATTAAAGAACGATTGTATTGATTGATGATTGTACTTCAGGTAAACATAGCAGCACATCGGATGTACCTACAAATAGTCCCTTCGAATACTTTTTTTCTTCATTATGACATAGAGCTAGTCCATGTCAAATGGAAATATGCGATTTGTATTATAAAAAATACTAATAATTATCATAGCCTGATGCTACATATGTATGGTCTGAAGAGCCAAATATAATGTATGGTAACTTTTTTAGTTTTGATACTACTGAGCTCAGATTTTATCTTCAAGTTACTCTCAAATGCTACTATTTAATGCTCTTATTCTATTACTTCTATCATATTCCTAGTTCTGACATGGCTCCTCAATCCAAACATTTAGATTGAGGTGCCACCTTTATGTTCATATAACTTTTAAAGTATTATACTACAAAATCTCGGATGTATCCTACAATTTTTTTAAACTTACTACTAAATAAGTATAATAATTTCATTAAGATACGAAAAGTGGCTCCTCAATCCTTACGGACATTTTTTTTAAACTTATTACTAAATAGGTAAGTACCTATAATAATTTAATTATGATACGAAAAGTGGCTCCTCAATCCTTACGGACATCCGAATTTCGCCTTCCTTTGGATATTTGCTGCACTGGGCCTATCCTAACGTTAGTCCAGCGCTGATTGTGACCATTTGTGATGGTAACGATTTCAGATACGAAGCGCTCAAAGAGGTAAAGCAAACCGTTTGGGCACGCAATTGCTCTTACGATATTTATGACAAATATAAATTACACTTTTCAAAAACCTGTGAAATTGATTATTATTTATTTAGTAGGTACCGTAAATATATATTTAAAAAATGTATATAATTACATGTGTATTGACTAGGTTTGCACATGTTTGCGCTTTTTATATTAAAATAATATAATTGTATCCCTCAACTCAATACATCACCAAAGGAAAATTTCAACAATATAAAATTATACCCATATACAAAACGAGACCTTAGATAAACTTTATGAATATAGACAATATTAACATTAATCATAGACAAAATGAAGAATTACAATACTTTTTTTATGTGATTATAGGAAGCACAATTATGTTGTATTATATCCTGCAAATAACATTCATTTACAAAACAGCTTTAAGAGCCGAGTTCAAATAAGGGAACTTTTTCTGTTTCTCCTACATATCTAAATACATCCGGATTGCTTGACGATTCTTCGTCAATGGAAACCTAAACTCAAGCAGCTACTAACGTTTAATTTCTTATTAAGACTACATTGCGGTTTAATAAAAAACAAGAAAAAATAAGTGGGGTACATAGCTGATAAATCATTCCAAACGATATAAACACATTTAAAATACTAACTAAGCAAACATACAATTATTATTGTTATTATAATTACATAATATTTATTTGCTAATACACTTTATTGATTGTATCGTATTATTTGCTTCACAGCTTTAAGAGGCATTTTCCTAATTTACAGCATCTGTAACTTTAGTTTTTTTTTATAATTGGTTTAGCATTAACCATCTGTAGCAGGATGACCTATTATTAGAACCACATAGGAAGTAATAAATATTCGTTATTTAATTCTACAGGGTCATAAAATTACTTTCTTTTATTCAATTATTTAAAAAAAGCTTTCATCCATGACTACGTCTGTGCAAATTTTATTTGAATATTTCCACAATTCAAACATACAATTTAAACGAAATAGTCTATATTCTGCTCCAAGTCCAGCTCTATATACATGTGAAAACCTAATCAGAATTGGTTCAATGATTTTAGAGATCTGCGTTAACAGACTTAAGAAACAGCTATAAATGGTTATTTGGTGTTATTTAACTTTCCCTTATTTTCGCCTCTCCTTCATATCCCCAAACAGCCTCTAATGTTTTATAATAATAATATGTAAGCATAGACAAAGAAAGGTCTATTTTTTTGTAATAGATAAATTCTGCAACTACAGAAACAATTATAATGATCCCTTTTACGGGTCAACAAGTTACATCATGCAGAAATAACATATGTTTAATAACATCACGCTATTATCTACAGGGCGTAGCATTTAGCCCACATAAAACCGCGCGATACAGCTCAGTAATAAAATGTATTTAATAGCTTTTATGTGGCTGTAATAAATACGATCACTCTTAACATATTAACTGCATATTATCTTTCTCCTACTTAAAATGTACTTAATACTACCTAATAAACATTAGTTACAAAAAATAATCACATTTCGAAGTCGTTGGGCTATAATTATGGAGTGCCTATTTAAAAGAGCTCATTTCTTCATTAATATTTAGGTGGATAGAACGCACGAAAACAGCGTCAAACACTGAACATAATACTATTTTGTAGATAATTTTCAAGAGGAAATAAGACATTTAGATATTTTTATATATATTTTTAGCATTTGACATACATTAAACACAAAGTGAAAAATGTGAAATCGAAAATAACAGTCACGAGCAGAATTTGAACCTGCATCTCCTGGATACCGTCCAGATGCTTTGCCAATTCAGCTATCGTGACAATTGCTTCTAAATGCTATTTTCCAGGAGATGCAGGTTCAAATCCTGCTCGTGACTGTTATTTTCGATTTCACATTTTTCACTTTGTGTTTAAGGAAATAAGACATTATAAACCACCATAGAAAATCACTGTGAATGTAGAGTTGAGATCAAATAGCCCTAAAGAACAGATATCTTTTTCCAAAATGAGAAAAGAATAACATCTTTTGGAAAAGACACTTCACAATTATAGATAAAAATATAAATATTGTATATCTATATCAATAGTTACTTTAGCTGTAGTACCTATATGGTAAGTGGCAACTGTCGTCCATGTACAGATACTCGACAGACAGCAAGTCACTACCTTCCGTTATTACATACACTGTACTTATATAAGTTAAATTGGTGATCATAGTCCGGAGCGTGCTCGTCGCGATCCCTGCCAGCCTGCAATCCACAGGCTGCAATCGGGCTCTAATGCGTACCGCAGCGCACTGCGGTACCCACAGGTTAGGTCGTGCCCCAGAGGCGACGCGTACCGACCCGCCCCCGTCGGTACGAACAATGGCAGATGCGGCGATGGGGGCCGCCACCCATCACGCCTTGCCCAGTTTGGCGAGTCGAGGGGAGCAGTGTCGAGTAGGCACGTGGAATATAAGAGGTGGTGTGGAAGGCAAGTTACACGAGCTGGTAACCGTCATGTGTGTGGACAGACAGCTTGATGTGCTCTATGTAACAGAGACCAAGCGAAAGGGCAGTGACACCTGTGATCTTCCTGGTGGAGGGATAGCTCTGTGGTCTGGTGTACCGCAGAGCGATCGGGCCAGTATGGGAGTGGGGGTAGTGCTGTCCGCTCGCTTGGCCTCAGGTGTGAAAGACTACGGAATGTTTGATCCCAGACTTTTATGGGTCCGAATAAAACTAGGTGTCACCAGGGTCTTCATGGTCGCAGCTTATGCTCCCGTAGGCTCTTCGGTGGCATCTGATCTAGAGAAATTCTGGGATAATGTTAGGGAAGTTCTGGATTTGGCAGAAGCTAGTGAACGTGTGATAGTATGCGGAGAGTTGAATGGATGGGTTGGAACCAAGCGTCCAGACTTCGAGTACGTGCTTGGTTCATTTGGTGATAAGAGAGTGAACGATGCAGGTAGGCTCATTGCGGATGTATGTCTGGAGAGAAACCTTATTGTGTCAAACACATTTTTTCAACATAAAGACATCCATATGTATACATGGAGAAGGAATGAACAGAGAAGTATGATAGATCTAATTCTGGTAGACAGCCGCTTCCGAAGTAAAATCTGGATACAAGGGCCTACAGGGGTCCCACTGTCGATACGGACCACTATCTCGTTATTGCGAGATTTAGTGGTCTGTTCAGAAAGTGGAGACACTGGCGAGAGCGTGTCCACTTCGGAGGGCTTGAAAGAATAAAGATTGAAAAGTTGCAAGAAGAGAGTGTAAGAGAAAAGTATGCAGAGGGTGTCCGTGAACGGCTGACAATGGCAAGTCAGCCGGAATCTGACATGGAAGAATGCTGGAGAGTATTGAAAGATAGTATGGTAGATACAGCGAAAGAAGTATGTGGATGCTCAAAGAAGCATAGGAAAGTGAAAGGTGACGCATGGTGGGATACGGAAGTAGCAGCTTCCGTAGACCAAAAGAAGAAAGCGTGGCGGGATTATGTATCTTCTTTGAACCTGAGTGCAAGTATGAAAGAACAGAAGAAAGAAATATACCGGCAACGTAAGAATGTCACCAAAGCCAAAGCCTCACTAAGAAAGAGAAGCGTGATAGAGCAAATATGATTGCAGAAGAAAGGCTGACCAAAAACTTCGAGAGCAACACCAAAATTTTCCAGAAAAGGGAGGTGAAGAAATCTCGGAGTGGTTGGTCAGCTTTCAAAATGAATAAAATAAGGTCTAAAGGTGGAGACATTCTTACGCAAACACAAGATGTGTTAAGCCGATGGAGTGAATATTTTGGAGATATGTATGCGGATGTTCAGGGTGATGCCGGTGCCACATGTGGTCTAAAAGATCAGCATCCGGTACCGGCATCCTCTGATGACATTAGTATGGATGAAGTTGAATGGGCGATTAGAAGTTTGAAAAGTGGTAAGGCAGCAGGTATTGATATAGTGTCTGCTGAGATGATCAAGCTTGGAGGCTCATGTCTATGGGAATCCGTCCTGATACTTCTCAATTTATGTTGGAGCTCAGGAATGGTTCCCAAGGACTGGAGAAGCGCAGTCATCGTGCCCTTGTTTAAAAACAAGGGCTCACGTTATGACTGTGCAAACTACAGAGCCATAAGCTTGACCAGTTTGGCAGCCAAAGTGTATGGTAAGACTATTGAAAGGAGAATGAGGATGGTGTCTGATGAATTTTTGTGTGAGGCACAATGAGGTTTCAGGTGTGGAAGGGGATGCATGGATCAAGTGTTTTCTCTGCGCAACATTGTGGAGAAGCATCTGGCTGTAGGCCAGAGGGTTTTCTGCAGTTTTGTGGATTTGGAGAAAGCATTTGACACGGTTGTACGAAAGGAACTTTGGGACATTTTGCCGGAATATGGTATTAACGGTAGGCTGCTACAAGCGGTGCAGTCCAACTACATGGACTGCAGAGCTTGTGTGCGGCTGGATGATGGAATGTCACCCTGGTTTGATGTCAATATCGGCGTTAAACAGGGCTGCGTTCTATCAGCCGTATATGTTTATCATATATCTGGATAAATGTCTACAAAGGTTGAATGAAATAAATGTGGGAGTTCAGATGGGCGACTCAGTGATTAGGTCTCTGTTATATGCAGACGATGCGGTTTTATTAGCGCAGTCCGCGGCTGACCTGCAAACCCTAGTCGACGTAATGGCAGAAGATTGTAAGAAAAGGGGCCTACGTGTGAATGTGAGCAAAACCAAAATAATGGTTTTTGAAAGAGAAGCCAGAACAGATGTTAGAGTAGCAATAGGAAATGGTGTGCTAGAATAAGTGGATGAATTCGTATATCTTGGATGTGGATTCAGTCGGGATGGAAGGTACACCACTGATGTAGAGAGAAGAGTGAATGCGGGAAATAGAGTGAACGAAGCATTGGAACAACTTCTGGGCAGTCATCAGCTCAGCCAGAAGGCACGTGTCGCAATACACAACGCAGTGCTTGTCCCAACGTTATTGTATGGAAGCGAGAGTTGGGTATGCAAAAAGGAGCATGAGAGTAAAACCAATGCGGTCGAAATGCGATCTCTGCGGAGAATCTGTGGAGTGAGGCTGACTGACCGCATTCGTAACGACGACGTAAGAGAGCGAGTAGGTATGAAAGAGAGTATTGGTGTAAAGATGCGAAAGGGAATGCTCCGATGGTTCGGATATGTGGAAAGAATGCCGATCGAGCGACTGGTTAAGAAGATATACAATGCGAAAGTGGAAGGATGTAGGTACAGTGGGAGACCGAGACTCACCTACCTAGACCAAATCGGTCATGTATTGAAAATTCTTCATGTATTGGAAGGTGGAGTCAGGAGTCTCCGAAACCGGCGAGCGTGTATGAAGAGAGTTATGAATGTTGAGGAAGCGAGACACGTATGCAAGAATAGAACCTCTTGGCACTCTGTTCTCTCTGCCTACCCCACAAGGGAAATGGCGTGATGATAAGTAAGTAAGTAAGTAAATTACTAACAAGCTTGCCATACGTAATTAAGATACATACATTTTACATTAATTTGCGACATCATTGTTGTACAAGGTTAATAAAATTAATTTAAAGTAATATAATATTACAATAACTAGCGGGTATTCTTACTTGATTACATTATAAGTTTTTTGAAAACTAATGTGTTCTACCACTCAAGATTATATATTGATCATCGAAATACGAAAGGGTTGTCAATCCCTATCATCGAAAAAAAAAACGAGGTCTTACAGAAGCGTAACACGTATGACGTCATATTAGATTTTCGCGTTGTGCTGAATACTATCATAACACTTTAAATTCGTATATCTATCCTCGAGGGGTGTGGATTGCCAATCTTTGTTAATCGTATTTTATAATATAGCTAGGATTGACAACCTCTCGCGAAGATTTCTCAATGCGCGGGTAAAGGGTAACCCGCCGGCGGACCACTGAAGTAATGTAACACGCGGCACACAGCGGGTTTATTTAGTGGGTGAGGGCCCCACACTACCCTGTTCGATGCCCCAAACGACGGGGTGTGCGGGTTAGGAACATTTTTTCCCGACTTAACAAAAAAAAAAGGATTGACAACCCCTGGTTGGTGGGATTTTTTTTTATACTTAAGATTAATGACCATGTTTAACAATCAACTTAATATTGGGTCATTTATGAAGAAAACTAAGGCACTCAATCGACGTATTAGTATAGTACATTAGATATACATTAAACATTCACATTTCTTAGGTGCGTAATGTATAAGTTACTATGCATAGAACACAAATTAGAATTAAATATTCAAATGTGATCACACTTGCCATTCACTAGTGAACTGTGCTACTAAGCAGTCTTAAATATATGACTTCAAATATAAAGATAAACGTGTCGATTCCCAGGACCGCAGCGTAGTGCGAATTGATTGGCAATCGACGTGTTAATAAAATAGATCAATTTGTGCTACGTGTACTAAGAGCCAACATAAGTACGGTATACAAGTTTAAAAAAATGTTACTTAAAATAATGTGTGTGTAAATGGATGATTAACATCAAGACCCAGCTCAATATTATGCTACTTCATTAATTTAAACTTTGGTTACAGAATTGCAATTTTAAAAATTTATTATACCGTATTTTTCCGTTGATATAAACAAAAATAATTAACAAAAAGTGTGAAAATGTAAAATCGAAAATAACAGTCACAAGCAGGTTTTGAACCTGCATCTCAATAACGTCCCATGCTTTGCCAATTTAGCTATCGTGACAATTGCTAGGGACTGTGAATTTCGGTAACACATTCATTCTTGTGACGCTTGCGCCGATTATACCGACCAGAAACTTTACAATTAAGATTCATACCAAATAATGACGCAGACCTTTAAATATTTTGATGTTTTTTATATATTTTCTAGCATTTGGCATGCTCAGCCATAAATTAACACAAATGCTAAAAAATATATAAAAAAAACATCGAACCATAAATCATTTTATTATTAATAAAATTGTTAATCATAATCAGATATAATAAGTTTTTACTAGAAAAAGTCTATACAAAAAGATTTCTTAAGATATTTTTATATATAACAGTCAACAAAATACTCTATTAAATATAGATAGTAATATTGCGTGCGATTTGGTGAAAAATTCTGCGAGGTATCGACTATAAGCAATTTTATATGATCCATCATATTTTATTATCTTTGGATATCCAAACCAAGTCTTTTTAACTTGCGTCAACTCTTCTTACAATTTATCCAAGCAAACACTGCCTACATGATTTATATATTGATTTTAGTAATACATAATAGCTATTAATAATTTAGATTTATTATCTCGAGTCCGCATCGAGCCCAGGGGTCAAACCTGGGACTTTACTGTTTAAAGTAGGATACTTTTGCTGTTATACTAACTAGGCAGTAGGAAAATTTGGATTAGTCTTGCAATCTAATCACAATATAGCAAGTTATCACATAGAGGAGGGAGAAAAAATACACGACGCATACAAAAAGAGGGTAGAATAAGTTATACATTAATTAATACTATTACTAGATTCTTCTTGAGGATATGATTAAATTTACCGTGCTTAATTATATAGATGCTACATATTATTGACTGTTCTATACATAAAATTTTACAGGGCTAGCAGATAGTTTGCATCATCATCCACATATACAGATATGTATTATAATCATTCAAACTTTTTCAGTAATATAGCACTGCCAACCACGAGATAACTTTGAACTTGTATCATAATGTGAAAATGAATATTATTTTATAGCAATCCTGTAAAGTAATAATATATCAGTCAATATGTTCGTGTATAAGGATTTGTTAAAATACATTGTCTAGGTCCACTATTTTTTCTCATCATCCTTATTTGTATCTTGTTTTTTATCGTCATCTTTGAAGAGCAGCGGAGTCATTCCCAGTAAGCAACCAAATGTGATGCCTAGTACACGGCCCTGGAAGACGAACGACAGACTTTAACATTATATAATATTTAGTAGCCTATGCGCCCGTTCTAGGTTCAGAATTGAAAATGGATATAAAGGAAAACAATGAGAGGAAATCTACATGCCTGAGATTTTCTCAACGTCTTGGTAAAGTCTGTCAAGTCACACACAACACCGTGGTGGACTGTGGCCTGAATCCATCTCACTCGCAAGACACGTGACACGTGACTGACACGTGCCCCACAGCAGGGGGATTGGACGGATCCTCATATCTCACAATCGACATCGTATCGTGATCACTGTGATTGGTTGAGAGATCACCTTAATTGGCCAACGAATTATTGCGACAATATGTGTCGGTTTATCTACCAATCACAAGCGAGACGATACGATGTCGATTGTGAGATATGAGATTCTGCCTAACCCCCCAGATTCCGTCTAACCCCCCAGGGGGTTTAGGCAGAATCTCATATCTCACGTGTCGATCGTATCGTGATCACTGTGATTGGTTGAGAGATCACCGTGATTGGCCAACGGATTATTGCGACATCACGCGTCGGTTTCCCTACCAATCACAATCGAGTCGATACGATGTCGATTGTGAGATATGAGATTCCGTCTAACCCCCCAGGGGGGTTAGGTTAGGTTAGGTTGGTTGAGAAAGCGGCGGGGCGGATCGATAGTGGACCTTTCGTTCGCTAGCCCCGCCGTCGCGGCACGGGTAAGGGACTGGTGTGTCCTAGAGGAGGTTGAGACCCTATCTGATCATCGCTATATTCGGATAGAGGTCTCCCGGTCCCTCCGGGGCCCCAGTAGGGGTCACGCGGCGGACAGAGCTCCCGCTTTCCCGCGGTGGGCTGTGGGTAGGTTGAACCGGGACCTGCTAGTGGAGGCGGCCATTGTGTCGTCGTGGCTGTCCCCAACCCCCCTGACCGAGGACGTGGACACCGAGGCTGGCCGTTGGCGCGAGGCAGTGTCGCAAATCTGCGACGCAGCCATGCCCCGTGTACGACGACCACCCCAAAGGAAGGGGGTCTACTGGTGGTCCCACGAGCTGGCGGACCTCCGTGCGGCTTGCATCAGTGCCCGGAGGTCCTACACCCGCAGCCGGCGGCTGAACCGCGATCTTGAGCGGGAGGGCCGGCTATACGAAGCGTACCGCAACGCGCGCGCCGCGTTTAAGCTGGCCATCTGTCGCGCCAAAGAGGCGAAGCGGCAGGAGATGCTGGAGGGTCTCGACCGTGACCCCTGGGGACGCCCGTACCGTGCGGCGCTGAACAAGCTCCGCACTCAGGGCCCCCCCCTTACGGAGACGCTCCAGCCGAGCTTCCTCACCGAGGTGGTCGAGGGTCTGTTCCCACGGCGGGCAACGCACACGCCCCCGGTCATGGCTCCGCCAGATGACGACCGGGAGGCTGACGAGGAGAGTGTGCCGCCCGTCTCCGAGACGGAAATGGAGGTGGCGGTGTCGCGCATGCGGAAGACCGCTGCCCCCGGGCCGGATGGGGTTCCTGCCCGAGTTCTGGCCCTGGTCCTCGACCATCTGGAGCCCCGCCTCAGGAGACTGTTCGACGCGAGCCTGGCGTCCGGGCGGTTTCCTGACTGCTGGAAGAAGGGAAAGCTCGTGCTCCTGCCGAAACGGGACGGTCCCCGGATTCGGTCGCGGCCTTTAGGCCCATCGTGCTGCTGGACGATGCGGGTAAGCTACTCGAGAGGATTATTTCCACCCGTATCGTCCAGCACCTTGTGGAGGTGGGCCCCGACCTGTCGGACGCTCAGTTCGGTTTTCGTTCGGGGCGTTCGACGGTCGACGCAATCCTGCGTCTGAGGGCCGCGGCCACGGAGGCCGTCGCTCAGCGAGGGGTGCTGTTGGCGGTGTCGCTGGACATCGCCAACGCATTTAACAGTCTGCCATTCGGCTGCATCAGGGAGGCACTCCGATTCCACGGTGTGCCCGCCTACCTGAGGCGGCTGGTGGCGGACTACCTCGAAGGCCGCAGCGTCCTCTTCGTAAGCCGGGAAGGGGACGCTATGAGGAGGCCCATGTCGTGCGGTGTCCCACAGGGATCTGTCCTGGGACCGCTCCTGTGGGACATCGGGTACGACTGGGTCCTACGTGGCCGACTTCCCCCCGGGCTGGGCGTAATTTGTTACGCAGACGATACCCTCGTCACAGCCCGGGGAGGGAACTTCGAGGAGGCGGCGAGACTGGCCACCTCGGGTACCGCGGAGGTGGTCAGACGTATCGAGGCGCTGGGGCTTAGGGTGGCCCTCAACAAGTCAGAGGCCCTACTATTTCACGGGCCCCGACGCGGTCCACCCGCCAGCGCCTCGATTACGGTAAATGGTGTGGGGGTAGGAATCCAGGCCCACATTAAATATTTGGGCCTGGTCCTTGACGGGCGGTGGCACTTCGACGAGCACTTCCGCCAGCTTGCGCCGAGACTGGTTGGCACGGCGTCCGCCCTCGGGCGTCTGTTGCCAAACCTGGGCGGACCCAGCATCGCGTGCCGACAGCTATACGCGGGAGTGGTCCGGTCAATGGCACTTTACGGTGCACCCGTGTGGGCGGAGTCTCTGACCGCCCGCAATAGGGCCCTTCTATGGAGACCGCAGAGAGTCGTGGCGGTCAGAGCAATCCGCGGGTACCGCACGGTGTCGTGCGAAGCCGCTTGCGCATTGGCCGGGACCCCCCGTGGGATCTGGAGGCGGAGGTGCTCGCCGAGGTTTATCGGCGGGTGTCAGAAGTGCGTGCGGGGGGCGTTCGCCTCCCGCCCAGTCAAATAGACGCATGGCGGGGCGACGCCCGCCGCGCCATTGTCACCCGTTGGAGGATTCGGCTGGAAACGCCTCGGGCTGGTTTTAGGACCGTAGGGGCGCTCCAGCTGATTTTGGAGGAATGGGTGGCTCGGCGGCATGGGGTCCTCACCTTCCGGCTGGTGCAGGTGCTGTCGGGGCATGGATGCTTCGGCAAGTACCTGTACACGGTTGCTAGGAGGGAGGAGACTCCCTGCTGCCACCACTGCGACTGCAGCGAGGACTCGGCGCAGCACACGCTTGAGTCGTGCCCGGCCTGGGCTGACCAGCGCCGAGATCTCGCTGCAGTCATCGGAGAGGACCTGTCGCTGCCGGCTGTCATCCGATCGATGGTCGGCGGCAATAGGTACTGGAATGCGGTCGCCACCTTCTGCGAGAATGTCGTCTCGCGGAAGGAGGCGGCGGAGAGGGCCAGGGAGGCTGATCTCTCCTCTGGCCCGAGCCGCCGCCGGCGCGCGGGGCGGCGTGGGCGTGAATACCTGCGCCTAATGCCGCCCTAGCCGAGGCCGCGGGCGGTTGGACCGGGGATTGTCCTCCGCTCGCGTAAAGCCTACCGCGAAGGTGCGATGCCCCAGGTGTGAGGAGGCGTTGCTCAGAGTGGAAGCCCAAGAGGGCTAGCCGCCGCGCGGACCACTGAAGTGAATATACGCGGTACCAGTGGTCCGCCGAGTACGGGCGGGTGAGGGCGCACGGTGGATTTTTAGTGGGTGAGAGCCCCACACTACCCTGCTGTCTCCCCGGGCAGCGGGGTGTGCGGTAGGTACATTTTTGTCCACCAAAAAAAAAAAGGTTGGTTGAGAAACCGACGCATGATGTTGCAATAATCCGTTGGCCAATCACCGTGATCTCTCAACCAATCATAGTGATCACGATACGATCGACATGTGAGATATGAGGTTTTGCCTAACCCCCCTGGATAGAAATGGATTGCAAAAAAAAATGAAGCTATGAATGATTAACAAAATATTTCACTGATCTAACGCGGTGCTTTAAATGGGAAAAGAATAACCTATTATTCGTATGACGACCATCAGTCTGAGTATACAAGGTGTAAATGACATCGTACCCATAATTGATACCATAGGTTCAGTACTCGATTTTGAACACTCAGGTGATACGAATTTCCATCGGGTCTTTTCATGAAAACTGAACTTTCTTTTTAATTTTTTTAAATTGAATGTGAGATAAAGTCGTTATATTGTTCGATCTATATTTGATTTTAGGTAATAAACCCATTAATTACCGATTTACTCCAAAACCTACAATGGATTGAAACATGACGAACATGTTTTTCGCCGCGTTGATTCAATGGTGGCTAAAAAATTGTACGTCAAGGTTGACATTTCAGTGTCGTAAAAATTGTGAAATGTAAAATATGTTTTTTTCGTGTTTTATAACGTTGGTGTGTTATTATTTACGTGTGTTTAGTGTTTTTAATTATTGTTATGGATAAAATAGTTATTATACTTGACAAATATCATCAGTTCGTCAAGCAAAGTTAAGAACTTTCTTTTTAACAAAAACAATCAATGTACCGGCCGGGCGAGCGCCGTATTTTTTGTCTCGGTCGGGCCGCTTGTCGCCACCGGTGGTGAAGCTATAGCGTTTAACTTTGTAACCCGTCGTTGTCGACGAAAATGGTATGGGGCCTATTATTACAGTAACATGGTGACATCCTTGCCCGGAGTTATCGGTATTATGTCATTTATACCCGGTATTATATGGGTCAATTTCGGATCTATCAACAAATGTAGATCGTGTTATACCATGTTAGCGAACCGGCGACTGATAGGCATGTCCAGTTGGACGGGCAGAAGCGCGGGAGCGCCCAGGCCGAGCTTGGCCGCGGCGCGCTCTACGTAGTGGGAGGATCCGATACCGATGACGTCACTGAACGTGTTGCCAAGGGCAGCCGCCGCCATCGTGGAAAGCGTGATGTACGCGCTCATTGAGCTCTCTATCCTGTCACCCTGAAACATGACGGTTTGAGCTATTACCTGTACATTATAAAAATAAATCCCAGATACGAAACTCACATTCTGAATATCTGTCCCAAATGCTTGCAGTGTATCTACGGTAGATAATAAGCAACTTATAACATGTTAAGCTGTTTTACTGTGCTAGTCTCACTGTCATGAACATATGTGACTGTTAATATAGGGAGCAAATCCCTCGGACATATAGGTTTCTTTACAATGTTTTCTCTTCACCACTCAAAGTAAGTTATATAGTCACAGTGACATATTGAAGTTAATACTAACATAATACTCACAGCAATTATCATGATGAAATTGTCTAAAAATCCAAATCCAATAAACGGCACGGAATTTGCTAATGATACTGTAATCAGAAAATATAAAAAATTACAACATTATGTATATTTCATTTTTTTTTCATTCTTGTTATAACATTTTATGGAGTTTAAAAGGCCAAGAATCAATTTAGAAAACCCAATACATTTCACCATATCTTTATTTAATGAATTCATGCAAAATATCGTTGGGTATTTCCATCAACATATAGCCTAGCAATAAAACCAAGGACTGCAAGGACAGTGGTATAGATTTCGATCCCCAGTCTCAGATCCAGACCCCGCGGGGCACACACTCGAACGTTCCGATTTTTCCAAATCATGTGTTTAGGTATTTGTTAACGATTTATCAATGCTCGGTGAAGGAAAACACCCCATCCTTTCCCGCGGGTGTCGTACGAGGTGACTAATTAAGCAATTATCATCCATTGCATTAGGTGGTAGGGCTGCGTACCAAGCGAGAGTACTCACTTGCTATCGGGCCCGAACGGGTCGGTACCACCGTCTACTGGTGTGCGGTCATGAAGCACGTGATTATGTTTTGGCTGTAGCAGAAGATAGCTGTTTATTCTTTCATTTCATATATGAGAAATGAAATGGTGCGCAGCGGCTTGACAATACTCTGAGTATAGTTGAGTCCATTAGCGACAGTTACAACTTACCATCAGGTGGGACGAGGCTCGTCTGCCATCATTAGCAATAAAAAAAATCGAGAGAAAACCTGCCTGCCATATTTAGTGAGACTGCCCCTGTGGGCCCGGTACTAGGTATTTTACAATTTGTCAGCATAAATTCATACTTATGTAATAGTCACAATGTAAAGTAAAACAAAAGCATTAAAGGGAATTTCTCTATGCGCCATCGGAGAGCACACTAATAGCCGATACCGTGGCAGAATGCCACGGCATGCGGCAGGATATAATGGCAACGAAAAAGGTTGCGAATGCATTTTGACGGTAGTTCCGTAGTCTACAGTATATATTATTGTCTCGTGGGCAGCCGCTTCATTGTATAGTCACTAAACAAGCTCGAGCTTCGAGAGACGCGCTCGCGGCATCATAAGTATGCGCTAGTGATGCTTGGTCTTGCATTTTCGATACTGACTTTGGCCTTGTTTTTGCTAATGTGCGTTTGCTTATCACTTGTATGCGCTGGCCGACGGCAAATCTCTTTCTATACCCTCAATTGCCTTCCCCCAGAGTTAAAATTAAAAATTTTTCACGGGTAGGTATATAAAATTATATAGATTTATTTTTTGTAGTGATGACATCATTGTAAAACTCACAAATGTAATAATAGCTGTACTCTATACAAAAGAAATAATACTTACAATGCAATAACTCCTTAGTGGTAGGCTTTGGCACAGTAGCGGCTGAAACAATTTAACTTTATCTCTGTATAATCTTTGTGTAAACAACTTTTTATAAGATATAGATAACAACTATTTTTCTACAAATATTACTACAGCATACAAACTGGCGAGCAAAAAAACCTGGGTTTCCTAAACAAGACCAAGCAGTATTTCATGCTGGACCAATGGCTAAAGTTGTTTAAAACCCAGGTCAATTGGATTGAGTACTACTCTAATCTCTGGACAGGCACACGTAAATACCAGCTTGACCCATTTGACTCATTACAGACGCATGCAACTGGAATTGTCAATAACCCCAATGTCACGATGGCTTGGAGCCATTGGAATCGGCAAGAGACTTCGGATTCCCTTGCATTTGTACCACAAATAAGTGCTACCTGTCATTGCAAAAACTTCATACACACCACTTGAAAGCAGTATTATGCATACATTTTCAGCATTAATTTCTTGCATATAGATCTGTGATGCTCTGAATGGCTTTTCTTGAGCATTATCACATATTTTCTAAACGGGGTTTAAGAAGAGCACTACCTAGTAGGCAGCAGTTTGACTATGCCTCTGGTATAGACTACTTAATATCATGTGAGCCCGTGGGTCACTGGCTCAGCTGCCACTCTTGGCAATATAAAGAAATACTACTATCTGTATGTTAATTTTAAATATAGGTATAAAACTATATTTTCATATTCTACCATTATTAATTAGCAGCTATCTTAACAGCCGAATGAAATTAATAGCTGCTACAAATTTACATGTAGCAAAAATTATCATATAAAATGTGAAATGGGGATTGCTATCACCAGGCGTGTCCCTTGTCCTCTCCACCGCCCAATCGAGGCAAAAAAGCCGACTGGTGGGGACCCAAGCTGGATAGACTCAGGAAAAGGATGGGGCGACAACTCAACAGAGCAATGAACACAGGTACTGACCAGGACTGGGATAACTATAAGTCAACTAAGTCTAGGTACAAGAAACGTCTCAGGTACAGAAGCAGGTGCTCATGGCGCAACTTCTGTTCCGATATAGAGAATGGAGCACAGGCTAACAGGGTAAGTAAGGTTCTTTGAAACCAGCCCACGGTTACGTTGGGATCCCTACGCAATCCAGACGACACCCTCACTAGGTCACGGGAGGAAGCGGAATACATCTTGGTACAGACGCACTTCCCCGACTGCGAGATGTTGCAGTCAGTCCGCTGGACAGATGAGGAGGTCATCCCATCTGAAGCAGAATGGCACCAAACACTTGATGTAGTTAGCCCACAAAAAGTACGGTGGGCCATTAACAGCTTTAATTCATACAAATCACCAGGCCTGGATGGGATTTCCCTGCCTTGCTTAAGTGAGGCGGGGAGGAACTCATTCAAATACTCACCACAATTCTGGCGGCCTGTCTTGCTCATAGGTACGTGCCGAAAAGTTGGAGAGAAGTCAAGGTGATCTTCATACCCAAGCCAGGTAAGAGCGATTACTCGGAACCCAAATCCTACAGACCTATCAGCTTGACCTCTTTTCTGTTGAAAACACTGGAGAGGTTGTGCGATAGGAACCTGAGGGAGGGGGTTCTACGAGGCGCCCCCCTGCACCCACATCAACACGCCTACTGTCAAGGTAAATCTACAGAATCGGCACTTCATGCAGTGGTATGCAAAATTGAAGAAGCGATTTCAAGCAAGTCTATATGTCTAGGCACTTTCATAGACATCGAGGGGGCCTTTGACAAGACCAAATTTACTAGCATAACTGCAGCACTCGAAAGACATAGGGCAAATGCAGTTATGATCCAATGGATAAATAATATGTTAAGCAAAAGGATCGTTAAGCTTAGCACAGGCGGAACACACAAGGCACTGGTGGCATACAGATATCTACACCATTAGGAGCTCATAACACGGTCTTCCAGGCAGAATGTGTGGGCATCTTAATGGCAGCGTATGCAATCGACTCTAGAAAGGTAAAGAACCACCAAATCCGTATACTCTCTGACAGCCGATCAGTCCTACAGGCCCTTCAAAGGTACACTGTAACCTCGGGTCTTATATACGTGTGTCATCGAGCCCTGTCACAGGTAGGTATCGACAACAATACAACCCTACAGTGGATCAAAGGACACAGCAACTCACGCGGTAATGACGCTGCCGATGAATTGGCAAGAGGGGTTCGGAGATGATAGTGGAAGGACCAGAGCCCATTCTACCCCTGCCATTCGTTTGGCTCCGAAACACACTACGACAAAACACCAAGGTAGAACACCAAGAATACTGGTCTAACTTAGGTACATGCAGGCAAGCGAGAGAGGTCCGACAATCTACCCCGATTGTCACTAAAGCTACGGCGTTTGAAGAGGCCTCAGCTCCGGTATGGAATAAACACTTATTTACTCTAAGTGTTACAGACAGCCCTCTTTGCAGAGCTTGCATGGAGGCAGACGAAACGGCCGCCCCCGTCATCCTTGAATCTCCGGGGTGGCAGAATACCGGGCACTATACCTCGGCTCTCCAAGGTCGCTCCCAGAAGTCGCCGGCAACGTCAAGGGTCTGCTAGGCTTTCTGGTGATGCTGGGTTGGCAAGAGTAGTGCCAGCAACCCGTCACGCAAAATAGGCGAATTACGACATCGATTTGCGGAAAAAATAGCCCGCGTTTACAATACAATCACCATTAAGTGACTGTGATAACTTAGAGGTCCAGTGCACTTCTCCGGACTGGATAGGATGCTGTTTCGAATCCTGCTCACAGTAAAGCTCTTTTTTTTTCACTTTCACAAAGAACTTGTTCTTTACATATTAAGGCTTCATGCAAAAATCACACAAGCTAGTTGGCTCACATAAATTAACATTGTAAAATAATGGGGTCTAGCAACAATATCTTTATTAAAAAGATTAATAGAAAAATGAAATGAATGAGATTAACAGACACTATTGCTGTTTATATGTTTTTAATGTAGCAATTGTTCTTAAACTAATAAACATAAAAAAGCTGTTGTCTTTTACAATAAATTGTTATTATTAAAATGACCATTAATTAACAATATTTACTTTTATTACACAAAGAAATAATATCTCCACTAATGGAAAAGTATTTGTAAAGAGAAGGTAAAAGTATCAAAAACTTAACTAACGATTCATCAGACAGTAAAATGGTAAACAGAATCATTAAGTTATCTTTTATTAATTAACAACAATAATGATAACATTACATTCACTTATAACCAAGGGGAGTTTAAATTAACACTCACCATATTTCTTCTTCAGCCAATCTTCGGGCATAGGACAGTATTTGCCAGTGGGATCAACGTCCCCTAAAGTAGGTACTTTACTTGGCCGACCTAGTTTACTTCTCCATCTCTGACCAGCTAATGTATCTGCAATTAATATCTCAACAATAACTATAAAAATAACTAAATAAATCAAACAAAAAATATGTAATTTTAACATACCTTCTAACATTTCTTTAACTTTATTAGATTCATATTCCTGTAAGGCATCAAATAACAGTTTTCTTTCTTCATCTTTCAAATGTAACACTAATTCCGTTGCGTGTACTTTCGTTAGAGGTGTTACGGCTTGTTTTGACTCTTCAAAATCTTTTGAAGTTGGTCCCAAACCTAAATTACAGCTTTTCATAGCTACAGGTCCTACTAATTTTAGCTTTGAATTCATTGCAGTAACACTATGTCGTAACAGCATTTTAGGTGAGTTATTCACACACATGTTAGATTTTGTAAATGGAGTCGCGTAACATCTTTTTACAGCCTGCGCCACTTTCATATTAAAAATTGTTATTGGTAATACAAAATATTACAGTATTTACAGTCCTAAGTTCGTATTACGTCCGATCCGTTCCGTTTTACCAAAGAGTGCGTTTCACAGACTAGTTACCAATTGGTGAGTTTCAAAGAGTAAAGTAATTCTACATTTCTACAGAATGCGTTTACTGCGTTTTACCAACAACATCTTAACAAAGAGTAGAATAATATAAAACCTCTTACACAGAGTATGACCTCTTACTAGTCTAGTCTGTGCCATGGCCCAAAAGGAAATGGTTTGTGCGTTTTACCCATTGAGCTCTAATAAGGGGGAGAGGAAATGACTACAAATTTACCGAGCCAAGTCTTTGAAATCCAAAAATGGCGGAAATTGCTAGGAAGGTGCGTAAAAAATATCGATATCGATACTTCAGTCCTTCAAGCGATCTATAAATTTTTGTGTGGACAAAAGTTTTTTTAATTGCGTAAATCTTTATCTACCTGTACTTATAATTATACATATGTGTGTCAAATTGCAACCCAATCCATTCAGTCCTATGAGCTAGTGGTTGATAGATCAATCAGGCATGCCTTCTTTTTAAACTAACTAACTAACTTATCATCACGCCATTTTCCTTGCGGGATAGGCAGAGAGAACAGAGTGCCAAGAGGACCTAATCTTGCATACATCTCTTGCTTACTCAACATTCATAACTCTCGTCATACACGCTCGCCGGTTTCGGAGACTCCTGACTTCACCTTCCTTCAATAAATGACCGATTTGGTCTAGGTAGGTGAGTCTCGGTCTCCCCCTGTACCTATATTCTTCCACTTTCGCATTGTATATCTTCTTAACCAGTCGCTCGTCCGGCATTCTATCCACATCACCACGAACCATCGGAGCATTACCTTACGCATCTTTAAACCAATACTCTCTTTCATACCTACTCGCTCTCTTACGTCGTTGTTACGAATGCAGTCAGTCAGCTTCACTCCACAGATTCTCCGCAGAGATCGCATTTCGACCGCATTGATTTTACTCTCATGCTCAAATTCATCCGCTTGTTCTAGCACACCATTTCCTATTGCTACTCTAACATCTGTTCTGGCTTCTTCTCTTTCAAAAACCATTATTTTGGTTTTGCTCACATTCACACGTAGGCCCCTTTTCTTATAATCTTCTGCCATTACGTCGACTAGGGTTTGCAGGTCAGTCGCGGACTGCGCTAATAAAACCGCATCGTCTGCATATAACAGAGACCTAACCACTGAGTCGCCCATCTGAACTCCCACATTCATTTCTTTCAACCTTTGTAGACTTTTATCCAGATATATGATAAACAGTCTGGCTGATAGAACGCAGCCCTGTTTAACGCCGATATTGACATCAAACCAGGGTGACATTCCATCATCCAGCCGCACACAAGCTCTGCAGTCCATGTAGTTGGACTGCACCGCTTGTAGCAGCCTACCGTTAATACCATATTCCGGCAAAATGTCCCAAAGTTCCTTTCGTACAATCGTGTCAAATGCTTTCTCCAAATCCACAAAACTGCAGAAAACCCTCTGGCCTACAGCCAGATGCTTCTCCACAATGTTGCGCAGAGAAAACACTTGATCCATGCATCCCCTTCCACACCTGAAACCTCATTGTGCCTCACACAAAAATTCATCAGACACCATCCTCATTCTCCTTTCAATAGTCTTACCATACACTTTGGCTGCCAAACTGGTCAAGCTTATGGCTCTGTAGTTTGCACATTCATAACGTGAGCCCTTGTTTTTAAACAAGGGCACGATGACTGCGCTTCTCCAGTCCTTGGGAACCATTCCTGAGCTCCAACATAAATTAAGAAGCATCAGGAAGGATTCCCATAGACATGAGCCTCCAAGCTTGATCATCTCAGCAGACACCATATCAATACCCGCTGACATACCATTTTTCAAACTTCTAATCGCCCATTCAACTTCATCCATACTAATGTCATCAGAAGATGCCGGTACTGAATATTGACCTGTTAGACCACATGCGGCACCGGAATTACCCTGAACACCCGCATACATGTCTCCAAAATATTCACTCCATCGGCTTAACACATCGTGTGTGTGCGTAAGAATGTCTCCACCTTTAGACCTTATTTTATTCATTCTGAAAGCTAACCAACCACTCCGAGACTTCTTCACCTCCCTCCAGAAAAGTTTGGTGTTACTCTCGAAGTTTTTGATCAGCTTTTCTTCTGAAATCATATTTGCTCTATCACGCTTCTCTTTCACTAAGGCCTTGGTGTCATTCTTACGTTGCCGGTATATTTCTTTCTTCTGTTCTTTCATACTTGCACTCAGGTTCAAAGAAGATACATAGTCCAGCCACGTTTTCTTCTTTGGTCTACGGAAGCTGCTACTTCCGTATCCTACTATGCATCACCTTTCACTTTCCTATGTTTCATTGAGCATCCACATACTTCTTTCGCTGTATCTACCATACTATCTATCAATACTCTCCAGCATTCTTCAATGTCAGATTCCGGCTGACTTGCCATTGTCAGTCGTTCACGGACACCCTCTGTATACTTTGCTCTTACACTCTCTTCTTGCAAATTTTCAATCTTTATTCTTTCAAGCCCTCCGAAGTGGACACGCTCTCGCCAGTATCTCCACTTTCTGAACAGACCACTAAATCTCGCAATAACGAGATAGTGGTCCGTGTTGAGAGTGGGACCCCTGTAGGCTCTTGTATCCAGAATTTTACTTCGGAGGCGACGGTCTACCAGAATTAAATCTATCATACTTCTCTGTTCATTAATTCTCCATGTACACATATGGATGTCCTTATGTTGAAAAAATGTGTTTGACACAATAAGGCTTCTCTCCATACATACATCCGCAATGAGCGTACCTGCATTGTTCACTATCTTATCACCAAATGAACCAAACAAGTCTTCGTAGTCTGGACGCTTGGTCCCAACCCATCCATTCAAGTCTCCGCATACGATCACGCGTTCACTAGCTTCTGCCAAATCCAGAACTTCCCTAACATTATCCCAGAACTTCTCTAGATCCGCTGCCACCGAAGAGCCTACGGGAGCATAAGCTACGACCATGAAGACCCTGGTGACACCTAGTTTTATTCGGACCCATAGAAGTCTGGGATCGAACATTCTGTAGTCATTCACACCTGAGGCCAAGCGAGCGGACAGCAATACCCCTACTCCAATGCTGGCCCGATCGCTCTGCGGTACACCAGACCATAGAGCTATCCCGCCACCAGGAAGATCACAGGCGTCGCTGCCCTTTTGCTTGATCTTTGTTACACACAGCACATCAAGCTGTCTGTCCGACATGACGGTTACCAGCTCGTGTAACTTACCTTCCACACCACCTCTTACATCCCACGTGCCTACTCGACACTCTGCTCCCCTCGACTCACCAAATTGGGCAAAGCGTGATAGGTGGCGGCCCCCATCGCCGCATCTGCCATTGTTCGTACCGACGGGGGCGGGTTTGTACACGTCGCCTCTGGGGCCCGCCCTAACCCGCACTGCGGTACGCATTCGAGCTGGATTGCAGCCTATGGATTGCAGGCTGGCAGGGATCGCGACGAGCACGCTCCGGACTATGATCACTCTAAAAAAACCCTGGTTTTTAAACAAACATAAAATTAAGGGCATAACACTGTATTGAATAGATTTGGGTTGTTAAAAGCATAAAGAAACAAATAATAATTAAATCCTAGGTAAACCTAGCCACCCTATCGAGCTTAGACTCGTTTGATTCGTCTTGACGAGTAATTTGTCTTTAGATGGTTTCCAGGATCTGATGATGAAGCTAAAAAGTGGCTATAAGAACTCCGTTATAAAACGACATAACCCCATCGATTTTGGGCTCGTATGGTTACTCTTGACGAGTACTTTATCTCTATATGGTGCCCAGGGTCTGATGATGGAGCTGGAAGGTGGCCACAATAACTCTGTAATGAAACAACGCATCCATATCGAAGTTACACTCGTTTGATTTGTCTTGATAAATACTTTGTCTCTAAATATGACCCTGGATACTTCAGGCTCTGATAATGGATCTAGAAGGTGGTCATGGGTACTCGTTAATTAAACGTCGCAACAGATCGATTTAGGGCTAGTATGAGTCATCTTGAATAGTACCATACCATACCCTAGATGATATTCATGATCTGGTAATGGAGCCACAATCCCAACCAACTTTGGAAATGTTTAATTCGTTTTGACAAGTATTTCGGTCCTAGATAATATCCAGGGCCTGATGATGATTATTTATGGCCATTTCCGTTATTATACACATGTCATAATTATACAGGCACGCATTAAAAAAGTTATAAAAATTTTAATTTGTTCTTTCTTATCTTGTGTAACAAAATAAAATGCTTTGAATGCTAATAATAATACCATTCAAATGATTAATCATTTCAATAAATTAATAAAAAATAATGTATTTAATAGTATGCTGCTAAGCCACTGCTCACCACTTCATACCGAGCACACAAAATTAATAAATGGAGGGCTTCTTCCCACTATATGGAAATTTGTGACGAATAAAAATCACAAATTATTAGTGTTGGATGCTAGGTTGGAACCTAAATAGCGCAAATTAAATATTTATAAAATAAATGATATTTAATATATCAATATTTTTTAAAACATGGATATATCAATGATTGTTGGTTCTTCCTGCATCCCTAATTGACAGCTGACATATAAACAGATAAAGGCTTTGTTCCGATATACACTGCGAGCATTGTGATATCACGTTATCAACAGCTTCCATAAATATAATATAGAATATTTTTATTATTATTGAATATTGTAAATCAAAGATACCCAAACATGGCAAATGTAAAGAAGTTGTGTTTATTGCAGTGTAAAACCAATACTTTGTTCGTAATGAAAGTAATGACAGATCAGTATACTGGACTGCATTCCGTTATAAACAGTAACCAGTATAGCTAACTATAAAGGAACAACTTCACAGTATACTAGATTGACATCACACCTTACAGTGCTTGCTGTGTATATCGGAAAACACCCAACTTACGCTGTCATCGTAACTATTAAGATGGCGGATGACAGCCGAAGTAAGTCACTTTTACTAGGTATATGAAGATTAGGGCTCCTCCTCCTAATTTTTTTATTTTTTTTTATTGCCAACGGTGGCAGCCGAGCACACGACCCATCTGATTGTAAGTGGTAACCGTCGCTCATGGACTTTGGCAACACCAGGGGCACAGCCAAGCCACCGCCTACCGTGAGTAAAGTGCTGCCGGTGGTAAAAAGAGGATATTGGTACCACCTCAAACAGTTCCTCAGAGCACTCTCTATTGAAGAGTCGATAGAGCATACAAAGAGACCCAAAGTCTCTCCGCCGCCCCAGCGACTCCAGTTCATCCGTGAGATTGGGATCGTCGCCAATTCGAACAGCACGCCTTTGCAGGGAGTCAAGTGGGTCGAGTGGGTATTTTGGTGCGCCTGCCCAGAGATGTGAGCAGTACTCCACGTGCGGCCGGACTTGTGCCTTACCGACCCCACAGGAAGCTGGCGATCCATTTGCAGAGTCCCTCGGGGATTCCATAAGATGGTAGCTTCGACAGAAGGGCCCTATGCCAGACCCTATCGAACGCCTTTGCGATGTCCAGGCTAACTGCGAGCGCCTCACCCCCACTCTCCAAGGCCTCAGCCCAACGCTGGGTAAGATACACAAGAAGATCACCAGCGGACCGACCGTGACGGAAGCCATATTCGCGGTCACTGATCAGCTGGTGATCCTCTAGGTACTGCAGGAACCGGCGGTTAATAACCTTCTCCAAGACCTTAGAGAGTAGAGATGTCATCGCAATCGGCCTGTAATTCGACGGGTCCGACCAGTCACCTCTTTTGGGAGTCGGGTGAACATGGGCTACGTTCCACCCTGCCGGTACTGTATGAGAAACGGTACAGGCGCGTGAGGACGGGGGCAACTCAGGGGCGCACGCACGTTCGAAGAACCACCGCAGGGATGCCATCCAGCCCACTCGACTTATGGACGTCCAGCAGCCGCAGCTCCCGCCTGACCGCACGCTGCGTGATGCGGATTTCATGCAGTGAGCTTTCACTCCGTGTGATGGTAGGTGGTGCGGCCGCTCTGGCGTCCAAAGTTGAATTGGAGGCAAAGAGTTGGCCCAGTAGGTCAGCTTTCTCCTTTGCGCTATGGGCCATATTGCCATCCTGTTTCTGCAGTGGAGGAAGATAAGACTGGCAGAAGTTGCCCTATGCTGCCTTGGCAAGCGACCAGAAAGCACGACTCCCAGTGGGATATCTCTCAAGCCGCTCGCCAATTCTGGCAACGTGTTCTGCCTTGGCTTCGGCAATGGCCCTCTTGTTGGACCTGGAAGCAGCATTAAATTTTCGCTTCTCCTTTTTGGTGTTCGGATCCCAACTATTCCTGGCCCTATTCCAGGCCAGGTATGCGGACTGCTTCTGGTGTGCAGCCTCCCTACAGGCTTTGTTGAACCAGGGGCAGCTGCGACCGCCGACCGTTGTTTTTATTTATTTATTTTTACACTTCATGCAATTTGTATGCAAAGGCGGACTTAATGTCAAAGGCATATTCTACCAGCCAACCTTAGGGCAGTGAAGAAAATATTAAGGTAGGTGGGTGTAAAAACAATATCTAAATATTTAAGTAAGTAGTAATATTTAGGTAGGCAAATAATTACATAAATATACTTAGGTATATAAATACTTAATAATAAATACATACATAATATATATATATACTAAAAAAAAATAATAATGTAAGTTTAATTAGAGTTCATTATGATTAAATTACTGAACCAATCCTCTGCCTAAAATAATGAAATTTTAAATAGTGCCTGTTATAATTTATTACTGTAAAGTTGACGCACCTTAGCCTTGAATTTCTCTCGACTATTGATTATCCTTATTTTCAAAGGGAGCGCATTCCAAAGCAGAACAGATTGAATAGCAAATGAAGAGTGAACAGTGTCAGAGCTATGAGACGGGCAGTGTAAAAGGCGATTATTAGAAGATCGTAGGTTTTTGGAGTGCATAGAACAAAGATATTGAAGGTTAGAAGTAAGATATGTAGGTGCAGTGGGAGAGTGAAGAAGAGAGAAGAGAGTAAGCAATGCATGTAAGCTCGGTCGTTGTCGTATTGGTAGCCATCCAATCTGAGTACGCGAATAAGAAATATGGTCATATTTTCGCAAATTAAAGACGAATCGAATGCAATTATTGAGAAGTCTGTCAAGTTTATTGAGGAGATCTGCATTCAGGTCGAGATAATACACATCACCATAGTCAATAATTGGAACAATCAAAGCCTGCACAAGCGTTTTCTTAATGTCCATGGGTAAAAAATTCTTCAAGCGATAGAGAGACCGTAGAGCTCCAGTTGCTTTTCGCGAGACTTCGGTAACCTGCTTCTGCCAACTAAGTGTAGAATCAATGTACAGACCGAGATTTCTTACAGATGAGCTAACAGGTATAGTAGTTCCATCAAATACGATTGCAGGCAGAATAGTCGTATCTAGTCGACTCATCATTCGTCGACTTCCTATGAATATGGCTTGACACTTTGCAGGATTGATCCGCAGCCCATAACGCGATGACCAGTTGTATATGTTATTTAGATCACGGTTCACTTCATCGATTGCGACAGATATAATAGATTAATGAACAAGGAAAATAGAAGGGGTGAAAGAATTCCACCTTGTGGAACGCCAGAGTTAAGGTCACGTCAATTTGAAAAGGAATCTTCAAAGAAAACTGACTGTTGACGTTCTTGAAGATATGAAGTAATCCATTCGAGTGGTACAGATGAGATTAAAAGGTGGGAAAGGATAGAAAGTAAGATTTCATGGCACACGTCACCGAAAGCGTTTTTAAAGTCAATCAATACCAGCACAGTGATCTTGGTTTCTTCCACACCTGTCCTGACGTCCTCCATCACGTTTAGCAATGCAGATACAGTACTGTGTCCAGCTCGGAATCCAGACTGCAATGGATCCAAAATTTGGTTTTGCTGAATATACCCCATTAATTGCCTATGCACGCAGGATTCTAGAACTTTGGATAAGAAAGGGAGAATAGAAATAGGACGAAAATGAGAAGCAAGAGAAGGATTATGAACTTTAGGTAGAGGACGTATATATGCTTTGCGCCATTGGATTGGAAAACGGCCTGAGTGAATAGAATAGTTTATGATATGAGTAATAGGAAATAAGATTTGATCAAGAATATTAAGCACCATAGGTCGACTTATGCCGTCAGATCCTACGGCTTTAGATCTTATGGCTAGAATTGAATCTTTAATCTCGTCTGTTAACACTGGCGAAAATTGAAATGGAATGTAGCTAGGCGCAGGCAGATCTGCTATACTATGCACCGTTTGATTTATAATTTCGCCATTGACCGGAGATGAGGTGGTAAAATGCTGGTTGATTTCATCTAGGTCGGCAACCTTTGTCATGTTCCAACCATACACCTTACCAACCCCTAACCTTTTGAGGAAGTTCCAGGTAACAGTTGGAGAAGAAGTAGCCTTTCTACTTGAAAATAAAACGGCGTTTAGCGTTTCGCACAACTTATTTCTAGCTTTTTTAAACATAACCCAGTTATCTTCGCACCGGTTTCTTTTATATTTTCTGAAAGCTCGATCTCTCTGTTTCATCGCTATTCGAGTTTCCTCCGACATCCAGGGAGCTGGGGAATGCTTTAATTTGATTTTTCTAATCGGGGCATGTAAATCATAAAGTTTGATAATGACATCATTGAAAATATGTACCTTATCATCAATTGTATCAGCTGCGATCAACGGCTTCCAATCAATCCTCGAAGCATCCGCCCGAAGGGCATCAATATTGATACGAGAGAAACAACGCCTGTGCAGTACTTTAGGAGTTGGTTTAGGAGGTTTAAGGGTGTATGACAGGAAGATGAGGTCGTGATGGGAAAACCCAGATGCAGGATGTTGACCATGTGACGAGACACGGGAAGGGTTAGATGTGAGAATCAAGTCTAACCAAGTGTCTTCTCCGTTAATATTGATGTGAGTGGGTTGTAAAGGTAAGACACTGATCTTGGTTGAATCTAGGATATTAAAGAGTTTACGAGACCGAGGGGAACTGCCGTCAAGAAGATTAGTGTTAAAATCTCCCATGATGATGTGATGTCCATACTCAGACCCTAAGGATTCTAAAACCAATTCGATATCGGTGAAGTAATCGATAGTAGGGGGACAGTAAATCACACCAAGATTAATTTTAATACCCTTGACGCAAACCTCGAGAAACAGAAATTCAGCACAAGGCACCGAGATAATGGTAGAAATGGCTATAGTTCTATATGTAAGATCACTCCGTAAGTATATAGCAACGCCACCCCCTCTTCTCCCAACCCGATCGTTCCTGATGAGTATAAAACCCGGAAGAGTATAACTAGCAGATAGAAGCGAAGGTTTAAGCCAGGTCTCGGAAATTAGAATGGCATGTACATTAGCGTCGGCAAAAACATCACAAAATTCATTGTAGTGACTAGGTAGGCTTTGGGCGTTTATGTGGCACACATTCAATAAGCGAGGAGCATTTTTGTCAAAATTACTACGTACAAAATCTCCAAGGGTTTCCGGCGCAGAGGTGAAACTTTCGTCAGAGAATGACGTTAAAGACTCATTAGCAGACTTAAAGGATAAATCATTTTCTGATATCATATTTATTAAACTGCAATAGGTATATTAAGATAATAAATAGCTATATTAGGTATATAAACAAACAATATATATATATATATAACAATACAACAATATATATAAATATATATATATATATATATATATATTATAAATAGAATAGGTATAGACTAAATTATAATTTTTCTATAATATATAATGACAAGTAATACTTATTATGTCAAAGTTATTAGGTAAAGGTTTTAGACTCAACACCACCCGCCGACTGGCACATGATCATCCAGTTAAAGTAGGTACAAAAACTAAACTAGGCACATAAATAACAATGCTGTACAAGAGCAGAACGTAATGTCCATATCAAAACTATCCAAAGTATAATAAATAACAATATTGTATTAATAATTATGTGCTAACAGATCAAAAAAAAAGAAAAAAAAAAGACATGTATTATAATGACTTTTAAAGATTTACAAACTGTAGGTACAGATAATTTATTATACATATCTACATTATATTGTCGGGTTAGATGAATTTAAATTTAGCTATGTTATGCGCCATAATATAGGCCCCATGTTATACAATAAACCTATTTAGATATTACTAGGGCGAATACAATTAAATAGGTACGTGCAATTATATAAAATAGATGAGAGCTATCTTTGCTTAGGCCCGCAATAAGTTTGTTAATATTCTAACCTTACAATAGTAAAAGCATACCTATATATGTAACTTCAGAGTAAAAAAGTAATCTAAAAACAATATCTAAGTGGGTCGTTATGTAGGAGTTGTCACACCAAGATTCCCACTGTAATTCACAGACTGTATGAAAAAGTACCTATAATAATATCTACCAGAACACAGTTGGTTGTTTATAAAATATAACATTACACTCTGTGATGATTCTTGGTAATTGACGATAACGTCAATCCACTATCGGTCTCACTTTGAAGATGCTCGAGATGTTCCTGTGGCTTGTGGATACTTTAACATTAGCGACTCCAGTTCATCCATGGAAGTGGTTTTTACACGTTTGCCGTCAGACGTCTTCACAATTATATCACCGTACTGAGACCAGCACGAGTGTATGCTGAAGTGCAGACGGGCCTTTGTAAATACACACTGACGAGATTTGGTCAGGAATTCTCTGATGTTGATTGAGGACCCCTTAAGTCCTGATTTGACCTTCCATACAGCTGTTCTCCAAGTGGTGCTAGTGAAATGAACGACTATAGGCCTGTTACGGTCCTTTTTTAGGTTGCCAAGACGATGACAGTATTTTATAGAGGTCGTCGTAACATCTTTGAGGGCCAATTTTCCATTTAAAATTTCCAAGACGACCTTTGTGCTGTCCTCACGCTCAGTTTCCGGAATTCCTATAAGGAGGAGAGATTTCCTCCTCTTCCTAGCCTCCATAGTATCCAGCGCTTTGGTGCACTCTTGTATTTGCTGACGGAGTAAACCGAGCATCTTAAATACTAGCTCTCTAAAGGTGCGGAACTCCTCCGCTACCCTTGCCACAGTCTCCTTCACTGGAACACTACACTGAATTTGTGCTTCGAGTTCCGCCATTCGTTTCGAAAAACAGTCTTCCAAATTTCTTTGAGCTAATTCGATATCGGCTAGTTGTGACATTGCTCACAAAATTGGACCAGAGAATGTTAGACAAAAGATTGCAATGGTAACACACACGTAAATACCTGGCGGGTGGTTTTTGCTGTAGATTATTTGTTATCACATATAAAGCACTACAAACATTTGTGCTGATAAATTTTATAACACAACACTAGAAAATATTATAAAGATGACATTCAAATTAAGTTTCATGTAAATATATCGAATAATTGTAAAGAGATTAATGCGTAACTTTTTCACACCTACCTTTTTTGTGTTGGGGATGAATGATTTCATCCCCATGAGCACCGCTTCCGTGACGCAGTCCGCACAGATGTCAGGGCCCTTAGAGGAGAAGCAAAGCTGCTTCCAAGGGTAGGATGCGAAGAACTCACGAAGTCCATCGCAATCTGCTGACTTGTATTGCCAGACTCTGCGAGACCCAGAGGCAAAAAAGCGACTAGGGCTCGCAACGGGGGCTGTGCTACGAACCAGGCAGTGGTCAGACGATCCCAGAGGAGCATCAACCACCACCCGGTATCCGTGTGCATTTGGCATGGCTCTCAATATCTGGGAGACGGGTAGGTTGTGTGACCAGTTGTGAGAGACCATAGGCCGATGCCATATTGAAGAGTTGCCGGCCCGGGAGATCAGTGGTCCGGGTCCCCAACCACTCTTTGTGGTGAGCATTAAAGTCACCTAGGAACACCACCTCCGCAGATGGATACTGCTCCAATATTTTGTCAATCCCCCGTTTGACGTTCTCAATGGACAGGCCACCAAGTTCGAGGCCCTGCAGGTGGTGACAACGGACATCACCCCGAACGAACACGCACACCCCGGCTTTACGACGGAATGAGTGCTCCAATTCGTAACCGGGGTGTTTGAGGTACGATATGTCGTCCGGGGTGCCAATCTGCGTCTCCATCAAAAAGAGCAGGGCAGGCTGCGCCGTCTCTACCACCGAAGGAATGTAACATAGTTCCAGTGGCCCGTCAATAAAGGCGGAGAGACGGCATACGGCGGGTTTCTTTAGTGGGTGCAGGCTTCACACTACCCTGTTCGTTGTCCCGAACGATGGGGTGTGCGGTTAGGAACATTTCTTAACGCCTTAACAAAAAAAAAAGGCTGCGGCTTCTCAAGATGATGGTGGACGGCGTCGAGATTACTGTGTAAGCCCCTGATGTTGCAAAATTCCACAGTGAGTGTGGATAAGGAGTTCGCCGTCAAAAACGTACTCTTTTTCTTAGACCTTTTCATAGTTTGAGATGAGAGCTGGGGTGGAAAGGATACGCTTGGTGGAACTCGGCAATACAAAGAAAAAAGAGGGCAGAAATTAGTACGTAGAAGGACGATGAGTTTTGTGAGGAGCTGACACAGCACGGAAGTGCTCCCGGTGCCCCCCCGAGAGCAACTGTTGGGTCCACACCGGTCTCCCACTCCGGCATGACAGCCACTCAACGGGATTTTCGCCGGTTGGCGGGACAGCCTCCCGTGGTGGGATGTCCCCGGGTTCGGGTCCCCTACTGACCAGCAGGTGGCCGACGATCCATTCCCACCGGGTCTCCCTGAACCCCATGCCAGCCCCTCACGCCCTACCTCCCAACCACGACCCTATCAACGCCCGAATTCCAAGCATTGCCAAGACCCACCAAGCGCTCAGGAGAGGGAAATTGGAAAGGGACGGCAATCTCCCGCTACAACCAAAACACACCGAAGCGCTTCACGGTCGGTCACACGGAAGACGTTGGTACAGACCCGCTCGGGTCTGATAACAAGTGAGTAATCCCACCCCGTAACAGAACCCTACCACCAATAATGCAATAGGTGAAAATTTGCTTACTACCCTTAGTCGCCTCTTACGTCACCCACGGGTAAGGATTAGGGTGGTGACACTTGTATTCTTAGTTCGTCACTATACGGATAAATATCTATAATTAGAGCTCAATAGTTTTACCGGCTTTACACCACAGAACATAATATATTTTACTCTACGAGAAGAAAATGACGGCTTTCTTACATTTTATTGAGGACATTTTACGGACCTGCGCCATCTGGGTCATAATCTCAGAACTAATAAGAACCGAGAGGGCGATAAATACACACTACGAAGATTGAATAATTATTATACTTTGTTTAAATATTTCATATTTATCCAAAAAAGATGGCGTAACTTGAATCAATCGACGTAGCTAGTTTCAATAATGTGGATGTATCTTATAAACAGCTAAGTGCAAAATTGTAATAATGTGGATGTATCTTATAAACAGCTAACTGCGTACAATGATAGCGACATTTACAGTTGCCACTAGCGACATCTAGAGCAGATGTTAATGACTGCTGCCACTTTTCAGTGCCGTCAGCGGAAATAGCTTTTACATTGATATCATTGTCCCTTTTTAATAGCGTTGTCTCTTACCAATAACGATACCCACTTATAAACAGTTTGTTGCCTGCTTTACACGCTGTATATCATAGAGTTAAAATGTTCTGTGCCTTGGCTTTACACCTTAGACGAAGGATATTATAGACAAGCTATCAGCGTATGCAGTGTCGAGATAGCAATAGATAACCGGAATAATTTTAAAAGGTAACTATGATTGTAACTTTGTTGACTAAAAATGTACAAACTGTTTTAGCCGGATAAAAGAATGACAGGAAAAAAGAAATTGCAGTTATGCTTATGTTTTACTTAAAATGTATTAGAACATGTAATATTAGCGTATACATATAACGTGATAAATAAAGGTTTTTTTTTGCGTCAATACAAAAACAAGCTTACATACTGATGATGGGGACGGTTGGCCACCTTGTTGTTTGGACCCAGTTCATTGGGTCCAAATACAACTAACGCATACGCGATAAGGATAAATATACTTATACCTGTGTCTCTCTCACTCTTGGTAAAACCTAGTATGTGCATCCTTTTCTTCATCCTTAATGTCAAAATAGTAGCGAGTCTATATTATTCTTCGTCTAAGCTTTACACACTTGGGACTTGTCATTGGTAATTTTCTTATATTAGTTCTTTAGCTTAGACTAAGAATATTAATGACTCGTCATCAGCGTACGCGGTGTCGAGATAGTAAAAGTTTGGATGGTCGTCACACGTGTCAGAGAGATTTTGTTCAAATTATAATAATTTGTTGGTTTTTAATTCAAAAATCTCTAAATTCCCATCTCTTGCTAATTAGTTTAGTGTATGTAGTGTAATAAATAATAATTTAATGTTTTAGTTACGTATAATTGGGTATGTACAAATTTCCATAGTACGATTGTCATTTTGTTCATTCATTTGCTTTTTTTCCAGTAGAGTTTTTTTTATATTTTGTTTTATAAGTCTGGAGAAGGAAGTGTGGATGGATCCGATGGACCCTGAACCCCCTGATCCTCCTGAACCCCCAGACATTCGAAAAGAAGCGACTTCCCCTAGTTTGTCTGTACAATCAGGTGGTAAGCGTCGTTTGCAATTCGCCCAAAATGAAATTGATAGCAGTAAAGCAAAGAAAACTATTATAGATCAGGAGCTAGCTACTGCTTCAATTCAAAATTTATATGTTCACCCTAGAATTGTTGTGGGTGTTAAAGAATATACCGATGTAGACAGTGGACCATTTATTGTCCACATTTCTCGTGTAGAGCCAGATCCAGTGGTTGGATCCGTAATCCGCATTATTAAGTTTGGACAGTTCCTTTACAAAAATAAAATTGAAAATATTTGCATAGATGGTGTCAAAAAAGTGGGGAGAAACAAGATCTCAGTTCAATTCGAAACTGCCAAAGATGCCAACAAATTTTTAGACAATCCTATTTTATCTATTGCAAAATATGTTGCTACTATACCAACATTTAATATCACTAAAATGGGTATTGTTCGCCAAGTCCCCGTGGACTTATCAATGGATGAGTTTGTGGAGGCACTCACTATCCCTAATGGTTGTGGTCCTGTCCTTAAGGCTCGTTGTTTAAATAGGAAAGTTATAAGCGATGGTAAGGTAAATTGGATGCCTACTCAAACAATAGTACTGACTTTCCAGGGTCAAAAGTTACCCACTAAAGTATTTTGTTTCCATACTTCTCTTCCAGTGGAAACTTATCAGTACCCTACAATCCAATGTTACAATTGCTGTAGGTTTGGCCATGTCAAAAGTCTGTGTAGATCAAGACCAAGGTGTTACCGTTGTGCCCAACCCCATGCTGGTGACACTTGCAATGTCACTGGATGTACAGCCTCATGTTTGCACTGTTTGGTGCAGCATTTTGCTAACAGCAGAGACTGTCCTGAACAGGGCAGACAAAAATCTATAAAGTTTGTAATGGCAAATGAGAATATCTCCTATTATGAAGCATCTCGCCTCCACCCAAAATCATTTAAACCATATGCTGAAGTATCACAGGGTAAAACATTTTTGAGCTCATCTATAAATCCATCACAATCATTCAATCTTCAGAGCCAGCCTGCTAATTCTCCTTCTCATACATCATATCGCAAAACTGTTTTCTCCACCCCACGTCTACATGCTCCACTGGGGAAATCATATGATCAGGTCTCTCATCGAAATATTATTCCTACTCCATCATCATTATTGTCACATGGATGTGCTTTGAACTCTGTATCAAATTCTTCTAACCTTCCTCAAATAACCCAGGATGACAGTGTCCTAGAAGCTCTCCTCTCTATGGTCATTAGTTTACTCTCTAAATCAAATACTAGCATACCGTCCCACGTTGCCAAGACTCTTCTTCGTTTCATTCCATCAAATTCTGATCATAGCTCCCATATCAGCTCTCCAGTGGAACATAAAAAGCATTCGTCATAAAAAACATGAACTTTTGCATTTAGTCACTAAATTTCACCCATCTGTTTTTGCTATCTCTGATACATGTTAGTTCCTGGTACCCATTTTTGGATTCCAGGTTACTCCTGTCTTCGGGATGACAGAGCAGATGGTTATGCTGGAACTGCCTTACTTGTTAGGCGTTCTTGCTCATTTTCACAAATTTCTTTTCCACCCGTATCACCTGACATCAATGTTATTGCTGTAAATATGTGTAATATATCTTTTGTTTCTATATATATTCCTCATCCTATTTTGTATCTATATATATTCCTCATCCCATTGTTCCTAATATTTTTTTTAGCTGCACTAAACTTCGCTACTCATTGTATGATATTTTACCTCATGAAATTCCCCGTCCTACCTCATTTAAATCACTTGTATTTACTCCATTTGTTTTAATTCTTTGTAAATTCATAAAGGTAAGGTAAGATTAAATTGTAAATAAATTTTAGAGGGATAATTACTTTAGCACTGTACATAAGAATAGATATTAGTATGATATGTAGTTAGTTAATGTTGTTTGTTTCAGAGTATTTAATCATCATAGTAATTTTTGATCTATATTTTTTAGCATTTGACATGCTCCGCCACTTTTTAAAGTACAAATTATTTGCGAATAAGGAAAAAGAGATTTTTTGTACTAGCGGGAATCGAACCCGCGTCTTTTCCAATCCGGGGAAGTGCTCTAAGCCACTGAGCTATAGTACAGGTCCTTCGACCATCCCAATCTCCTTATTACATTTGTCTTTACGGCCAGCGCCATCTATCGGAAGCATTTACATGCATTAAACCGATATAGTAAGTTTTATTTTGCAATTAAAATTCATACTATTTGATGGCGCGATTTTTTAAACATTTTTGATCTATATTTTTTAGCATTTGACATGCTCCGCCACTTTTTAAAGTACAAATTATTTGCGAATAAGGAAAAAGAGATTTTTTGTACTAGCGGGAATCGAACCCGCGTCTTTTCCAATCCGGGGAAGTGCTCTAAGCCACTGAGCTATAGTACAGGTCCTTCGACCATCCCAATCTCCTTAAATTTTTGTTTCATTTGACACCATATTCACCGGCCTTTCTATTATCACCGAACAATCTCCTTCGTTTGACGGTCTATCTCCTCCACGTGACATTGGCAAAGTTGTGGACATTCTCCTGCAATAGCCATAAAACAAGAAGAAGAAGAAGAAGAAGAAGTAAAAGTTTGACATAACTAGATGTACCATAGCTATGAGGCAATAATATACCATACTTAAACTTGTACCCCTTTTAACGGGTAAATTGTACTATTGCGTATTTCAATTTTCCTTAGTTTAGTTTGTAGCAATTACGTACACCATAAGAGAAAATAAAAACAAAAGCCGATTTCTGCAAATTTATTTCGTTCATCATATAAAAGTCATCGTTCATCTAGCCATCCATCAGCCTTTTGACATCCACTGCTGGACATAGGCCTCCACAAGAGCGCGCCACAACTAGCGGTTCTGTACTAACTGCATCCAACGGCTCCCTGCGGCTTCGACCAGGTTATCGGTCAATCTGCTCTAATCCGTCCTACGCTGCGCTGTCCCATACGTGGTCCACCACTCGAAAACCTTTTTTTCCTTCCAACGATTGGCCTGCATATTACCATTATAGCATGCCAACCCATCGGGCTATGTCAGTCACTCCCGCTCTTCTACTCCGCATCCGGATCTCCGTATTACGAATTTATTTACGTTGCGAAATATTGAGTGGGAGTGATCTATCCGCTTATAGCACGCTGAGTAACTTTGAGCCTTGATGCAAGGCCAACATTCAGAGATCATGTAGCTGATCTCTAATGTTGTTTTTTCTCGGGAATACTGCAATAAAATAAGTAACTGTAAAAATTAAGTGTGTTGTAGTGTTGCGAGAGTTTTATGGGAAATCTATCAGCTACAGACTGGCATCCCTAACAGATCATAACCATAATAATTTCAGAAGACAACTATCATTAAAACTTTGTACACTATAAATGCACTACCTATTTTAGCCCGATACTACAAAAGAAACTACAAAACTACTAAGTAAGAAGGAAAGACACACTTCCACTTTGTTACCGCGCATATTATATTTACTACATTACATTTGACTATGTAAATAGTTGAGATTTTAAATACTGCATATTTTTTAAACGGGAGCCAATTAAGGTGGCGCCACAGTAGCAAAATTTAAATTTGTGTTAAGAGAGCAAGCTCCGCAGATAACGTAGACTACGATACTGGCGACAGACGGGCCTCGTGGCGTAGTTGGTAGTGAAACCGACTTCCGTGCATGAGGTCGTGGGTTCGATTCCCACTCAGGACAATTATTTGTGTGATAATCATAGATATTTGTACTGCGTCTGGGTGTTTTCTATATATTATAATGTATGTATTTACAAAAAAAAGCAATATATGTTGTATTATATCCGTAATCTGGTACCCATAACACAAGGTTTAAGCTTAGTTTGGGACCAGAGGACGTTGTGTGAAAATGTCCGTGAATATTTATAAAGACTGACTTAAGTTGAATTCCGTTATTCAAAATAAATGGTAATTTTATTATTATTAAACTTTTTAAAGTATAAACTATTTGTAAATAAGGAAAAAGAGATTTTTAGTATGAGCATTAATCGAACCCGCGTTTTTCCAATCTGGGAAAGAGCTCTAAGCCACTGAGCTATCCTACTGATCTTTCGATCATCCCAATCTCCTCATCTCATTTGTCTTACGACCAACTTCATCTATCGGCAAGCAGTACATGCATCAATATAGTAAGTTTAATTTTGCAATTAAAATTCATATTATTTGATGGTGCGATTTTTTTAGTCAGTTGCTAAAAAATATAGATCTAAAATTATTAAACGTGCTTACAGGTGAACACTTTTTCAACTTATCCCCTATACAAGATACAAGGTAGAAGTAAGGAGGACCTGCTTACTTCTACCCTCCATATATTTATCCTAGACAGACAGTCTCTACCTCAGACTAAATACATCTAGACAGAGCGAAGAAAATTCTATGAAATGTATGAGCGAGAGAAGATATAAAATGGGCTTTTTTTACTCGAAATTAATAATTGCTACTAAGATACACTCGTAAAACACGTTTTCTAGCAAAATTTCTATTACTGAGAATTGTTTCGGTGTTGCCTTATTGCGAATTTAATTTGCCCAGTTTTCACTTTACTAATAAATTTATATGTAATTTATGAGATGATGATAAAAAATTACCATTTCTCAGGTTTTACTCTAATCCAGATGCGAGATTGAAATGGTTTGATGCTACGGGAAAACGAGGCAACCCACGAAATACTCGAAATATGTTTCACGATATGTTGTTGATATTTCATTTTCCGGTCGCCGCCCAGGAACTTTACACCATTACGCCGCCGCGGCGTCAGGCGTTACCGCGGCATATTTGCACGGCGTCTGTACTCCCATTTGAACCTCATTTACCAACTCAAATACTAAGAACGCAGTGTTTTGTTATTGTTACTTTGATCTAGTTGAATATGCGCTTCGAATGGTGTCTAACACATACATATTTGTATGTCTATTTATGTATTAATAAGGGCTGAAATTACAATTCCGAAAAAAAAAAGACTTAAAGTTAGAAATATACTTTTATTTCAAAAATAGAGCGATTACATATTATTATTTTGTTTCAGATCACTTGATGGATACAATTTACAATAATAAAACAAATAACACCATGTACCATAGTATAAACATATACATATACATCCTTTCTTAGCAACCAATGATATTTGTTAGTCGCGCAGTTTTCGCCGCTGATGTTTAACAATTTATTTTTTTATTTAAGTTATTGTACAACAAGATGCGAAATAAAAATATTTATTATACCTAAAAGCTTGTTTCATTCATAAAATTATGTAACAATTACAATTATAATTGAATAAAGCACTACTGTAAAATATGAGTACAAACACATCAGAGTACCTCATCCATAGCAATTAACTTTAAGTTTCACAAGGTTTTTTGGTCAGCACAAGCCCGCTAGTTCTGGCGCTCTCTTGGGGAGGCCAATGTCCAGCAGTGGACGTTTAAAAACTGATGGTTTGATGAATAGAAGGGGTGGTAGATTTAATTTTAAATAACTATTTTGATAAACGTTGTATTTTCAATAAAATATTTGTTGCGAAGAGTTTCTTATTTACGACCAGGTTACAGACCTCAATCTAACTAGCGTTTATTTTGCTCAAATATGGTTAAATATTTGTCAACCTGCCAACATTTAAAAAAAATATTGCTGTTTCAAGTGCGGCCACGCCGTGGTTCCGTCTAGTTAGTCTGAGGTATTTATCTATGTCTATTAAGCTTGGAACATTTCACTAGTAGCATGTGAAATTTCATATGAAATAAATTTTCATACTTCGCATCTGCTACCACTCTTCATTTGGCCTGTGAAACGTCACACTCAATGAAATCGTGGGGACGAGCGAGCAGCGAATTAGCGAGCGACGAATCGCGCCTACTAGGTAGGTATATAGTTTGTTCGTTCTATCACGCTCACTGTTGGCGTGATAGAAAGAACAAACTATATTTAGATGATTCGTCGCCGGAGCGTAGCACCACGTATGCGCCGTTTTAGTACTATATGCCTCAGTTTTGACCTTGATTATCCTAAAAGAGTATTTTAAAAATAGACTTTAAATTATTTAGATACTTTTATATATATTTTTAGCATTTGACATGCTTAGCACTATACATTAAACACAAAGTGAAAAATGTGAAATCGAAAATAACCTGCTCCTGACTGTTATTTTCGATTTCACATTTTTCACTTTGTGTTTAATGACTTTAAATTAAGTACCGTAAAGTTTTAATTTCCTTGGAATCATTTGTCGCAGATCTCTAAAATCACGAGTTTGTTTACATGAATGAAATGAAATGAAATTTAATTATTATCGCAGACTACAGCTCAGTCGGTCGAGTGTATTTTCGATTATTGTTTGCGGTTTACTTACTTTCATTGTACATCAGTCAGTACATAGTTCATTGTAATTATATAGGTATAGATTATTATTTTTTATTTAGTAAGTCTGTATAGGTATATATATATGTATAGCGTTAATGTACATATGTTAGATATTGTAAATAAGACCAATAGATAGATAAAATAAACCTTAGTTGGGAGTATTCATACAAAACTTCCTACTTCATTTTATACTAGCATACGGAACGTGTGACGTGTAATTAAAAATCATTGTCAATGAAATTTCAAATTTGAAATCATATGATTTTTTTTTTTAATTTCATCCAATGAAAGTGAAATAAAAGTAGCAATCATTTCCATTACTAATGTCTATGATCAGATCAAAACATATCTCTTATCTTCCCTATGTTAAAAAGTACTCTGTGCTCTTATCTTTAACTATTCTGTGGATCAAAATAAAAAAGGCATAGATAAAACGGGCTATTTCTACTCGTGTTTATTCCGGTTATTTTATGTAAATTGTCGTTATAATATTTATTCATTGAAATAAAACTATAGTTAAGTATTTTTGTGTTGTAAAGAATCTGTGTCACTATGTTGAATATACCTAAGAGAAGAAGGGAGGGCTCGAGGACCAAGATCAAGGTACAGAAAGAGGTCACATTAAGTTCGCACTCCTACTTATCGTAGTTTTGTTTATTCCCTACCACTTGTTGATTTCTTAAGTGAATATTGACAACAATATCTATTTTAAGGCTTTTAGCTTGATTTGCCAGGTCGTGAAAGATTGTTAGCACGAAAGATGTCTAATCAACGCAGCGTGACTGCCTCGTCAGCCTTCATACTTTTGTTATTCCTATCTTGATTTTGGGTTCTGAATTTTCGTCAAATATTATATTAGGTTGTAATGTATAGATCGTTTAAGAAGTTCTTGTTTCTAAAGCACCTTAAATATTGAGTAAACTCAAAACATGTAACCTATTTGAATTTGGGCTATGAAATAAAGCTGAGATAATCTGTGGTTGTGGTGAGACTCCTATTCGTTGAGTTTCACCATAGGAAACAACAATAGTATAGTAGTCAATAAGAATCTTTGTGTCTCTGAAGTTAGGCACAGAGCGTGAAATGGGAATATTGACAGAATCATATGATAAGTGCTGACCAATTCAAATGTTTTTACTCAATTTTTCATATCTAAGTATTTAGGTTCTATTTATTATTTTTATATTCAATAAAAAGTATATGAGCAATTCGAGTGAATAAGATTAATCTAGATTTAGAAGAGTCCACATCTTTAGTTAGCTCGAAAAATTATGTAATTATTGATTACAATTGTTAAATTATAATCAAACATGTTCCGATTCATGTAAACTGTAGAAGACGCACATGCCTTGCGTCACAAAATTGGCTATTGCACAGCATCTTACAGCCTACTTCCGTGACACAAAGACATATTGTGACTTCTGTATCTACTGTTATTTAACGCTAATCTTCAGCGACAGGGTGGTACTTAACTAATCGAGCTGGCCCTTTCATGCCGCGACAAGTAAGGCTCCTTTAATAAAAAGTTTGTGCCTACACTGTCAAGTGTCTGTGCATGTTATTGTTATGGATCATACGTTATTTATGTTAATTTATGACTCACTATGCTGATAAGTTTGTAGCAAACTAAGTTATGAACAATTTACATTATACTATTATTAACATTAAATTGATAAGTTCCAAATTAAAACATCAAGCCTTACTGTTATTATTAATGTGAAAGTGAGTTTGTTTGTTACTCTTTATGCTGTAACAACTTAGCCTTAATACTTAGAATACTTTGGAATATCCAAAAGTGCACGCGTCATAATCTTCATTTTTCACAATAAAATTTAATATTTGACAAGTAACTAGTAAAGTATTGATCTTACTAAGTAGTTTTCAATAAATCACATAGATATCACTAATTTAAAAAAATACTAATGAGGTTCTCATGTCTTATACGCCATCTAGTGCTAATTTTAAGAAGTATTAATATATTGGTCTATAGAAGTAGTTCTGACGAAATAAGGTATAGCCGGTATAGCACTGGTTTTAGTATACCACTGTGCCATCGAGTTGAGCGTAAATATTCACAATTTTTTTGTTTATTTAATATCAATTAAACCTCTTCGAATCAGACCAAGAGAAAAGTAATAGGGCTCTATTCGTAATTATACTCAAGTCAAAAAGATAAAAAAAGACTATTAGTAAAGTATTTTGGTTGTTATCGTGTTAACATACATTACCTACAACACACGTAAGTCCAAGATAGAACTTTTTTAAACAGTTTTTTAACTAGTTTAAATAAGAAATATGGTATAAAAATATCATAAGTGTTAAAAATTTTTTTTTCTTGATATGTGTGTGTATATATTATTTTACAAGGGCAATATATGATAAAAAGAGAAATTTAAGTTTGAAAAATCAGTTGTTTGGTGTAAAAGAGAGTTGTACCCACCTCACACTTGGCTTATGAAGCATGCAAAAAGACAGGTGTTTTTCCCTGTAAAAATTAAGGGTTTGTGTGCGTAGCTAGTTATTTACTTATACGTTTAGAGAGAACAGTGTGCACAAAGCCTTTAATTTGCATACACCTCTCGCTTCCTAAACACATTCATAATTCTCTTCATACATGCTCGTTGCTTTCGGAGACTCCTGACTCCACCTTCCTTCAATACATGACAGATTTGGTCTTGGTAGGTTAGTCTCAGTCTACCCCTGTACCTACATCCAGATGCATAGCTACTGTTTGTTTTGACTGCTGTTTAGATATATCTAAAATAAAACTAAATAATCTTGAATGTTACTTTAAAATAATGTACTCTAAGAGTTGTAATCTACGGGCCTCATGGAGTAGTTGGTAGTGCAACCAACTTCTGCGCAAGAGGTTGTGGGTTTGATTCCCACTCAGGACAATTATTTGTGTGATGAACACAGATTTGTATGGCATCTGGGTGTTTCCTATTTATTATGATATGTATGTATTTACAAAAAAAAAAAGTAATAATCTGGTGTGGGTGCTATGGGTAGCACACACAATCGTTAAGCTAAGTTTGGGACCTGAATGTTGTGTGAAATATGTCCGTGAACATTTATTTATTAGTAAATTGTATCCAAAGTTTGGGCAGTTGCTGGTATTCACAATAAATTATGAGCTGCACTTGGATACTTTTGCTGAAAAGTCATTTAGTTTTATCAGTACAAGAAATAATGAAATTGACACTAATGTTTTGAATATAGGGCATGGGTGATCACAAAGAATTCCTGAAGCGCATCACCAAGACTCTGTACTATGGACAGCTACCTACCCTGCCTTGCCTCAGCCTCCCTGTGACTGGTATGATAGACCACTCATATTACGCTTTTTTAAATTAAAAAATAAAAAACATCAAATTAGGAAGTGTATTATGTAATAATGATGACATTGATGACCATAATTTCAATGGACAGATTATCTCAATACAAAAATAGCTATCTCTAAGGAACATAAGTAGTATGCCAGGCAGCCATTAACAGAAGCTGGGCAGACCACAGGTCCAGTAATACATACTGGACCTGTGTTAATAGTGTTTCCGAATGCAATTTTTTTATTTAAACTGAATCTCAATATAGTTATATAAAAACCATGATTACTCGGAGAAAATTTTTATGTTTAAAATAATCTAATGTTAATTTTAAGTAGTAATGAGCATTCCTTCATTTGAATTTATAAATTTAATTAACATATTAATGGTTCACAATTGTATAATTTGGAATTGATATGAATATTGTTATCTATACAAATAAATAAAACTGAAGTGTCTGTTTGTAATGTCTAAATAACAGGTTTTTACCAAATGCATATATTATGAAAGTACATGTATAACAAAATACCAATTTTCAAAGTTTACATCAATGTGTCTCTTTATTCAGACATATCTCCAAAACGGCTGGACCAAATTTGACGAGTCTTTCACTGGCAGATAGCTGATGTAATAGAGAGCCACTTAGACTACTATTATTAAATACCAGGTCATGTTAATATAATCATATAGTTACTTTGAGGGTATTTGCCGTATTTTCTCGTTCTACTGCTACACCTTTCACCGTCTCCATAATTTTCTCTGCACCACAAAGGCTCGGCCTTGGGGTAAACAACGGCAAGTATTGTCTTGATATTGTTAACGTCCATAAATTTAAGCTGTATGCTTTTTTAGAATTGGATTATAAAAAATAGTATTCACTCTCATCACTATTTATTTATATTAATAAAATAATAGAAGTCTGCCATTGTGGGGGGGCGCATCACGGAGAATCTACTGGATAGATTTCAATTAAGTTTTATTTCAAGACCCTTGTCTGAAAATAAAATTATTGTAATATCTTCATTTAATATGTATTGTTTATTGTAGAAATATCATGTGAATTATGGTCGGTGTCCCAACGTGGCCGTTCCCTGCGCCGATTGCACGCGGACGCAGCGGCTAGTATAGCCCGCAGCGCGTGCGTGTCCCCGTGCGCTCTGGTGCTGGCCATCCTGTACCTGGAGCGACTCAATGCTTGCAACCCCGACTATATCGCTAACGCCGCGCCTGCTGATCTCTTCCTTGTTTCATTGGTAATTATAACTACCTCTCGAAAACTACAACAGGTTCGAAAATGTGATATAGAAAATTACTAGCAGGAATTGAACCCGCGTCTTTTGGAAAACCGGTCCAAACGCTCTGCCACTAGAGATATCGTTGCTCAAAGCATATCACATTCTTTCTTAACCTTTAAATGACACACACACCATCTTATCTATAATATAAAAAGCTTGTAACGGAGCTATGTATGTACATTTAAGATATTTACTTACTTACCATCACGCTATTTCCTTTGCGGGGTAGGCAGAGAGAACAAAATGCCAAAAGGTTGCATACGTCTCCCATATCTTGATATTTGAGAAATAAAATATATTAGCCTATTTAGCATCTGTGAACACAACAATTTTATTAGAATTTTGCCTTTTTGTTTCTTTGGGCATCACGCAAAAACTACCAAACGAATTTTGATGATGTTTTTTTCGTAGCTCTTGATTAGAATTAAAAACTAGTAGTTATATTTTTTATGCCTATAGGTACTATATCGGGAACTTGAGATAAAACCTAAAAACTAGCTTTTGGTTGCGGCGGAGCCGCGAGCAAAGGCTGACAGAAGAGAATTTAGCAATTAAAAGCAACATAACAAAATTTCACCAAAATGCTATGTGATGAACTCCGTTATGCATTATAGAACATCTCTCACTAATTCAACACGCGCCAACCTCAGAACCGCTAGCAACAAATGCTATGCTCTATATTGCAGATGGTAGGGAACAAGTATTTGCAAGACGATGGTGAAGACGACGACGTGATATGTTCAGAATGGGCTGCCTCCGGCGGTTTAGAGCTCAACCAATTAAAAAAGCTTGAAGTGGAATTCCTTAACGCTATAGTAAGTAATAACTTATTGTGTGTCAAAATTGTAGTTGATATAGTGGCTTTGCAAGACGTACGTAGCGTGTGCTGGATCAATACCATCTAGGACCGTCAAGGCAATTGTTATATACCTCAGGAGGGTAAGTATGGCTCACGGAAGGAATAAATCCATGCAGCTTTTAAAATTCCGCAATGTGTGAATAAAAAAATCTACCAGTGTGGTTTACCAGTTATGGCATATATGGAACAGAGACGTGTTCCCTAAATGTCAGCCTCATAGAAGAAGCTCAAGCCATGAATCAGGCTATGCTCGAAGATCCGTACGGGAATTAGTTACCGACGCAGCCCGGGCAGGTCTAATCGCTCTATGAACTGACAATCGATGAGATTAAGTTTCTCGAGTTGCGACCACGTATTAGACAGCCCAGCGTAGGATGGCCACCTCTAGATGGACCGAAGATCTGGTAAAATCCGCAGGGCATAGTGCTGCTTGTTGGCATTCTTTTGGGGCTAAGTCTAGCAGTGGACGTAAAACAGGTGATGAATTGCAGCTACTTGAGTGTTTATAACTAGTTACCATTGTCGTGATGTTATCGTGTTTTATTGATTAAAACAGCATGGGAGACTTCAGCTAAAGTAACACATGTTCTTGAATAGTAATTTGACAGCCAGTTACAATTCTTCACGTTTAAAACTAGCATAATTAAAAATAACTGAACTTAAAAATGAAAAAAATATATTAATCTAGTACCGCGACACACTTTTAGATTTGGAAAAAATCAAGGCTTAGGTAACTCGTAGCCGTAACTACACTAGTATTAAACACATCAAAATCGTGCTACATATTTGCATAAGTTGATGAAATTTTCGCTTGCACGCACAATGTAAGAGGCTTTCCTGTAGCCGAGTGTTCGAGGAAGCAAATGGTACACAAACAGGTGCATTAAATCGGGTCCTTGATGATATATTAAATTTGAGTTTGGATAAAAGTTCGGGGCAATCAACGTCGTTGTTTAGGATATTTAACAAAAGTACGCCTCAGTCTGAAATCTCACGACGCTTTGATAAGGGTAATAAATGATATTTTTTTACACAGATCAACTTTTTGATCAAGGAAAGAATTTAATCATAATTATCTATTCCTCTTGTGTACTGATATATTATCCAACAACAATCACCATTTACCATCATGTGGAACACGTTTTGTCTGTTAACTAAGAAAAATGTTGTTTTTAGGATTGGAAAGTATATGTGAGCGGTAAATCGTTTGAGGCGGGACTGCTGTGGCTAGAGCGGCAGGTCGCGCTGAAGCAGGCTCAACTGCGGGGATTCTTCACTTACGGGGACCTGACGGCTTCTTGCGATGCGGTGGTCTTGTCAGACCTGTTAGCCTCTGTGTCAACAGCCTGCGCTGGCTACGTGACCAGCCTTGTCGCCTTCCTCACGTCTACTCTGATGCTGTCCCATGCCTGGATACCCTTACTGCAGTACATCGCCGCCAGCGGATCCCTCACTACCCTCGACACAAATATTATAACGCACAGTTTACAACCGGATCTCACACTTTACGTTAACAACGCAACCCTAGATAAACCAATAGACATACTTGAAGACCAGGTCTCGGACAGCCTCAAGTGTTGTATTGAGTGGAGCAAATACCAGGACCATACAGCACCAACGAAAAACTGGTATGGTACAGTGGCACATGACCTGAAACCTCTGGAACCGTGGTGGTCTACAACGTCTGTCCTCAATTGGTTGTACCAGAGGTCTCTTGTGAACCCGATGCAGCGTTGGTTGGAGAAGATGACTGAGTATGCTGATTTTTTGAGCCGTGAGCTGATGAGCGACATGTCTCAATGTGATGGGTATATTCGGAGTGGAGCCACCCAACGCTGTGTCCAAGGATTCAACCTCAGCAAACTTGGGGCACTCGTAGTGAGTGTAGCGGACCGATAAATCGATGTTATGCACAATGACGACGGACAAGGCTGATAAATATGGGAACTGAGCGATGCCAGGATTAAAGGGATTGCTTAACAGATAACTTACAACCCTTGACGTCTCTCTAAAGTATTTTTCTAATATTGAAATTAATCCGTTGTAATTTCGCCGTGTCCTTAGTACTGTACTAATTTATTTTGATGTTTATTAGAGCTGTGGAGGCTTTGAACTATAAACCACAGACAAAAAAATAGATACGTAATTATATATCTGTGGTTAAAAAATGTTATCAAACCTCCTTTGTTGTTGTAAATTAACTATTGTTAAGTATAATAGTTTTGTACCTCGTCATGTAAATGTCTCGTGAGCAGTTGATTAAATATTTATTGTATACTTACTCCCTTCATTTTGTAAAGACCTGTCCATAAATAAACAGTTTTATAACTGCTTGAAATCAATATGCATTTGATGGGTGTAGAAACAAATTCCGTGCCGTTTAGGGTATTAAATGTTGATATTTTTTTTAAATTACTTTTCTCCACTTGACCTATGTATCGGCGCAATATTCATAGTATTTTGCTATTCATGGCGGTAGACGAGCCGCGGTCCACCTGATGGTCATCATATCTCAGTCTCATCGATACCAGGAGCAAAGACCACCGTGCTGACGGTGAAGATATACCCTAAGGTGGGAATATATTTTTGCTCGAGTCAATATAATTACCGGCTCGGTCAGTTGTTAGACCATCCATCCATCCATCCATCAGCCTTTCAACGTCCACTGCTGGACATAGGCCTCCCCAAGAGTACGCCACAACGAGCGGTCCCGTCATGGGGGATAATGCCGTAATCGCCACGCTTGGCAGGCGGGTTGGCGATCGCAGTGGATGTTGTTAATACTCGAGGGAGTGCTGCTGCCCACTCCCCCGGTATTCCCTCAGTCGGCTCTTAGGACTCCCGTGGGTAGAGAGGGGTGGGACAATTCTAAAGCCGGCCCCACACGGCCCAGGTTGTTAGACCATGGATGCTAAAATCGTTAAATGTACATTTTTAAATATTTGATTTTGCTATAGAAATGTGGAAAATTTTGTTTTAAAAAATTTACTAATCGGCAAGTTAATTGTGATATAAGTAATTTTAATTAACTTAATGATCCATCCAACATCCGAGCCCAGGGTAATGTTTGTCCCATTTCGTGTCCTCGAATAGCAAGGCAAATAATACTACCTTCAGGGCGAGTCGACACTTGAGTGAAAGAAACTAACTGAAAACATTAATATATATATTTTCATGTTTTGATTATGAAAATAATAACCATAAAAGTAATTTTATTATATAACATATGAAAAGATTCATTCTGCTATTTTTTTTACAACCCTTTCTGTCTCAGTATTGGGCACGGGATTAGGCCATAATCAACCACGCTGGCCCAATGCAGGTTGGCCATCGGTATTCCCAACTCTGCAATGTGAACAAAAGCACTCGTTTATATCACTCAGCTCGCCAGTCTCTCGCTACATGGAGACCTATCATATATTTATATCTATTTTTATATATTATGTGTAATAAAACTATCAGCAATGAAAAATATGTTTTATTTGTAAAAAATATAATGTTCAAATTTTATTATTACGATATCAACGTCAATAATTATTTCAAAAGGGTTTATTTCATCATAAATATTTAGATATATTGCACTGATTCTGTTAATTGATAAATTTCGATGTCGATGAGTTTTTTGTAAAAGGACCACAAACAAAATAACAGTCTTTTCTAAATTGAGACATGTAGACAAAATAACAGTCTTTTCTAAATTGAGAAATAAGCCGTTTTGAAAAACAATAGACTGATATCCTTAACATCACGTTACCTTAGCATATACATAAAAGTATTTGCTATAGACACACTATCACTAGTCTTATATCGTTGTTCATATCAAATTTAATAAAAATATGTACTATACATTAAACACAAAGTGAAAAATGTGAAATCGAAAATAACAGTCAGTTGTGTTTAATGTATAGTGCTAAGCATGTCAAATGCTAAAAATATATACCTATAAAAATATCTAAGAATATGTACCTACTTAACGCCACCTAACAACGATTTTTGATTTGAAACATCTAATGCGGCACGAGAGTGAAATGAGCTGTAGCGTGGCGACGCTTTTATTTTTGTTTTAAACGCCATCTGTTGACAACAGCGTGTACTTAAATGGTTTTGTGCTAGTGGAAGCATAATGGATAATCAATAAACTAATAAGTTTTAATTCGTCTATGGATAGCGAGAGGGCGCTATTCGATGTGGTTTGTTTTAAATAAACAAAAAAAAATATTGAATATTTACGGCAATTACGCTCGACGCGACACTAAAGAAAGCGCCTTTCATGATAACCAGCTTTTACGTATACGCATAGCCACCGGTGCTTTTACTATCGTCAGCAGAACGCCGTTCGCCCGGCCGGTACATTGAATTTTGTTAAAAGAAAGTTCTTACCTTTGCTTGACGAACTGATGATATTTGTCAAGTATAATTTTATCCATAACAATAATTAAAAACACGAAACACACCAACGATATAAAACACGAAAAAAACTTATTTTACATTCCACAATCTTTTTACGTGGCCTTGACGTGCGCGCGGCCCGGAACAGAGTACTTCTTAAAATTAGCGCTAGATGGCGTATAAGACATGAAACCCACATTAGTACTTTTTGAAATTAGCGCTGTGATTTATTGAAAACTACTTAGTAAGACCAATACATTATTAGTTACTTATCAAATATCTATTTTATTGTGAAAAACATTTTTTGTGTGCAGTTTTGGATTTTCCAAAGTATTTAATATTCTATGGTTAAAATATGTTTTCGAAGGACGTTACATACCAAAATATTAGTTTCCGATCTACCTATAACAAAAAAAACGATCTTTTGATACGATTCGAACCGTAGCCTCTAAGTTTGATCCCTGTAAAATATCGAAAACATGAGATCGATCTGTTGAAAATTGATCGATTCACTTAGTCTAGTATTATGTTACGAGAATGAAACTATCGCATAATTTATAAACTTTCTCATATCGAAATATTCGAATATTATCGTACTATTTTTTAAGAATATTAAACGGCAGTAAAAAGTTGATAGTTTATTGAAATATTGAGTAAAAAAAGCTCAATAAAATTTGGTTTTTGTCGGCATAATGACGGGCCTCGTGGCGTAGTCAGTAGTGTAAGGGACTTCCGTGCACGAGGTCGTGGGTTTGATTCCCACTCAGGACAATTATTTGTGTGATGAACACAGATACTTGTACTGCGTCTGGGGGTTTTCTATTTAAGTAAAAAAAAGTTGTATATGTATTATATATATTATTTGGACGGGCCTCGTGGCGTAGTCGGTAGTGTAACCGACTTCCGTGCACGAGGTCGTGGGTTCGATACCCACCCAGGACAATTATTTGTGTAATGAACACAGATATTTGTACTGCGTCTGGGTGTTTACTATCTATTATATGTATGTATTTACAAAAAAAAATAGTAGTATATGTATTATATCCGTAATCTGGTACCCATAGCACAAGCGTTAAGCTTAGTTTGGGACCAGAGGCGTTGTGTGAAAATGTCCAGGAATATTTATTTATTTTTTATTTATTTATTATAATCTGGTACCCATAGCACATTTTAGATCTATTTCTTTTAGCAATTGACATGCTCCGCTACTTTTTAAAGTACAAATTATTTGTGAATAAAGAAAAAGAGATTTTTAGTAGGGGCGGGAATCGAACCACGCATCTTTTCCAATTCCGGGGAAGTGCTCTAAGCCACTGAGATACCCTACTGACCCTTCGATCATCCCAAATTCTTAATCACATTTGTCTTACGACTACATTTACTATGAAATGAAGTTTAATAGAAACAAATAAAGTACATATTGAACTAAACAAAACAAGAGCTCACTTCTCAAGTGCGCTGTTATTTACCGAAACGATTTTTTGTGTCGCCGCGATATCTATTGCATTGTTGATCGAAGCATTAAACGCACAGTTTATTTTTTTTTATTTTTGGTAAAGGGATCAGAGTATTTAAGACTAAGACTATGCAGATCTTTTTTTACAAAGTAAAACAATTATTTAAACGAACAGGGTAGTGTGAGGCTCTCACCCACTAAATAATCCCGCCGTTTATCATCTCGGTGGACCACTGAGACTGTGTGACAATATGGTTAATTACAAAGCTTGACGCTTCCCATAACCATAGTATGCAAAAATAAAAACCGTCCAAAACCACAATGTTTATAAAAAAGATTAAGCAAGTACACACACTAAACAATGAATAAATAAATGATTATTAAAACTTAATAACCTCACTTTCTCGAAACGAACTATCAAAAGCAGGAAAGTAGGTACCTAACTCTTTGTCTTCTCCGATAATGTACATATTTAATTTACTCATATTACTCTGTCACCGGCTCTGTCGCTCGCGTTCGTTTCGTTAGGAATGATGAAACGATAGAGCTAATAGTTAGCGTTCGGAAACGTTTCTTTTAGTACAGTGCAAAGATATGTTTCCTAATCGGTCATCGTTCGCGAACTACACAAGACTACCGTACTAGAATGATGCACCTTGGTATTGAAGTATGCTTCATAGATAATATACTAATATAAAATAGTATGCTTGTTCGATACATATCCAAACATATACATATATACTTAAACGAATAATGATAAATGCATATACTTAGTATAAATAATAACGTGTTTGAGTGACTAAACTACTTAGGTATAACAATAAAATATGTCTCAAAAGTGATAATTTGGAAAGTGAATGGGAGCAGCTTGCAAAGAAAGCTAAGAAGTCACACTATGATACACTATCAAGTAATTCAAGTCAAAAGTAAGATACTTACCTATGTTTTTATAATTTAAAGTGTGCATTTATGTGTATACAAATTACGTGTATCAAGCAAGAGTATATAGGTAGTACCTAGGTAGGTATATAGTCTGTTTCAATAGTCTGTAAATGTAAACTAGTAAGTCTAAAAACTAAAGTGTAGGTAAGTCTTTTCTTAGCAAATGTACGTTCTGAATCATCGAGGCAAAACATAGCATCACGCCTGTATTCCCCAAAGGGGTAGGCAGAGGTGTATTACACACCCACGACTCGCCAGCTATGTTTAAGTCCCACGTAATAAGGGGCGAGTCTATTGACGTCTACCGGGCACATTTCCAAACTCCGGGCTGCTGCTATCATCGAGGCAAATAGGTAGGTAGGTAAGTACTATGTACTAGCAATGATAGTTAAATACAAAAAAAGAGTAGACATCGCAAAACGCACTAGCGAGCGTTAGGTATCTACCTACGTAATTGTTGCGCACGAATTTAGCCAATTGGCGAATTTGTTTTAGTCGGTGAATAGCAGCGAGAGGTATACATATATTATGCAATGATTCCCTAAAGTTGGTAGGTATTTCTTGTACATATTACAATATAGGTAGGTACAACTGTCTCTTTCTGTATCATGCGTTCCGTAGGTAATAATTATCTATCACGAAATCTATGCATTATACATCTATAAATTAGTAGGTAGGTAGGTAGGTACGTCGTCATAATGCCACAATATTGGTACCTACACCTACGCCTTTTAGTATGAACGTAACTCATCTTTACATACCTATTTAAAATATCATTGTGTAGTACTAGTAGGTATAGTACCTATTTACTAGTTACCTACCTATGTTATGATATCGCCAACCCGCCTGCCAAGCGTGGCGATTACGGCACTATCCCCCATATGAGCGAAACACATGTTTTGGCGTTGTCTTGGGGAGGCCTATGTCCAGCAGTGGATATCGAAAGGCTGATGGATGATGTTATGATGTACTAGAGTATCTACGACACCGCGAAGCAAGTTGTTGACTGTTGCTGAGCTTATGCAATATCTACCTATGTGTAGTGCGTATAGGTAGGTACCTAATTAAAGTTGTGAAAATGCCTTATTATGTAGGCACTGAAGGGCTGTCTTAGTAGCCCTAGAAAATCGAAAAAATGCCAAGGTTACTTTTCATAGCTAAGTAACGAACTAGGTACCATATAAATGTATATTATTATTATATTAAATTAATATTAAATAAATAATGAGCTTTTTCTTTTATATTTATAATATAATAAATATAAAAATCGGAATATTACATTTATAATATAATAAATATATTAATTTTCTTTCATAAGCTATCCTTTTATGTTCATTTTCACTTTTACACTAACCCTTCCCCTGAGGGAGCCCCAAAGGTTGCATGCATATACCATCACCACTACACAATTTTTAATTGTGCTATATTTATTTCCTTTTAAAAGCTATTCTATTGTTCTCATCATTGCTACAAAATAATTTTGATGTTTGACATCTACCAGACGTCCCGCGACGGCTGATTTTTTTTTATTGCTTATAGTGGCAGACAAGCCACGTCCCAGCTGATGGGGAAGTATTCACCACTGCTGACCATTTCAATTCGTGGATATTGTCCGTGTGGTGACGGACTAAGAATACAAGTGTCACCACACCATTTTTTCTCACGGGTGTCGTATGAGGCGACTAAGGGAAGTTAGCAATTATCATCCATTGCATGACTGGTGGTAGGGCTGGGTACCAAGTGGGAGTACTCACGTGGTATCGGGCCCGAACGGGTTGGCGGGTTAGATGGCGGTCCATCTCCCGTGTGACCGGCCATGAAGCACATCGTTGCGTTTTGGCTGTAGCAGGATAGCCGTTTATATTTTATTTCATATCTGTGAAATGAATTGGTGAGCAGCGGCTTGACAATACTCTCGATATAGTCGAGTCCATGGGCGACGGTTACCATTTACCATCAGATGGACCGAGACTCGTCTGCCACTACACGCAATAAAAAAAAAAGTAATTAATGAATGGTCGACAATCTCCCACTAAAACCCACAGGTGGTTACACTATCACATGGTGGTACCGACCCGCTCGGCGCCCGACAATAAGTAAGTACCCCCACTTGCTATCCAACCCACCAGTAATACAAGGGTGATACCTAGGTACTTCGCTTAGTCGCCATCTTACTACACCCGCGAAAAAGAATAATGCGGTAACACTTGTATTATTAGTCCGTCACCACACAGAATGAAATACACGATATTATAAAGTGAAATGTAGCTTAAAGGAGTCTACCCACTACACCGTTCCGTACCATGACTGTGCTAGGAACGTGCCAGGCAAAAAAATATTTTTGTATTAAAAAGTATGTGACTATGCCCACTAGACCGTTCCGTAACCGACCAGCACCGTCACGTGCCATGTACGGAGCGTCAATAATTGTCGGCGAGAATATTTTGCCGGTGCCGATACGCTCCGGCCATGGCACGTGACGTTGCCAAACCGGTGTGCACAGGCGGCAAGCCGGTGAGTATACGGGTTGTATCCGTGTATGATGACCGTTATAAGGACGTTATAAACGCCTTCCTTTACTTAGTTGTCTGTTGCCAATTCAATGTTTTTCGTCATCATCAACTAAGTGCCTGAATAATGTCCAATATTCTCCTTCTGTTTTTCGTTCTTTTATAGAATCGTGAATCCAGTAGCGTCGAGTGTGTTTTTTGTTTTCTTCTTCTTCGTCATCCAATATAATGGCAATCATTGCTAGTTGTCTAACTTGTGTCCGTGTGGTGACGGACTAAGAATACAATACAAGGTGTCGTATGAGGCGACTAAGGAAAGTAAGCAATTATCATCCATAGCATGACTGGTGGTAGGGCTGGGTACCAAGTGGAAGTACTCACATGGTATCGGGCCACCACCATCTCCCGTGTGACCGGCCATGAAGCAAATCGTTGCGTTTTGGCTTTAGCAGGAGATAACTGTTTATTTTTTCATTTCATATTTGTGAAAGGAAATGGTGAGCAGCGGCTTGACAATAATACCGAGAGGTATAGCTGAGTCCATGAGCGACGGTTACCATTTACCATCAGATGGGCCGTGGATCGCCTGCCACTAAATGCAATAAAAAAAAAAAAAAGTTGGACCGCGACGGAATCCGTCGGCGCATCGCACGGCGAGCGTATTTTTCCGTCGATGCGAAGCAGCCCGGCCCGCCCCGCCTCCAGTGGACGCATGAAGTGCAGCATTTGTAGTAGAACGTTGCAGCGGCGAACCTATGTATTTATGTAAAAAATGAATGAGTAACTACTTATACCGTTAGGTTAAAAATATTCCGGATTATATGATATTGGCGATAGTAAGTATCATGATGAATTGAACAGAAATAGTATTTGGACTGAAATAGGAAGTAGGTATATTAATTATAAATTATGTAATTCTTCAAAATTTTCATAGGACATGTGTACAAATATTCAAAGAATTTCACCGGATCTTTCTTCAGGACCAAGGAATAAGTGATGAAATTTACCACAACGTCGTCTTTTCTTGTTTAAATCGTGAACCCAGACTTTATGTTTGCGACGTTTATTATTTTCTTGCTCCTCATCGAACAACATTAATAAAAATAATTCCCCATCGGAGTTATCCATTGCCGCACTACCATAAGCTCGCTTGTCATACGTACGACTAACTGTAAAAATCCGCCGATGCGGCGCGGTTGTATAGTTGGCGCCCTGTATAGTGGACGCAGTACGCCAAAATGCTCGCCGCACCGCTGCGGCCCAACCCGCCTCAAATGGACGCTTAGCTTAATAATTTAGCGGAGTAAGTTTCGAGGATTACAACAATGAGAAAAAAAAATATAAAAAATGCAATATGAATTTAAAAATAAAACTTTATTGCAACGAACAAAACAGCAGGTTATGGTTGTACCTACATAATACAGAAAAAAAAACAAATTATAATAGTAAAAGAAACATTTCTTACTACGTCTCCCAATCTTCAATAGCTTAGAATTGTTTTAAATCAGTTTTATCACAGCATTACTACCTATACAGTTTGTTATTATGTACCCATATAAAAGCATCTCGTGTTTTCCAGACAGGCGTAAACGAAAAAAAACACTTAGGGCCACTTGCGCGGAAATTTTGAGATACCTTTGCGTTTACTAACCTTTTTTTTTTTTGTTTAGGCGGGAAAAAATGTACCTAACCGCACACCCCGTTGTTCGGGGCAACAGACAGGGTAGTGTGGGGCCCTCACCCACTAAATAAACCCGCCGTGTGCCGTCTCTCCGCCTTTATTGGCGGACCACTGGAACTATGTTACATTCCTTCGGTGGTCCGCCGGCGGCTGCGTTTACTAACCTAGGTTACATGAATAACTATCTAATTCAAAATTTATCTTGCACGTAAGAAAATTCATCCAGGTTTTACTAACCTTATGCCGCTTACATCCCAGCCAAATCCAAAAGGAATGAATGATGAACGACACAAGTATTCTTCTTTCATTCACACAACAGTTACTTGCATAAGTCTTTGTCAGTTGATGTCAGATTTGGAAAAAAAGTAGTCTTTTGTTTTTGATGTCAGTCATTTGGCAAAAAAAGAAACATTTATTTCGTCCTCATGGACGAAGACTCGGGGGGTGGGTGGCCCCCGTATAACCAACCCCGATGTAATATCCCATCTCCAGCAGAATTTGTTTCATTGGGTTCCGATTCTTCCTCTGAAATATACATAGAGGAAAATCATCATATCTGCAATGGTTCAATGAACACCATAAAACGCAAAAAATACTCAAAGAAATATAATAGGAAAAATAAGGAAATCAAGGCGCACTTCCAGGATTCTATCTTGGAACTAGGACAGACCTGTAATATCAGTACCACGACAACACCTTTAAATGCTACCCAGGTTAGACTCTCTAGTTTCTGCAACCCCTACTCCTTCCCAAACACCCATCATCCCAGCATATGTACCGTCTGGCAGACAGTCTTACAACTCCATGGACAAAGGACTATTTGTAGTCCATGTTCAAACAATTGACACGAATGGATCCTTACACCCCATAAATTTTGGTAGATTCTTAGGAAACAATAATTTCAACAATATTATTGATGGTAGTATACAACGCATAGGTCGCAATAGGATCACACTTTCTTTTATAGACTGTAATTCAGCCAATGTTTTTATATACAATGACATTGTCAAAAATAATAAACTTAAGGCATTCATACCAACATTTAGCACAACCCGCTTAGAGATAGTCAAAGGAATCCCCCTCTTGAATGGTCAGAGGGGGAAATACTACAGAACATCACAGTACCTATTGACAACATAACTGTCATAAAAGTACGTCGCTTAAATATGAAAATTGTTATTGATGGCTCCCCTACCTACAAACCAACCCAAACATGTGTGTTGACCTATGATGGACAGACACTTCCATCCCTGGATGGAAGTGTGTTCATGTGTTACAATTCTTTGCAAGTAGAACGTTATTACTACCCAACCATACAATGCTTCAACTGCTGTCGCTTTGGTCACACCAAGGTGCTATGCCGTTCCAAGCCACGCTGTTACAAGTGTACACAAGAACACTCAGGAGACTCCTGTGATGTTGAGGAGAGCTCTACTTCTTGTCTGTTTTGTTCTGGGCTGCACTTTGCAACCAACAAGAGCTGCCCGGAATACAATAGACAAAAGCTGATTAAAATATCCATGACTGAAAAAAATATATCCTATATGGGAGCACTTAAATTACATTCACCAATAAAGGCAGAGCTATAGCGATGTGACAAAAATTTCATTCGCAAAAACTATTGTCCCTAGTTCACCCCCGTCAACTTCAGATCTAACTACATCTTACATTAAAACAGTGTATTTAAAACCACGTTCTCCTCCTCCACAAAGACAGGATTACGATCGTGTTACCCATCAAGCACTGACCCGTGACCCAACCATGCCTAATAACAATGGCATTGCTTTCCCTAACAATGATCAAAATACATTAGAGACAATCATAGAATTGCTTCAGTCACTTTTAAATACAAAAATCACTCATTCCGAAATCCACCACTCAAGCGCTGCACACAACTCTGTTCCTTCACGTTTACCGCAACCCATTCATAATGGTCCCCATCATAGGGCTACAGTGGGTTTGCAAAAGCATAAAAAGTAAAAATAAATTAACTTTCATACCTCATACATATTATGATATTATATTGCTATCTCTGAAACTTTAGTTCTAGTTTAATTTTAAAGCTTAGTTACACATTTAGTTCATAGCATATCCCGTTGTGTAGGGGGGCTGAACACACATGAACACATCATCAGAAACCAAAAAGCCACTCATCAGGACAATAAAAATAAACAATGCAATGTTATTCTGTTGTTTTTTAAATACAAAACACAAACTAGCAGTCTCACAATTTTGACGTAATAAACCCAGAGATAGACATTTAACCCTCCAACTTTAGCGGGTTTAATTGTTAATTATTTTACGCATGGTATAGTGTTAACGCTTAGCAGTGCAAGCAAAAATAATTATTTAGCCCTATGTTAGCAGTACGCTCGGAGTTATATACAATAACTCAGAAACGCGCAAGTGGGCCTTAGTCTGATACACGCAGAATTTAAAAATGTACAATTTCTTACACGACGTTGACAAATTACCTATATAACTGAAGATATTACGAAGGTAAATAAACGAGTTTAGTAACAGTGCATACGTTCGAGAGACATGTCACATGTGCAAAACAAATGGTACTTAAATTAAATTTTATAAATAACAGTAAAATTCCATCTAAATTAATCATTTAGGTCACATTTGATTAAAAATATTGTGAATTCAGTAACAAAACGTAACAATCATTAACCACAGTCGAGGAAGCAGTCAAGTAAGAAGTCTAATTAAAAAAAAAGAATTGCTTTTTTAGATACTCATAGCACAGGATTAGTAATCTACAGAACGATTTGTGGGTAATTATAAATACATTTTGAGCATTTGAATTGACAATAGGTACATACACATACAAAATATTAAACTTAAAGTATCTTAATGATGTTAATACATTAAACTAAATATTAGTCTAGTTAAAACTAAAATTATATAAGTGTAACATTTTATATGTATTTAAACAATTTAGTATAATTAGGTAATAATATAAGTAAATTGCAAGGATCCATAGACATACCACGATTAGAAAAAAACATAACTAAAATTGATTATAACTGAAAAAAGTAGGTGTGTTTTTGGACTTTACTACGGCTAATAGCGTTAAAGTTAAGTATATTACAATCTTCTCTAAGGAATAATAATAATTATTTACATTAAGGACCCAAGTTGAAATCTCGAGTGATGCTAAAAATAGATTGATTTTCCTAAATTATTTTAGTACGTATATAAATTCATTTTTTAAATGGTATCACTTTCTTAAACCTATGTATTTAAAAGATCACAACACATCTTACTCTTTTACTTAGTGGAAGAATAAATATTGAGAGGAAACACTACAAACCCACTTAAAAGTAGGTATCACAAGAATCTGCTCATATCACTAGTTAAAAATTAACAAAATTCTGCAAATTTATTAAGTTATTAGCATAGATACACAAAGATGTGCCCCACAGATATATAATCATCAAAAGGTAACATTTGTTCATTTTACGTAATCGTAATTTGAAACATAGAGTTATTATTATTTAAAATATAAATTTTTGAAGTTATACTTCTAATGCGACTTCCAACAAGGTTGCGTTAAGCATTTAACGCTACCATGGTATGATCAGACACCTAAACTCTTAACATCGACGAAATTTCAAAATTTTACTAACGCCATCTAGTGCCATTAGACATAATTACTTCATCGAACAAGGTATTTAAAAACTTAACATTGACAAGTTTTGCAGTTACGAATTTAATAATTACTTTATTTATTAACGATGCCAAAGAAGTAAAACTTCTCACGCGCGTACATAAGTATATTGTGGAAAAATAAATGTCTGTGAGAAGGATTTTTTAGCAACCTGTGAAATATCCCTAACCAGGGCAAACGCTTTGGCCACTAAAATACTACAGAGATTCTAAATGCAACATAATAAATATCTTATTATAATCCATGTTATCTATCGAAAATGTATTTGTACAGGTAAATTTAATCCAAATTTTAGCTGTTAATCGTTTTTCACCTACAATTTTAACAAAAAATAGAGCTATCGTTCGATGTATGAACGAGGCAGATCCGACGAAAAACAAGCACGCTACAGTAAAATTTGGATCTGCCGTTTGGTGCAAGAAGGGAGCAGGTCCGGACCTGGCTCCTTTTTGCAACAAATGAAATAATTGCATCATTTGTAACAAGTTAGTGCACGTTTTGAGCTCTGCCCAAAAAGACGTACGTTTTGTGTTAAAACTGGGGATGTTGAAAGAGAAAGATCAAAAACTGGTACGAGGAGAAAACGGAGTTATTCACATAAGTATTATATTAAATTTGAAAATAAAAATAAAAATTATGATGAGACCAACTTGTCAGATGACCCTGGAACTGCAAAATGTATTGTCAAACGTGGCACCAAATACTCAGAACGCATTATGAATAGTACTAAAGGTTGTTTATCAATCATGTTCGCTGCAACTGCTGACGGAAACATGTTGCCCCCCTATGTCGTTTACAAATCCAAACAGTTGTGGACACAATGGGTAGCTGATGGACCACCAAAAGTTAGGTATAATAATACTACATCTGGTTGGTTTGATGCCTGTGTTTTCGAAAATTGGTTCATCAATATTATTGTTCCATGGGCACAGAACCTTCCCGGCCCAAAAGTAGTTTTGGGTGACAACCTAAGCTCCCATCTAATCCCTCAGTAATATCGCTTTGCGAACAGCATAATATACGTTTTGTTCTGCAGCCAACAAATTCAACCCATCTGACTCAACCTCTAAACGTGTGTTCGGACCGCTGAAAAGGATTTGGCGAAGAATACTTACAGAATACAAAACGGTGCGAACAAACTTAACTACGAATAAGTCCGATTTTTCTCGTCTTTTGACCAAACTTATGAATGACTTGTTGGAAACAAAAAGAAGTGGTCGTGAGTGCATTCGCTGCTACAAGAGTTTTTCCGTTTAAACCACAACGAGTTAGGTATGCAAAAACTTCCAGACTCTAAACTCTAAAGTTTCAGATTATGGTGTGCATACTGCCGTCATTGACTACTTAAAGGAAGTCACACAAAGCAATATGCGAGAAAAAACAAAGCAATAAAAAACTGAAAGTTGTACCTGGAAAATCCTTAACAGCGAGTGATTTCACATTCAGCGTCAATCTGGGCTTTCAGTTAAAAACAAAAAGTGGAGACTCAGCAACGTCAAAAAACGAATCGCCAAACAAAGTAAATGATACCTCAAATGATAAAAGTATTATTGTTTTTTCGAATATTTTATTCATCCATCCATCCATCAGCCTTTCGACGTCCACTGCTGGACATAGGCCTCCATAAATTGGGGGTATACTGCCGTAATCGCCACGATTGGCAGGCGGGTTGGCGATCGCAGTAGATGTTGTTAATACTCGAGAGAGTGCTGCTGCCCACTTCCCCCGGTATTCCCTCAGTTGACTCTTACGACTCCCATGGGTGGAGAGGGGTGGGACAATTCTAAAGCCGGCCCCACACGGCCAATTTTATTACCAAGTAATATTAATAATAATAAAAAACAATACAAAAATACGGATTTTAACAACAATGATGACATTATATTGGATGACAATAGAACACGAATTCCATCAAAAATTAATGTCTACGGTACTGTTTCGTCCGATGCTGAGGATTCTAAGGAGAACTTACCCAAAAAGAAGACGAAGCCAGTCAAGAAACGTGCATATCAAGATGAAGATACTGATATCGAAGACACGTATTCAATGCGAGACACAACAGACGATGAAGATCTTGAAATATTTTCATTTATTGATGAAGATGAATTTGTGCAGACAGAAGAAGACAAAGGTCTCGATAAAATTACTGACATATTTGATTATGATAGGATTGTCGAAAATGAAAGCGAACCCAATGCGCCGATAAGCCCACAGCTAGAAAACTACTTGCTGGTCAAATTCAACACAGACAAAAGAGTCAAATACTATGTGGGGAAAGTTTTCGAAATTGAAGACCAGAATAATATTAAGAGTGAAGTTTCTGAGGCACAAGAGAAATGGTTGGTTTTCCTGGCCATTAATTGATGATTTTTCTTCTATAAGTACATTGGAAATCGAAAAAGTACTTACTGCATGAATCATTACAAGAGAGGCGTGGCATTATTACCTTTGATATGTGTGAATGGTGCCAATACAATATAGGTTAGATCTTCCGTTATATCGTTTTCAAATATTTTTCAGTTTTCTTTTTGGATTTAGGAAAGTTATGTTTTTATTTTAAGTTTAGAAATTTTGTTTTTGTTTTATAACTTTTTACTTTCTTTTAAAGTTTTTAGTAGATACCTACTATCTAGAGATTTCAGTCAAAGCTAAGTTCCTTGTTGCTAAGAAAATAATCTAATATATAAAATTATCGTGTTGCGGTGTTTGTGGTTAAACTCCTCCGAAACGGCTTAACTGATTCTCGTGAAATTTTGTGTGCATATTGGGTAGGTCTGAGAATCGGACAACATCTATTTTTCATCCCTCTAAATTTTAAGGGTAGTCCCCACCCCTAATTTTTTTTTAATTTTTAGATAAATTTTTACCTTTTTATTTTTTTATGATACAGCATTAAAAAATACATATAACCCTACATTTTCAACCCTTTACGCTCAACCCCTATTTTTTATTTGTTAATTATATACTTAATGTTTTTGGCAAGATTTTTATTGTTATTTTGTCATGACTTAGAATAAAAAAAAAATTATATTACTCTCAATTTTCCACCCCTCTACGATCAACCCCTATTTTTCCATCGCGATTTTTTTATTTTTAATAGTATCCTTTAATTATGATTTTTTTCTCAATTCTATTTGATCTTCTGCCTTCACCGGTCGATAACTGATCAACTATCAATTGATCAGTTATCCCTGCTAGATATCTACCGTTGTCACCTCTCATCCAGCAAACATCACGGAGTAAGGATGAGAACGAAGCCGGTCTCCTGTCTTACTCACTATACAGTTTTCGACCATTTTTTTTTTGGTTTTATTTGTGTATCGACCGTAGCAGTGACTGTTATACGTATTATTTTAATTTTTCTGTGCAACTCTCATGTTAATTTTACTCTCATCGTAAATTTATTATTCATTTCCAGTGCAATAATTATTTATTCTCAATTTATTAATAACTGATAAGTACAGTTTTAACTATTAGTTAATTAAGTGATCTCATGTAAATAAACACGTGTTGTGAGCTCCCGCCAAGAACGGCCATTACCGTACCTGTATATATTGACCTTAAAATTTTTTGGAAATAGTTTTAAATCAAAATGAAAACGTGTACGTGTTTAATAAATATACCTGTTTTATTATTGTGAAAAGTAAGTCAAATAATAAGCAAACGAATACAATATTAATTCACTGTTTTTCACCAATACACTGATAGAAGGATTTATTCATTATTAATAATTTAATTTATTTGAAGACAATTTTAATAAATATTTTTTTACATTTAATAAAAAATTATTTGGGTATAAAGTACATCCTAAATAAAGCATACTTTCATTGTCTACAATGCTTTCGATTATAAGTAAATCCCGCACACTTATAGTAGATAGTTATTTTTAGTGAACTAAAAAAATGTTTCCTAGAATGTTTTTCGTTTGCCGGGGCAGCTAGTAGTATATATATTATTATGTTGAACAAAAATGATTATTATAAAGACTATTATAATATCTGATAAAAAAAACTACATAAAACAACGTGTTATTCGGTTTTAAGATTGTTAATCGTTCACGACCACAGTAAATAACAGGTAATAATTTCTTAGAAATATTTTCATAGGTACACTTATTATTAAGATAACGGATTTAAAATATAATAGTACTAGTAGAAGATAACTGAATACAAAACTGAATGCGTGATGCTTTTTTTTTGTTAAGGCGGAAAAAAATGTACCTAACCGCACACTCCGTCGTTCGGGGCAATGACAAAAACAGGGTAGTGTGGGGCCTGCACCCACTAAAGAAACCCGCCGTGTGCTGTCTCTCCGCCTTTATTGGCGGGCCACTGGAACTATATGTTACATTCCTTCGGTGGATACGTTGCGTGATGCCTAAAATTATGAATTTGTAAGACTGATATTACTAATATTTATTTAGCTACCTATTAAAAGATTATCTGATTTTAGTGTAAACTAGCTAATAAGATATGTGTTGTATCATAGTCTGTGCATGACTACATGACCGGAGGTACTCTGTGAAAATGTCACTTAATGGCGCGTAATTATAGAGGACAGATGTTATTAAATAAAGCATCTTAGTATAACTAGTAATATTAGTCTTTTATTAAATACTACATGGTGGCAGCGGTGTCAAAATAAATAATGGAGAATGTTACTGAGGGTGCATGGCGAGTCTTACGGGCGGGCACGTAAAATACGGTGTTGGTACCAGAACCGTTTGATTTCTTACCACAAAATTGGGAAAAATGGAAAAAGAGGTTTCTCAGGTATTTGGTGGTATTGAAAGAAGAAATGATAAGAGATAGAATTGTTGTAGGAATACAGAGTAAGAGAGCACAAGAAAAAATGTTGCTAAATGTAGATTTAACTCTTCAAGAAGCAATTACCATAGTGCAAAATAAATGCATATGAAAAGAGTGGGGGTTTGAAGAGCTGCATGGCTGAGGGCTATGTTAATAAAGTGAATGAAGAGAAAATTTGTTGGTTTTGTGGTAGAAAAGGTCTCCACAAAATATGTGTCCAACATTCAAGTCAATTTGTCACATATGCAAGAAGGTTGGCCATTTTGCAAGTTGTTGCAGGTGTAGTAAGATAAATCTAATGGAACGGAATTTGTTTATTGGGTGTATTTAAATAATTAATAATAACAAATAAATCTTTTTTTATATTCGCACGCAAACGAATGCAGGAAAGACTATTAGATGGGCCCCCCCAAGCTCACAACCTACCGTCACTGATGACGGCTGATAAATCATGAAGTTCTGGTGCCAATATGTTTAATGATGAGTATCACCTGATGCTGCTGCAAGGATTACTTCTGACAAGGTATCTCCTAACTGCTGCTATAATAGCACGGATGCATAATTTATTTCATATCCTGATACTGCAGCATGGATTACTTTTCACAAAGGAACTCCTCAGGGGATAATAGCAGAGACATACAACTTTGTGTTTAGGTCGATTTCATATAGCTATTTAAAATTTATATCATAACCTGATGCTGCAGCAAGGGTAGCTTCTCACGAGAGAACTCCTCAATTGATAATAGCACGGGCATACAAGTTTGTGTTTAGGTTGATTTAAGATTGCTAGCATAATTTATATTATAATTTAGTGCTGCATCAAAGGAGCTAATTCATCAATAAAAATCAAAAATAGAGAAGAGCTGAGGGACACCATGCTGCAGGTTGAAGGTGCACTTTGGCTATAACCAAGGAGATGTCTTTTGTCGTCCTCAATGTTTAGCAAGGTTTGCAAGCGACGCCCCGGTATTAACTCTGCCCCCCTCGTCAAAACATTATTAAACTCCTATTTCCTAGAGAACGTGGCGGGGATAAAATATGGTCAACAAAATGAGTGTGCATAAAACAACGGGAGTATGACAAAAAATTAAAATTAAAAAATGTGGGCTTAACTCAAAATTATTTTCCCTGAGAGCTTCACTGAATGCCATTTATGAAGGAGGCATCGTTGAAATAAAATACCCTAGCTTAGCCTTTGGCCTTTCACTGAAGAAAGCAATCAAACGAGAAAATTTAATTTTGGAAAATGGATGGATCCGTTAATAAGAAAGACAATTGGTTCTACCAAATACAGGAACAATTGCAGAACAGGCATTCTGGCTAACTTATATACCCATCTTTAAAATAATAGCATTTACAAAATGACGTTAAATATATAGTTACTTACGTACATACTATAACAAACGCTATAATAAAGAATCAAGAATTTTATCTACGCGTCGCCTGAACCAAGATCCCTTTGAGAATTGTGTCAGCTGTATTAGGTATAATTCTGGGTCAAACAGCAATTCTACTATAGAACAATTTGTGGCAGTTATCAAAACTGCAATTATAAGTAATTTGCGACAAGCTGGACAGAAGAAAAATTGTGAAGACGATGCAGCAATTTTGTCTAATAATTTATGTAAGCTGGGAGTAGATGGATAATCGCCCATGCTGGTTCTGTGAATGGTTTTATAAATAATGCTTTACTAACTTTTCTATCAAAAAAAGGGGCGCGTGAGTATGAATCCAAAAAATGGAAAAATTTGTTAAGATAATGGGCACAGGTAGAAAATAAACAAGAAGATATTATACCCGATGGCATTTGACACAAAAACTTGACTCACCTCGATCTCGAAAAAAATTAGGGAATGAAAATAAAGACTTAGAATAATTACACCTAGAAACCGAGTCCGCCTCGGTAAAGTGAGGCAACTCAAACCTAGCCATATTGGCTAAGTTCATTACTCAGCCCGTCAGTGCTCAAGGTCGTGTCGTATCGACAACTACACCCGAAATTTTTATTAAAAATGACGGTTAGTGCAGTCAACGGATGTCACAGTACATCGGAAAAGCACAAGAAAGATAGTAACATTACATTTCACGGGTAATTAATGCGTCTAAACTTATATTTTTACGTAAAACATTCATCAAAATGAAAAATAAATTTCAATAATTTGTCATGGCACAGTTTATGAAAATGTTGCCGACACGGGGAAATATTCTCCCACATTTTGTTGTTTAATTAAAAGTGAAACACGTCTCAATTAGGCAATTAAAGGCGCAATTTTTTAGGGTTCCGTACCCGAAGGGTCAAAACGGGACCCTATTACTAAGACTTCACTATCTGTCCGTCCGTCTGTCACCAGGTTGTATCTCAAGAACGGCGATAACTAGACAGTTGAAATTTTCACAAATGATGTATTTCTGTTGCCGCTATAACAACAAATACTAAAAACAAAAAATAATAATATTTAAGGGGGGCTCCCATACAACGTCTGTCTGTCCGTCCGTCTGTCACCAGGTTGTATCTCAAGAATGGCGATAGCTAGACAGTTGAAATTTTCACAAATGATGTATTTCTGTTGCTGTTATAACAACAAATACTATAAACAAAAAAATATAATATTTAAGGGGGGCTCCCTTACAACAAACGTGATTTTTTTTTGCCTCTTTATGCTCGCTGTTGATAACGGCAACAGGTAGACGCTTGAAATATTCACAGAATATTTAGTTATATGTATATTCACTTTAAAAATAAATAATTAAATTAAAATAAAACAAATATTTAAGGGGGCCTCCCATACACAAACGTGTTTCTTTACTCGTTTTGGCTCTGTCTGTCCGTCTGTCTGTCACCAGGCTGTACCTATCTAAAGAACGGAGATAGTATACCTAGTCAATGGTACGGAAACATTCGTGCGCGAGTCCGACTAGCACTTGGCCGGTTTCTTCTTTTTGATTAAATTAAATTGATTAATAAGGAAACTGAGACAAAAAACAACAAGTTCGCGTACTTCCGCGTCACTTACTTATAATAATAATATGTAATTTTATGTGTTGATTTGGTTTTAGGTTTCCTTCTGATTATTTTTATTTCACTCTTTTTAGTGCATCATGCCGGCAATATTCGTGTATTCTGGTAAATAGGTACGTTACACTGTTTAGGATGTAAACAAAACGGGTAACGACCAAGTAGTTTCGGTAAACGAATTGCACTTATATTTCTGTATGGGATCTATGGCCTTTGTCATCAATTCAGCAGTAAGAATTGATGAGTTCCAAATAAATAAAAGGTGTAATCTAATTTGTAATGTGATCACAACTATAAGTGTGAAATAGTTTCAACTTCCCTATTTTTAGGGAAAATTTAATGTATTATCAACATTATTTTTTCACTGTGTGCGTTTCGTCAAGCGTAAATGCAAGTACCTTATGCACACATAGATTATATTATTGCCTCACTTTTAACGGGCCACTTTGAAGGGAACTATCGTTCTAGGTGTAATTATTCTAAGAATAAAGATTTAACCTTGCCTACCATTACTTCAAATTCAGAAATGTATACTGCAGAAAAAACAGCAATCAATAAGATCCGATTAGATACAAACTACTCTGTTACATAGATACCCTTAACTGACTATTCATTATTTCCTTGACGAAAGAGAAAAACGAATTTTGAATGGATGGATCCGTTAATAAGAAACACGATTGGTTCTACCAAATACAGTAACAATTGCACATTACAAAACAGGCATTCTGGTTAACTTATATACATATATTTAAAATAATAGCATTTACAAAATGACGTTTAATAATAAGTCCGGAAGACTTACTCAGGTGGAGAGTTGAACCACCTTTTAAAACTCAACTTAAATTTCGCGCTAACGATACGTCAAGACGGTCATTGGTAGAGCGCAGGAGGCCAATAACTAGCACGCCACCATTTTATACAATAGCAGGTTTGTTTGGCTTTAAGGTTCGGAAAGTTGTTTTTGTTACGGTGGAGTAAATTTTATTAATTTATGTGTTTTGAGATTGCGGCTGTGTTTATAGAGGTACGTATTGTGTTATTACTATTGTACTGCCTGATTATTGTAGTTTGACGTGTGCTAAGTGTTTTTTTGCTAAGATTGATTGTTTTTTCTGTGAATAAAATTTAATATCAAAGTAGTTATATGCGGGAGGCTTGCACCATCGCGGGTGCGGGAGATATGCTCAGTGGTTCATGTCTCCCTCTGTTGTGTTTGGCTAAATTTAAAAACAATTCGGAAACCTTAATACGTGAGTTCTATTTGTATTTTGTTTGTTTTTTTAATGTTTAATCTTATTTTCCCTTACAGGTTAATTGCATGAAAAATGCCTTTTCGCTGCGAGCCTTATAAAACAACACGCGAAAGAAAAAAAACATACCACACAGAATTAGAAAACGCTGTACGTGAGGTGAAGGAGGGTGCATCTTTAAGAAAAACATTTATTAAGTATGGAATCGATAGAAGTACACTAACGACGTTATATAAGTTGAACGAACAAAAATTACAAAAATTTGAAGAAAAAAATCTTTTTAAGAGTCACAATATTTACTGTTTCTGAAGAAAAACTCCTAGTAGTTGAATATTTACTGTCATGCAGTAAAATGCATTACGGTCTGACTAGAAAGCAAGCATTGCATTTGGCTTTTGAATTCGCAGAGGCGAATTCAAAAAAAGTATCCTGGTAGCTGGGCAACAGTTTTGTTTAATATATCTATGATTGTAGCTGCAAAATGTTTTTATTTCCTCTTTAAAAAGCAATGTGCAACTCTACCCAGACTCAGGCTCAAGTGTCCCTAAGGGTGGGGCGAGTTGACTCATATCCCTTTTTTCATTCAAATATATATAACATATTTTAGTACTATAATATCAAAAAGTAATTATGCATAAGTAAACCTAAATAAATAAGCTACTGTTTATTATTATAATTGAATCACTAAGCCTCATTTATAAGAAAATACGATACTTTAAACAAAAAGCGGTTCAACTCACCCGGATTTCCCCTATATATACACACGGTATAAAAAAAATCAAGAATTTTATTGCGCGTGATAACGTTGCTGTTTGTCACCGCCGCTGACGCAGGGCGCCTAAATAGCCGCGCGAACCGTAAACGCTCTTCGAGCTTACATTGTTTAATTTTTTAGATGAACTCCCACTTGAAGCACTGCATTTTACGTCCAAAATTTTGATCAATTTTTTGATGCCGTCAACGCAGACCGGACTTATGTAGCGGGAAAAATAATCAACTAACATTACTGCAAGGAGTCCTCCCCTAAAACTATTCGTAGAGACGAGGAGGTTTATATCTTCGATGAAATATCTAAGCACCAAATCAAATCCTTCTTCTCAAGGACGATGGATTTTTACACTCAACGGTATAGAGACTATGGAAAAATTTACAGCCCCTAAATATTAAAAGCCTATCTCCGCGTCGCCTAAACCAAGATCCCTTGGAGAATTGTATGCATTAGGTATAATTCTGAGTCAAATAATAATTCTACTACAGAACAATTTGCGGCAGGTATCAAAACTGCAATTATAAGTAATTTGCGACATGCTAGACAAAAGAAAAATTGTGAAGACGACGCAGTCATTTTGCCTTATAATTTAAGTAGTTTTTTAACGAGTGAAATGACACCCGCCAAAAACAACGAGGAGTCAGCTGATATTCATTGATAATGACATTAAAAAAATTATAACTGATGCAGTCGAAGCAGTAGAACAGCCGACGCCTGAGGGTCAAGATTTTAAAAGTAACACGTGGCCTAAATAATGGCTGCAACAGACTTATGTTGATGTTACTTTTTAAAATAATTGTACAGAACATTTAAATGATAATATAAATCATTTAAAAAGTAGTACATTTTATACTTGTATAAAAAGATATACTACAATAAAAAAAAAATTGAGAAAATAGAAGATGAAAGTTAAAAGAAGTCTTAGAAAAATTAAAAAGAAAAAAATTAAAAATTAGAAAGAAAAATAAGCATATTAAGAAATTTATAAAAATATGATTATAAATTTCTTAATATGCTTAAATCATAAAAAAGAATACTTTTTTATGAAATGATCTTAAAAATTTAAATAATATAATACGCAGAAAGTCTATTTGTACACCGAAGTAAAAAATAAAAGTGCGTTTTGAATATAAGTATCTACAACGTAAGAATTAAATCTCATCACAATATTTTTTCAGAATAATTCCTTAAGTGCTATTTTTATGCGTTTTTAATATAAATTCATCGTAAGAATTAAATCTCGTCACAATATTTTTTCAGAATGACTCCTCAAAGGCTATTATATATTATACAGATACGAAATGCCTACAAACCAACTATCCCAAGAGAACATGAGACATTTACAACAGCAAATCAAGCCACTAATATCGAAAAGAAGATACGAAAACCTTGATGAATATTGACATACTGGTATTTTCAGAATGCCAGGTTTCAGAAAAATTATGACGCTGGACCGATGCTGGATTTTAATGAGATTTTTACACTTCGTTGATAAGGACACACATGGCCATGACTCGCGGACATAAAAAAATTGCTAAATAGCTTTTGTTCGGCATGTGACGTTTCCCTTTGTGTGGGCGAATGTTAGAATACCACACGCCCGAAACCACACGACACTACACGGAAGAACTTTGGAATAACTTTGTAGTAAATTATGTAAGTTCAAGTAGGTACATAACAACACAAAACACTGTCATACCTAACTTTGTTTTTGCTGTAATAAAAATTTTGTACTTATTTGTGTTTGTTGGAATTATTTGACGAAGTTTCAGTTTTCATGCAGACACTTGGTTTTTCGTGCGATATCATCATACTTACTGAGTGTTGGTTAAGTAAGATCTCACATCTCCCTATTTTGGATGGATATACCTCTTATCATACGCACAATACGTGTAACCAAAATGATGGCTGTGCAATCTATGTTAAAACCAACATTAAAGCTGACGTAACTGAACCCCAGTTTATTGACGCGAGTTGTTTGGTCTGTCGTGTGGGAGATGTTACAATAGTATCTATTTATCGTTCTCCGTCTTATAAAAATATCATTAACTTTCTTGATAGCCTTGATAATGTGCTGAAACAACAAACATCTACCGTTGTCTTGATTGGTGACATGAATATCGATATTAAGAGCGGAAATAATGATATTCATTCAGATGAATACTTAGCTTGCACGGCTTCAAATGGACTACTTCCAGCACATCTATTCCCGACTCGGCTCTCTAACTGCTTGGACCACCTTCTTTTAAAAACAAATATGTCAGCTACCACGTTTGTTATTGAGTCCTCAATAACAGGGCATGAACCATTACTTCTATTCCTCCAATCCAAAAGTGTTAGTACAGATCTTACACACACTAAGTCTAAAACTGACTACTTGGCTGCCATTGAGGAAATAAAATGTTACGACTGGTCCCCAATACTGGCTATATCAGACGCAAATGAAGCTGCACACGCTTTGACGTTTAATCTTTCTTCTATTATCAAAGCACACACACGGAAATGTGTAGTCCCCAAGCGAAAACGGAACCTCAAACCTTGGATCACCCCAGGGCTACTCCGTTGCATACGTAATCGTGATCGTATGCACGCCAAGATTAAAAAATCGAATAATAACTACATTTTACTTATCACGTATACTCGATACCGTAATCACTGTAACTCGCTTCTAAAAAAGCTTAAGCACTCCTACGAAAAAAATGAGTTTATTAAAGCAAAAAACAATCCCAAAGCTACGTGGGAGGTTATCCGGAAAGTGTCTGATTTTCAATGTCATTCGCCCTCCTCTAATGATTTATTACTTTTGTCCGATTCCACAAAAACCTCGCTAAACCAGGTTAATGACTTTTTTGCCAACATCGGCAAAAAATTGGCTTCTAAATTTAAGTCAACCTATATACCAACTGTTTCTGGTTCTAGTGGTAATCCTAGGGGCAATTCAATGGTTCTACTCGAGGTTACTGAAAGTGATGTTAATTCTATTGTTTTGGGTCTTAGATCAGAATGTGCGACTGGGGTGGACCTCATACCTACTAAAGTAATAAAAGAGTCTAGATGTGTATTGGTTCCAGTCATCACGCATATTTGTAATTTATCACTTACCAGCGGAGTCTTCCCACATGTTTTCAAAAAAGCAGTCGTTCACCCAGTTTATAAATCTGGACGCAGGGACGATGTAAATAATTACCGTCCGATTTCCATTTTGACATCATTATCCAAAATATTAGAATGTATATTAAATAAACATCTCATCAGTTTCCTTGACGCAAATAATATCGTAAGCAATAACCAATACGGTTTTAGAAATGGATTAAGTACAGAAGATGCAGTAATAGCTTTAACTACTCATGTGGCAAAGATGTTAGATCGCAAACGTAAGTGTTTAGGGATTTTTCTTGATTTGTCAAAGGCATTTGACTCTATTTCAATCCCATATTTACTAAGAAAAATGGAAGCTATTGGAATTCGTGGCATTCCCTTAAAGATATTCATGGACTATCTCAGTAATCGTACCCAAATCGTTAAAATCGGATCACATGAAAGCGATGAGTTCCCGATAATGTATGGCGTCCCACAGGGTAGTATACTTGGTCCTACCCTCTTTCTCATTTATATAAATGAGCTTTGCATTCTACCTCTTATAAACTGTCAGTTGTATATGTACGCTGATGATACGGCCCTTATTGTTGATGGCTCTAACTGGCATCAGACATACAAAAATGCTGAATTTGTATTATCCCGCGTGATGCATTGGTTGACAACCAATTTACTCACATTGAATCTTGACAAAACGGTCTCTGTTCCGTTTTGTATTCGTACTAAATACTCTCCACCTGATATTCTGACTCTCAAAGCACTACTGTGATGATAAAATACGTTGCAATTGCCAATGTATTAACAAATCTTGCAGTGTAAAGTATCTCGGGGTCCACATTGACCAACTTCTCAACTGGCACCAACAAATAGAAAAAGTCGCGTCTAGAACTCGAAAACTTATCTATGTTTTTAGGCGACTTAGAAAGTCCGCTGACCTTAACACACTAAAATTAGTTTATTTTGCCTTGTGTCAGTCTGTTCTAACATATTGCCTCCCAGTATGGGGAGGTGCTTCTCTTAATATATTTATACGAGTCGAGAGGGCGCAGAGAACTGTTCTGAAGGTAATATATTTGCGACCAAGAAGATATCCCACTGCGCAGCTTTAGGCTGATTGTAATCTAAGTAGTTTTCAATAAATCACATAGATAGCGCTAATTCCAAAAAGTACTAATGTGGGTTTCATGTCTTATACGCCATCTAGCGCTAATTTTAAGAAGTACTACTATATTGGTCTACTTCGTTTTTTTTTCGTGTTTTATAAGGTTGGTGTGTTTATTATTTACGTGTTTAGTGTTCTATTGTTATGGATAAAATAGTTATTATACTTGACAAATATCATCAGTTCGTCAAGCAAAGGTAAGAACTTTCTTTTAACAAAAAATGTACCGGCCGGGCGAACGGCGTTCTGTTGACGATAGTAAAACCACCGGTGGCTATGCGTACGTAAAAAGGTAGTTCTCATGAGAGGCGCTGGTTTTAGTGTCGCATCGAGCGTAAATATTCAGTATTTTTTTGTTTATTTAATAACAATTAAACCAAATCTAATCAGACCGTGAAAAGTAATAGGGCTCTATTCCTAATCATAATAATTCGTAAACGAAAAAGAAAGACTCGATTAGTAAAGTATTTTGGTCGTTATCGTGTCTCAACATACAGATAGAATCTCCCAGGTTTGCAATAGGGGTCAGCATCGCGTAGGCGAATGCAGGGCGCCGACCGCGGAATCGCAAAAAAAAAATCTGGCGCTAAAAATTGATGTCCTACTCCTTCACTTTCAATGCTATCTACTCTTGAATTTTTGCCCGATACACTATTATAGTCGATAAATGTTATAAAAATTTTTTTCTTGTAATTAAATGCATGTGATTATTTTAGTAATAATTTAAATAATATATAAATTATACCTTTTTTGTATTTTGTAGTTTTATTTATATTAACCTAAAAATAAACAATATACATATATACATAAAAAATCGATAATAAATATCAACTTCGTGAATATAATGAACGGTCACTTCACTGTCACAGCGTCTCCCCGCGCAAGCCATTCGTCTTTCCCGCAAAATGGATCGCTAGGTTTCATAAAAACAATGTTACACTGCTTCTATTAGGGGCGCGCGCGGGCGGCGTACTTGGCTAATTCTATGACTGTGATATTTTTCTACATTGGTTGCAGCTATTCGTAAAACACTCAAATCCAACAACAGAAAATCCTGTGCTGCTTCTATTGGATGGCCATTGCACCAGACACTGGCAGCCATCATTTTTTGCTGAGATAGCAACATTCATTTAATAAGCTCACCACCACACACGACCCATAAACTTCAACCACTGGACAGAACATTTATGAAGCCATTTAAAGATGTCTACGACCACCAATGTGATGTATGGATGAGAGTCAACGCTGGATATCGGAGATAACCGATTCCAATATTGCTGGTCTGGTCAATGAAGCATTCACAAAAGTCGCTTGGATATTGCAGCGTCTGGGAATTTGATCCCATTTGACCGATATTTATTTTCTGACCAGGATTATTTGGCTGCTGACATGACCAATATTCGACTGAAAGAGTCGGGAACTTCTTCAAATACACCGAGCTGCAGTGAAGAGGTTTCTGTGTCTGTCACTGATTTAGCCTTAGTGATACTGGTGGACTTAGATGATAGACGTCCAAGGCCGTGATCATGAATGCTGTAAAGTATTCGAAACGTCGGGATAGTATAAAATCAAGTAAACGCGATAGAATCCGTAAACGTAGTGTTATTTCAAAATAAAATAAATATTTAAGGGGGGCACTTATTAGTTTCATTTATTGTTTTTTGCTCAAGGTAATAGTTTTCGACAAAAACGACCAATAACAAAAATGATTTTCTTTTTTTCCAGGTATTCTGCTAAAACACTTCCGAAAAGATTGCTCTGTCAACATACGAAAACTTTTAAATGTAATAGTTTGAAAATGAGTGACCATAAAACGTTTTTTGAAAACTTTTATGCAAAGCCAAATAAATTGACACAGGATGCTTTTATTTTGGAACACTGCGTACCTAAACAAGTATCTTGTCGGCGTTCTACAAAAAAAGAATATTCAGAACAAAAATTTCAAACACAGTATCACATTTACTGTAAGTCGGAAAAAAAGAACGTGCAAGTTTGTCAACGTTACTTTTTGACAGTTTTGCAAATTACGAAATATAGAGTGCAGAGTGTTATGAAAGAATATTATGAGAAAGGAAAACTTTTGACAGAAAAGAGAGGAGGCGACCATGTTTCTATGAAATATGAAATATATATAAAAAAGTCCTATTATCGTAATATATTCAACACAGAATATAACCTCGGCTTTTGTAGCCCAAGAACGGACGTTTGTGCAACATGTTTAAAATTTTCATCAGAAATGAAACGTGAAAAGGTCAATGTAGCACGGAATAATCTAATAATAGCTCAAAGATTGCACAAGTTGAGAGCTAAGGCATTTTTTGAGAAAATTAAGGAAAAGAAACCAAATCTGAAGATATTTTCACTTGATTGTGAAAAAAATTTGAATTTACTTAAAGTCCCTGATCAAATCGCGTATTACCTCAGAAATATTTACTTGTACAACTTCACGATAGTGGAGGGCACTTCAAAAAGTAGTCTAAACCCGACGAACGTATTTTCCTATTGATGGACAGAAATGTTTACCCTAAAGCTGCAAACGAAATTGCTTCGGCAGTATACCACCGATTGAAAAATAGTGACCTATCATCATGTCAAAAAATAAGACTTGTAGCAGACGGCTGTGCAGGCCAGAACAAAAACACAATTATGCTGGCAATGCTATCCAAATGGATGACTGAAGCCCCACAAAATATAAAAGAAATTGAGCTAGTCTTTCCAGTCGTTGGGCGCTCTTACATACCACCGGACAGAGTTTTCGCTATGATTGAGAAGGAAGTACGTCTGCGAGAAGTAATAAGTAATCCCCAAAAATACTAAAATATTATTTCAAATTTTAGTACTGTGACTAAACTAGGAACGGCTGATTGCGAAGTTTTTGATTGGAAAACTGCGTCACAGCATGTTTTAAAACCCGTTGTTAATTGGCACTTCAAGTTTAAACAATGTAAGAGGTACATTTTGAAACGTTCGAAGAGACGGAAATATTTTAAACAAAGGCCATCTTTATTATAAAACGGATGACGGTGTTTTCAAAAATGTTAATAAACTAAGGAAAATAAGTGTGATGATTAATGCCGAAAAAATTAGCGCTTCTTACAATATAAAAGCGAAATAAAAGACAGATATCCTTACTTTATTAAAAAGTCATTGGGGCGATGAATGGCAGCAAAATGAAGAATGTTTATTTTTCAAACAGTTACATAAATAAATATTTATAGGGTTTGCGTCATTATTAGGTAAAATCTTAATTGTAAAATTAAGTTTACCTGGTCGGTAAAATGTATGAAAATACTTCCGACAGATGGTGCAGGCGTCACCCAAAGACGTTAAGTATGAATGTGTTATCGAGATTAGCACTCAGGAGCAAGGGTCACGATTGCTGAATTGGCAAAGCATCTGGACGGTATCCAGGAGATGCAGGTTCGAATCCTGCTCGTGACTCTTATTTTCGATTTCACATTTTTCACTTTGCGTTTAATGTATGTTGCTAAGCCTTGACATGCTTACATATATTTTTAGCATTTGAGATTGCTAAAAATATATATAAAAACATCTAAATATTTTTATAAACTAATTAAAATAAATAAAGTTACATATTTCGAAAGTTTTTTATTTTATTTCCTGAAAACCTTAGGTTTCCGACACTAGGGGACTTCCCCCTACGTAGAGCATTTAAATGAAACTTTGTAATAGCAAATAAGTCAATTAATAATTTTAAGCTCACGGTAGATATTAGCGCAAAAAGGCTCATAGATATCATAGCTAACATTTCATCAAAGGGTACCTATCTATCGGCATAGGACAAACTGTTAGTACATTCAGTACAACCAAACCTTGCGGGCACTTATAGCTCGAGAGAATCGGACGTCATGGTACGACGAGCTACCAACGATCATGTCATGGTTCAGGGCAGCAATACGTAGCAACACGGGTACGAGTGCAGCACAGCTGGTATATGGACGGAGTATAAGATTACCGGGCGATTTTTGCACTGAACCAGACACAGGGGTCGATGCTGAACATACACACCTACTTAGTACGCTTATGACATACATTCAATCACCTACGCGCTGTACCGAAAAAACATGCCTAAGAAAATATTTATACGCCCGGGGCTTAAAGAAATTCAGGCACGTTTTTCTCAGAAACGATAAAATACTTCGACCACCAGAACAACCGTACGACGGCACGTACGAAATTATTAAAAGGAACGAGAGGTACTATATTTTCAGCAAATATGTGGTCAAGAGGATAGCGAGACGGGACCGCCAGTTCACTGACGTGGTTAGTAATAGTAGCCTTACCTTATGTAGGTAACTCTAAATGATAACCATTGTCAGACGAGGAATACACGTTACATATTTGAAGAGACTATATTTTATTAAACAGACGTCACCCAGGGCACTCCCTAAAGCACATCTTCACTCTTCTCTCATTCATTGCCGTCACCATTACCGTCCCAATCACCCATTCTCTAACAAATATGAGCATAGCCATTATAATCCTTTCCAAGCATGCACAGACAGATACACTGACAACGTAATCAACGGTGAGTCAATTAAACCAGTAATTTTATCTATTATCGAGAACAACAATGAACCAATACATTCTCTAATATGCTAACAACTAACCAAACATTATCTCCGCAGCCAAATACTGTACGAGTATATGAAGGGGATGGAAGTATGTTTTATGATATCGATTAAGAAAGTTTAGTAAACTTTTGAGTATGTAATATTTTTAATTTTAATATTTCTTCTTCATTACTTTACATTTCATTACTCTTATAAATGTAGCGGTTATTAACTAACAGATGTAACTGTTATAAATAATTTATAACAGAATAAACAATTGTTTTCTTACCTGTACGTATTTACAAATAGCATCTCAAGTTTCAAATACTAACTCAGATATTAAATGTGTAGTAATTACACGGCTATATCCGAGTTCCCTGTGGTCTCTCCCTGATGCTAAATAAATTGTAACAATAAGAGGATCCACAGCGGTAACAGCTTGTCGTATTAGTGTCTTACTTAGTGAAATAAGGTTTTACTAAATTCAATAATTCTAGAAACACCCATTCTCATGGAATTTCTCTTTTTCTTGTCTATACTTGTAGTTAAAGCCAATTTCAGTTTTTGCTCTTTGTTCAGTACAAAAGGTTAGAGTTAGTATTGGTTATCTTCTTTTATGTGTGTAGACGACCGTTCAGATTTTAGCCAATTTAATTGGCAAATCTGATTGGCAATTAAATTGTTTCGGGTGGAAAGGATTTACGTTTACCATAAAATGTATGCAAATACGTTTACGATAGATGACGTAGAGTCTTGCTCAAATACATTCTTTGACATGTGTTTGTTTTTTTTATATTGCATTTGGTGGCAGACGAGCCACGACCCACCTGATGATAAGTGGTAACCGTCGCTCATGGACTCAACTATACCGAGATTATTGTCAAGCCGCTGCTCACCATTTCATTTCATAAATTTATATGAAACGAAAGAATAAACGGCTCTCTCCTGCTACAGTCAAAACGCAACGATGTGCTTCATGGCCAGTCACACGGGAGATGGTGGTACCAACCCGCTCGGGTCCAATACCAAGTGAGTACTCCCACTTGGTACCCAGCCCTACCACCAGTCATGCTATGGATGATAATTGCTTACTTCCCTTAGTCGCCTCATAAGACACTCGTGGGAAAGAATGGGGTGGTGACACTTGTATTCTTAGTCCGTCACCACACGGATTTCCTAGTCACTTGAAATTAACAATCTAATTTCTATTAGCGGCAATGATTAAGACACGTATGGTACACTATTATAAGTCTGTGGTTCGTTTAGGCTGATGGTTTCACCAAAGCCTTTATTAGATTAATAAAAATAACCAAAGATATCACTCAAACAGTCCAGGGTGTAGATACAGACGTTTGTTAAACCCCCACCGGTCGACGGAGGATGTTTGTACCCGGAACCTGTTGCGCATGCTGATGTCCACTAGGGTGAAAAGTCTGTCCACGTGCGTATTATGCGCGTGCCGCGCGAACACGTCGCAGAGCACCTGGATGTACCACGAGCCTTGTGTACTGTCGCGAAATGATGCGCATCCTGTTAAATATACCATGCTATGAGTATGCTATAGTAGCCTTACTAATATTATGGGATGGATTAAGAAACTGACCTCTAATAAATTTCTAACAGACACAGATCATTTCTTATTTAAAACGCCGCATACCGCGTTATGCTATCCCTAGGATTACTAAGGATCAAAATTTGAATAGACGCGCTCTATTGTTCTATTTTACTGAGTGCCAGTCACACGTTATCAATCGTCAGTCCAATTTTATTAGAGGTCATTGGCTAAAAGAGTAATCCTTTATTTATATATCTATATATCTTTTGTATAATACAAGTGTACAAGGCGGACTGGAGATGGAGCAGAGATATATTGTGGTAGGCGGCGCGGGCGTGTAGTTACTGACCTGGTGTGGTGGAGTGCGCGATGAGGATGTCGGAGTAGAGCGGCGCCTGCTCGGGCGGCGCGGGCGTGTAGTTACTGACCTGGTGTGGTGGAGTGCGCGATGAGGATGTCGGAGTAGAGCGGCGCCTGCTCGGGCGGCGCGGGAGTGTAGTTACTGACCTGGTGTGGTGGAGTGCGCGATGAGGATGTCGGAGTAGAGCGGCGCCTGCTCGGGCGGCGCGGGCGTGTAGTTACTGACCTGGTGTGGTGGAGTGCGCGATGAGGATGTCGGAGTAGAGCGGCGCCTGCTCGGGCGGCGCGGGAGTGTAGTTACTGACCTGGTGTGGTGGAGTGCGCGATGAGGATGTCGGAGTAGAGCGGCGCCTGCTCGGGCGGCGCGGGAGTGTAGTTACTGACCTGGTGTGGTGGAGTGCGCGATGAGGATGTCGGAGTAGAGCGGCGCCTGCTCGGGCGGCGCGGGAGTGTAGTTACTGACCTGGTGTGGTGGAGTGCGCGATGAGGATGTCGGAGTAGAGCGGCGCCTGCTCGGGCGGCGCGGGAGTGTAGTTACTGACCTGGTGTGGTGGAGTGCGCGATGAGGATGTCGGAGTAGAGCGGCGCCTGCTCGGGCGGCGCGGGAGTGTATTTACTGACCTGGTGTGGTGGAGTGCGCGATGAGGATGTCGGAGTAGAGCGGCGCCTGCTCGGGCGGCGCGGGAGTGTAGTTACTGACCTGGTGTGGTGGAGTGCGCGATGAGGATGTCGGAGTAGAGCGGCGCCTGCTCGGGCGGCGCGGGAGTGTAGTTACTGACCTGGTGTGGTGGAGTGCGCGATGAGGATGTCGGAGTAGAGCGGCGCCTGCTCGGGCGGCGCGGGAGTGTAGTTACTGACCTGGTGTGGTGGAGTGCGCGATGAGGATGTCGGAGTAGAGCGGCGCCTGCTCGGGCGGCGCGGGAGTGTAGTTACTGACCTGGTGTGGTGGAGTGCGCGATGAGGATGTCGGAGTAGAGCGGCGCCTGCTCGGGCGGCGCGGGAGTGTAGTTACTGACCTGGTGTGGTGGAGTGCGCGATGAGGATGTCGGAGTAGAGCGGCGCCTGCTCGGGCGGCGCGGGAGTGTAGTTACTGACCTGGTGTGGTGGAGTGCGCGATGAGGATGTCGGAGTAGAGCGGCGCCTGCTCGGGCGGCGCGGGCGTGTAGTTACTGACCTGGTGTGGTGGAGTGCGCGATGAGGATGTCGGAGTAGAGCGGCGCCTGCTCGGGCGGCGCGGGAGTGTAGTTACTGACCTGGTGTGGTGGAGTGCGCGATGAGGATGTCGGAGTAGAGCGGCGCCTGCTCGGGCGGCGCGGGCGTGTAGTTACTGACCTGGTGTGGTGGAGTGCGCGATGAGGATGTCGGAGTAGAGCGGCGCCTGCTCGGGCGGCGCGGGAGTGTAGTTACTGACCTGGTGTGGTGGAGTGCGCGATGAGGATGTCGGAGTAGAGCGGCGCCTGCTCGGGCGGCGCGGGAGTGTAGTTACTGACCTGGTGTGGTGGAGTGCGCGATGAGGATGTCGGAGTAGAGCGGCGCCTGCTCGGGCGGCGCGGGAGTGTAGTTACTGACCTGGTGTGGTGGAGTGCGCGATGAGGATGTCGGAGTAGAGCGGCGCCTGCTCGGGCGGCGCGGGAGTGTAGTTACTGACCTGGTGTGGTGGAGTGCGCGATGAGGATGTCGGAGTAGAGCGGCGCCTGCTCGGGCGGCGCGGGAGTGTAGTTACTGACCTGGTGTGGTGGAGTGCGCGATGAGGATGTCGGAGTAGAGCGGCGCCTGCTCGGGCGGCGCGGGAGTGTAGTTACTGACCTGGTGTGGTGGAGTGCGCGATGAGGATGTCGGAGTAGAGCGGCGCCTGCTCGGGCGGCGCGGGAGTGTAGTTACTGACCTGGTGTGGTGGAGTGCGCGATGAGGATGTCGGAGTAGAGCGGCGCCTGCTCGGGCGGCGCGGGAGTGTAGTTACTGACCTGGTGTGGTGGAGTGCGCGATGAGGATGTCGGAGTAGAGCGGCGCCTGCTCGGGCGGCGCGGGAGTGTAGTTACTGACCTGGTGTGGTGGAGTGCGCGATGAGGATGTCGGAGTAGAGCGGCGCCTGCTCGGGCGGCGCGGGAGTGTAGTTACTGACCTGGTGTGGTGGAGTGCGCGATGAGGATGTCGGAGTAGAGCGGCGCCTGCTCGGGCGGCGCGGGAGTGTAGTTACTGACCTGGTGTGGTGGAGTGCGCGATGAGGATGTCGGAGTAGAGCGGCGCCTGCTCGGGCGGCGCGGGCGTGTAGTTACTGACCTGGTGTGGTGGAGTGCGCGATGAGGATGTCGGAGTAGAGCGGCGCCTGCTCGGGCGGCGCGGGAGTGTAGTTACTGACCTGGTGTGGTGGAGTGCGCGATGAGGATGTCGGAGTAGAGCGGCGCCTGCTCGGGCGGCGCGGGAGTGTAGTTACTGACCTGGTGTGGTGGAGTGCGCGATGAGGATGTCGGAGTAGAGCGGCGCCTGCTCGGGCGGCGCGGGAGTGTAGTTACTGACCTGTGTGGTGGAGTGCGCGATGAGGATGTCGGAGTAGAGCGGCGCCTGCTCGGGCGGCGCGGGAGTGTAGTTACTGACCTGGTGTGGTGGAGTGCGCGATGAGGATGTCGGAGTAGAGCGGCGCCTGCTCGGGCGGCGCGGGAGTGTAGTTACTGACCTGTGTGGTGGAGTGCGCGATGAGGATGTCGGAGTAGAGCGGCGCCTGCTCGGGCGGCGCGGGAGTGTAGTTACTGACCTGGTGTGGTGGAGTGCGCGATGAGGATGTCGGAGTAGAGCGGCGCCTGCTCGGGCGGCGCGGGAGTGTAGTTACTGACCTGGTGTGGTGGAGTGCGCGATGAGGATGTCGGAGTAGAGCGGCGCCTGCTCGGGCGGCGCGGGAGTGTAGTTACTGACCTGGTGTGGTGGAGTGCGCGATGAGGATGTCGGAGTAGAGCGGCGCCTGCTCGGGCGGCGCGGGAGTGTAGTTACTGACCTGGTGTGGTGGAGTGCGCGATGAGGATGTCGGAGTAGAGCGGCGCCTGCTCGGGCGGCGCGGGAGTGTAGTTACTGACCTGGTGTGGTGGAGTGCGCGATGAGGATGTCGGAGTAGAGCGGCGCCTGCTCGGGCGGCGCGGGAGTGTAGTTACTGACCTGGTGTGGTGGAGTGCGCGATGAGGATGTCGGAGTAGAGCGGCGCCTGCTCGGGCGGCGCGGGAGTGTAGTTACTGACCTGGTGTGGTGGAGTGCGCGATGAGGATGTCGGAGTAGAGCGGCGCCTGCTCGGGCGGCGCGGGAGTGTAGTTACTGACCTGGTGTGGTGGAGTGCGCGATGAGGATGTCGGAGTAGAGCGGCGCCTGCTCGGGCGGCGCGGGAGTGTAGTTACTGACCTGGTGTGGTGGAGTGCGCGATGAGGATGTCGGAGTAGAGCGGCGCCTGCTCGGGCGGCGCGGGAGTGTAGTTACTGACCTGGTGTGGTGGAGTGCGCGATGAGGATGTCGGAGTAGAGCGGCGCCTGCTCGGGCGGCGCGGGAGTGTAGTTACTGACCTGGTGTGGTGGAGTGCGCGATGAGGATGTCGGAGTAGAGCGGGGCGCCTGCTCGGGCGGCGCGGGGGAGTGTAGTTACTGACCTGGTGTGGTGGAGTGCGCGATGAGGATGTCGGAGTAGAGCGGCGCCTGCTCGGGCGGCGCGGGAGTGTAGTTACTGACCTGGTGTGGTGGAGTGCGCGATGAGGATGTCGGAGTAGAGCGGCGCCTGCTCGGGCGGCGCGGGAGTGTAGTTACTGACCTGGTGTGGTGGAGTGCGCGATGAGGATGTCGGAGTAGAGCGGCGCCTGCTCGGGCGGCGCGGGAGTGTAGTTACTGACCTGGTGTGGTGGAGTGCGCGATGAGGATGTCGGAGTAGAGCGGCGCCTGCTCGGGCGGCGCGGGAGTGTAGTTACTGACCTGCCGTGTGGTGGAGTGCGCGATGAGGATGTCGGAGTAGAGCGGCGCCTGCTCGGGCGGCGCGGGAGTGTAGTTACTGACCTGGTGTGGTGGAGTGCGCGATGAGGATGTCGGAGTAGAGCGGCGCCTGCTCGGGCGGCGCGGGAGTGTAGTTACTGACCTGGTGTGGTGGAGTGCGCGATGAGGATGTCGGAGTAGAGCGGCGCCTGCTCGGGCGGCGCGGGAGTGTAGTTACTGACCTGGTGTGGTGGAGTGCGCGATGAGGATGTCGGAGTAGAGCGGCGCCTGCTCGGGCGGCGCGGGTGTAGTTACTGACCTGGTGTGGTGGAGTGCGCGATGAGGATGTCGGAGTAGAGCGGCGCCTGCTCGGGCGGCGCGGGAGTGTAGTTACTGACCTGGTGTGGTGGAGTGCGCGATGAGGATGTCGGAGTAGAGCGGCGCCTGCTCGGGCGGCGCGGGAGTGTAGTTACTGACCTGGTGTGGTGGAGTGCGCGATGAGGATGTCGGAGTAGAGCGGCGCCTGCTCGGGCGGCGCGGGAGTGTAGTTACTGACCTGGTGTGGTGGAGTGCGCGATGAGGATGTCGGAGTAGAGCGGCGCCTGCTCGGGCGGCGCGGGAGTGTAGTTACTGACCTGGTGTGGTGGAGTGCGCGATGAGGATGTCGGAGTAGAGCGGCGCCTGCTCGGGCGGCGCGGGAGTGTAGTTACTGACCTGGTGTGGTGGAGTGCGCGATGAGGATGTCGGAGTAGAGCGGCGCCTGCTCGGGCGGCGCGGGAGTGTAGTTACTGACCTGGTGTGGTGGAGTGCGCGATGAGGATGTCGGAGTAGAGCGGCGCCTGCTCGGGCGGCGCGGGAGTGTAGTTACTGACCTGGTGTGGTGGAGTGCGCGATGAGGATGTCGGAGTAGAGCGGCGCCTGCTCGGGCGGCGCGGGAGTGTAGTTACTGACCTGGTGTGGTGGAGTGCGCGATGAGGATGTCGGAGTAGAGCGGCGCCTGCTCGGGCGGCGCGGGAGTGTAGTTACTGACCTGGTGTGGTGGAGTGCGCGATGAGGATGTCGGAGTAGAGCGGCGCCTGCTCGGGCGGCGCGGGAGTGTAGTTACTGACCTGGTGTGGTGGAGTGCGCGATGAGGATGTCGGAGTAGAGCGGCGCCTGCTCGGGCGGCGCGGGAGTGTAGTTACTGACCTGGTGTGGTGGAGTGCGCGATGAGGATGTCGGAGTAGAGCGGCGCCTGCTCGGGCGGCGCGGGAGTGTAGTTACTGACCTGGTGTGGTGGAGTGCGCGATGAGGATGTCGGAGTAGAGCGGCGCCTGCTCGGGCGGCGCGGGAGTGTAGTTACTGACCTGGTGTGGTGGAGTGCGCGATGAGGATGTCGGAGTAGAGCGGCGCCTGCTCGGGCGGCGCGGGAGTGTAGTTACTGACCTGGTGTGGTGGAGTGCGCGATGAGGATGTCGGAGTAGAGCGGCGCCTGCTCGGGCGGCGCGGGAGTGTAGTTACTGACCTGGTGTGGTGGAGTGCGCGATGAGGATGTCGGAGTAGAGCGGCGCCTGCTCGGGCGGCGCGGGAGTGTAGTTACTGACCTGGTGTGGTGGAGTGCGCGATGAGGATGTCGGAGTAGAGCGGCGCCTGCTCGGGCGGCGCGGGAGTGTAGTTACTGACCTGGTGTGGTGGAGTGCGCGATGAGGATGTCGGAGTAGAGCGGCGCCTGCTCGGGCGGCGCGGGAGTGTAGTTACTGACCTGGTGTGGTGGAGTGCGCGATGAGGATGTCGGAGTAGAGCGGCGCCTGCTCGGGCGGCGCGGGAGTGTAGTTACTGACCTGGTGTGGTGGAGTGCGCGATGAGGATGTCGGAGTAGAGCGGCGCCTGCTCGGGCGGCGCGGGAGTGTAGTTACTGACCTGGTGTGGTGGAGTGCGCGATGAGGATGTCGGAGTAGAGCGGCGCCTGCTCGGGCGGCGCGGGAGTGTAGTTACTGACCTGGTGTGGTGGAGTGCGCGATGAGGATGTCGGAGTAGAGCGGCGCCTGCTCGGGCGGCGCGGGAGTGTAGTTACTGACCTGGTGTGGTGGAGTGCGCGATGAGGATGTCGGAGTAGAGCGGCGCCTGCTCGGGCGGCGCGGGAGTGTAGTTACTGACCTGGTGTGGTGGAGTGCGCGATGAGGATGTCGGAGTAGAGCGGCGCCTGCTCGGGCGGCGCGGGAGTGTAGTTACTGACCTGGTGTGGTGGAGTGCGCGATGAGGATGTCGGAGTAGAGCGGCGCCTGCTCGGGCGGCGCGGGAGTGTAGTTACTGACCTGGTGTGGTGGAGTGCGCGATGAGGATGTCGGAGTAGAGCGGCGCCTGCTCGGGCGGCGCGGGAGTGTAGTTACTGACCTGGTGTGGTGGAGTGCGCGATGAGGATGTCGGAGTAGAGCGGCGCCTGCTCGGGCGGCGCGGGAGTGTAGTTACTGACCTGGTGTGGTGGAGTGCGCGATGAGGATGTCGGAGTAGAGCGGCGCCTGCTCGGGCGGCGCGGGAGTGTAGTTACTGACCTGGTGTGGTGGAGTGCGCGATGAGGATGTCGGAGTAGAGCGGCGCCTGCTCGGGCGGCGCGGGAGTGTAGTTACTGACCTGGTGTGGTGGAGTGCGCGATGAGGATGTCGGAGTAGAGCGGCGCCTGCTCGGGCGGCGCGGGCGTGTAGTTACTGACCTGGTGTGGTGGAGTGCGCGATGAGGATGTCGGAGTAGAGCGGCGCCTGCTCGGGCGGCGCGGGCGTGTAGTTACTGACCTGGTGTGGTGGAGTGCGCGATGAGGATGTCGGAGTAGAGCGGCGCCTGCTCGGGCGGCGCGGGAGTGTAGTTACTGACCTGGTGTGGTGGAGTGCGCGATGAGGATGTCGGAGTAGAGCGGCGCCTGCTCGGGCGGCGCGGGCGTGTAGTTACTGACCTGGTGTGGTGGAGTGCGCGATGAGGATGTCGGAGTAGAGCGGCGCCTGCTCGGGCGGCGCGGGCGTGTAGTTACTGACCTGGTGTGGTGGAGTGCGCGATGAGGATGTCGGAGTAGAGCGGCGCCTGCTCGGGCGGCGCGGGAGTGTAGTTACTGACCTGGTGTGGTGGAGTGCGCGATGAGGATGTCGGAGTAGAGCGGCGCCTGCTCGGGCGGCGCGGGAGTGTAGTTACTGACCTGGTGTGGTGGAGTGCGCGATGAGGATGTCGGAGTAGAGCGGCGCCTGCTCGGGCGGCGCGGGAGTGTAGTTACTGACCTGGTGTGGTGGAGTGCGCGATGAGGATGTCGGAGTAGAGCGGCGCCTGCTCGGGCGGCGCGGGAGTGTAGTTACTGACCTGGTGTGGTGGAGTGCGCGATGAGGATGTCGGAGTAGAGCGGCGCCTGCTCGGGCGGCGCGGGAGTGTAGTTACTGACCTGGTGTGGTGGAGTGCGCGATGAGGATGTCGGAGTAGAGCGGCGCCTGCTCGGGCGGCGCGGGAGTGTAGTTACTGACCTGGTGTGGTGGAGTGCGCGATGAGGATGTCGGAGTAGAGCGGCGCCTGCTCGGGCGGCGCGGGAGTGTAGTTACTGACCTGGTGTGGTGGAGTGCGCGATGAGGATGTCGGAGTAGAGCGGCGCCTGCTCGGGCGGCGCGGGAGTGTAGTTACTGACCTGGTGTGGTGGAGTGCGCGATGAGGATGTCGGAGTAGAGCGGCGCCTGCTCGGGCGGCGCGGGAGTGTAGTTACTGACCTGGTGTGGTGGAGTGCGCGATGAGGATGTCGGAGTAGAGCGGCGCCTGCTCGGGCGGCGCGGGAGTGTAGTTACTGACCTGGTGTGGTGGAGTGCGCGATGAGGATGTCGGAGTAGAGCGGCGCCTGCTCGGGCGGCGCGGGAGTGTAGTTACTGACCTGGTGTGGTGGAGTGCGCGATGAGGATGTCGGAGTAGAGCGGCGCCTGCTCGGGCGGCGCGGGAGTGTAGTTACTGACCTGGTGTGGTGGAGTGCGCGATGAGGATGTCGGAGTAGAGCGGCGCCTGCTCGGGCGGCGCGGGAGTGTAGTTACTGACCTGGTGTGGTGGAGTGCGCGATGAGGATGTCGGAGTAGAGCGGCGCCTGCTCGGGCGGCGCGGGAGTGTAGTTACTGACCTGGTGTGGTGGAGTGCGCGATGAGGATGTCGGAGTAGAGCGGCGCCTGCTCGGGCGGCGCGGGAGTGTAGTTACTGACCTGGTGTGGTGGAGTGCGCGATGAGGATGTCGGAGTAGAGCGGCGCCTGCTCGGGCGGCGCGGGAGTGTATTTACTGACCTGGTGTGGTGGAGTGCGCGATGAGGATGTCGGAGTAGAGCGGCGCCTGCTCGGGCGGCGCGGGAGTGTAGTTACTGACCTGGTGTGGTGGAGTGCGCGATGAGGATGTCGGAGTAGAGCGGCGCCTGCTCGGGCGGCGCGGGAGTGTAGTTACTGACCTGGTGTGGTGGAGTGCGCGATGAGGATGTCGGAGTAGAGCGGCGCCTGCTCGGGCGGCGCGGGAGTGTAGTTACTGACCTGGTGTGGTGGAGTGCGCGATGAGGATGTCGGAGTAGAGCGGCGCCTGCTCGGGCGGCGCGGGAGTGTAGTTACTGACCTGGTGTGGTGGAGTGCGCGATGAGGATGTCGGAGTAGAGCGGCGCCTGCTCGGGCGGCGCGGGAGTGTAGTTACTGACCTGGTGTGGTGGAGTGCGCGATGAGGATGTCGGAGTAGAGCGGCGCCTGCTCGGGCGGCGCGGGCGCGCGCGGGGGCGCGGCGGGCGCGGGGGGGAGGGGCGTGCCGTCGCTCTGCACGGCGCCGCGCGGCATGGGCTGCGGCCGCGGCGCCTCGCCCAGCCACGCGTACTCCACGCTCGAGCCCCTGTGCCGCACCGCTTGCGTGAGACACTCCGCAGACCACAGCCTTTCAATCGATACGATACACACACGAGCTAGGGGCGTTGCCATCGAAATTTATTATCGACCAAATGTTGCCTAACCGCTGATCGGTTCGTTGGTGATCTAATAACAGTATATTGATTTGACCGATGGTTTAAGCAAATTCTTCACTAGAGGTCAACAATTAACTATCAACACAATCGACCAACTAAAAGTCTGTGGTCTGCAGAGTATCTAAAAAGCATGCCGATCGAAAAGAAGTGATAGCCTAGTGGAAAAGCCAAGGACAAGGTTCAATCCCCAGTCCAAGGTCCACACACCTCATATTATCACTGCTCGGTGAAGAAAAACATCTTGAGGAGACCTGCATGCCCGAGAGATTTTCTCGACCGCATGTTAAGTCTACCAACACTGCACACGCACTGACCAGCGTGGACTATAGCCTATCCCTCACTCTGAGATGAGACCCGTGCCCACTATTACCCAGTGAAGGGTCAAAAATCGATAAATTAAAAAGGCACTTTTGTAAAAATAACCAGTTTATAAATTAAATGATAAATAAGGAAAGTAGTACTAATTCCAGTGTTTATAAAATCGAGTACTTACTTCTGCAATTTGACCCAAAGTACAATCCTGATATCTCTGTTTTTTTTTTAAATACAGTTATTTACAAATTAACACCAAAAAAGTCTGCGTATCCGAGGAATTACCTCCACATTTATGAGACCTAAGACCTGTCAAAGAATTATTGACTTCTATTCAGTGAACTCACCTGCAAGCTTGGAATATGAACACCTTTGGGATTCCAATGAGCTTGGGCATGCTGTTATTGTTAAAGTACGACATGATCTTGTAGAAAGTGATGAGTTGCCCGTCGCTGCAACGTATGTCCGTATCTGATGAGTTGTTGCGCTCGTACCCATGGGACGACACCACTATGAACACGCACTCCACGTCCACCAGCACGTCTTTCAACTGTGTCAGTGTGTCTATCGTTTGCTGTGTTCAAAAACATTTCATTAAAACATATTCCTAGAGAGTAGGAAAAACTAATCCACCATTACTAGAACTAAAGTTACACATGATATAAGATTAAGCAAATTAATAAAAAAGAAAAATTAATTTGCTGCGTTAGGCCCTCACAATAAAGGTTTCGCAATAGCATCTGTCTCCTAACCCTTTAGGTGCACTGTTGAGCCCACAGCGCCTAGTATCTGTGCGTTATAGCTACCTCCATGGGTGATCCTTTATGTTATTATTTTACTATATAACTAGCTTTTGCCCGCAGCTTCGTCTGTATGGACTTGTATCCAGATGTAAAGTGAAGGCTCTCAAGAGGCTTGACTTTCTCCGCCTAAAGCGTCTATTAGGCGCACCGAGCAGAATCGAAACGCAGCAATTGCCCTACAATGCATTTACTATGAAACTGCTTACATCAGCGACGAGCCGAGCCGCGACTAAGGTTCTCAATATAGTAGCGGGATAAAATGTATACCAGTTTTTAAGTCTAATCAAGAGCTATCAAATAAAAAAAGTTGCATCAAAATCCGTTCAGAAGTTTTTACGTGATGCGCGAACGAACAAACAGATAAACATACTAAACATCTAAAAAAAATGTTTTGTGTTCAGACAGGCATATAAAGCCTATTACAGATTTTTTTCTAAAATATGTTAAATGTTAAAGCTCTGTTACAGCTTTATAATAGTATAGATAACCCATTGATCTACAAACAATTGAACCTCATGTCCGCGCTCAAAAGTGTCCAAACCAAAAGAGATACAATAGCGCGCCAGTGTTCGTTTGGTTGACCGACTGGACTATACGTTCAATATGTACTGTATTGTGAAAACGTAAAAACCACTCTAATAAAGTGGAAAAAGAAGATGGTGTATTATATTTTCAATAAGTAGACTATTGTTTTATCATTTGCAAGTATTATTTTTGTTAAAAACCATGAACTTTATTTAAATCTTAATATTTGTAAAAATATTCACTAGAAGGCTGCATAACGTGACCATGGTGCGGCCTATTAGTGTTTGATGGGTACAACTTCTACCCACGCTATCCTGAGTCGTGCAAAGTATGTTTGGTTTTCCGTCAGAATATCTCAGTTGCAGAACGGATTCTTAAATGCAGTAGACAAAAATACTACTTTTATGTGATGTATGTTCGAGATAAAAGGGCGAGGGTATATAAAAAAATAAATATTAATTATATAACCCACGCTACAATGCTAGCCTCCTCCATAAATATATGTCACATGATAGGACACTGACCCTCCCTCACCCCTAGTATTATTCTGCGCAATAATTTATTTTACCATATGGCTGCCTGAAACTAGACTACTCACATCATAACTAAGATTGTAGTACGATATTTCTTTGAAGCCAATCTCGGAGAAGAGCTTCTTGAGCATCTTGCAGTCGACGTCAACACCCTTACGGAACGTCTCGATGTTGTTCTCGAAGCACACGTAACTGAAGAGGACCAGCGCGCCTCGGTGACGAGCCCTGGTCCTGTACAGCTTCAGATCTGTTCAACATAACGTCAGTTACACATTAGTTAAGTGACTAATACTGTGGTTAACTTGAGAGGAGAAGACCCGTCCTCTCTGGATGTACGGTGGATTGTTCACTGAGCTGAGGGCCTATGAAGCCTCCACATTCTTTTATTTCCCTGCAGCAGGGTCAGATAAATTTCCCCTAACTCTTTTCTTGTCTTATAGCCACAAGCTATAGGCCTACAAACTAGCCCTATAAGATGTACTTCTCTAGTCGAGTTTTCTTTTCTCCTGGTCAATGAGGAGTTCTTAGTTCCATAAGAAGATAGTATAAATTCAACATACCACTATCATCATCCTCCTCCATGAACGTAGTTGACTTGATGACATGAAACTCCGGAATTTGGATATTTGCGGCGTTGTCCAGGTCTGGCGGAGTCACTGGTGGAGGCGGAGGCACTGGTGCTATCTCTGCGAACCACTTCGATTTTTGTAAGCTACTGCCTAAATCATCATCATGATCCAAGATACAAGCTTCATGCTTAGTTTGGGTTTCGCTGTAAACCTCTAATTTGTTTTAAGCCTAGTTCATGTAACCTAACAGTAAAGATTTATTTTTCCTTCTGGTGATTTGTTTTATTTTTTATTTGATAGTATCTACGAGCCCCGATGCAAAATAGTTCGTCTAGTGTGAAATTTTCTCTGTGAGATTTTTTCTAACTTCATTATTTTTGTATATCTATATAAAATATTAAGCTGTTCTACTATCAGATGTCGCGTTACTTATGCCATTTTTTAATTATGAACCAATAAACTATTTTAGCTTTTTAAATTTATACATATCCTTAAATACAAAGTGAAAAATGTGAAATCGAAAATAACAGTCCCGAGCAGGATTCGAACCTGCATCTCCTGGATACCGTCCAGATGCTTTGCCAATTCAGCCATCGTGACCCTTGCTCCTGACTGCTAATCTCGATAACACATTCATACCTAACGTCTTTGGGTGACGCCTGCACCATCCGTCGGAAGTATTTTCATACATTACACCGGCCGTTTAATGTATGTTGCTAAGCATGTCAAATGCTAAAAATATCAAAATATTATACATATCCTGTTTTAAATTCGAAGAAGTTATAAGCAAAATAGTCCGTCTATTTGTTAATCGATGCAAAAGAGTTCGTCTATCGGTGAGTTAAATAAGATTATTCCTTCTTTGTACAATTATGTTGCATAATTTAAATTTGTAAAAGTAATTCTGTGTCGATTGTCAAGTGAGACAGTATAAATTCTGAAAATTTCAGTTTTTTTCATTAGTTTTCTAATAACAGTGGGTCGTGGCAAACCCGTGTGTGAAGAGCTTCGAAAGCGAATAGTTTGTGGGGTCGATGCTGGCAAATCAAGTTACCAAATATCTAAAGACTTGATACTTCCCAGGTCTACAGTCCAATCTATCATTCATCACTATAAAAAGAATAGAACGACTTCTTGTTTGAAGAAAACTGGTCGACCACGCATCACAAGTGCAGAAGAAAACAGAATCCTGAACAAAATTATCAAAAATAATCGTCGTGCTCGAGCTGGAGAACTCACGGTGCAATGGAAGGACATGATTCACAAAGACGTCTCAGTTGATACTTGCAAGAGTCCTAAAAAGAATGGGTTACGGATTTTACACCGCTAAGGAGAAACCACTGTTGACTGCTGTACAAAAGAAAAAGAGGTTGAAGTTTGCTCGTGATCATTTAAATTGGACTTCCGATCAGTGGCGTAGTACCATTTGGAGTGACGAGTCCAAATTTGAAGTGACAGTCGGCGATGAAAGGAAAAAAGTGATTCGGAACAAAAATAAGGCATTTCATACTTTTGTCTCAAACGCAAAGTGAAGTTTCCGGCGTCTCTTATGATATGGGACTGCATGTCTGCACAAAGTGTTGGTGGTATGCAGTTTGTGGATGGTTCTATCAATGCTGCAAGGTATCAAAACCTTTTGGAAGAGAATTTACTGCCCTCTATTCCGTCACTTAAGCATGAAGATTCCTTCATTTTTTAACAGGATGGTGCTTCCTGCCATACTGCAAGGACAACAAAGACGTGGCTACTGGTGAAAAGCATCCCTACAATCGAATGGCCATCTAACAGACCAGGCTTGTCGCCGATCGAAACCCTAAGGTGGAAAATGAAAAAGCTTGAAATCAAGATCGAAAAGCGACTTAAAGGCTAAACTCTTGGCTGTCTGCGAGTCAATTACGCCTGAGGAGTGTGCAGCGTTGGTTGCAACCATGCCTTTTCGCATTAAAGCTGTCATTGAGAGCAAAGGCGACACAACTAAGTGGTAGACGAACTATTTTGCGTGAGTGACAAGGGTAGATGAATACTTTTGCGTTATGTTTTTTAGAATATTTTTTTTATTTTTTTATGTTATGTAAAGTCATGAAAGAATTTCAGTTAAGTTAAAATAAATTTTAAAATGTTACTCAAATTGTGGTTTACTTTTTATTAAACGTTTTTAATTATTTTACCAATATTTACTTTCTATATTTTACGCTTTGCACTACTTTCCATACTAGACGAACTATTTTGCATCGGGACTCGTACATGTTTCGACCAATCCACAGCAAAATTAATGGCAGTAAGAATGTTTTTTATTTAATAGCCAAAATGCTTAATTTCGTTCTTCTCAGTTCGACTGAACTTGATTGGAGATCCAATGTTACGAATTATACAGTGATCATAACTTCAATAAGCTTTTTAGTAGTAGAGTGGGAGTGAGTAGGATAAGCAAGGGCTTATCCCATGCGCCAGCTCGATCGTGGAAGCAGTAGTCTCACTGAAGATCAGCGTGAAGCAACGATGGGTACTCCTACCATTGTGTTTCGTATGATGATTCACAGCGCCGGAAGTCCAAAACCTCTCGCTATCTTCTCCTTAGTATCCTTATCATCCTTCCTCTCGACATCCTATAGCTTTCTTTGGAGATGGCGTGATGCCTTTGGTGTTGCTAACGTCTATAGGCTACGTAGACTGCTTACCATCAGGTGAGTGGTATACATGCTTGTTTGTCACCCACGTAATAAATAAACAAAAAGAGCTAAAATGATTTTCAAAACTGAACGAAGTACCGTTCCAAGACTTATTGGATACAACTAGATAAGAAAACAAACTCTCAGTTTTGTAAAGAATGTATAAAAGATGCTAACTTTTTTGTAATTCATTTTTAATTTTCTTCTGATCGCTGATACTGACAAAGGAATCATTGGGACGTTGATTTAGTTCTCTCTCTGTAAAACAAAAGGTTTTCTATGATTGATAGACCATCAAAAAGGTATTAAAACTATTATATATTATACAAGTGTGAATTGCCGCTCCTGAAACACTTACTGGCAGCCAATGGGTTTGATGAATTTGGTATACGAGGAATAGAAATAAAAGGATTATTCGGATCCAAATCTCGCACTAAATCCCAGTATCCAAGTTCTGATAATGTGTCTATGAGATGAGCAAAAGCCCGCGGTCCACGCCGGGTAATGTCCCGATACAATTTGCGTTTCCGATCTCTGGGAGACTCATTAGTATCCTGTAATAAAAAGTATAGCATTACAGCACTGCTAAGAGTTTAAACCTATATCTATAATAATATTATAATGAGGAAAGATTTGATTATTTCTTTGCATTGAATAGGCACCGAAACTACTGGACCGATTTAAAAAAATCTTTCACCATTAGAATCCTACATTATCCCCGGTGAACATAGGCTATAGAACATTTTCAAAAAGTTAGGGTTCAGTATGGAAACTTCGATAATGTAATCCAACATGTAAAAAAAAAATACATAACAATAAAAATCCGCTGCGGAAATTATTTTAAATAGAGCAGTGATGTAGGTACTACAGTTCTATAGAGGACATCAATATCTACAAAAAAGTCCGGGATACCATACCTACGCCGTACCTAACTATAAAAATTATGTCAAAATAACTACTTTTTCATGTTAAAATATGCAATAGTAACACGCCGGTACAAAACGCCGGTACAAACTAATATTATAAAGACGAAAGATTTATATTTGTGAACGTATGCAATCAAAGGCTATAATTTACTACTATAAATAGACGTCTTGCATAAACATTTATTTTACGTTTATCCAAAAATGTTTAAAAATAAATGTGTACCAGTGCGAAGCCGGGGCGGGCCGCTAGTAATAAATAAAATTGTCTGTATGTCTAAACAACAGCTTTTTACTACATGCGCATAAAAATTATTATAGGTAACGGTATGAACTAGTATAAAATATATACCTACGGTATGAAGTAGGTAGGTATATACATTACCTATAACAAAACAACAAATTTTAAAGTTTTATTCTGCCTGTCTGTTTGTTTTTTTCGAAATTTGGTTTTCCTGCAAACTCGCAAATTCTACATTCAGCCGGGTTAATGTTCTTTTTTTTCTTAAGGACGTGTTTGGAGTGAAAACTAATGATTTGCCCAAATATATTGTACTATTAGTTCTTGATACAGACGGTTGTTTGTAATGTAACATGGAGCATTGACAATCGTGTGAAGCGGTTTGAATTGGAACCATTTGAATGATAATAAGGATAGGATGAAGTGGGGCCTCCGGCGCTCTCACTTACTATACGAAACACAACAATTGGAGTACCTTAAACAAAACAGTTTGGATAGGTAGTAACTATCCTTTCTTGTTTCCAACACAATATTTACTTGGTATGTTGAATTTTAATTCTCTTGAAGTGAGACGTAATTACTCACTTCTCACTGCTGCTTGTAAAATTATACGTGGCAAATCCGATTGCCCCGGAACTAGTCGCTGAATTGGTTAGACTGTTTGTCCCAGATGTACCAAAACAAATACTTCGACCCCGGAAGCAGAGATTGTTAGCTATACCTAATTTTTTTTTTTTTGTTTAGGCGGGAAAAAATGTACCCCATTAGCACGCCGCGCCGGCCGTGCAAGGAAAAGGGTTAAGAACAGGCCTGCAACGACTACTAACCCGGAATCTCGACATTCGGCCAAAAGGAATCGCCCGGATGAGACCATCTCTCCTCGAGGTGAGACCAAGAGGCTGAGACTCAAGCCTACGGGGGATACTCCGAAGATGGCTTACGCGGATGCCCTGAAGGCGGACCTGCTGGTTGCTGTTACCACAGTGACCTCAGTACACCTCACTCCGCAGCTGTCTGAAGAGGTCCAGCAACAGCTGCAGACACTGCTTATGCAGGAAGCCATGTAGCCTAGCAACAGCCAATCCTCTGGCCCACTATTCCGGGGAAAGCCGTTGTTATCCAACGGTGCCCTACGGCTATGGTGTGAGGATCAGAATACGTTGGAATGGCTCAGGTGTTGCACGGCGACTATGACCCTGTCTACAGGTGACAAGGTTACCGTGAAACGCCAGAGCGAGTTACAACAAAGAGTACGCTGTGGTATACTATTCCGGGGGTCTGGGAAGATTACCGCGCGGTAGCGCGGACACTTCGGTACCAGAACCCCTGGGCGCAGAAATTGACCAGTGGCTACTCCACAAAACGGAACGACAGGAAACACACGACATGTTTGCTGTTGTTAGTGTACCGGAGACGGTCGTGGCGGTCCTTGTAGAGCGCGAACGCCGGCTTGGCTACCTGCTAGGCTCGGTGTACGTAAAGTTCCAAGGACCGCGAGGCAGGTACGTGGAACACCCACCACCTAGCGATACCGTCACCCAGGAAAATACGGTACCTGCTGAATCCGAGGCCATGGACACTTCCGTGGGGACCAGGGCAAGCACTGGAGGAGTCGAGGTGTTTGAGAGACCCAGACGGTCTCAGACGTCGGCGCGGACTGCCCCTGCTTCTGAGGAGGACGAGGAGGAACTTCTTTGTGATCCCTCGGAGGCCGGGGGGGATAGCGCCCGGGGTCTGGAGAAGCTGGCCATAGGTGAGGAAGAGGCGGAGGGAGGATCGGCGGAGAAGGATAACCCTAACGGTGTTACCCCCTTCTCTGCATTGAAACATCCTCCAAGCCAACCTCCACCACAGTGAAATCGCGATGGCTCAGATCCGGAAATGGTTGGAGGTCAACGACACGGCCATAGTACTGATCCAGGAGCCGTGGGTCAGGAAAGGCACCGTCTGCGGACTCCGTAACGTCGGAGGTAAGCTTATTGCACATACAGGACCGGACAATCACCGAGTATCCCCTATATTTACATTTCTAGACATATACACGCGCAACCCTTAACGAGTTTCAAGTCTCCAGGATGTGGTTATTGCATCCGTGTACATGCCGGAGGCTGACGATCCGCCACCCCACGATCTGACACGGCTAATCACCTACTGCGAAAAGACCGGGCTCGAAATTAACGCGTGGCCACTGACGCAATCGCACACCAACCCCTATGGGGGATGAAGACAGGTAACGAAAGAGGTAAGAAGCTTGTTGAGTACCTTTTTACAACTGACCTTAATATAAAGTACAAATTATAATTTGGATAGGAAGGGACGCAGGTTCGATTCCCGCCTGTACTAAAATACTCTTTTTCCTTATTCACAAATTATAATTTGTACTTTAAGAGTAGCTGAGCATGTCAAGTGCTAAAATATAGATCAAAATGACCTTAATATACTTAATACAGGCTCAGAAACGACATTTGTAAACAGACGCAGCAAGACAATCATTGACTTGACGTTGGCAACCGAAGATGCTTCGAATGACATCTCGAACTGGCATGTATCAAAAGATCTATCATGCTCAGACTATAGGTGGATTCGATATTATAGTAAAGACAATCGCAGCAACCCCATGGAGGAACCCCCGCCAAACGGATCGTATCCAGTACGTGGAACAAATGTGCCTGGCTCTGGTGTAGACAGAGGTTCTCACAAAACTTGAAGGTGCTGCAGAAATAGAAAGGTAGATAAGCGTCCAGACAAATACCATGCTGGACTGCTATCACCAGGAGTGTCCCTTGTCCTCTCCACCGCCCAGTCGAGGCACAAAAGCCGACTGGTGGGGACCCGAGCTGGATAGACTCAGGAAAAGGATGAGGCGACAACTCAACCGAGCAATGAACATCAGGTACTGATCAGGACTGGGATAACTATAAGTCAACTAAGTCTAGGTACAAGAAACGTCTCAGGTACAGAAGCAGGTGCTCATGGCGCAACTTTTGTTCCGGTATAGAGAATGGAGCTCAGGCTAAGTAAGGTTCTTTGTAACCAGCCCACGGTTACCTTGGGATCCCTACGCAAGGCAGCCAGACGACACCCTCACTAGTTCACGGGAGGAAGCGGAATACATCTTGGTACAGACGCACTTCCCCGACTGCGAGATGTTGCAGTCAGTCCGCTGGACAGATGAGGAGGCCGTCCCATCTGAAGCAGAATGGCACCAAACACTTGATGTTGTCAGTTCACAAAAAGTACGGTGGGCCATTAACAGCTTTAATTCATACAAATCACCAGGCCTCGATGGGATTTTCCCTGCCTTGCTTAAGTGGGGCGGCGAGGAACTCATTCAAATACTCACCAAAATTCTGGCCGCCTGTCTTGCTCATAGGTACGTGCCGAAAAGTTGGAGAGAAGTCAAGGTGTCTTCATACCCAAACCAGGTAAGAGCGACTACTCGGACCCCAAATCCTACATACCTATTAGCTTGACCTCTTTTCTGTTAAAAACACTGGAGAGGTGGTGCAACCTGAGGGAGGGGGTTCTACTAGGCGCCCCCCCCTGCACCCACATCAACACGCCTAATGTTAAGGTAAATCTACAGAATCGGCACTTCATGCAGTGGTATGCAAAATTGAAGAAGCGATTTCAAGCAAGTCTATATGTCTAGGCACTTTCATAGACATCGAGGGGGCCTTTGACAAGACCAAATTTACTAGCATAACTGCAGCACTCGAAAGACATAGGGCAAATGCAGTTATGATCCAATGGATAAATAATATGTTAAGCAAAAGGATCGTTAAGCTTAGCACAGGCAGAACACATAAGGCACTGTTGACCAAAGGATGCCCTCAAGGGGGTGTGCTCTCACCGCTACTGTGGAAGTTAGTAGTAAATGATCTGATTGCTACACTGAACAACAATCACTATTATACAGTCGGTTATGCCGACGATCTAGTGATACTGACAAGCGGCAACAGTACAAGTACAGTATGCGACGTTACACGCTCTGCGCTGGGCATCGTGGAACGGTGGTGTACTATCAACGAACTAACAGTCAATCCAAAAAAGACGGAAATGGTAATGTTCACTAAGAAACGCAACCTGGGCAACTACCGACTGCCCAAATTATTCAAGACAGAACTCCAGTTGTTTACGCGCATAGCAGCGCCGTCTAGTGAGGAACTGCGACACTACTGTAACTGTACCTACTTCTAACTTTGTACAACGAGCTTTTAATTTCTGTAAAAACTGTGAGGTACTTTTAGATTAATATACGTTGAGTTTGAGAACGACGAATTATCAGCTGATATTAGAGCTATTTACATAAATTAAGCAACATAAAAATTGGTCCAACGAGCCAAATATTTCAGTCCTGTGGGACCTTCGAGAAAAGGAAAATAAAAAATGCCTAGATCTTGTCGATCTTAAATTATTGATTCGTCGCATAATAACGCATCAATAAACCGCAAAGGGAGTGGCAGGTGAGAGATTCCCGTCTAATTCTCCATCCCATCATTCGGTCTGTGCTGATATCGTGTTGTGATTTCAGTTGTTTCGACGTGGTGCCTACTTCTTGTGTAATCAATTAAGTGAATTTAAGGCATAAGCGTTTAAATACACTTGATAAACCGTAAGTACTCTTGTATTCCTACAGTGTTCCTAAAATGAGTGAGGCAAAGTTATCAGAGCTAATAAAAAAACGGGGAGTTATTAAGGGTAGGTTAACCATATTTGAAAATTACATTAAAAGGCTTAGTATTAGTAGTCCAGTTAATAATCAGCAAAATTTAGAGTTAAAATTACGCATAAAAAGTAATCAGAGTTTATTAGAAACCTTTAATGAGTTGCAAAATACAATAGAAATAGAAGTAGATGAGCTCGATCTTTCGAAACTTTTGGAAGAAAGAGAACGTTTTGAAGAGCAGTTCTATAGGGCTACGGCTAGCGCTAAACTCCTGCTGCAAGTTGATGTATTGGGAAGTTTTAAAAGTGTTCAAAGTAAAATATGTGTTAAGTTAACAGATATTAAAATACCTACCTTTGATGGTTCTTATGACCGTTGGCTAGAGATTAAAAATTCGTATAGCAGCATGATTCATGATCGCGAGGATTTAGATAGTATACAAAAGTTCCATTACTTGAGGTCTACGCTGACGAGTAGCGCGTTTCAAGTAATTAGTGCATTGGAGTTTACGCCTGATAATTACACTCAGGCCGTGGGCCGGCTTTAGAATTGTTCCACCCCTCTCTACCCCCGGGAGTCGTAAGAGCCGACTGAGGGAATACCGTGGGAGTGGGCAGCAGCACTCCCTCGAGTATTAACAACATCCACTGCGATCGCCAACCCGCCTGCTAAGCGTGGCGATTATGGCATTATCCCCCATGACGGGACCGCTCGTTGTGGCGTTCTCTTGGGGAGGCTTATGTCCAGCAGTGGACGTTGAAAGGCTGATGGATGGATGGAATTACACTCACGCATGGGAGCTGTTACAAAACAGATACAATAATCCGCGATTACTGATACATAATCATGTAAAATCTTTGTTTATGACGCCAGCTATTCATAAAGAGTCAGCTACTCAGATTAGGAAACTAATAGACATGGTGTTGAGAAACCTATGTGCACTTAAGTCACTGGGAGAACCAACAGATTCGTGGGATACCTTGATCATTTATATGATTGTCTCCAAGTTAGATCAGGCCACCGAACGCGAGTGGGAGCAGTATAAAGGCACAATTAAACAGTCTCCAGCCGTGGCTTACGCTTCTGGGTCAATTAAATTAGACGACCTACTTAAATTTCTCAAAGATAGGGCTGATATGCTAGAAATGATCAAAATAAACCACACGAGGAATACCCATGAAAACAATAATACTGAACACACACAAATTAAGAAAAAATCTGTTACTGCTACTCATAGTTATCTTGCTACTCAAACTAGGGACTCAAAGGGTAATAAAACGAACACAGGCACGAAGCGCTCGTCCCGCATGTGTGTACACACATGTGTATACTGTCAACGAATGCCAGTTTGGGTCATGTAGGATATGTCATAATAAAAAACATAACAGTTTAATTCATGCCGATAGCCAAGACAAAGACACCGCATTACAGGTAGGCGAGGCGAGTCCGAGTTCTAGACCGTCTCGGTGGCATTATGCATGTCTAATAATAATTCGAAAAACAGTAAACAAATTAGTTCATTGTTACCTACGGTATTACTGTCTACAGCGTCAGCGTTAGTGGATGTAGTAGACAGTAATAATAAATGTCACACAGTAAAGTGCTTCTGGATAGTAGGAATCAACATTGCTTAATTACGAAATCACTACAGGATATGTTAAACGTACCTACAATACAGTCCACTTACCAAGTAACGGGGGTGGGTCACTCAATAGCGCAATCCACCCAAATTTGTAAAATACAATTACGGTCAAAGGTAAATAATTATATCACGAACATTGATTGTTTAGTATTACCGTGCCTTACAGGTAAGTTACCGAACAACATTATAGATATACACACTATATTTATTCCGGACAATATTCGATTGGCTGATCCAAATTATTATCTGCCCTCCGACATAGATTTATTGACAGACGCAGCTAAATTTTGGGACCTATTAAGTGATGGTAAAATTAAGTTAAAAAATGGGCCTTATTTATTAAACACGAAATTAGGGTGGGTGATGTCTGGATCGTTACTTAATAATAATAATAACCTGCGCATAAATCAGGTTCAATGTAATTTTTGGCAAACGCTAAATACCCAGTTAAAACAATTTTGGGAACTCGAGGAGCTCCCTAAATTAGAAAACGTCCTCAGTGCAGACGAGATGGGGCATGTCAAAAAATATTTTGTGACACCACTCAACGTATAAAAGACGGTTGATTCTCTGTACGTATACCTTTGAAGGAATTGGCCGAAGTTCGTGGGGAAAGTTACCATTCTGCTAAAAACCGCTTACTTTAGTTAGAACGTAAATTTAATCGTTTGCCGGAATTCAGAAAGAAATATATAGACTTTATGCAGGAGTACGAAAGTCTCGGACACATGAGTCGTGTTGATAGTTACGCATCACCCCACTATTTTTTGCCACACCACGGAGTTATCAATGAGAACACTAGCACAACAAAATTGCGCACAGTGTTTGACGCGAGCGCAATCACATCGTCCGGTAAATCGTTGAACGATATACAATTCACTAGCCCACCGCTTCATAACGATATATTTTCCATGTTAGTACGCTTTAGACAATATAAATACGTAGCGTGTGCAGATGTTGAAAAAATGAATTGCCAAATTTTAATACAAGAAGACCAACGCGATTTACAATTAATTTTGTGGCGTAAGCAACCCTCGGACCCAGTGAGTGTTTATCGTCTCAATACGATAACATACGGTACTGCGTCCGTGCCGTATTTAAGTATGAGGTGTCTAAACGAGCTGGCTCGTGAGTGTAAGGATGTACAGGTGTCTCAAGTGATCAGAGATGATTTTTATGTTGATGATATTTTGGTGGGAGATAATGACTTGTCTAGTTTATTATTATTAGGCGAAAAGGTAACTAATCAATTAAATTCTGCGTGCCTACCCTTACGTAAATGGATATTTAACATGGACATAAGTGACCATGACGTGTGTAAGAAGTTATCACTAGGTGAAAAATGTCAAACCAAAACATTAGGTTTAGGTTGGTATAACAAAGGTGACGAGTTACATTTCACCACACGGATAAGTGATTCCACCTAACGAAAAGAACGATGTTATCAATTATTGCACAGGTATATGACCCTTTAGGTATTTTAGCACCCGCAATTATTATCGCAAAAATCGTTATGCAATGGTTGTGGTTGTGTAAAATAGATTGGGACGATCCTGTGCCTAAAGATATTTTATTGTCATGGGAAAGGTTTTATAAAACTTTACAGTATTTAAAGGACTTATGCATCCCACGTCATGTTCTAGGTATGAACACACAGTATATAGAACTCCATTTATTTACAGACGCTTCGCAGTGTGCATATGGTGCTTGTGCATATGTGCGCAAATATACAGGTAATTCCCCAATTACTGTTAAGCTGGTCTGTACGAAAAGTAAGGTCGCGCCACTTAAACCACTCAGTATCCCACGGCTTGAATTATGCGGGGCTCTGATTGGTGCACGTTTATATAAGAAACTTATTGAATAATTTCGTTTAACCTTTTATAAAACTTACTTTTGAACGGACTCAACTATTGTACTCGGGTGGCTTCGAATGTCACTTCACCTATTGAAACTTTTGTACAAAATAGAACAGTCGAAATTAATGACATTACAAACAATAGTAGATAGTATCATGTAAACACACAGAATAATCCCGCGGATTTAGTATCACGAGGACTTGGTCTTGACGAACTACGGAACACTATTCTTTGGTGGAGTGGTCCATCTTTTCTCCACAGCCCGGAATCAAACTGGTCACAATTTGGTGTAGCGACCTGTGGCGAAATAAGTATTACAGACTTACCAGAAATAAAGGCACAAACTACCACTCTGGTGTGTGATGTTACGCACAATAGTGTTATTGACTTTGAACGGTTTTCATCATACAATCGCATTAAGCGTACCGACGCGTATGTGTTGCGTTTTATACACAACGTACGGACAAATCTTCTTGACCGCAGTACCGGGGTTTTATCTGTCGATGAGTTGAATAATTCCTCGCAGATTATGACACGGCTCGTACAATACGAATCGTTCCCTAACGAGTACAACTTCAAACGTAAACTGCCTTTAAGAACTTCTAGTGCTATCGCTAGTCTTAATATTTTTTTAGATAATAAGGATATAATTAGGGTTGGTGAACGCTTGAGTAATCCACCTGGCTTTCATTATAATAAAAAGCACCCGGTGTTATTGTGTAGCAAACACTATTTTACGAAGCTATTGTTCCAGCATCAACATAAACAGCTGCTTCACGCTGGACCCCAACTATTGTTGGCTACCATGTGTGAGGAGTGGTGGCCGTTAGGTGGGAGAAACCTAGCAAGAAAGGTCGTCCTTCAATGTGTACGCTGCACCCGACTGAAAGGAAAAACCATCGCACCAAAGATGGGTGATCTTCCATGGGAAAGGCTACAACCGGGATTTCCTTTCATTCGGTGTGGTGTGGACTACGCTGGACCTGTACTCATACTGAACCGCAAAGGTAGAGGAGCCAGGCTCGAAAAGGGCTATATTTGCTTGTTCGTATGTTTTGTTACTCGAGCCATCCACCTTGAATTAGTCAGTACAATGTCTGCTCAGGAGTATATATTAGCGCTTAAAAGATTCATAGTCCGACGTGGAAAGCCAGTTCAAATTTTCTCCGATAATGGTAGAAATTTTGTTGGGGCTATGAGAGAACTTTATTCATTGTTTAATGTCAATTCATCCAGTATTATTGATACTTTAGTAAATGATAAAATTGAATTTAAATTTATACCCCCTTATGCACCGCACTTTGGGGGACTGTGGGAAGCAGGAGTGAAATGCTGCAAACACCATCTTAGACGAGTAGTAGGTACCGCTCACTTAACATACGAGAAGTTCAGCACGGTTCTAGTACAGATCGAGGCCGTCCTGAATTCCCGTCCTATATATCCTCTGTCCTCAGATCCGCATGATTTTGCTCCACTAAGTCCAGCCCATTTTCTTATCGGCCGGCCACTCACCTCACCAATGTCACCTGTCCGTGATGTAAGCGAAGCACCGACTCACCGCGTAAGGCGTTACGAGCGACTGGAACAGATCCGACAGCAATTCTGGAAACGCTGGTCAAAGCATTACATTGCTGAACTACAAACGAGAACTAAGTGGAAGACATCATCTGAAAATGTACCGTTGAACTCTCTGGTGGTTATTAAGGACGATAACTTACCACCTTTGAGATGGCGGATGGGCAGAATTGTCAGGCTGATTGCAGGAAAGGACGGAGTGTCACGCGTAGCAACTATCCATACGGCCACAGGGCCTGTACAGCGTGCGTTGACGAAAATCTGCCCCCTCCCCGTGCCACCACCGTCTGATGGCAAAACCGGAGTTGAAAGGTCTTCGGAATAACAATTCTTTTGAAAGTTGGTCTTTCAAGGCGCCCGGCATGTTTACGCGCATAGCAGCGCCGTCTAGTGAGGAACTGCGACACTACTGTAACTGTACCTACTTCTAACTTTGTACAACGAGCTTTTAATTTCTGTAAAAACTGTGAGGTACTTTTAGATTAATATACGTTGAGTTTGAGAAAGCATCATACGCTGTATTATTTAATTACTGTCCCGCAACGACGAATTATCAGCTGATATTAGAGCTATTTACATAAATTAAGCAACACCAGTTATCACCACAGGTTAAGTATCTAGGCGTAATTCTTGACTGTAAGCTAAACTGGAGTAATCGTTTATATAGCAAAATAGATAAAGCTACAGTCGCCTTCTAGCAATGCCGCAGAATGATAGGTAAAAGGTGGGGCCTAGACCCTAAAATCATTCTATGGCTATACCAGGTAGTAATCCAACCAATGATTAGCTATGGTGCGGTGGTGTGGTGGCCACGGACCCATTTATCCACTGTCATAGCTTAAACTACAACGTCTCCAGAGATTGGTCTGTATGGCGGCCACGGGATGCATGAGGACAACTCCAACTGCTGCTCTGGAAGCTATTCTTAGCCTGCCGCCACTGCATCTGTTCATAAAACAAGAGGCAGCAGTTACAGCGGTACGGTTTAGTCTCTGGAGGTTAGCAAGGGTACAGCACACCGAGATCCTCCGTGAAGTAACAGGTAAGGAGCCCCAAGCATTTCGTATTTGACAAGAAGGTACAAGATACAACTGCAAGAACAACCGGGTGAAGGTCTTAACCCACGAGAGTTGAGAATCTTCAGAGATGGATCTAAAACAAGGTAAATAATAGTTGCATATGCTGATGGCATGGTGTTATTGGTGGGTGGTCATGATTGGAAGGAAGCTCAAATTCACGCGGAATATGCTCTAAAAATTGTCACTACCTGGTTAGCTAAAAATCTTCTTACCCTAAATCTAGACAAAACAAAATATATAACCTTTACATGCACTCATAACAGTCAAAATGAAAATTATTTTATTAAAGCACACTCTTGTAACTCTTTGGATTCAGTGTCCTGTAAATGTCCATATATTACTCGAACCTCTACTATCAAATACCTGGGTGCCGTTGTCGACAGTACGCTAGGGTGGGGAGAACATATTGATAGTCTAGTAAGCCGAATCCGCAAACTTTTATTTGTCTTCAAGCGATTGAGAGATGTTGCTGAACCTAAAATATTAAAAACGGTATATTATGCTCTTGGGCAATCACCGATTAGCTATTGTATTCTGGCATGGGGTGGCACACATAAAACTACTATGCTGAGGGTAGAAAGAGCTCAGAGAGCAGTCCTTAAAGTCATGTACAAAAAACCCCTTCAACACCCAACTGCACCTCTTTATAACTTATGTGATTTCCTCGCAGTAAGACAAGTCTATAAATAACAAACAACCCTACGTAAGCATATTATGGTACCATATGTCTCGTCAAAAGTTGGTAAACGTTCAAAGGCGACTGTTTGTAAAATTGACAGCCACAGAACTGCTTTTGCTGATCGTCACTTTTGGATATTAAGCTCAAGGCTTTACAATCACATCAACAGACAACTAAATATTTATAGCTCCCCTTTGTATGTTTGCAATAAGATCATCATAAAATGGTTAAAAACTTTAAACTACGATGAGACCGAAAAATTGCTTACGATTATGAAATGACCCACATTAACACACAAGCGAGCTTAAACACACGCACACACACCCAAACATTCATACTACACACATACACACACTAATACACATCCTATATTTTATAAAACCGGAATTTAATATGATGTGCATGTTATATAATATTAAATTCCTGTAAACTATGTTATTATTGTCTAAATAAATTTAAAATCTTGCATGCAATAGAAAAAAAAAATATTTTAAAATAATACCCTACAATTACATAATGTACATTCATGGTTAAAATTTTACTTTACTTACCTTAGTTCGAGGGAAGGTTACGGCATTTGTGACACAGGTTTTATCCTAGTACGAGTGCCAAAGCATTCCTAAGATTTTTGTAAGATCTTTTTGGAAAATTATTGTAACTATGTATTTTTGGAAATAAATAAATAAAGGTCAGGTACTGGTGCGGGTGTATTCTCCGAGGACCTGAACATACAGATATCCACACCATTAGGAGCTCATAACACTGTCTTTCAAGTAGAATGTGTGGGCATCTTAATGGCAGCGCATGCAATCCACTCTAGAAAGGTAAAGGACCACCAGATCTGCATACTCTCTGACAGCCGATCAGTCCTACAGGCCCTTCAAAGGTACACTGTAATCTCGGGTCTTATATACGAGTGTCATCGAGTCCTGTCACAGGTATGCATCGACAACAATATAACCCTGCAGTGGATCAAAGGACACAGCAACTCACGCTGTAATGACGCTGCCGATGAATTGGCAAGGGGGCGTTCGGAGATGATAGTGGAAGGACCAGAGCCCATTCTACCCCTGCCGTTCGCTTGGCTCCGAAACACACTACGACCAACAACACCAAGGTAGAATACCAAGAATACTGGTCTAACTTAGGTACATGCAGACTAGCCAGAGAGGCCCTTCCGACAGTCTACCCCGGACTGTAACTAAAGCTACGGCGTTTGAAGAGGCCTCAGCTCTGGCTCCTAATGGGAGCCATTACCGGGCATGCTTTATGGAATAAACACTTATTTACTCTAGGTGTTACAGACAGCCCTCTTTGCAGAACTTGCATGGAGGCAGTCGAAACAGCCGCTCACGTCATTCTTGAATGTCCGGGGGTGGCAGAATACCGGGCACTATACCTCGACTATCCGAGGTTGCTCCCAGAAGTCGTCGGCAACGTCAAGGGTCTGCTAGGCTTTCTAGTGATGCTGGGTTGGCAAGAGTAGTGCCATCAACCCGTCAAGCAAAATAGGCGCACTTACGACGTCGAGTTGCGGAAAAATAAGCCCGCATTTACAATACAATACAAACACTAATCCATTAATTCTGCTCTACACTTTATGGGAGCTACGAATACATTGCTGATGAAACCATCATTTTCATTAAAAACCATCATTCATTTTAACCAAAATTACTATAATACTAGATTGTGCCAGTGAGATGATCCACATAGAGTTCAGAATTTTATCAATATAATCATAAAAATGGATGTCGGGTCTAGTACAAAATTAATTTGAAACCTTGTACCATTATTATTAGCTTATGTAGCTCTACCAATAGGCCGCACCATGATCACCTTATGCAACTTCTAGTGAATATTATGTGTTAATGATTTATTTTTACAAGTACAGTGTATTTAAAATTTTAAAAAATTCATTGTATTCAAGCAAAAAAATACTTGCAAATGATTCTTTTTCCATTTTATTTGAATATAGCTTTTATATGTTTTCACATTACAGTATGGCATATTGTCAAGTCAGCCGACCAAACGAGACTGGAGTGCAATTGTTTGTCTTTTGGTTAAGACACTTTTGAGCGCGGACATGAGGACCAATTTTTGGTAAGTCAATGAATATAATATTAAAACATGATTCTACAGCTTCGTCCAAAAATATCAAAAACAATAGTTAGGTAATATAATATTTATAATAAAGAAAATCTTTTTGGTGAATAGAGTATTTAGAGCACTTCCCCGGATTGGAAGGGTTTGTTCGGAACATTCAAATCCCGCTCCCACTAAAGTTACCTTTTTCCACATGCACAAATAATTTATTCTTTAAAAATAATTAATTTCTGTTTTATGTACAACCGTAACCTGCTCTATTGTTTGTTGCAATAAAATTTTATTTCTTTTCTTTCATTAGAGTCGAGACAAGATTCATGCAAAATTTTATGATGACCAGTAAGAAGGTAGTGTGAAAATGTAACAAACAACTTCTTTTACATTTGTAATATTAGTAAGGATTTATATAATACTAGCTTACCTGGTGAACTTCGTACCGCCATATATTTTTTCATGAATAAATATTGCAATTATAAATTGAGTTATAAAGTATCCTATCTCTTAAGTTGGAACAAAACACACATTTAAAAAAAAAGAAAAGTTAAAATCGGTTCAGTAGTTTCGGAGTTCATCCCGGACAAACATCGTGACACTGGAATTATATATAATAGATAAGTAAGGATTTATATAATATTAGTAAGGCTGTAAGATTTATACAATTATAAATCTTAGCCAAATACTGAAAGATATCAATAGTAAGTATAACATCTTGGATGATTCCGTGAAGTCATGTCTCACACATGAGTCATTCAATTCAATATTCAATCCTGCTGAGGAAACTTATGGTCAAAGAAGAACAGTGCGATTTTGACTAATAACTTTTCATTTGATAATACTACTTACTCTATAAGGTTCAATCATTTGCTCAGAAAATACTCCTTTTTCGTACAACGAGGTGACGACTAAATCAAGATCTGTTCTCTCCACTAACGACGAAAAATTGTTTTGGATTGCTTGCCTGTGTTTTTGCTCCATTTTGAGTTAATAAAATATCACTAGAAATATACTTATCACTACTGATTATGATTATTTATACAATAATAATAAACACATCAAGCCACGATCGCATGATTGAATTACATGCAAATTAATGCAAAAAATCATAGGTATTATTATAAATAAAATAAAGAGATACACATTACGAATACCACTTTTTTTTTTATTTATTTATTATACCATAGATAACTAACTATACTTGGTAAAGATACGCCACTTTGGATACAGTCTTGGAGATTTTGTTCCGTGGTCACTAGATGGCGCTATGTACAACGTATGAAGCGAGGTGATACCACCACGACTAGGTAGCGCTTTAGTTAATATTTTAGATACACGATACAAAATGGCCCCCAGTCACGGCAGCTCCGCTATTCCGTGGCCTAACGGTAGCGGGTCCGGCAACGGCGGAGCAGGGGGTGCTAAGAATCTCCGGTCGCGATCCGGCTACCAGAAACGAATTCTGGCCCTGGTAACACATAACGTCAGGACTGACGAGAGGATCACCGCGCTGGAAGAGGAACTGAGCAAGATCCGATGGGACGTCGTAGGATTATCAGAAGTGCGAAGACAGGGTGAGGGCACGATAATCCGCCAGTCCGGAAACTTGCTCTTCCACCGGGAGGGCGACCAACAGTCCCAGGGTGGTATCGGGTTTATCGTTCGCAAGTCTCTCATAGTAACGTTGTAGAAGTAGGGTAATGTACCTTATACTCAGAATAACCAAAAGGTATTCGCTGAAGGTCATACAGGTTTACGCACCGACCTCGACACATTCCGACGACGAAGCGGAGGCCCTTTACGAGGACATCTCGAAAGCCATTCACGCGTCCAAAAGTCGCTTCACGGTAGTTATGGGAGATTTCAACGCAAAACTAGGCATAAGGAAAGACGATGAGCTGAAGGTGGGGCAATATGGATTTGGGCAGAGGAACCACAGGGGCCAGATGCTGTCTGATTTTCTGGCGAAGGAAGGCCTCTTTATGATGAATTCCTTCTTCAGGAAACAGCCCCAACGAAAATGGACCTTGGACTAGCCCTGGTGGTTCAGTGAAAAATGAGATCGACTTCATCTTAACGGACAAACGACACAATATTCAATGATATCACAGTGATCAGCAGGATTAAAACTGGGAGTGATCACCGCTTAGTTAGAGGCATATTGAATCTAAATATGAAAGTCGAGAGGTCACGCTTGATGAGGTCTACGCTCCAACACGTGCTTAATACCAGAACCCCGAAAACTTTCAGCTCGAACTACAAAATTCAATTCAATGCCTAGACGAGTGCGATTCAGAGAACGATATGAACAACAGGTTCGCGGAAACTGTCCAAACGGTCGGGTCAACCTTTTTTAAGACCAGTCGCGTCAATAGGACTCATAAGCTTTCGGGCCAAACTCTTAAGCTCATAGCAACACGGACAGAAATGACGGTGCAGTCTTTGGCTGATTGGTCCAATCAGAGGCGACTAAACAGACAGATCTCCAAGTCTATGTGACGAGAAATTCGCCGATTTAATACCTTGCGTATTAAAGAGGCGATAGAGCGGAACCAAGGTTCCAAAGTGTTCGCAAGAGATCTGTCTGTTGGGAAAAGTCAGTTGACCAAGCTGAAGACCAATGATGGCACTGTTGTTTCTTCCAAAGATGAGATATTAAGAGAGTCCCACGAGTTCTATGGACAGTTATACATATAACAGAACCCTGTTGTCAGCTTGATCCATGAGCCCAGATCCAAGCTAACTCGGCACTATACCGAAGATATCCCGGACGTCAGCCTGTACGAGATCAGAATGGCTCATAAACAACTAAAGGATGGAAAGGCACCGCGAGACGACGGAATTACTATAGAGCTTCTGAGGGCAGGCGGAAAGTCGGTCCTCAAAGCCCTTCAGAGGCTATTCAATTCCGTCGTTCTCGGGGGCGACGTTCCAGAGTCGTGGATCAGGAGTGTGGTGGTGCTGTTCTTCAAGAAAAGTGACAGAACCCTCTTGAAGAATTACAGACCCATCTCGCTCTTGAGATTATACAGAAGACCGAGGAGTATAATCGGCCTCTGTGTCTAGCGTTTGTGGACTACGAGAAAGCCTTCGATTCGATCGAAACATGGGCGGTGCTGCAATCACTTCAGCGGTGCCAAATTGACTATCGATACATCGAAGTGTTGAAGTGTTTGTATAGAAACGCCACTATGTCTGTCCGAGTTCAGGACAAGAGCACGAAACCGATCCAACTGCAGAAAGGTGTTAGACAGGGAGACGTCATGTCCCCGAAACTCTTCACCACTGCATTGGAAGATGTTTTCAAGCTCTTGGACTGGACCGGATTAGGCATCAACATAAATGGCGAATACACACTCACCTTCGATTTGCAGATGATATCGTGGTCATGCAGAATCGCTGGAGGACCTTGGTACCATGCTCAACGACCTCAGCCGTGTCTCCCGACTAGTGGGTCTAAAAATGAACATGGACAAGGCGAAAGTCATGTCTAATATCCATGTCATTTCAGCACCGGTTCTGGTCGGGAGCGCGCTTCTCGAAGTTGTCGACCACTATGTATACCTGAGACAAACTGTCCAGTTAGGTAGACACAACTTCGAGAAAGAGGTCGATCGACGAATCCAGCTCGGCTGGGCAGCGTTCGGGAAGCTGAGGGAGATCTTCTTATCCAATATTCCACAGTGTCTGAAGACGAAGGTCTACGACCAGTGTGTGTTACCAGTGATGACTTACGGCACAGAGGCGTGGTCTCTAAATGTTGGCCTTATGTCAAGGCTTAAAGTCGCACAGCGTGCTATGGAGCGGGCTATGCTTGGGATCTCTCTACGTGATAAGATCCGTAATACGGAAATCCGTAGGAGAACGGGAGTGACCGACATAGCCCGCCGGGTCAGCATGCTGAAGTGGCAATGGGCAGGCCACATCGCTCGACAAACCGACAACCGTTGGGGAAGAAAGGTTCTCGAGTGGCGACCGCGTAACGGACGGCGCAGTGTAGGACGGCCTCCCAACATGTGGACCGATGACCTGGTCAAAGTCGCAGGCAGTCGTTGTATGCAGGCGGCACAGGACCGTTCACTGTGGCGTTCTCTTGGGGAGGCCTATGTCCAGCAGTGGACGATGAAAGGCTGATGGATGGATGGATGGAAAGGTTGTCTGACAGAGATTGCTATTAGCAATAAGACCGCCCATTGTACATACCTGATGATAGTTTTTTTTGTAAATTATTGTTTTTATTTTATGTTTGGTGTACAATAAAGTGTATTTTATTCTATTCTAAACCTCCTCAAATGTAAGATTTTTATTATTTTCTGACTTCTAACTATAGTTCAGTTAGTGGGTTTTTTTTGTTTGCATGAGCCAAGAAATACGTCTGATCGGCATCTTTAAATTTAGGGGAGGCCTATGTTCTAGTCATGCTTATATATATGTATTTTGTTTGGCCGAAGATCATTATTAGTCATTTTAAGATTATAATTTATATGTGATATGTATATATTTATGATGTATAGTATTATTTATATTGGTAGATATATATTTATTTATATATACGTACCCCTACAATATAACTGCAGCATCGTACTTTTTAACTCCATCTAAAGGTTGTCTGGCAGAGATTGCTATTAGCAATAAGACCGCCCATTGTACATACTTGTTGATAGTTTTTTTGTAAATTATTGTTTTTATTTTATGTTTGGTGTACAATAAAGTGTATTTCTATTCTCTTCTAAGCTTCTTCAAATGTAAGAATTTTATTATTTTCTGACTTCTAACTATAGTTTAGTTAGTAGGTTTTTTTTTTTTTGCATGAGCCAAGAAATACGTCTGATCGGCATCTTTAAATGTAGGGGAGGCCTATGTTCTAGTCATGCTTATATATGTATTTTTTTGAGGTTTAGCTTCCCTAAGAACTGGATCAAATTTCATCAAAATCGGTTCACTAAATTGAAAATTTTTTATTTGTTTTCAAAATTGTGATCACCCGAATAGCGTGAGATAAATTGACCTCGTACCTACCATATCACTAGGACCGTTTTTTGGTAGCAGTGCACATTCCAGTTGTATACATGTTACTTCCATGGTCATATCTATTACTATCCTTTATCTAAGACTAGTAGTATCGCTATAAATCTCACTTACTTTAATTCATATTACTTTACTCTTTGCTTTATTTAGATATTTTTATATATACTTTTAGCATTTGACATGCTTAACACCATAACCCCATGTTGGGCAGCCATCCCTTCTGAAAATTGAATTCGTTACCGAACTATGCCCCTAACTCACTTTTACCATGTTTGAATCAAATGAAATAATTTTATTGGTAAGCCACTCTTGTATTTTTGTTTTAGTTCACCACATTTTCGGCAGCATTTCAACTTTACGTGGGTGATAATAGTGGGTTATCCATCACAACTACACTAGGCTTTAATTTTGGTAAAATAGTGGCCCACTCTTCAAATCATAACGCATTCATTTCTTCGTGGTAGTTCGTGCTGCCTTTTTTGACTGCTAACATAAGAAGACCACCTTCGAGAACCGAATGAATTAAATTAATGAAGTAGGTTCGACACTAACTACTAAAATAAGTGTGGCAACATTTTTTCCCAAACTGACAATGACATTAGGTAATGTCATTTTACTGCAGCAAATTTATTATGAATCCGATTTATCTTTAAGTAGGTACCTATTTACAGTTATTACCTTATTACAGTTAATACACTTTCAGTACACTACACTTGGTGTAAGGAAAAGTCGCTCTTCCATAGTTTAAATTCAACTCGTGAGATAATTTTCTAATATGCTGCGTATTCTGTTACCATTTTGTTTTATCGCCACTGCGGCGGCCTATGGACAAGCCGATATTGTGTCTGCCAGAATAGAGGTTAGTGCAAAAATTTGTTTTCGGAAATATAAACTATTAGCCACCCATTAGCTGTACTGATAATTATTGTTTCAGAGTTGTAGAGGCTGCTCCTTAAATCGATTGCCTGAAGTAAAGCGATTCGTGATGGATGACGCGCCCACCTATGATCGTTTAGATGTAAAATTCATTAGTGGTATGCGTCCAGAACTGGTGCTCCTGGGCGAAGGCGACAGGGAATTAGAACGTTTACCATTATCAGAGCTTACTCGTGACCAGTGTAATGAACTTATTCAGAGCAGAGGTTTTACTAAGAAAAATGAGCAGGGGAAAAAGGAATTGTAGTTTAGGCTAGTGTAAATAATTGTGTTATTACATTCCTTAAACCCTTTTGTAAAATAGGTGTATTTATAAATGTATATTGTAAACTCGATTTTGTAGTACTATGATGTACCTACGTATGTAATAAGCTAATATTAGACTTAAATCATGAAGGTTAGATTACAATGATAAGGGAATCAAACAATTGTGTACCATTTTGACTGTTTATTCAGATAACACATTCATATTGTTACATGAGTGATATATGACTTAGGTAATTCAATCCTGTTTCATTGTGGATCTGGAATGTGTGAATGTGTGTTGCTTATTATCATATTGACAAACAGGCTCTTACCTTAATTACTTTGATAGATCATATTGTATTACATTAAATAAATGCTAAACATACTTTTTTTTATTTTATTCATTAATAGTACACAAACTACCAACTTTACAAATCCATAAAAATCCACAAGTATATTCACATTTAGTTATTTTCATAAAAACAGTACAAGTCTGTTACAGTCAAATTTTAACCAAATTGTTGTATAATTTTATAAAATGCTTAGTTCAACAGTATATATTTACAAGGAGTAATGAAACAAAACATGAAGTCACAATGAATGATATTATTTAGAGTAGGGTTTCTTAACCGGAGATTGTGGACCCCTGAGATTCCAAAACGAGTGTCAAATGGGTCTAGTGTCCAGATAATATAAATAATGACAAAGAATACTTCACATGTTCAATCTAAAAATGTAAGTAGATTAGTAAACCATATCACTTGCTTGTTCACTTACTGGAAGCGTTCTTAAAAAATCTTGTGAATGATCCATGATTTTAATTAGGCTAAGAAACCCTGACTGCAGGCGAGTTTCAGGTGAGCAGTGTACAGTCGAGGTCTTCGTCTCGTCCGTCGGCGTGAGCGCGGCGCAACACTCGAGCCACCACATCGCTGAGGGCTTCGCGTGCGCCTTCATCTAGTAGCGCCATACATTGCTAAACAAAAAAAAAAAACTGATAATTCTTCTGTTAAATTAATTTAAGGCTTTGGTTTCGCAGAACCATCATCCTATTTCCTAACTTAAAACCAATGTATAAATTTTCTGTCAGTGCTCAGTGTGGACACAGACTAATAGTGCCAGTGTAATTATTTATCTATATTGTGTCAGAACAATGTAATTGCACCGACGGATGGCGTGGGAGTCACGCAAGACGCTAAGAAAGAATTTGATACGGATCTCAAAAAGCTATCCTTATATCTTAATAATATCTATCAATAGCGCTTATCTCATTATATTGAATATGATATGGATCCAAAAAAAACCATCAAAAGCGCTTATAAGTTCATATTGGAAAGAAATCGTGTTTTTAGTTTAATTCAGTGCAAACGCCACATATTAAACTGGTTTATAACAGATTATTTCCTCTAGAAAATTGTCTACAAAAACAGCATTATGTGCCGCGTCAAAAATACCCCTACAAGGTTTATATAAATGTATAATACGTACATATGTATAATACGTACATATGTATAATACGTACATCTTAGATTAATAATATGTCTAGATAGACAATCAGCGTTCTGAACGCGTCAAAAAAAAATTGGGGTCAACTTTTCATCCCTATGGTGTTAGTGTCAATCGTGACGTCATTTGACAAGGTCGTATCCAGGAGCAATAGTGTGTCATTTAAATTGTTTTGTATTAAATTTGTTATCTTTAACTTGAATTGCTAAATTGCGTCAAGATTAAAGTGCTTCTCTGAAGCTTGATAAAGTTATTACTAAGAAGTTAGTCACATTAGTTGATATCATGAATATCAGTTACTAGATTTTATAAAGATCATAATGTGATAGCAATGATTGTAGCTATCTATGACTTCATTTCCACATAATGAAGCTAAAAAAAATTCTGATTATTATTTGCGAGAGAATTTTGTAAATACCATTTCTGTGGAAGTTTCTTTTTTATCTATTATATCTTATGGTGGCAGACGAGCCACGACACACCTGATGGTAAGTGGTAATCGTCGCTTATGAACTCAACTATACCTAGGGTATTGTCAAGCCGTTTCGCACAATTTCATTTCTCAGCTAAGAAATGTAAGAATAAACGGCTATCATCTGCTACAGCCAAAACACACTGACGTGCTTCATAACCGGTCACACAAGAGACGATGGTACCGACCCGTTCGGGCCCGATAGCAAGTGAGTAGTCTCACTTGGTACCCAGCCCTACCTCCAGTAATGCAATGGGTGACAATTGCTTACTTCCCTTAGGCGCCTTGTACGACACCCGCGGCACCTACTTTTACAGCATTCATGGACATTCAGTCCACCCGTGAGTGTCATTTCATTTCATAGTTAACAGTGACGAGTGTTATTATACCTGAGTGGGATAAGGTGGAGACAAAGAAGAAGAAGAAGATTGGTGTAATAGTTATGGCGTGATAGCGTAACAAAAAATAAACTCACTTTCGAAACCTTACTGTTATGATAAATGAGAGAATGGATTTGTATTTTTTATCCTTACTATTATGATAAACGAGAGACTGGATTTGTATTTTTTATCCTTACTATTATGATAAACGAGAGACTGGATTTGTATTTTTTATCCTTACTATTATGATAAACGAGACTGGATTTGTATTTTTTATCAAATTCAAATTCATTTATTCACACTAAATAGAGTACATACAATAGGTGGTACAATACAATAGTCATAAGAATTAAAGTCCAATCTATTTAGCTTAGGGTGGCATGTAAAATTTACAATATAAAGTTACATACTTTCATTGGAATAATATGAGTTTATTAATTTAAATTCAAATGTAAAAATTTATTATGAAAAATGCATTATTAGAAATAAATAAAAATAATAATAATTTAATCTGTCCATAATAATTAGCATGCTATGTCAATGTAGATAGTGAAAACAAAATCAAGTCAGTCTCAATGCTATATTTATTTGGTGTCAAGCCATTCATTTACTGAATATAATTCCTTATTAACAAGACCTTGTTTTTAGTTTGCGTTTAAAATAACAATAATAACAATTCTTTTGATATAGACTGGTCCTTGGTGTAAATTCAAAAGCCAGCCGGGCCTCATCTTGTATTTCGGGGATAAACGTCCCGAGCTTTCACAAATATTTCTGGATTCTTTTTAACAAATACGCACGCTTCAAATATATACATACCAGGTAGGTATATTTAGATTTTTAAAATATTGTTTACACGATTGATACGGAGGAATGCCAACCATAGCTCTTAAACATCGCTTTTGCGATATGAATGCTCTATATAAATCAGTTGAATTACCCCATAACAATAAACCATAACGTAAAATAGCGCCCACATGACCATGATATGCCATCCGTAACATTGATTGAGAAGTAGTGGTCCGAAGTCTGTTTAAAACATATACGAAACTGTTAACCTTTTTACAAACTGCTTCAACATGTTCTTTCCAATCACAGTATCTGTCTACTATTAATCCAAGAAATTTGGCAGAAGATGCTTCTTTTAAAATATTACTACCATAAAAGATCGTTCTCTGAGGAACTTTGTCCTTGAGTTTCAAATTGTATATATGTCGTTTTATGAATATTAGCCTGTAAATTATTGATGTGAAGCCATTGTATTATTGATTTAATTGTATTATTAATCTCTATGCCATAGTCATCCATGTTATAATTGTCATTGTTTGTCATAATAATTGAAATGTCATCTGTACATTAGAAAATACAGCGGCCCCAATATGCTTCCTTGGGGAACACCGTAACTGTTTACTACAGGATCAGATTTTCCATGTTTTAAAGTATCGTCTGCCAAGCATGATATTTCTACATATTGACGCCGATTTTTGAGATAGCTTTTTGACCATTCCAGAGCTGGACCTCTGATTCCATAGCTCTCCAACTTATCTAAAAGGACTGTATGGGAAACAAAATCGAATGCCTTAGACAAGTCGAAGAAGATAACCGTTGTTGGTTTCTTTTTATCGAGATTAATTAATATATTATTGACCAAATGAAAGGCAGCCATTGTTATTGATTTTCCTTTTTGGAAACCATATTGTTCATTTTTTATTAGTTTAAACTTGTCCAAATAACTAAATAACCGTTTATACATAGCCTTTTCAAAATTTTTTAAGAATATGGGAATCAATGTTATTGGTCGATAGTTTCCTCTATCTGCTTTATCCCCCCTTTTATATATTGGTTTTACCACAGACGTTTTTAAACTTTCAGGAAACGTTCCCATTTCGAACGAGGAATTAATAAGGTGTGTGAATAGTGGTGTGAGTAAATCCAGACATTGTTTTATAATATGAGTAATAATTCCATCATATCCTACCGATTGTGTATTTTTTAATGACAATATAATATTTCTAACTTCCAAATTATCAATAGGTTTCACAAAATACTGTTTCTAACCTATGTCCTATAGTTACTATAACGAACATTTAAATTACTGCTTCCATTAGCAGGATCATTAGTTACCTGTACGAAGTATTTATTAAAACTATTGGCAATATGAAGATATGGTTTAGTTAGCACTGCATTATCTATTTTAATTTCTTTTATAAAGTCTATGTTAGCTTCCCTATCATTATTAATATGTTCCATGCAGCTTTACAGATATTCCTAGTTTGTTATGAATTTACTATTGCTAATCTTTTGTGAATAATTTATGCAACGACGCAATATTTTAGTATATCTATGATATTTCAGTTGATTATCTGCCGTTCTTTTCTTATAAAAATGATATCATAGATCACGTTTAATTTTACAGCTTCGTCGTAGTCCAAAGGACTACTGTAGTTTAATTTATGTTATAATGTCTCACTGATAATTTCTTTATATAATTAGGAAAGCATAATTAAAAAAATAATTTAAATATGTCATAGAAATATTCAAACGAAACATTAATATCCTTAGCTTCATACATATCTCTAAAGTTCAAGCTTGCAAGACAGTTTTTAAACTTAAGAATATTATGCGGAGAAAAATCTCGTTTGGATATGCAAGTTTTTGAAGGCTGAAAAATATCCTTTTTTTTTTTTTTTTTTATTTTAGGTGGGCAAAAATGTCCTACCGCACACCCCGCTGCCCGGGGAGACAACGGGGTGAATGGGGCTCTCACCCACTAAAAACCCACCGTGCGCCTACACCCGCCCTTGCTACGGCGGATCACGGGTACCGCGTCGTTACGACCGCGATCCGCAGGCGGCAGCCCCTACGGGCACCCTCTCTTGAGCGACGCCTCGCGCACTTGGGCGTCGCACCTTCGCGGTAGGCTTCCGCGGACGGCAGGGTACTCCCCGACCCCACCGTCCGCAGCCTCGGCTAGGGCGGCATAAGGCGCAAGTAAGCGCGCGCACACCGCCCCTCGCGCCGGCGGCGAATTGGGTCCGCGAAGGAGGATTCCTCACGGGCCCTCTCCGCCACCTCCTTCCGCGAGATGACAGCCTCGCAGAAGGCGGCGACCGCGGTCCAGGCCCTGTCACTGCCAACCATCGCTCGCGCAACGGCCGGCAGCGACAGGTCCACGCCTATGACTGCAACGAGTTCCCGGCGCTGCACATCCCATGCCGGGCACGACTCGAGCGTGTGCTGCGCCGAGTCCTCGTCGCAGTCGCAGTGGTGACAGCCTGGGGTCGTCTCCCTCCTTGCGATCGTGTGCAGGTATTTGCCGAAGCAACCATGCCCCGACAAAACCTGCACCAACCGGAAGGTGAGGATCCCGTGCTGCCGCCCTGCCCATTCTTCCAAGATCGGCCGGAGCGCCCCCACGGTCCAGAGACCGGCTCGGGGCGTCTCCAGCCGAGACTTCCACTTTAGGACGGTGGCGCGGCGGGCATCTTCCCGCCACGATGACATTACGCTCGGCGAGGGGCGGCTGCCCCCCGCCCGCGCCGTCGACGCCCGCCTATAGACGTCGGCGAGCACCTCCGCCTCCAGATCCCACGGGGGGGTTCCGGCCAACGCGCAGGCTGCATCGGTCGAGACCGTGCGGTACCCGCGTATTGCCCTGACCGCTACGACCCTCTGTGGACGCCACAGAAGAGCCCTATTACGAGCGGCCAGGGACTCCGCCCACACGGGCGCGCCGTACAGCGCCATCGACCGTACTACCCCCGCGTAGAGTCGTCGACACGCAAGACTCGGTCCGCCCAAATTCGGCATAAGTCGCCCGAGGGCGGACGCCGTGTTGACGAGCCTTGGCGCAAGACGGCGGAAGTGCTCGTCAAAGTGCCACCGTCCATCCAATACCAGGCCCAGATATTTGATGTGGGCCTGGATTGGCAAGCCCACCCCATTGACCGTTATCGAGGCGCTGGAGGGCGGGCCCCGTCGGCGCCCATGGAACAGTAGGGCCTCCGACTTTTCAAGGGCCACCCTAAGCCCCAGCGCCTCAATCCGCCTGACCACCTCCGCGGTACCTGAGGTGGCCAGCGTTGCCGCCTCCTCGAGGGTCCAGCCCCGGGCTGTGACGAGCGTGTCGTCTGCGTAGCAAATTACGCCCAGCCCGGGGGGGAGCCGGCCACGGAGGACCCAGTCGTAGCCGATGTCCCACAGGAGCGGCCCAAGAACCGAACCCTGCGGGACGCCGCACGACATAGCCCTCCTTACAACGTCCCCTTCCCGGTCCACGAAGAGGACGCTGCGGCCGTCGAGGTAGTCTGCCACCAGCCGCCTTAGGTAGAGGGGCACTCCATGGTACCGGAGTGCCTCCTTGATGCAGCCGAATGGCAGACTATTGAAGGCGTTGGCGATGTCAAGCGACACCGCCAACAGCACATCCCTCGAGGTGACGGCCTCCGCAGCCTCGGCCTTCAGGCGCAGAATGGCGTCGACCGTAGACCGACCCGCCCGAAATCCAAACTGGGCGTCGGACAGGTCGGGGCCGACCGCTCCTAGGTGCCGGACGATGCGGGCAGCGACTACCCGCTCGAGGAGTTTGCCCACCTCGTCCAGCAACACGATGGGCCTGAAGGCCGAGACTGTGTTCGGAGGCCGTCCCGGCTTCGGCAGGAGCACGAGCTTCCCCTCCTTCCAGCAGTCAGGGAACCGTCCGGACACCAGGCAAGCGCCGAACAGTCCCCCGAGGCGGGGCTCGAGATGGTCGAGGACCAGGGCCAGCACTCGGGCGGGAACCCCGTCCGGCCCGGGGGCGGCGCCTCTCCGCATACGCGCTACCGCCGCCCCCATTTCCGTCGTCGTCACGGGCGGTACCTCCACGTCGTCGGCCTCCCGGTCATCATCTGGCGGAGCCATGACCGGGGGCGTGTGCACCGCCCGTGAAGGAAAAAGTCCCTCGACCACCTCAGAGAGGAAGCCCGGCTGGAGGGTCTCCGTAAGGGGGGGGCCCTGGGCGCGGAGCTTGTTAAGCGCCGCGCGGTACGGGCGTCCCCAGGGGTCACGCTCGAGACCCTCCAGCATCTCCTGCCTTTTCGCATCTTTGGCGCGACAGATGGCCAGCTTTAACGCGGCGCGCGCACTGCTGTACGCCGCATACAGCCGGCCCTCCCGCTCTTCGTCGCGGATTCGGCGACGGCGGCTGCGGGTGTAGGACCTCCGGGCACGAATACAGGCCGCACGGAGGTCCGCCAGCTCCGGGGACCACCAGTAGACCCCCTTCCGTCGAGGCGGGCGCCGCACACGGGGCATGGCCGCATCGCATATCTGCGTAAGCATGCCGCGAATGCGGCCAGCCTCGGCGTCCACGTCTTCCGTCAGGGGGGGAGGCAGCCAGGATTGAAAAATGGCCGCCTCCACTAGCAGGTCCCGGTCGAGCCTACCCACAGCCCATCGCGGAAAAGCGGGAGTTCTGTCCGCCGCGTGACCCCTGCTGGCGCCCTGAAGGTTCCGGGAGACCTCTATCTGAATATATCTGTGGTCAGATAGGGTCTCGACCTCCTCCAGGACTCGCCAGCTCCTTACGCGTGCAGCGACACCAGGGCTAGCGATCGAAAGGTCCACTATCGACCCGCCCCAGGGCCGCACGCACGTTTGGGCGGACCCTCGGTTGAGTAACACGAGGTCCGCCGCTGCCGCCCACTCTTGGACCGCCGCACCTCGGGGGTCCGTCCTGGGGGACCCCCACGCCGTTGATTTGGCGTTGAAGTCCCCCAGCACGAGCACAGGGCTCGGTGCTATACGCCGTATCGAGGTCTCCAGGTTGTGCAGGAAGACCTCGAAAGCCGCCAGACTACGACTAGGGGAGAAGTACACGCCATACAGCGTGACCCCTCCCCATTCGGCCGCCACATATCCCGTGCCCTGGTCTTTGAGTGACAAGGGCGGGGAATGCGGCGCCGCCGAGCCGACGACCGCCACGGAGCCATCCCCGCTACCCGCCCAATTGGGGCGATCCGGGACTATGTAGGGCTCCGCGGCTACGGCAACACCGATCGACCGCTCCGCCATGGATTGCAGGAAGAGGTCCTGCGCCCTGGCGGAATGGCCGAGATTCCCCTGGAGGACGATAGCGTCGTGATCCGTTATTGGACCACGATATCCTCCTCCATGCGCTGCGGCGGTCCAGCCGCGCCGGGTCGGGCAGCCGGGGCCGATTGGCTGCCCACCCCCCTCTTAGGGCCTGACTTGGCCGGAGGCCTGCACCCCACCCGCCCCATACAGTGGTTGGCGGGGCGATTGCCCGCCGCGCACGCGGGGCAGTGTGGGGTGGCAGAACAGGCAGCCGCCTGGTGCCCTGCCTGACCGCAGCGGAAACAAAGCCCGCTGCAGTCAAAGCAGTTTGTGCACAGCGGCCGGGTGTGACCGACCGCCATGCACTTGTAACACCTGGCAGGCCGGGGCTCCAGCGCGATTACCCGCGCGGCGCTCCAGCCCACCAGAAGTCTACCGGCAGCGACCAAATCCTTGGCCGCCGCGACAGGGCACGAGACCCAGACGGCACCCACACCACCTGGACCTGGGCGAATGGTGCCCACCCGGACGGCGCTGCTGGGAGACCCGGTTTTCGAGACGATTGCCTCCCGGATCTCTTCCGCCGTCACGGAATCGTCCAGCCCGGAAATGCGCAGTTCGGCGCACTTCACGGGTCTGGCGACCCGGACACCACTCTCCTCTGGGAACAGGCCCAGCAGCCTCGCGGCCATTGCGTCGGCCGTCTTGGCGCCCTCTGGCCCCAGGTACTCGAAAATCCGAGCACCTGTCCGGGCTTGGCGGGAGCGAGCGGAAACGTCCCCGAGATCGGAGACGTTTATCTCCCGCCGGGCACGCTTCAAGACGGCCTCGTAGGTCAGGCCCTTTTCTTTTCCCTCAGGCAGCACGGTGATCACCACCGCAGCTGCCTTCGGGACCTTCAGTTTCCGCGGCTTCCTCTTCCGCGGCTTCGGGGCTTCTCCTCTCGGATTAGTAGGCGCCGCTTCGCGCCCCGAGGCAGCGCCGCGATCCCTGGCCCGGGATCGCCGGGGCCCAACCACCTGCCAGTCCCCGTCTGAGGACGTAGCAGTGGCGGGGGTGGGGGCAGGAGCCCGGGGCGCGACAGCCGTATCCCGCGAGGGTGCGACCGTTCGTCGCGGCGCAGCAGAACGCGGAGGCACAGCGGCGCTTGGCAGAGGCGGGAACTCCTCTCGGGGCTGACCCCTCGGGGCTTGTCCCGCCTTTTCCTTTTTTTTGGGCTTTTTTTGGCCCTTTCCCTGCACAGGGGCCGGCGAAGGTTTTGCCGCTGGTGGTTTGGCCGCCGGTGGTTTAGCCGCCGTCGCGGCAAAAGACACATGCCCTCCCTGGCACGGCAGAGGTGTCGATGCCGAGGACGCTGCAGCCCTTCTTTTATCAGCCGCAAGCGGCGGCCGAAGTCGGGGTTCCGGCGGCAATCTTGCGGCTAGGGCCTCAATTCTCGGGCCAAAGACCGCATCCATGCGGTCGATGACCGCACGGAGCATTTCGTCGTCGAGCCCAGTGACAGGGCCCGACTGAGCGGCAGACGGAGCCGAGGCAGACGGAGCCGAGGCGGTCGCCGAGGTGGGGCGGGGGCACGGCGGCTGCGGCGAGGCGGTCGCGGGGAGACCAGGCTCGACCCGCAACTCAGCAGAATCCGAGGCACTCGGGATGGCCTCAGGGAGCCCAAGTTCGGCTCTCATATTGGCCATCCCTCGGTGCAGCTCCTCGACCGTTGTCTCCAGGCGCTCATTGCGCGCCCCAAGGTCGGCTACCTCCGCCACAAGCCGCTCCACCACGTTGGACAGCTCCGTGGCGGCGATTTTAAGGCCCCGGACGAAGCTACTCTTGAGGTTCCTCGAGCCCAGGGCCACCGTCGAAATTATGGCCACGCTGTCCGCGGCTCTCTCGGCAAATTTGGCCGCAGTAGGCGGCCCATTGTCGTCTATGGGGAGACGGAGTTTCTCAGACAGGAGCGCCAAGCGCTCCTCTGCATGTTGCACCGTCTCCGCCCGCTTCAGACATCGCGTCTCTGCCTCTTTCGCTGAGGCGACACGCGGTATCGGCGTCCCGGGACGGCTGATACCTCGACCCCTAGCCGCTGCGGGTATTTTAGGGGGAGGCATCTCAGTGGAGCTCAGGTCGGACTCCGAGGCAGCGCCCCCCTGAGACAGGGTGCGCTTGCGCCAGAAGCGCGACTCCGACACAACCTCTGCCGGCCGCGATTGCCGACTCTCAGCAGCCTCAGATAGGCCACCCTCCTCAGCGGCAGACATCTCGGCAGCTGATGTGCAGGCCGAGCTGCCCGTCATCGAGCCGTCCCTCGAAGACTGGGGCGTTCCCTTGGACGTCTTCTTGCCCTTGCGGGACTTTTTGCCGCCGCGCGTTTTACGCGCAGCTGCACTAGTAGGGGCCGCATTTGCAGCCGGACCCCTTACGGCTGAGGCGTCGGGATTTTCACCCAACTCGGTCAATTTTGAGTTTAACAATTTTTCCATGTTGTTCCCACGAGTATGGGAGAAAGGAGGTCCACCCGGGCAGAGCTCCCTGTACCCGGGTAAGCGTACATTTGTAACCCAACACAGGGGGTCCGCAGGTACCCTGGCTGGGGCCGCGCTCGAGACTGAACTACCCATCAGCCATGCATCTCCTCGCCGCGCGCCAGAGCTTGAGATTCGGGGTAATTTTTTATAGAGGTTGTCTTCCTCGCGGTCCGGGCGATTAAGCCAAGACCCTCGTTCCTGTATGCCCGCGAGACGTAACCACAGGCACGCGCTCAGGTTTACGATTTGGGACGGGGGGGGCCGCTGTGGCCCCACTGTCCCCCCTCTCCAGAGCCCGGTGAGCCAGTCTGGCCCCACCGACTCCGACGCCTGGTCTATCCGCCGTGCCCTCTGCTGAGTCAGAGGGACACGCGGAGACCCGTCCTGTCCGGAATTTTAGCCGCCGGCGACTGCCGACGTTGCCCGGGGTGCACCACTAGGAGGTAAACCAGACAAATTAGCACCCCGGCTGAAAAATATCCTTGTTTATTTTTATGACTAGCATTTCAGCTGTATCGTGGTAAGAGACCCAATTTTAGTATTTTACTTGTCGAATTTTTAATGTTACTGATTATGTTGTCTATACAAGTATTTATTCTAGTAGGCTCCCTGATATGTAATACCAAATTATAACTTTGTAATATATCACTGAATTCCTGTATTGTTTTGCTTATTTTAAGTGTGTTAATATTAAAGTCCCCAGTAAGTACAATCCTATGTTTATGAAATTTCTTATCTAATCTAATTTCTTATCTAATAATAATATCATAATTTATTTAATATTGTATCTAAGTATTTCAAAAACACATCTGTTTTTGATTGTGGTGTACGGTAGAGGCATGTCACAATGATTTTTAGGTCTATGATTTCTACCCCGCAGCATTCGAAGACGTGCTCTCGTGCAAACGTATGAACCATATCAAGAGCTCTATATCTGATGCCATTTTTAATGTATATACGTACCACCCCGTCTTTTGATTCCTGCAATATGTCGATCCTAGGTGATAGCCTGTAATTCTGCAGTTACATATGTCGTCTTTGGTTAAAAATGTTTCTGAAAAACATAGTATTTCTGGAGTTTTATGGCTACAATTAAGATTAGTAAGAGCTATTTCTACAAAGGACTTTTTAGATAATAGGCCTGCAATATTTTGGTGGAGTATTTCAAGTGATCTACTGTTTTTAGTTTTGACGAAAAAACTTTGCATTTCGACTTTGTGTCGATGGCGTTCGTTTTTTTTGGAATGCTTACAAAATAATATGGAATAGTTACCCTTCAATAATTTTCCTTTCTTGTTATTTACAGAAGTAGTATTTGAAGTATTTCAGATAGTCTTTACAATGGGGAAATAAAAAGGAATCGTCCCTTTTTTAGGTCGATTTGTAGAATACCAGATGGTCTTATTTCCTATTGTGCCTGGTTTATGTGTATATTTGAAGTACCTATCATTATACCCTAAAAATTTGTGGTAATAATCTAGATAATCAATGGAGAAGTTAATTACTTTACAATATTTATCAATATTAGGTCCATGATATGAATCATAATGATTATCATTAAATTCCATGAACTTGCAGTTATTAAACTGACCACACACAGTTTTTAGCATGTTGTTTAATTTATATTCGTTTAAGTATCTATTTCTTAGTATACTGACAAAATGAGAAAAATGTAAATGAGAGCATGGATTTGTATTTTTTATCCTTACTATTATGATAAATGAGAGACTGGATTTGTATTTTTTATCCTTACTGTTCGGTACCAAGTATACATTTTGATATTGGCGCGCATTCATTCGTACATTTATAACTTATTTAATGTCAACGCGCACTGTAGGTACTTGATACATCATATGATATTGTGAATGGTAGGTAGTTATTAAAACTGATTGCCTCGACGCGAGAGAAAAATCGGTCACGATCAATCAGTTGCGCACTTGCTTGCTTGCTCTAAGTATTATTGGGCGATACTTGCTTACTTGATCTAGAGTAATAAGCCGCGTTTTGATTTGGAATAATCCAGTTGCTTTATTGATCATATTATTTGGAAATATATCGCGCATTTGTCTAAAATATGACCGCGAGTAATAACTTTATTGTGACTTTTGTTGAAAATATAAACTAAGACTATAAAAAGTGACTTTACGTGTTGGACAATTCTATTCGGTGACCCTCGTGATCTACTGGCATCCGGTGGACTCAGGCACCTGCCCTTCAGCACACCACGATAAGTACCTCCCAATTATCTGACGGTTGGCCAATCTAGGGTATTTGGTTAGGTTATTTTAGGCTTGGTGGACCTTTCCCGCCGCGTTCGGTAAGTCCACTTACCCTTTTATTAGCCTTGCGTATCGCAAGCCCGCTTGTTGGTACCCCCTTGGTACCCTCACTGGTATGGTGTTTTCTTCCACTGCGCATCCTGGACCAGCAGGGGGACGGTACATAACACTTACTATTATGATAAATGAGACTGGATTTGTATTTTTTATCCTTACTATTATGATAAATGAGAGAATGGATTTGTATTTTTTATCCTTACTATTATGATAAATGAGAGAATGGATTTGTATTTTTTATCCTTACTATTATGATAAATGAGAGAATGGATTTGTATTTTTATCCTTACTATTATGATAAATGAGAGAATGGATTTGTATTTTTTATTCTTACTATTATGATAAATGAGAGACTGGATTTGTATTTTTTATCCTTACTATTATGATAAATGAGAGAATGGATTTGTATTTTTTATCCTTACTATTATGATAAATGAGAGAATGGATTTGTATTTTTTATCCTTACTATTATGATAAATGAGAGACTAGATTTGTATTTTTTATCCTTACTATTATGATAAATGAGAGAATGGATTTGTATTTTTTATCCTTACTATTATGATAAATGAGAGACTGTATTTGTATTTTTATTCGCCATAATTAGTAAACAATTCTTATTTTCACATTTTTTCACTTTTGTGTTTAATGTATAGTGCTAAGCATTTCAAATGCTAAAAATATATATATAAATATCTAAATATAAAAAAGATTCATCAAAATTTGTTCAATAGCTTTTGCATGATGTGCGAATAATTTTTTTTTGTAGTTAGAGACGTTTTTTTTAAAAATATTTATAGACAAAGTTCTGTTAAGTATAGTTTAACAGTACAGATGAAAGACATTGAGATGCTTATTGTTTAAAACGCAGATTATATTGGTACCTGGTTTGTTCGGGCCAAGCGATAATTCGGGTCTATAAAATCCCTCTCGTGACCAATAGTACAACAATTATATACTTTATAGAAAGTCCTGTACTTACCAAATGGAACTGCTCATCTTGCGGCAGCCTCAACACGGCTCTAAGTGCAATTTCCGCATTAGCGCGCACGTACGAGTTCTTTTCTTTGGTGCCGTTGACGAGTGCCGGGAGTAACGCCTTGAGAACTTCCACTCCGGCTGTAGATTTCACATCCACTACTGAAGCGCGACCCAGCAAGGTACTGGCCCGGGCCATGAGCTGCTTTACCTCGTTGCTTGCGTGATTCATGCTCTGTACAAAAAACCGAGAGAAATATGAGAAGAGATCAATGGAATGGGTCAATGTCCCATCATGAATTGGCCGTTTGAACGGGAGAGTATCACCCTCTCCCAGAAGATCAGCGTGTAAAACGGTAAATCACACAATCGTATCCTAACATTTGAGTACCATAGGTATATAAAACGGCTTTGCCGTGTGGGGCCGGCTTTAGAATTGTCCCACGCCTCTCCACCCATGGGAGTCGTAAGAGCCGACTAGGGAATACCGGGGGACTGGACAGCAGCACTCCCTCGAGTATTAACAACATTCCACTGCGATCGCCAACCCGCCTGACAAGCGTGGCGATTACGGCACTATCCCCCATGTGAGCGAAACACATGTTGTGGTGTTCTCTTGGGGAGGCCTATGTCCAGCAGTGGATGTCAAAAGGCTGATGGATGGATGGATGGAGATATATAAAATAATTATCATACTCACCCTGACAAACTGTGACAGGACAGACTGCGGGACTGGCCGGTCCTTGCTCAATAAATATCTCATCAGATATCCGATACCCCTGATACCGTTGCACGCGATGGGGATCTTATCACTTGCCAGATAGCCCAACAGAGTCTTCTCCACCTTCTCCTCAAACTGACCTCTGTAGACCACCTGTGGGGTTTCCTTTAGTGCGACAAACAGCGCACAGGATCTTCCATGTGTGAGCATCCAGTCCTCGTTGTTGTTGTTCAGGCCTAGTAAATGATGAGTTAAGGCTGCATCCTGGTGTGAATCAGGTAAGCAGTGGAGTATAGCTCCTAGACATCCACCGACAGCGGCACGGGGTGTTTCATCCGGTTGTCCTAACATGGGGCCCGTTAAGGTTGTGAGTATGACTAGCGGGAGTTGATCGGACATTTTTTCTCCGCCTGCAGTGATGGTGTTCCTTAGCGCTTGCAGCATGGTTTCTTTGATGGCTGGGTCATCGACGCTTCTTAAGCCGTTGTGCATTTCTACGAAGAGTGGGTCAGCTCTCGTGTGGATGAGGACGAGTTGTGCGGTAGCTATACCCGCCTTGATACGAACGGGACGGTTGGGGTCGTATAGCGCTTTTAGGAATGTGGTCTGCAGTTGTGGTAGGAACTGCTTCAGCATTGAGCCCACCTGAGAAAAAAGGAGCATTGCAACTGCAATTTATTGATCTTCGATGGGGTTTCGGAATATTATATTGGCTACAGTATTTGGGGCACTTACTTTGGAGAGCAATGACGCTAAAGTCTCGAGCACTGCCGCCTTCACGCTGGAATTGAACCTGTCACCCAGGATACGAATGAGTGGCCCAGTGACGTGAACAACAGACGGCTGGATTGCTTCGGATGACGTTAGCTTGATGACTTCGCCCAACATCAACGCAGCGTTCTCCTTGTCTTCGGGGAGACCATTCAGGATAGACTCTCGGAACAGCGGCAGTATTGGTGCTAATCCCTATAAAGAAAAAAATATTTTTTACACATGTAAGGGTCTTAAACACAGAAATTAACTCACTGATCTAACTAAAATACTATTTTGTCCCTTTTCAACAAAGCACTCTGAATATTTGACAGTAAGTGACAACACATCTGTCAGCTTAAACAGTGTTTTAAATCAAAGTTATGTTATTATGAAAAAGAGGGTAAATGTTTAGTGTCGATATGGGGAGCTAGTCCAACTAAGTGTTAAACCTCAAGTATTGTGTAAAGAAAGAGAACGTTCAGAGAAAGTTTTTCTGTATATCTTACTATAAACGAAGTAAGCGTCTCCTAATAAACGGTAAGAATGTAAAGCAGAAATGAAATTGTGTGAATTGTGTCATCAATAAAGTTATTATAGCGTTTGGTACGGGGTACTAGAAGTTGTGCGTTTAAATCCTAATTACCGTAATATTTTGATTTGTATTTTAGCACGTGACATGCTCAGCTACTTCAAAGAACAATTTTTTTTTTATTGCCTATGGTGGCAGCCGAGCAAACGGCCCACCTGATGGTAAGTGGTAACCGTCACTCATGGACTTTGGATACACCAGGGGTACAGCCAAGCCGCCGCCTACCGTGAGTAAAGTGCTCTTCTCAAACCTCGTTTAAAGAAGGACATGTCGTAGCGCTGGGGGAAAACCGCAGCAGGAAGATCATTCCAGAGCCTACACGCACGTGGTAGAAAAGAGCGCTGGAAACGAACCGTCTTGGATGAGATCGTTTGCAGGTGGTGTGAATGAACCCTACTACGACATCTCGTGGTCCGGTGGTAAAAAGGGGATGTTGGTACCACCTCAAACAGTTCCTCAGAGCACTCTCCATTGAACCGTGACCGTGACGAAAGCCATATTGGCGGTCACTGATCAGCTGGTGATCCTCTAGGTATTGCAGGAGCCGGCGGTTAATAACCTTCTCCAAGACCTTAGAGAGTAGAGATGTCATTGCAATCGGCCTGTAATTCGACGGGTCCGACCGGTCGAGGTGACCGGTCGCCGGCCACGGATGAATGATTTCATCCCCATGAGCACCGCTTCCGTGACGCAGTCCGCACAGATGTCAGGGACCCTAGAGAAGCATAGCTGCTTCCAAGGGTAGGATGCGAGGAACTCACGAAGTCCATCCCAATCTGCTGACTTGTATTGCCAGACTCTGCGAGACCCAGAGGCAAAAAAGCGACTAGGGCTCGCAACGGGGGCTGTGCTACGAACCAGGCAGTGGTCAGACGATCCCAGAGGAGCATCAACCACCACCCGGTATCCGTGTGCGTTTGTGGTCAGCAGAAGGTCCAACAAGGAGGACTTATGGCTCTCAATATCTGGGACACGGGTAGGTTGTGTGACCAGTTGTGAGAGACCTTAGGCCGATGCCATATTGAAGAGTTGTCGACCCGGGAGGTCAGTGGTCTGGGACCCCAACCACTCTTTGTGGTGAGCATTAAAGTCACCTAGGACCACCACCTCCGCAGATGGATACTGCTCCAATATTTTGTCAATCCCCCGTTCGACGTTCTCAAAGATGTGAGTTGACCCCAAATCACTGCCATGGGACCTGTACAGGCACGCATAGATGCGGGTAGTCCCCCTAAATTCTACGCGTAACCACAGAATGGACAGGTCACCAAGTTCGAGGCCGCGCAGGCGGTGACAACGGACATCACCCCGAACGAACACGCACACCCCGGCTTTACGATGGAATGAATGCTCCAATTCGTAACCGGGGTATTTGAGGTACGATATGTCGTCCGGGGCGCCTATCTGCGTCTCCGTCAAAAAGTGCAGGGCAGGCCGCGCTGTCTCAAGAAGATGGTGGACGGCGTCGAGATTACTGTGTAAATCCCCCATTTTTTTTTGTTTAGGCGGGGAAAATTTTTCTAACCGCACATTCCGTCGTTCAGGGCAACGAACAGACATAGTGTGGGGCCTGCACCCACTAAAGAAACCCGCCGTGTGCCGTCTCTCCGCCTTTATTGGCGGGCCACTGGAACTATGTTACATTCCTTCTGTGGTACTGTGTAAACCCCTGATGTTGCAAAATTCCACAGTGAGTGTGGATAAGGAGTTCGCCGTCAAAAACCTACTCTTTTTCTTTGACCTTTTCATAGTTTGAGATGAGAGCTGGGGTGAAAAGGATGCGCATGGTGGAGCTCGGCAATACAAAGAAAAAAGAGGGCAGAAATTAGTACGTAGAAGGGCGATGAGTTTTGTGAGGAGCTGACACGAAGCACGGAAGGGCCCCCGGTGCCCCCCCGCGAGCACCCACCGGGTCTCCCTGAACCCCATGCTAGCCCCTCACGCCCAACCTCCCAACCACGACCCTATCAACGCCTGAGTATTTATTTATTTTAATTTTTAAAACAAGCTCTCTTTTTCCATTTTCACAAATAATTTGCTCTTTACCGTAATAATTTTCTACTCGCACAATATTTTTGAAGTGTAAACTTCATTAGGCGCGTGGAGCACTTTTGGTTGAAAAAAAATCACGGAACTCGCGTCATCGTCACCGAACGCTTTGGTCACGTGACGTGTTAACGATAACACTACGAGGAGGGATCAAAAAGTAGTGAGAATGAGATAGAATATAATTACTATTGATAACTTAATAATTTATTTTTCTACATAGTCTCCGAGTCTCTCTACACACCGAGTCTAGCGCTTTTCCAAGGCTTTAATCCCTTTCAAAAACAAAATGTTTTGTCTTGGTCCTGCAAAAAGCTCTCCACGGCATCCATCACCTCGTTATCGTCTTCGTACCTGTTTCCCCTTAAGTATTCTTTCAATTTGGGGAACAGATAAAAATCGCTAGGCTCCAGATCTGGTGAATAAGGGGGGTGGTCAACCAATTCGAAGCCAGCTTGCTGAATGGCAGCCATCGCAACTGCCGACCTGTGCGCGGGTGCCACGGCAAACTTCTTTGGGGTCGGTGATGATGGCCGTTTCCATTGCGGAGATTGCTGTTTTGTCTCGGGATCAAAATGATGGACCCATGTTTCGTCCATTGTTACGAAACAAGACAAAAGGTTTTCAGAATCTTCTTGAAACTTGTCCAACAATATCTTCGAAATGTCAAGTCGATTTTGTTTCTGACTGTCGGTTAACATTCTCGGCACCCATCTTGCGCAGACTTTTCTCATATTCAAAGATTGTTTCAATATGGATTGAATATTTCCATATGAAATGCCCGTTTCTTGAATTAAGTATCGGATGGTAACTCTTCGATCGCTCAATACAATTTTCTCGAATTTCGCAACACTTTCTTGGCTGACTGACGTCGATGGACGGCCGCAACGATGTTCGTCTTCCGTGCTCGTTCTCCCAACTCGAAATTGAGAAGCCCACCTAGCAACAGTGGAATACGGCGGAGCAGACTCTCCTAATGTTGCCTCCAAATCGCAATGAATATTTTATGTCGTAAATTTTTTAAACAGAGGTATTTAATAACGGCTCGCACATCGTTTTTCTCCATTTTCGAGAACACGTTCCGACACGAAGCAAACAAATGACTACATTCAGAAAAAAACAAAAGAGAATCGAAGATTTTTTTTCTTTATTAATATTACAATATGTATCTGAGCTGTGCCTGCCAGTATTTATTTCTTTTCTTACCAAGGAGTATGTCGTTCTCACTACTTTTTGATCCCTCCTCGTAAATCTGAGGGCTTAGTGTGAGTTTGACAATGACAATTGATCAACTTCTTCACGGCGTAAAGTGAGTTAACGCACAAGTAATCGAACATTGTAAACAAGCGAGTGCGAGTTAAATTCGTACTTCGCGTTTACTCACCTTGAATTGTGACTTGTTATTTTTCTAATGTTGGTGTCGTGAGATAAACCGACTAAATTTGGAATATCATTTCAAACTAGTGGTGGTAGTATAAGAATCTGTCTTTCGAAGTTTGTGTCATTTCATGAGCTTTTTATGTCATATTATATCTATGGTTTATGTTATGTTTATGGAGGTAATAGGTACTACGTCCACGTACTTCCATGGTTATGTTTGATTATACGATTATATTATTATTATTGATTGTTCGGACCTATGATACAATTAATTCATAAATGCTATTTGTTATTTCAATATAATAAACGTATTATTATCAATAAAAAAATGAAGACTAGTTCATCCCAGTTTATTATGATGGTCATCTTTATGGAACAGTCTTTTTAGAGTCGTCATTTCTTCTAGCAGTAGAAATGTTCCAATCTCCAAGGCCCTAGCCACTAGCAGGTTGGTCCCTGTACCCGTTGCCAGTGAGTCTACACACTTCTTATACTTTCAATTTTTGTGTTGTGTTTTTATAATATACTAGCTGACCCGGCAAACTTCGTACCGCCATATATTTTTTCATGAATAAATATTGCAATTATAAATTGAAATATAAAGTATCCTATCTCTTAAGTTGGCACAAAACACACATTTAAAAAAGAACGTTAAAATCGGTTCAGTATTTTCGGAATTCATCCCGGACAAACATCGTATTATATATAATAGATTACTTTAACATGTAGCTAGTGATGTTATGTTAATAAATGAGTTATTGTACTCATAATAAAGCCTTTTTATTTCCATGTAGTTTACATAATCTTTATACAACTCTATCAAATTTAATACATATTATTTGTTATCAAAACCTTTTCTGGGTAAAGGCCTCCTCCAACTGTTTCCAGGTATTTCTACATTGCGCTTTCACCATTCAGCCTCTACCAGCTATTTTTTGGATTTCATCGCTCCACCTGTCTTTAGGTCTTCGTTTGCTTCCTTTCCCACTTGGCCCTTTCCATGAGGTGGCGCGTTTTGACCATCTTCTGTAATCCGTGCAACGTGACCCGCCCATCTCCATTTAAGTTGTTGTGCATGTTGTTTTGCATTTATTAATTTATTTTTTCTGCGAATATCCTCGCTTCTATGCTTGTCCATAAGCTTTATACCTACCTAGAATGCTTCTTTCTATAGCACGCTGGCACGAGCGTATTTTGCTTTGTGTTTTATTATTAAAGGCCCAAGTTTGTGCTCCATATGTTAAACGAGGTAACAAGCAGGACTCTATTACCTTCTTTTAGAATATAAGTGGAAGTTTGCCTTTTAAAATGTCTTTGTAACTCCAGTATTTTTTCCAGGTTACGTTGATACGCCTCTCTAGTTCATTTCGCGATTTCTTAAATGAAATTTGTTACCAGAAATACGCATAGCTGTCCACATATTCTATAATTGTACCTGTTTTTTATACTATGTATTTTTAGCAACCTTAGTTTTTGATATACACGGTTCAATCCTATATTTCGATAGAGTTGTTTAGCTCTTCTATCATTGTTTCCAACTGATTACATCCGTCCCCGATCCGATATCCCCTCTTTCCCACGGGTGTCGTATGAGGCGACTAAGGGAAGTAAGCAAATATCATCCATTGCACGACTGGTGGTAGGGCTGGGTACCAAGTGGAAGTACTCACTTGGTATCCGGCCCGAGCGGGTTGGTACCACCATCTCCAGCAAATTGTTGCGTTTTGGCTGTAGCAGGAGATAGCCGTTTATATTTCATTTCATCTGTGAAATGAATTGGTGAGCAGCGGCTTGACAATACTCTCGGTATAGTCAAATCCATGGACGACGGTTACCATTTACCATCAGATGGACCGTGGCTCGTAAGCCACTAAATGCAATAAAAAAAAAATTGATGTTTTTGCCAATAGGATTATATCATCTGCAAATTTCAAGTTGCTTAAAAAATCTGCATCTATTTTTATCGCCTCTCTGCTCCAATCTAGTTATTTCATTATGTCTTGCAGCTATAGGTAAATTCCAATGCTTGCAGCTATATATTTCCCATCCAGTTGTTACATTATGTCTTGTAGTTCTATTTTCTTGTTATACGGATTATTATTACTACTCTTTGACTTATATTTTCAATATACTGTAAGGAAAAAATTTGCTTTCACTATAAAAAATTCAGTGACAATTTGCACATGCTCACGGTGAAGACGTGTTCGATCAAATTGTCAAAGTTGACATATTTTGCAACTCACACTCGAAAAAACGAGGTTCTCGCTCGTTTTTATGCTCACTACCATAGATAAATAACTATACTTGGAATAGATACGCCACTTTGAATTCAGTTTTGGAGATTTTGTTCCGTGGTCACTAGATGGCGCTATGTAGAATATATGAAGCGCGGTGACACCACCACCACTAGATGGCGCTTTAGTTAATATTTTTACTTTTGAAATTGCGTGATCCGTAAGTAATAAATTTATCACACAATAACTGAACTCACACTTGAGTAGGAATTTCGTAAACTGTTATTAAATTTTATAGAATTGTTGCATTTTAAAGTATTTTGTAGAAATACATAATGAAATAATGTGCCTCTATTTAGAAAACCGCCATCTATATTCGTTTCTAGACACTAAACTGCTAAGTTAGTACTGTTCCTGCACCACCAGACAGCGCAAAATAGCATACAATTTTTTGGTGAGCCAATGTATGGCAGTTGCACCCCCCTGCTCACTACTCATGTCATCAATGTTCACGTTCGACACGTTTTTAAATAAACAATCTCGCACTCGCAAATTATGTTTCGCAAACGTGACGTTAGGTGTCACTGATCCAACTCCATACAAATTTGAGTTTACTTTAACGCGATCGAGTAGTTAGAAAAACTCACACTAAGCCCTCTGTTCCTATTAGTATAATTCATTGCGCTGGACTATTTTAGTTGTGAATGAAGAAATTAATAATTTAAATAATAATTTTAATTTCTTTTTATGAATGAATGAATAATTTTGATTTACAAGTTTTAATTTAAGATCAAACAATTAATTTGGATATCCAAATATAACAACTGTTTGTTTATAGTTTTAAGTTTTCACTTCCATCGGTAGTCCTCATGACTGCTTTGTTTTTTTTTTTAAGACGACACCCGTCACTGGGATAATCCTAATATCGCGGGGGACTTTACAAACATACAATTTCACGGACACAAAGTACACCCTGATTCAGAACAACAATTTGTGGATCACGAAGCGTTGTCCTGTGTGGGAATCGAACCCACAACACTCAGGTGGGAGGCCAGTATGTTAGCCACTCCGCCATCTGTGCAGTCAATCAACCCTTCTACATGTAAGAGAAGAGTAATTACTGGTAGAGCCTTACTTGTCGCAGGATGAATAGGTCATTGGGTCGGCTCAATCGGGGAAATATCATCCTCTGACAGAAAATCAGCGTGAAATAACGGCAGGTGCTCCTACAGTGTTGTTTAGAATGGTGAGTGAGTGCGCCAGAGATACAACCCTTCTCCTTATCCTCTCCTTATTATCCTTCTTTTCCAGCTACTATCCCTCTCCTTTGGAGTTGTGGAGGAGGGATGCCTCTGGTGTTGCTAGCGCCTATAGGCTACTCGATGACTAGTTTGCTATTTGCTACTAGTATTAAAAATAATAAAAAATAGAATTATGATACTCACTTTAGGTAAGCAGAAGCCGGGTAGGAATTCATCTTTAAAATCGGCGGCCACATATTTGATCGCTTGTCTGACGTCACTGACGTGGGCGATCTGCTTCTCAGGGTCTAGGGCCTTGGTGAGAGCCAGGAGGGCCTCCCAGGACATGAGGACGACGTCATGATCGGAGTCCGCGAAGAGGAGGATAAGGCCTCGTATCAGTTGAGGGACGTGAGGGTCGAGATCAGCCCGAGTATGTGTCACAAAGGCACAGAGTAATGAAGCCGCTGCTCGGTGCTTGTCGCCCTCGCTCGTTCGTATCGTATCCAGTAACGTGTCTATTATACTGTAGAAAAGTAATATGATTGAAGACGATGTGGTAAATTTTAATGGCGGCGGTTTGATAACGGCAAATCATCATGACCAATAATTATTTGTGTGAACCCATTAATTATTTTTCTAATTTTTTAATATTATGGCGTAGTTCTTGTGGTAGATTGTTAGTAGGTATCAATTTTGATACCATTAGCGATATAATATATAAAAAAAAAATTGAGTTATTCTGATTAACGGCGGTGACTGACTGATTAACGGTGGTGACTGACTGACTTTTGGCACTTGACATGTTGTAATTTAAACTTTATATAAATTAGGACCAGTGATAGCTTTAACACCAGTCTTAAAAGACAATGGTATCGAGTTTGATTCCCTCACCAAGGTAAGGTACACACCTCTGACTTTTAGTGTATTTGTTTACAAATTATACTGATCGTGTGAAGGAAAACACATACTGAAGAAACCTGCATGCTAAGAGATTTTCACAGCGGCTTCTGTCAACTGACACTGGGTCAGCGTGGTTGACTAAGGCTGGAATTCCTCTCGCCCTGCGAGGAGATCCGTGCACAGTTGTAGAGAAAACAAATGCAAAATAAAAGTATTGCTAGGTTAGGAGTGGCACAATATGGTGTTGTGTTCGATCGATGTTTTGTCAAGTGTTAGCACCGCAAGGCACGTGTTATTTTTAGAAATGACGATATGTTCGTTCATAAATTACATTATTTGGTGAAGGAAAACGTCGCGAGGGAATATGCATCTAATCGCTTGTCTTATAACTTGCACGAATAAGGTGGTTTGATAGGGGAAGTACCAACTTTTCATAGATTAGCGTGAAACAACGGTAAGTACTTGTACAGTGACGTGCGTGTGGCGAGTGAGACACGAGCAGTACTTACCAGCGCACGCCGGGCGCGTCGAGCACGGGCAGCAGCGCGTCGCGGCAGTGGTCGAGGTCGGCGCCCTGCGCCAGCGCGGCCAGCAGCGCGGGCAGCACGCGCGGCAGTGACGTGCGTGTGGCGAGTGAGACACGAGCAGTACTTACCAGCGCACGCCGGGCGCGTCGAGCACGGGCAGCAGCGCGTCGCGGCAGTGGTCGAGGTCGGCGCCCTGCGCCAGCGCGGCCAGCAGCGCGGGCAGCACGCGCGGCAGTGACGTGCGTGTGGCGAGTGAGACACGAGCAGTACTTACCAGCGCACGCCGGGCGCGTCGAGCACGGGCAGCAGCGCGTCGCGGCAGTGGTCGAGGTCGGCGCCCTGCGCCAGCGCGGCCAGCAGCGCGGGCAGCACGCGCGGCAGTGACGTGCGTGTGGCGAGTGAGACACGAGCAGTACTTACCAGCGCACGCCGGGCGCGTCGAGCACGGGCAGCAGCGCGTCGCGGCAGTGGTCGAGGTCGGCGCCCTGCGCCAGCGCGGCCAGCAGCGCGGGCAGCACGCGCGGCAGGTGCCGCGCCAGCGCGCCGCCCGCCGCCGCGGCCAGCGCCGCCAGCGCGCGCGTGTGCGCGGTGCCGCTCGTTAGCACCGGCACCAGGTACGGCAGCACCGCGCGGGACTTCAGCGCCAGCATCTGCACACCCGTACCGTCAACGACACACTCGACAACACCGCGCGAGAAAATTATTCTTAAAAACGTCTATCCGTGAGCCCTTTGACGTCCCCTGTTGGACATAGGCCTCCCACGAGAACGCCACAATGAACATATGTGATCGTTTTCCCAAACGCTTATCGGGTCTGCCCACTGCCACTTCGGCTCGGCGTGCCAACCAGATGAGCTATGTCGGCCTCTCTCGCTCTCCTACGGATCTCCGTATTAAAATACCTAGCATAGTCCACTCCTTGGCACGCTGAGCGACTCTGAGCCTTGATACAAAATCAACATTCAGAGACCAGATGAGCTATGTCGGCCTCTCTCGCTCTCCTACGGATCTCCGTATTAAAATACCTAACATAGTCCACTCCGCGGCACGCTGAGCGACTCTGAGCCTTGATACAAAATCAACATTCAGAGACTATATTTCTATACATCATCATTAGTGACACACACTGGTCGTAGACTTTAATTTCCAGACACTGCTGCTGCACTAAAATTTTGGACGAGAAGATCTTCCTTTCCTAGCTTTCCGAACGCTACCCAGCCAAGCTGGATTCGTTGTTTGACCTCTTTTTCAAAGTTATGTCGATCTAATTGAAATGTATATCCCAGGCGGGTTAGGCAGAATCTCATATTTCACATGTCGATCGTATCGTGACCACTGTGATTGGTTGAGAAACCGACGTGTGAATGTCGCAATAATCCGATGGCCAATCACGGTGATCTCTCAACCAATCACAGTGATCACGATACGATCGACATGTGAGATATGAGATTCTGCCTAACCCCCCAGGTAGACGTAGTGGTCGACAACTTCGAGAAACTCATTCCCAAATAAAATCAGTGCTAAAAAACATGGGCATTATACGTGACTTTTGTCTTGTCCATGTTCCAAATCCTACTGAAGTCGTTAAGCACGGTAACAAGCTCCAGAAGTAATTCTTCCATTAATACGATATCGACTGCATGTCAAAAATGAATGACGTATTCGCCCTAACGTGAATGCCGAATCCAGTCCATTCCAAAGAGCATGAATATATTTTCCATCGCAGTAAAAAAGTTTTGGGGACATAATTTCTGCAATTGGATCGGCTTCATACTCTTATCCTGTGGCTGTAGTCTCGACATATATAACGATCGTTTTCGGTCGATAACTTCTTGACGCTAAAATATACAGGCTATAACATAAACCCTGTTGGAAAATTTATGAATAGATACGTAAACATATAGGTGTTTTATATATGTAATTATAGTTAAAATAAAATGGTAGCCAACTGGCTACAGTTGACAATCAAAATTATTTATAAAACCGACACAAGCAAAAAATGTTATTAGCACCTATATTTAAAAGAACTTGTCAATCCATAAATAGATATAATTTCGGCATAAAGGCAGTCTTCGAAAAATTAAAAATAAGAAATCGAAAAAATATGAAACGATGCCGCCGCCTGTCGCACGCGCCGCTATTGTACCTATTCCTTTTATAAGCCACCCTTTACGCCTTAGTCTCCCGCGCAGATTTCTTTCATACGGCCGTCCGTATTTTTACGTAATCTATACCGTGAGTGACTTGTGTTTTACGAGGTGTGATATTCAATCGAGGAGTATTTTAATTTGTTGATATTTACGAGGAACTCTTCAGTGTTCCACGGAACATTGCATTGCCGTTAGCGAAGGCATTTCAGCGTTTACACGTACACATGTACAATACTGGCAGTGTGCACGGTCATAAACAATAGCGTATTGACGCAGGAAGGCCAAGACTACATGACAATGTTCGTTCAGTAGGACGCCAGTTTGGTGTAAACCACATGCGCGTTTGGCGAGCACTCAAAAATGATGGCAAGCACCCATATCACTATCATAGAGTCCAGTCTCTACTCCCTACCGACTACGAGCCTAGAATGGAGTACAGCAGATGGATCTTAGATATAATTCAAGAAGATAGAGATTTTTTGAACCACACTGTTCTGTGTACTGTACTGTTCACTGATGAGTGCTCCTTCGTTAAAACAGGAATTTTTAAGGCACACAATGAACACGTATGGTCTACCATTAATCCTTATTGCATAAAACCCAGTCACTTCCAACATCGATGGAAGATAAATGTTTGGGCGGGAATTATTGATAATAAGGTTCCATCCATCCATCAGCCTATCAACGTCCACTGCTAGACATAGGCCTCCCCAAGAAATGGGGGATAGTACCGTAATCGCCACGCTTGGCAGGCGGGTTGGCGATCGCAGTTGATGTTGTTAATACTCGAGGGAGTGCTGCTGCCCACTCGCCCGGTATTCCCTCAGTCGGCTTACGACTCCCGTGGGTAGAAAGGGGTAGAACAATTCTAAAGCCAGCCCCACACGGCTCAGTTAAGGTAATAAGGTTACCGGACCTTATTTTCTAGAAAGAACCATGAGTGGTAGCAACTACTTTCGTTTCTTGCGAAAAGAATTCAGTGAAGAACTTGACGAGTTAAATCTCGATCTTGTGCGTCGTATGTGGTTTCAACACAACGGCGCACCACCGCACTTTTACCGGACTGTGAGAGACTATTTAAATACAGAATATGGGGAAAGGTGTATTGGCCGTGGTGGACCAGTTAATTAGCCAGCGCGGTCACTTGATCTCACTGCATTGGATTTTTTTCTCTGGGGAACCATCAAGCAGTCTGTATTTAGAAAAACATGCGATGCTGATGATGACATACGTTTACGGATAGTTTCGGCGTTTGACCAAATTAAATCCGATACATCGGTGTACTACAACATGTTTGTGAAAACATTCATCAGTCAGAGGTAATAAATCGATTTAATTTTACAAATATTAAAGAATTAATATTAAATATGATTTTCTTTTTTAATTGAATATTTTCTAAAATTACTTGTGCTGTTACATTTGGATATTGATAGCGATAACATAGCTATGATATCAAACGTAGTTATTATTACACGCTGTATAGATTTTTCGTAATCTGTCAGTTTAAAATATCAATTGTTTTTGATATATTATCGAACACAACAGTCAAATTAACAATTTCGATTGATAACTTATCGAACCCTTGGGACTGCCCGATATGCAGAAAAAATGTTGATAACATATACTAAGTAGGTAGGTACCAAATAAAATAATTACGTCAAGAAATTTCTTGAAACTTTCGGTCCACCCTTCAAAGGCAGCGGCTTTAAGGATTTTCTACGAAAACGCAGGTGAGTGGGATACAATACAATTTAAAATCAGCTGGGTCCCAATAATAAGGTGGCTAACTCTCCCCATTATCGGTAATAAGCTTGTTTTTGTATTTGCGTAAAAAAATGTTCATCGTTCATCGTTATATACGCTAATATTACACTTTCTAATACATTTTAAGCAAAACAAAAGCAGAACTTTAAAATTAGTTATAAGGCAATGACAACATGAGAGTGAATTTGCTTTAATAATTTACTCTACCATGATATATTGACTTATAAATATGCCTATTTTTTTGACTCTAATAACAAATTGACATACGACTACATGATGTTTTGCAAACGTTCAGGTATTATTAATAATTATGGTATAAGAACTATTATCAATAATCTATACAACTACATCAAAATAATACAAGACTATAAGGATATGACTATAAAAAATACATTAGACTTTCAACAAATTCACGACAAGAATTTACAAAAAAATGGACTAACAAAACAACAAAACGTAGAACAGCAGTTTTTTACTAATACTTAGTATTTGAATATACTACATCAAAATATAGCGAGACTTATCACTAAATCCGACTCCTTAGTAATCTGTCTACAAGAGCTTTTAGAGAGAGAAATAAGTGTGGATATTTTATGTATTACGGAACATTCCATAATGGCAGGCTATGAGAAATATTTAACACTTCAAAATTACTCATTAGCAGCATGTTTTAGTAGAAGTCACAGTAAAAGAGGAGGTGTGTGTATACAGAAAATATATATATATAAAGAAGGGGTTTCAATGGAGAGAGATGCATGAAGTAAAAAGGCTTTCCATTTCCGGTTTATGTGAATTTTGTGCAATAGAGCTCGTTAAGTTAAGTATTGTAATTGTTTGTGTTTATAGAGTTCCAAGAGTAGAGAATTTAAATATATTTTTTTCCAAAATGACACACATGATAACACATGTTGAAGTTATTAACCAATAAAAAAAAAATATGAACATATTTTATTGGCTGGTGACTACAATATCGATATCTTAAAACAAAATAGTATGACCCTAGATTTTGAATGTCTCCTATTATGTTATAACTTAAAAATGGCCCTAAAAAAGCCTACAATATTGTCAAGTAAAACATGTCATGTATTGACAATTTTGCCTATCATGGTAAAAACTCTTGCAAGACTGAAGTGTTAATCTTTTTCTGAAATGTATTCAGAAGACGACCCTAACAGAGTATATGCATGTTTTATAAATGAGTTTCAACTTTTGTATAACATGTGCTTTCCTTTTAAAACTATCACAATTTACACAAATAAAAAACCGCAATGGATTTCGCGTCGATTGAAAAAATGTAGTAAAAAGAAAAGATCTTTTATGGAATCTTAGACTGAATCCATCTAGTATAAATAAATAAAAGTATAAAAATTATTCAAAATTATTAAAAAAAATCATAAAGCTAAAGCAATTATAAAATCAAAACTTCACAGAGTCAATCAAAAGCCACCTGGCAAATAATTAATAGCTCCAGAACAAACATTCCTCGTGAGTCTATTACACGAATTAAAGTTGATAGAGATTTAATAAGCAAACCAAAAGACATAGCTAACGCTTTTAATAATTATTTTGTCGATAAAATAAAACCTATTCAAAATGCAGGTAGCAATGTAACATCTAAGATAATTACTATGGAAAAATCTATATATATGGCACCTAGTGTACCAATTGACATATTAAATATCATTAAAGAACTCAAAAATACAAGTAGATTAGATACGATGATATATCAAGAAAAATAGTAACATCAGTAGGTTTTATAATTAGTCGACATTTGAGTTATCTGATTAACTTGAGCATCAGTATCGGTACATTTCCGAACGACTTAAAAACGTTAATTATAAACCCATTATTTAAAAAAGAAGACAAAGAAGATATGGCATGTTACAGGCCAATTGCACTTGTAACAATTTTCTCCAAAGTATTTGAAAAGTTTATTTACAAACAGTTAAATTCATACTTTGAACAAAATAAACAAAAAATGAGCAAAAAGGTTTTAGGCGCCATAAAAACGTTAATATGGCTATATACGATTTTTATAATATTGTCTTGACTAATGTGGACAAGAGAACTCCCGTGTGCGCTATATATTTTTATATGACACAAGCATTTGACTACGTTAATCATAATATTTTTCTGAACAAGTTGGATGCTTACGGTATAAGAGGTAATGTTAATAAATTAATGAAATCGTATTGGCGCAATAGAAATCAAGTTACTAAAATATGCCGGATTAATGCTAACACTAAACAAGAGGAGTCATATTATTCTAAGCCGCGCTCTGTTCTCTATAGAGTTCCACAAGGTAGCATTCTGTGTCCTCTTTTGTTTATATTATATATAACGATTTGCCAAGATTTACTAATTATCCAATGTCAATATTCGCTGATGATAGTACCTACTGTAACAGTTTCATGCAAATCACGCGACGTCTACCAAACCAATATCAATAATTCACTGAATTCCGTTATTACATGGCTAAGGAATAATAACTTAAAAATTAACCTAACAAAGACAAACATTACGCATTTTAGTCAGAGAACTCAAATAGAAACCCCTATTGTTAGTTACCAAGGGATCCAGATATATGTGAAGTAAATACCACAACATTTTTAGGAGTAAAAATAGGCAAACAATTAAACTGGAAACCACATATGGTTCAATTATGTAAAAGGTTGAGTAGCCGTGCATATGCTCTATTAAAAATTAGCGCCGATAGTTAATGATGATAGTTTGCTCACAGCTTATCATGGTTTGGCAGCTTCAGTCATGAGGTATGGAATTATCTTTTGGGGAAACTCAACTGATGCCATAACAGCTTTCAAAGTTCAAAAGCGTTGTATCAGATCCATGCATAGATTGAACAATACCGAAAGCTGCAAACCATATTTCAAAAAACACAAGATTTTAACACTTCCGTCTTTATATATCCTCGAAGTGGCTTTTTTTGTTCGAAATAATCCTAATAATTTTCAGCGAATATCTGATTTAATAAAGCGCAACAGGCGCGATAATGATCGCTTAGTTGTACCTAGAGCTGGGACTGCCCTCATGTCAAAATTTTTTAAAATTATTTTTGACATCCTCATTTATACATTGTACATTTTTAGTTAAGTATTTGACATCAACAATTAAATATTATTTAATCTTAATTTATTATTATTGTAATAGTAATTTTTAATTTAATTATGTATCTGAATTATCAAAATGTAATTACGTTATAAAACATATATATTTTATAAAATTTTGTACGCCTTGTTAGGCTGAACATGTGGATATTGCAATGAAATGGAATAACATTAATGCATATTCTTGTATTATGTATTTTACTCATGTTTCGACAAATAAAGAATCTTGTCTTAACTGTAACTTCTTTTGTAGTTATTCGGCTAAAATAGGTGGTGCATTTTTAGTGTACAAAGTTGTAATCATAGTTATCTTCTAAAATTATTCCGGTTATCATATGTCCAACTATTACTATCTCCACACTGCATACTCTGAGAACGTGTCTATTGGTTATATCCTCTGTCTAGTCTACGGCTTACTTTGACTTTGAAACTGTCAACACTAGTGCTGCCATATTAATAATTTATTTTCCACGAATTACATCGTCGGGGTTTAATAAAATTAACCTATCAAGCTATATAAAAATAAATAAATGTTATTTTTGGAGATTATAGATCAATATCTAGTAAACGAACCATAGTAAATATGTAATAAGTACCTAGGAATCACTATTTTGATAAGATATTCTTCCCATTATCTACCTTGTATTTTTTTTGACTGGTATTCATTTCGATATCATAACGACAGGGTTTATCGATGTCGAGACTGCAGGCGCTGAACTCAGACTATGATGGCGTTTCTATATCAACACTTCGATGGTAAGTAGTAAATGCAACACCACCGAAGTATCGATTGTCGAAGACTTTTCTCACAAACCACAAATGCCAGACACAGGGGCCGATTGTATTCCTTCAATCTATGTATAACCTGGTGTAATATATTTATGTGGTCTGTGGTACTATAGCTATTTCGGAAATCGGCTTGTCCAGGAGCTGGAAAACGTCGAGTTTGTGCGCGGGTTGATTTGTAATAACCCTCGGAAACAACTTATACACGTGGCTCAAGTGCGAGATGAATCTATAATTCTACAAGAGGGTTTATGGAACTGGTGGAAGTCTCTCAACGTCTCATCTATCATCAATGACAGTGCCATCGTTGATTTTCAGCTTAGTTAACAACGGCTTTGGGCGACAGATTTCTTGCCAACACTTGAGCCTTGATTCCACAATATCAATTTTTTAATAGGGGTATTAAATTGGCGAATAGAATTGCCTTGCAGATCTGCCTATTTAAGCGCATTAGACAGGACAAATCGGCTGAGGACTGGACTATCATTTGTTCTCTCCACTACATGTGCTTGAGAGAGCATAGTCCGAAAGTTTTTGAGTTTTATTGATATGACAAGCCTTAAGTACCCTGTGGTTCTTCTGCCCAAATCTATATTGCACCAATTACATTTTTGCCGGAGATTCTTCTCAGCTCCTGTTCAGCCGTTACTGGGCCCACTATTGTTAGGCCACGAAATAGCGGAGCTGCCGTGACTGTGGGCTATGTTGGGTGCACGTTCTTAAGGCGAGCACACTCTTAGGGTGTGCTTATTGTTAGGGGATAATGCCATAATCACCACGCTTGGCGTGATCGCCAACCCAGGCGGATTAAACATTCGAGAGAGTGCTACTGCCTACTCCCCCGGTGTTCTTTCAGTCAGTTGTTACGACTCCCTCGGGTTGAGACGGGTTAGTTCTACTTTGAGGACGGTCCAGCACAGCCAATTCTCAAAACTACGTTATAATTTAAGCATAACCTTTCATAAAGTTAAAAAGAATAAAAAAATGTAATCTTTCTAATCATGACGCTTATACACGCACGCACACATTCACGTACACGTGCACATACATATGCGCATTTACTATGGCTATTGGATTTATCTATGAATTATTAAAAAAATGTAAGCCTGTGAATTACCTGTTTAAGTCCATCGAGCGTGGCGTCGGCGATCTTCGGGTCGGGATCTTTGAGTCCCTCGAGCATGTACGGCAGGATGTCATCGAGCGCCTTGTTGCCAATGGTGGCGTGCAGACTGTCGAACGTGCGCGCGGCCGCCATGCGTACCTCGGGCAGCGGGTCACACAGCGCCGTACGCACGGTCGGGACCTAAAGACACACAACTATCTACACTCGTGTCTCTATATACAGTGTCACACGTGCGGCACCAGGAGCAACTCGGGCAGCGGGTCACACAGCGCCGTACGCACGGTCGGGACCTACAGACACACACAGCGCCGTACGCACGGTCGGGACTTAAAGACACACAACTATCTACACTCGTGTCTCTATATACAGTGTCACACGTGCGGCACCAGGAGCAACTCGGGCAGCGGGTCACACAGCGCCGTACGCGCGGTCGGGACCTACAGACACACACAACTATCTACACTCATGTCTCTATATACAGAGTGTCACACGTGCGGCACCAGGAGCAACTCGGGCAGCGGGTCACACAGCGCCGTACGCACGGTCGGGACCTAAAGACACACAACTATCTACACTCGTGTCTCTATATACAGTGTCACACGTGCGGCACCAGGAGCAACTCGGGCAGCGGGTCACACAGCGCCGTACGCACGGTCGGGACCTACAGACACACACAGCGCCGTACGCACGGTCGGGACTTAAAGACACACAACTATCTACACTCGTGTCTCTATATACAGTGTCACACGTGCGGCACCAGGAGCAACTCGGGCAGCGGGTCACACAGCGCCGTACGCGCGGTCGGGACCTACAGACACACACAACTATCTACACTCATGTCTCTATATACAGAGTGTCACACGTGCGGCACCAGGAGCAACTCGGGCAGCGGGTCACACAGCGCCGTACGCACGGTCGGGACCTACAGACACACACAGCGCCGTACGCACGGTCGGGACCTACAGACACACACAACTATCTACACTCATGTCTCTATATACAGAGTGTCACACGTGCGGCACCAGGAGCAACTCGGGCAGCGGGTCACACAGCGCCGTACGCACGGTCGGGACCTACAGACACCCGCAACTATCTACACTCGTGTCTCTATGTATAGTGTCATACGTGCGGCACCAGGAGCAACTCGGGCAGCGGGTCACACAGCGCCGTACGTACGGTCGGGACCTACAGACACACACTCGGTGTCACACGTGGGGCGCCAGGCGCAGCTCTGGCAGCTGGTCACACAGTGCCGTATACACGGTCTTTTCATCAGATATGAGGCCAAGACTATTTCAATCTTCCTCCCAAATTTCTAACTATTATATCTTTTATTATTTTAAGTATGCTTCTAACCAGTCCATCAGCGAAGCTGAGTACGGCATCTCTGGACGTGGAAGCGAGGATCTCTCCTAAACCAATACAAACTCCTTGTCTTTGGTCAGCTCGCTCCGAACGCAATCCTTGTTCTAAGATAGGAACTATTTCTGGTAGCACGCGCTCTCCTAGCTGTGAAAACAAACAATGGTATTAGTTAACTAATTAAAAAAAGGTATTTTTTTATAGGCTGAAGGACCCTCCTAGAAGGGTATGCAGAAATTATATTACAGGAAAAGAAGAATGAATTAATTATGCAACTGTGCGGTCCATGGGGACCATCGTCAATAGCCTTATGAGTAGAAATTCCCTCAAATATAGAATCTAGGTGCCTATAAATAGAAGGATAGCACAAATATGGTATACCTTCCTGACGAGGTCTCCAAGAGTCCTGGCAGCGACCTGACGTTTGTCGTAGCTGGTAGACGCGAGACAGGTGAGCAGAAGATTGAAGAGAGTCCCTAGGATCTCACGGAGAGTCTTCGGGGTGTTGGTTACGACTACCTGTAGACAATATTTTAAAGTATCAGCATTAGGTATGACAATATTTTAGAGTTGAAAATAAAAGATAAAATATCTGGACTATTCAATAGTTTATAATTTATATATATGTAATTAAAAAAAATCATTGAGCTTAATTTATCATTGAAATTATATGCATCCATCTATCCAACAACTTTTTGATGTCAAATGCTGGATAAAGGCCTTCCCACCACACACCACAGAGCACCGCAACGACCGCTCGTTGACCGCTCCTAACGACTCCTTAGGACTTTGACTTTATCGTCGGTCCATCTGGTAAAAGGCCGCCCTACGCTGCACCGTCCGATAAGCGGTCGTTTGCGTAAACAGTTATCGATTCGTATAGCGATGTGGTCTGCACATGCTATTTCAGCGTGTCAACCCAGTGAGCCATCACTCTTGTTCGACAGATCTCCGTATTAATTCGATCACGTAGAAATATATCGAGCATTGCTCGCTCCGACGACACGCAAATATTCTTCGCCCTAAAACGAACCAATCGCTAGGAAGTATGCCGAAACATAACAGGTTGCAGACTCCAAGATAGCGAGTGTAAACTAGACAATGTAGTCCAGGAATGCAATGAACACGATACACACTCACCTTCCAAGAACACAATACACACTCACCTTCCAAACGTGCAGCGCTGCTTGTCTCACCATGAGCGCGACATCGCTCCTACCCATGTACAGCCCAGCCAGCACCCTGTTCCTCCTCTCCGGTCCGAGGGCGTTAATGATCGCCTTGTGAGAGTGTTCCGTACCAAAATTATCATCTTCAGAAGCAGTTTCAGTACTCATTTTACCAGAAACACCTGAGATACGGTAAAGTAAGTCACCAAGCAGTTGCACTGAGCTGTATCTGATGCGCCAGTTATCATCAAACAGTCCATTCTCCAGCTCGGGCAATAGCAATGTTATGGCTGATTCAGCATACAAGTTCACTATCCTTTGTCCGGCTTTTAGGGCTGTCTCTCGCACGTATTCATTCTCGTCTGCGAGTGCCTTGAGTATAGGGTTGATGATCTGTCCAATGTAAGGTGTGAACTCGTCGGTAAAGGCCCCCGGCATGTATATGAACATCATGATGTAGCCATCTTTGACATGAGGAGCTATGTCTGTTCGTTCTGCGGTCGCGATTATGTCTGTTGAAGAGAATATTAATCAGTAAATAAATATGCTTATTAGCTAGTCTTAAATAGATGTATGTCTTTTATGTTTCACTATTCAAACCTGACAACCCTCCTATCCAAACCGTTATGGCTTTATAATCTTTTTATTATCCTTCACTTTTATCCCCTATCGATATTCGAGCGCCAAAGAATCGGTTTTCTACCATGTTAATAATTGCCTGTAACTCACATGGCACTCAAGAGATTATAGTCGTAAATCTAGAATGTTCGATATTATTTATCAGACAACTGTTAACACCAAAAATATAATTAGTGTTAATAGATTGTCGAGTAGTTACCGGGCATGATCTTGTGCAGCTTGTGCACGCCGAGGCCGGCGACGACTTCGGAGAGCCCCTGCGCAGCGCCTGAGCGGTCCACGGAGCTGGCTTCGGATGTGAGCGTGTGCATGAGCCACGGCAGCAGCTCCTCGAAGCTGGTCTCACCCATACCGCGCACCATGGCGCCCAGCGCGCGTGCCGATACCGAGCGCACCTGCCCGTACCGGGATCAGTCAAAATTATGCTCTTCAAAGATATACAAAATGTGTAAAATATCTGTTAACGTTCTCTAAACAAATACATCGGGATGCTTCTCGTCTATTTAAAACGAACAAGAAAGTAAGTACCCATTCAGATCTGTCAACGGCGATTAAGGGAAGTAAGTAATTATCACCTATTTCATAGCTCTTGGGATTAATCACTTGCTCTATCAGGTAGAGCGATTTCATGTATATCTTTGAAATAAAATGGTGAGCAGCGGTTTAACAATACTCTCGGTATAGTTGAGTTCATGAGCGACGGTTACCATTTGCCATCAGAGCAGTAGCTCGTCTGCCACCATATGCAATAAAAAAATTGATAGTCAAGACACTAGTAGTACAAATTGCATCACGATTAAATCTATTAATATTTAGTATTTATCTAACCCTTTGCCATTCATATAAAAATACATCATTTTTTATAAAAATAATCTCTACAAAAAAATAGTAATCCCACTGGAACTCACAATTTAACATATGTCTTCTCTGTACTCTAGACCAAATATTTGACAAATTTCATAATGCTTGGTTAAGTAGTTATGACGTCAAGAAGTAACAAATAAGTTCATTTCACCTTTATAATCTCAAGAGATAGAAAAAGTAAATTTTAAAAATTATAAAAAAATTAATAATTATATAAAAATTAATGAGCCAATTAATTTTCTCATACATTTTGTATAGAATGGGTTTTTTGATCAAAACACTAAATTGAATTTAGCTAATAAGTTAAAACCAAATTTAATGATTCTCATGCGGTGCGAAGTTCATCGCTAATATTACTATAAAATTTTGCAACAAAATCAAGTTGTACTCACAGAAAATAAAAACTTGATTAATACTGACCTCTGGGACAGGATCAAGCAGCGAGCTCTTCAGCCCAGGTATAATATTGGGTAGGTACGGCATCAGGTCCTTCTGATCAGTCAAAGAGTACATGTTCCCGATGATCTGGGCCGCCATCTTCCTCGTCTCGGTGCTGCGGTCCAGGAACGCACGTTGCACTACAGGCATGATCAGCGCGAGGGAGGGGGCATCGATGAAGTGCACGAACTTGGTGTCTAAGAGTGTCTGGAGACAAGCGGATGTCTTGTTGGATGGGTCTTGTAAAGCTTGAAGCAGTACTGGTACTATGGCTGTTGAAGAGAACAAAGAGATTGTTACACAGTCCTTATTAGTGGCTAAATGTATGTCATCAACCCATACCTATTCTTTCTCGGATGTAGCACAAGAGGAATAAAAGAATGGGTTCTTTATATAAAAACCATTACGATCAGAGATTATAACATTTAAAATATAAAACTTTATATAATAAACACACTGATCCAGAGAGCAGGCGGCAAGTTAGTTTGTTAGTTCGGCGGTGTAGTTTAAATATGTACGGAGGCAACGCTGAACTACACCAGTCAACCCGTGACCACGGCCGATGCAATACGGTCGAAACGTCGGGAAATTAAGGTATTCAACATCAACATATAATGTTGATGTTGAATACGCGTATATAATACGCGATTAAGACCCGATACATTAATATTTGTGTATAATGTGTACAAATCGCGAAAGTTTAAAAGTCTTTAGTTTAAATATAGTTAATCCCAATACAGTTCAAGTTTTCGTTGTAAAGTATCACAGCCCCTGTGGCCTAATGGATAAGGCATCGGCCTCCTAAGCCGGGGATTGTGGGTTCGAGTCCCACCAGGGGTACAAGTTGCAAATGACTTTTTGGATTACCTAAAGATGTTTTACATATTTTTTGTAGAAATATACTTTATTAATTGATGTTATCTTTAATTAATATACCTTTATTTATAAGAATACTAAACAAGAACTGTTTTTATTAACATTTAAAACGATTTTAAAGGATCTTATCACGTTGGTAATAGTTAAACTTTCTCCACATTTCACAGTTAGGTAGATTCGACTAAAATATCTACCTCCTTGGCTATGCTTACAGCTTGAATGAGTCTAGTAAAATTTAAAGTTAGCTTCCAAATTATTTTGTTTGTGTAGAGACCTCGCACGCACAATAAAGATTGAGCTGTTATCAAGGGAATTAGCTGAAAATTAAACATATTTTTACCTATTTTTTTCTAAAAATATAATATTTTATTGGTAATATTTTATTTCCATTTTTAATATTTAATTTCAAATTTAATATCTTTTTAGGTTTACGAAATAAAAGTATAACCAAAAAATTTAACAAATCCGAATGAATACTTCAGGATCACACCGTCGTTCATGACTTTAGGGTTACCGATTGAGTTGCAAATTCTTTGATTATGCAGATCACGATCAGATGCTTTGCCAACTGAGCTATCGTGACATCACAATAGCTTAGTTGGACACTCATTTTCTGTGTCACATCTTCGCATTATGTGTTCTCATTATTAACTTTTGCGGATTCTCTGTGTCTTTCCTGTGACCAAAGAATTCAAGAACCTACGAAGGCAGTAGGTAGTAGAAAAGTAGTATTCATAAACTATTGTGGTGTACTGTCCAAGGTATACTGTTTTCTTTTTTTTTATTGCATGTAGTGGCAGACGAGCCACGGTCCATCTGATGGTAAATGGTAACCATCGCCCATGGACTCGACTATACCGAGAGTATTGTCAAGCTGCTGCTCACCATTTCATTTCACAGATATGAAATGAAATATAAACGGCTATCTCCTGCCACAGCCAAAACGCAACAATGTGCTTCATGGCCGGTCACACGGGAGATGGTGGTACCAACCAGCTCGGGCCCAATACCAAGTGAGTACTTCCACTTAGTACCCAGCCCTACCACCAGTCATGCAATGGATGATAATTGCTTACATCCCTTAGTCGTCTCATATGACACCTGTGGGAAAGAATGGGGTGGTGACACTTGTATTCTTAGTCCGTCACCAAACGGTCAAAAATGGTTTGATCATCTTCGGTTTCTGTTCTGTTGGTAATATGATGTTTTCTTATACAACAACTAGCTTACCATACCGACAGGATTAGTGGTGCACCATTAACTCTACGGTCATACCTTGAACTGGTACTAAACATGATGAGTATTTAAATACCTTGAATTTCAGGATTCCGGATGACCGAGCCGATGACCTTGAGCGCTTCTGCTCCAGCCTCCTGTACACGCATGTGAGAGTCACTCAGCACTTCAATAAGCTTTGGCACGATGGATGGAAGGCAGGAAGATAGTTGCTTAGGAGCACAATACGCCATGGCACCCAGGAGTTCGATAGAACCTGAAAAAATAAATAAGGATTTTAATTTAATAAAGGTTTTTGACATTACTACTCTGTGGTACACAATTAAATTTGATGTATCGTTGAAGGTTTAATTTTGTAATAATCATCCTGAACCACTCTATTTGAAATTGGAGTCAAGTATTCAGAACTTTAAATGAAGGAAGGTGGAGTCAGGAGTCTCCGGAACCGGCGAGCGTGTATGAAGAGAGTTATGAATGTTGAGGAAGCGAGAGATGTATGCAAGAATAGAGCCTCTTGGCACTCTGTTCTCTCTGCCTACCCCGCAAGGGAAATGGCGTGATGATAAGTAGTAAATGAATAAATTAAAATTCCCTCGATTCTTAATTGGTCTCAAATATTCGATTCGATCCGATTATTTCGCAAGTTCGAATTATTCGTAAACTCATAATACTAACCCGCCTTAGTCCTCCAGTTGTCATCCTGCAGAGCCTGTAGCAGGGAGGGCAGCACCAGTTTGACCCCGTGCGCGCTGAGCTTGCTCATGATCAGCTTGGCCGTGTCGTCAGCCGCCGCCCGCACGTACTGGGAACTGTCGCCGAAGCACAGCAGCAGGTGTGGCAGGACGTGCACAATGTACGGCTCGAACAGGCGGCCCAGCTTGTAGCACAGCATCTCGAAGCCGAATAAAGCACCTGGGGGTATTAGAACAGATTGATGATGATTGGGTATCGCAAGCTTCATCCTGTATGAAAGTATACTAATCACACTTTTGCTAATTCACATTACTTGGTGGAGATCACAATAACATTATTTAGTGAATCGCGCCATCATTTAGTATGATTCTTAACTTGCTATATCGGGACTAAACGTATGCATATACGTCCGGTAAATGGCGGGGATGTTATAAGACAGAATGTGATATTATGCAGATTGGGAGTTGGAAATAGGTTTCTACTATAAAACTACGTTTACGGAATCTATCGCGTTTACTTGATTTTTATACTATCCCGACGTTTCGAATACTTTACTGATAGAGATAGATCAGCTTTGGACATCTACCATCTAAGTCCACCCGTGATCATGAATGCTGTAAAGTATTCGAAACGTCGGGATAGTATAAAAATCAAGTAAACGCGATAGATTCCATAAACGTAGTTTTATTTCCAAATGTGTAAAATTCGCGTAAATGTTAGAAAGTATTTTTACTATAACTTAGTGGTATAAAGCAACCTCCGAATTAAACAAGACGTAATTCGAATCCGTGCTCCCCTCATTTTGCACTTTCAAAATAATTTGTTCTCATAACGTAGCTGTGCATGTAAAATGCTAAGAATCATAATAAAATTACTTGTAAAAGCATGTTTTTATTCTGCAAGTCGGTCACCTGTGAGTTCTGTCAGATAATCCATGCTTTATCTTTTACATTTAGCCCGGTAGTCAGTGGAATACAATTCCTAGATGGAACAGCGTAACCTATTTTTCACCTATTTCATAACTCGAATTGAAGGCGATATGTACGAACACTGCAGTACTAATTTTACCTACAGATGGCGTTAACTGTGGCAGGATAGTAGGTAAATTCAGTTTTATCCTGCGCCATAAGTTCCAAAATATTGGTACAGAGGGCAATAGTTACCTTCTCTATATTTATAGTTCTTTTTATCCTGAATGGCTTCAGTGAGCTTCCCCATCACGTCGAGTTGTTTCAGGGACAGTATACCGAGACCCTTGATGATACCAGCAATGCCATATGCAGCTCCCTGAAAATATAATGCAGTCATGGATGATGATATTCTGTTTTTAAATTGTTTCTTATTATTGCGTGTGGTGGCAGACGAGCCACGGCCCACCTTTTTTTTGTTTATTTTTTGTTTAGGCGGGAAAAAATGTACCTAACCGCACACCCCGTCGTTCGGGGCAACGAACAGGGTAGTGTGGGGCCCGCACCCCCTAAAGAAACCCGCCGTGTGCTGTCTCTCCGCCTGTGTTGTCGTTCACTGGTACTGTGTTGGATTACTTCAGTGGCGGCCACGGCCCACCTGATGGTAAATGTCAACCGTCACTCATGGAACCAATCATACCGAGAGTATTGTCAAGCCGCTGCTCACCATTTCATTTCACAAATATGAAATTAAAGAATAAACGGCTATCTCCTGCTACAACCAAAGTACCCCGATGTGTTTCATAGTCGGTCATACGGGAGATGGTGGTACCAACCCGCTTTGGCCCGATAGCAAGCGAGTACTCCCACTTGGTACCCAGCCCTACCATAAGTCATGCAAAAAAAATGTTTCTTTCATTCAATACAATTTTCTTACTTGCGTCATAATGAGCAAACATTTTCTATAAACTAGGCATTATCATACAGTTCGCCTTTGTAAAACTGTATGTGCTTAAAATAGACAAGAAATTGCTGTTTGTCACAAAACGGACTACCACTTTTTATCTCCATGGCAACGAAGCGTGACGGGTGGAAAACCACGTAATCGTATCTTTAAATTCTTATGATATTTGTTCACGCGTGAACACGTTATTATACATATATGGAGCGGACGGGCGCGGCGCGGTACGAGAGGGGGACAGCGGTTTGAACCTCCGCCACACACACTGCGTTTAAATTCATCGGCACTAACGGTCGCCAACAGCGTACTAAGTTGTATTCTAAAAGCTTTCTAATATACCAGCATTGTTATACAGTCCACTCGCATTTTATTTATCTCCGTGGGCTAAGACCCCACATATTTAATTTATGTTGGATAAAATAATTATAAGATGTTTGTGTTAGATTTCTAATATGTATATATTAAATTATTGTGAAAACATTCAATGATACCGGCTCTATACTTATAAGCAGTGCCTCAATAACCAATGTTAAAGATATACCCACCTTCCTGTCTCCATACTTCTCAGCAGTGAGGAGTTGTTTCATCAGCTTGTTCATGATGGCTGGTATCTCTTTCTCGAGAGCCGGTGATCCAACTAAGTGAGGCAAGCAGTTGCTTACAGCCTCTTGAACCTGGAAGTAGTTATAATTAGATAAAAAAAAAGAGTATTATTTAGCAAATAAGCGCACGGTCCTCCTAATGCCAAGCAATTATAATAGTTTATAGGTGCTAGCAACACCAGAGGCATTGTTCTTGGGTTATGTAGAGACAAGAGGGACAGGAGGGTTTCACTTCCCGAACGAAATGCAAATAGGAATACCTACTACGAGCCCCGATGCAATATAGTTCGTCTAGTATGGAAAGTAGTGCAAAGCCAAGTCTAGTAAGAAAGTAAATATTGGTGAAATAATTGAGAACGTTTAATAAAAAGTAAACCACAATTTGAGGAACATTTTAAAGTTTATTTTAACATAACTGAAATTCTTTCATGACTTTACATTACATAAAAAATTTTAAAAAATATTTTAAAAAACATAACGCAAAAGTATTCGTCTACCCTTGTCACTCACGCAAAATAGTTAGTAGTCTACCACTTAGTTGTGTCGCCTTTGCTCTCAATGACAGCTTTAATGCGAAGAGGCATGGTTGCAACCAACGCTGCACACTCCTCAGGCGTAATTGACTCCCATACAGCCAAGAGTTTAGCCTTTAAGTCGCTCTTCGATCTTGATGGATTTTTACGGAGAACTTTTTTCATTTTCCACCATAGGGTTTCGATCGGCGACAAGTCCGTGCTGTTAGATGGCAATTCAATTGTAGGGATGCTTTTCGCCAGTAGCCACGTCTTTGTTGTCCTTGCAGTATGGCAGGAAGCACCATCCTGTTGAAAAATGAAGGAATCTTGATGTTTAAGTGACGGAATAGAGGGCAGTAAATTCTCTTCCAAAAGGTTTTGATACCTTGCAAGCATTGATAGAACCACCACCAAACTGCATACCACCAACACCTTGTGCAGACATGCAGCCCCATATCATAAGAGACGCCGGAAACTTCACTTTACGTTTGAGACAATCAGTATGAAATGTCTCATTTTTGTTCCGAATCGCTTTTTTCCTTTCATCGCCAACTATCACTTCAAATTTGGACTCGTCTCTGCAAATGATATACTACGCCACTGATCGGAAGTCCAATTTAAATGATCACGAGCAAACTTAACCTCTTTTTCTTTTGAACAGCAGTCAACAGTGGTTTCTCCTTAGCGGTGTAAAATCAACCCATTCTTTTTAGGACTCTTGCAAGTATCAACTGAGACGTCTTTGTGAATCATGTCCCTCCATTGCACCGTGAGTTCTCCAGCTCGAGCACGATGATTATTTTCGATAATTTTCTTCAGGATTCTGTTTTCTACTGCACTTGTGATGCGTGGTCAACCAGTTTTCTTCAAACAAGAAGCCGTTCTATTCTTTTTATAGTGCTGAATGATAGATTGGACTGTAGACCTGCAAAGTATTAAGTCTTTAGATATTTGGTAACTTGATTTGCCAGTATCGACCCCACCAACTATTCGCTTTCGAAGCTCTTCACACACGGGTTTGCCACGACCCATTGTTATTTGAAAGCTAATAAAAAAACTGAAATTTTTAGAATTTATACCAATTTATACTGTCTCATTTGACAAATGACACAGAATTACTTTTACAAATTTAAATTATGCAACATAATTGTACAAAGAAGGAATAATCTTATTTAACTTACCGATAGACGAACTATTTTGCATCGATTAACAATTAGACGAACTATTTTGCTTATAACATCTTCGAATTTAAAACAGGATATGTATAAATTTAAAAAGCTAAAATAGTTTATTGGTTCATAATTAAAAAATGGCATAAGTAACGCGACATGTGATAGTAGAACAGCTTAATATTTTATATAGATATACAAAAAAAAATCTCACAGAGAAAATCTCACACTAGACGAACTATTTTGCATCGGGGCTCGTATTACATTTAAATGGAAGATATATGTGTGATATTTGCAGACGACGTCTCCCTTCTTACCTCATGCCAAAATAATTTAGATGTAAGCGAAAAACTCCACTCCATACTTAATAAAACATTAGAATGGTTAAATAAATATAACCTACAAATATAACATAAATTGCAATTTTATCCTTATCAGAAAACACCATTAACAATTGATTTCCATATTAACGGTAAAAAAAATAGAAGTCGTTAATGACTTCACATTGTTAGGACTTACTTTAGACACTCACATCAACTGGAAAACCCACATCCGAAATATAAAATCAAAAATCTCAAAATTTCTTTACACTTTTGAGAAGTCAAAAAAACGACTGACCTTCCAACTGCATTAACTACATAGTATGCCTACGCTCACTCATGGCTAAGTTATGGTATCATTATGTGGGGAAACAGTTTTCATAGTACAAAAGAAATTAATCCGCATTCTGACAAATATAGAGCAAACTAACAGCTGTGAACGCTTATTCCAAAAATATAAAATTCTCACCCTTCCATGCATCTACATTCTAGAGATATGTAAATTTGTCAGGAGATACATCACCTTTTTCACAAGACACGAAGACAAACACAAAAACCGAACACCAAGACATAAGAATAAGTTAATGTCCAACTTCCCGTATATCTCTACACTCCAATAGCCCCCTAATACGTAATGTATATCAAAATATACATACAAAATACCAATCTCGATTAAAGATGAGATCAGCGACACAAGGTTTTAGGCACACTGAAAAAAAAGTTATATAAACATATTTGTCTCTAGATGGTATCCAGGCTCTGATATGGAGCTGGAAGGAGGGTAATGAAACGACCCGAACCCATCAAGTTTATATTCGTTTAATTCATCTTAAGGAGTACTTTGTCAAGTAATGATCATTATTTTTTTGCCTGAATGAATAATTTTGATTTACAAGTTTTAATTTAAGAGATATCTAAACATAACAAGTGTTTGTTTATAGTTTTAAGTTTTCACTTCTGTCGGCAATCCTTAGACTGCTTTGTTTTTTTAGATTTTTTGTCTGTTTGTTGATTTGCGTATCAAGCAAAAACTACTTAACGGATTTTGATGCAACTGATAGCTCTTGATTAGACTTAAAATCTGGTATAAATTTTATCCCGCTGCTATATCGGGAGGGAACCTGAGATATAAAAACTAGCTTTTAGGCTAAGGCAAAGGTTAGTTTTATTTATAAATAATCTTTTTATTGCGTTAATCTACAAAATAAAAGCATAACTAGAATATTTTCTCTAAAGTTTTGTGCAGTTGTATAGGATTATTAATTTGGGTGTTACGACTATCATCTGTACAAATAAATTAAATTAAAGTGTCTGTCTGTAATGCCTAGATAGTCCTTTAAAAAAAAAATATTAATTTTTAAATATTATCTGCCTGTTTGATCTGGCTAATCTCCAATATGGCTGGAGTTAATTTCGAGAGAAGATAGGTGATGTTAATAGGAGTTAGGCTACTATTATTATGGAAAAATAATAAGCGTTCAGCGCCGAAATAATTAACTAAATATCAAGCGGACAGAGGCACGGTTAACCGATATTTGTTAATATGTTAGGTACAAACCTGCTGGCTCGGCGTTGACAAGGCAGCCACCAGACGTAGGGTGATAGGCTTGATCCTCGGGTCCTTGGGCTCCAGATGGCGAGCCAGCGACCCCACCAGCAATACAACGCACTGGCGCACCGCATCGTACCCACCGGACTTGGGCGCTTTGTCCAAGAAGTTCTCGAACACAGGTAGCTGGCTGCTCAAGGTCTCCTAGAACATCATTAAAATTTATTACAGTAATAATATATTTGGTGTAAGAGATAACTCATTTAAATTATGTTTATAGTATAGTGTGCCGGTCGGTCAGCGCCATGTCCACAAACAAGTTACAGCGGTACCTTCCCGTGCAGGTCGACGATGGCCATGGCGGCGGCGAGCATGTTGTCGCGCACGCCGGTGTGCCGGTCGGCCAGCGCCGTGTCCACAAAGAAGCTCATGGCGGGCGACACGGCGCGCGAGGGCAGGCTCGGCGCCAGCGCGGCCAGGGCCAGACCCACCCCCCGCCGCGCCCCCCACTCGTCTAGCGCTTCCTGGGTCTCGTGCCCGAACTGGTCCAATTTGGCCGGGATCAGCTGCGGACATTGCATCACACACTTCTTATAATCCAGTTAGCGAACACACATTATTTGATGTGAAAACATTATTAATGAAGAGGGACGGTAAAACTGGCTGTTGAAATTTATTTAATTGTTTTTGACGCCATCTGTTTATAAAAGTATCTAACTATGAAATATAAAATAAATCAATAAACCAATAACAGTTTTAATTTGTCTATGTATAACGAGAGGCAGCTAACCAATAATTATATAACTCATATTTTAAGAAAGAAAGAAAATCGATGTTTTCAAATCTGCGAGACGTCCCGTGACATATAATTTTTTTTATCCATCCCTCCATCACCCTTCCATCGTCCACTGCTGGACATAGGCCTCCCCAAAATGGGGGTTGTTACGATGTAACCGAACAAATTACTATATAAATTATAAAGTCGCGTATTCAATTGATACCGGATACCATATCCGCAAATTTAAAATACGCGCGGTTGCCTGGGCCCCCTACCCAGTTAGATTATCGCCAATGGGCCGCATGAATCCACTCCCACAAAGGCCAGAACCAAATATTATTACCATATATGGCCAGCATGCGAGCAGAGTACGCCAGGGTTCGAGAACGTTCTATGGCTACTCCAATCGCAAGCGTTTGGATAGGAAAAGTTCTAGAACAAAAATCTATCCACCAATGAGTAAGTCGGGGCAACAACGCTAAAATGAGATAGCAATAAGAGAAGGATGGAAGGGGGTATTATTAGAGTAAAAATATAAATATGGAACACAGGAGGTAGATTTTTTTTCTCTGACTCTGAATTATCGTGTGTGTCAAGGCAGATAACACTGCTTAAATTAATACAGTAAACTAATATAGTAATACATAAAAAACATTATTTTTGCCTAGGGCATTTAAAAGTAAAAGTGTGTGACTAGAAAACCCCAAAGAACTGAGCTGAAGGGAGCGCCGTTCTTAAATATACCGCCCCCCATAAATAGTCACTAACACAAAAGCTCTTGGGGTTTCAAGTCCAGAATTTCAAGTCCAGAATTTCAAGTTCAAGTTACAAGTACTGTTCCTGGCTGCGCTGGAGATCCGGGTTACGACATACCGGGTTGCGGCTGCCCTACGGGTTTCGGTTCCAGCGCCGGTTGCGTCGGCTTCACCCGCCCTCGGGCATACATCTGCGCGTGCCGAAGGACGAGGGCCTGCCCTTCGGCCCAGTTACAACCTCCCCCCGCAGTTGAGTACCCGTAGGTGACGGTCTTGGGATCATTATGGTCATTGAAAATTTAAATATATCTTCGACGGAGTCGGGTAATACACCTGACACCTCAGCCGAAATGGTACCCGTAGGTGACGGTCTTGGGATCATATGGACATTGAAAATTCAAATATATCTTCGACGGAGTCGGGTAATACACCTGACGCTTCAGCCGAAAGGGGTCCGGCTGTAAATACGGCCCCCACACCATCAGCAACACCATTGGTCACGTCACAACCACCATTGCGTGACGCTAAGGGAAAGTTTCGGTCCCGCAAGGGACGTGGAAAGAAAAAGGAGGGAGCTTCTGCGACGGATAGCTCGGCTGTTAATTCAGCTTCCGAGATGTCCGCCGCTGAAGAAGGTGATGGTGCCCTAAGCAGGGCAAATAGTAGAAGGACGGGCAGCTCGACGTCCTTGGCTGCTGTGGACATCGGTGCGGGGCAGATGGAGGTGGTCCACCCATCTCGAAAACGCACCATCTCCCGGGGTGGCGGGGTGCCGGATTTGGCGGGCTGCTCTGCCGAGACGCCTCCCCCGAAAGCGCAGTACAGTGGTAGGGGTCGAGGCATCAGTCGACCTGTGGCACCTCCTCTACGTGCCCTATCTGCCAGCAGGGCAGAGGCCTTAGGCCTTAAAAGATTGGAAGCGGAGCAGAACGCCGAGGAGCGCCTGGCGCCTCTAACGGAAAAGCTCCGCCTCCCAGACGAGGACCAGATAGGGACGGCCCAGGTCGAGGAAAGGGCCCTGAATAGTGTGGCCATAGTAGAGACGGTGGCTGCGGGTTCGCGGAACCTGAAGATAAATTTCGTGCGTGGCCTCAAAGACGCCGCTCATGAAATCACGCTGTCGGTCCAACGCTTGGCGGAGCAGAACAAGCGCCTCGAGGCGCAGAATGCTCGTCTTGAGGCGCAAAATCAGCACCTCGACGAGGCTAACCGCTGCCTCGAGGCATGGATGGCAGAATTGGAGTAGGGTCAGGCCGGGTTACGGGTACAGATACATTCAGATAGAGGTCTCCCGGCCATCTGTCGCGCCAAAGACGCGGAAAGGCAGGAGATGCTGGAGGGTCTCGAGCGTGACCCCTGGGGACGCCCGTACCGCGCGGCGCTCAACAAGCTCCGCGCCCAGGGCCCCCCCCTTACGGAGACCCTCCAGCCGGGCTTCCTCTCTGAGGTGGTTGAGGGACTATTCCCTTCACGGGCGTTGCACACGCCCCCGGTCATGGCTCCGCCAGATGACGACCGGGAGGCCGACAACGGGGAGGTACCGCCCGTGACGACGACGGAAATGGGGGCGGCGGCAGCGCGTATGCGGAGAAGCGCCGCCCCCGGGCCGGACGGGGTACCCGCCCGAGTGCTGGCCCTGGTCCTCGACCACCTAGAGCCCCGCCTCAGGGGACTGTTCGACGCTTGCCTGGTGTCCGGACGGTTCCCTGACTGCTGGAAGGAGGGGAAGCTAGTGCTCCTGCCGAAGCCGGGACGGTCTCCGAATACAGTCGCGGCCTTCAGGCCCATCGTGTTGCTGGACGAGGCGGGCAAACTGCTCGAGCGGGTAGTCGCTGCCCGCATCGTCCGGCACCTAGGTGCGGTCGGCCCCGAGCTGTCCGATGCCCAGTTCGGATTTCGGGCGGGTCGGTCTACGGTCGACGCCATCCTGCGCTTGAAGGCCGCGGCTGCGGAGGCCGTCACCTCGAGGGAAGTGCTGTTGGCGGTGTCGCTCGACATCGCCAACGCCTTCAATAGTCTGCCATTCGGCTGCATCAAGGAGGCACTCCGGTACCATGGAGTGCCCCTCTACCTAAGGCGGCTGGTGGCGGACTACCTCGACGGCCGCAGCGTCCTCTTCGTGGACCGGGAAGGGGGCGTTGTAAGGCGTGGCTATGTCGTGCGGCGTCCCGCAGGGTTCGGTTCTAGGGCCGCTCCTGTGGGACATCGGCTACGACTGGGTCCTCCGTGGCCGGCTCCCCCCCGGGCTGGCCGTAATTTGCTACGCAGACGATACGCTCGTCACAGCCCGGGGCGGGACCCTCAAGGAGGCGGCAACGCTGGCCACCTCAGGAACCGCGGAGGTGGTCAGGCGGATCGAGGCGCTGGGGCTTAGGGTGGCCCTTGAAAAGTCGGAGGCCCTACTCTTCCATGGGCCCAGCGCCTCGATAACGGTCAACGGTGTGGGCTTTGCAATCCAGGCCCACATCAAATATCTGGGCCTGGTATTAGATGGACAGTGGCACTTTGACGAGCACTTCCGCCGTCTTGCGCCAAAGCTCGTCGGCACGGCGTCCGCCCTCGGGCGACTGATGCCGAATTTGGGCAGACCGAGTCTCGCGTGTCGACGACTCTACGCGGGGGTAGTACGGTCAATGGCACTGTACGGCGCGTCCGTGTGGGTTGAGTCCCTGGCCGCTCGCAATAGGGCCCTTCTGTGGCGTCCACAGAGGGTCGTAGCGGTCAGGGCAATACGCGGGTACCGCACGGTCTCGTGCGATGCAGCCTGCGCGTTGGCCGTAACCCCCCCCGTGGGATCAGGATTCGCCACCGGCGCGCGGGGCGGCGTGCGCGCGCTTACCTGCGCCTGATGCCGCCCTAGCCGAGGCTGCGGACGGTGGGGTCGGGGAATACCCTGCCGTCCGCGGAAGCCTATCGCGAAGGTGTGACGCCCAAGTGCGCGGGGCGTCGCACAAGAGAGGGTGCCCGAAGGGGCTGCCGCCTGCGGATCGCGGTGAAACGACGCGGTTCCCGTGATCCGCCGTAGCAAGGGCGGGTGAGGGCGCACGGTGGGTATTTAGTGGGTGAGAGCCCCACACTACCCCGTTGTCTCCCCGGGCAGCGGGGTGTGCGGTAGGAAATTTTTGCCCACCTAAAAAAAAAATGGTGGCGGTCTTTGGGACAATTCCCTAAGTTGCGAACAACCCCCTGCTTTCTCATCGCTCTCTTTCTCTCTCTCTCTTGTTTTAATTAATCGTCAAATTTTTAAATAATTAATTATTTTGTAATTTTTTTTTTAATCAAATTGTTAATTTTGAATTTTATTTTTATTTCATTGTTAGGGATTTCCCTGTAACAATCTGGCGAACGTGGGGCACGAACCCACGACCCTGATATTAAGAGTCTCATGCTCTACTCTAATTGAAATCCATAATATAGGTCCACCCATTATGAGAGCGGAGTTTAATAAAGCATTGAACAGTATAGAAAATGGAAAAGCAGCAGGAGAAGATGGTATCTACATAGAGTTATTAAAGTATGCACGATGCCCAAAATTTATTGATGAAATATTTCTGTTGATACAAAATATGCATATAACAGGCAGGATTCCTAAAGATTTTCAAGAAAGCAAAATAGTCACTCTACCAAAAAAATTAAATACTTTAAAATGTAAAGAACACAGGACAATTTCACTAATCTCACAAGCATCTAAAATCTTATTAAAAATTGTTCAAAATATAATGAGACCAAAAGCAGAAGATTGGATCGGGGCTGACCAGTATGGATTTAGACAAGACTTTCTCTTGTCTGTTGTACTAGAGAAGCGATACTAGCACTCAGAATGATTATTGATAGAAGAATGAGCCTGGGCCTTAACACGCATATTGCATTTATTGATCTAGAGAAGGCGTGTCCACTGTCTCCAATTATCTTTAGTATATTCATAGAAGGGGCTATAAGACAAGTGATAGAGGGAGAACAAGGTGGTGTGAAAATTAACGGACAGAAAATATATTTTATTAGATATGCTGATGATATTGCAGCTTTGGCAGACAATCGACAAGAGCTAGAATGTTTATTAAATAGGATGGACAAGGTTTTTCAAGAGAATGGCTTAAGAATGAATAAAGCAAAAACGAAAACTATGATAATAACAAAAGTAGCACCCATAACTGATACAATGAAACTTAATAACTACGAAATAGAGCGAGTAGATACATTTAAATACTTGGGCAGTGTAATAACGAGTACCTCTAGATGCACACCAGACTTAGTTGCTAGGATAGCAATGGCTAGAAGAGCTTTTAAAAACAAAAAACAACTATTTACTAACAAAATTTCCCAAAAGATTCGGAAACGCCTAATTAAAACATACAACTGCAACTTTATATGGCTGTGAGACATGGACACTGAAAAAAACAGATAGAGAGAGATTGAAGGCATTTGAAATGTGGTGTTGGAGAAGAATGATGAAGATTAGATGGACGGAAAAGAAAACAAATGAGGAAGTGTTAAGAATGGTAGACGAGAAGAGATCGATACTAAGAACCATAGAAAACAGAAGGGGAAAGATGTTAGGACACTTGATACGACATGACTCTTTTATAAAAAACATAATTGAAGGCAAAATAGAGGCAAGAAGAGGACGTGGAAGACCTACAAGGACCTACATGGACCAAATGAAAGAAAAAGCAAAGGTCATGTCGTATCAAGAAGTCAAAGCGCTTGCTGAAATGCGAGCCGAATGGAAGAAGGTCCACCGACAAGAGCATAGCTCTTAAATAAGAGAGAGATGCTCTACCGACTGAGCTAGCCGGTTCGGTTACATCGTAACAGGGTTTTACCATAATCGCCACGCTTGGCAGGCGAGTTGGAGATCGCAGTGGATGTTTTTAGTATACAGGGGAACGCTGCTAGCCGGTCCTCCGGTAAACTCTAAGTCGGCTTTTACGACTCCCGTAGGAAGAGACAGGGTGGAGCTATTCTTGGTGCCAGCCCCACACGGCAATATATAATTTTCTTTATATATCTGGGTAATTAATTTTGATTGAAAATGGTGGTCAATAATCGTAAGATGTGTCGATACATGTCGCATCACTAACAGTATAATGTATGCACCCGGCATTCAAGCGTTTCCTCGAATTAGCCAATCACAACGAGTCTGTTTCGTGTCCCTCAAATCAACCCCTCAACCCGCACATGCCACCAAATTGAGTGAACTAAACCTCGAACATATAGCGGTATCTACAGGGAAAGGTCTCACGGGCAGTTTCTCGTAGTATATCTCCTGCAGGCGCTGCAGCGCGCGCTCGGGCGCGGGCGCGGCGCGCGCCAGGTGCGCCAGCGCGCCCGCGGCGGCGAACATATAGCGGTATCTACAGGGAAAGGTCTCACGGGCAGTTTCTCGTAGTATATCTCCTGCAGGCGCTGCAGCGCGCGCTCGGGCGCGGGCGCGGCGCGCGCCAGGTGCGCCAGCGCGGCCGCGGCGGCGAACATATAGCGGTATCTACAGGGAAAGGTCTCACGGGCAGTTTCTCGTAGTATATCTCCTGCAGGCGCTGCAGCGCGCGCTCGGGCGCGGGCGCGGCGCGCGCCAGGTGCGCCAGCGCGGCCGCGGCGGCGAACATATAGCGGTATCTACAGGGAAAGGTCTCACGGGCAGTTTCTCGTAGTATATCTCCTGCAGGCGCTGCAGCGCGCGCTCGGGCGCGGGCGCGGCGCGCGCCAGGTGCGCCAGCGCGCCCGCGGCGGCGAACATATAGCGGTATCTACAGGGAAAGGTCTCACGGGCAGTTTCTCGTAGTATATCTCCTGCAGGCGCTGCAGCGCGCGCTCGGGCGCGGGCGCGGCGCGCGCCAGGTGCGCCAGCGCGGCCGCGGCGGCGAACATATAGCGGTATCTACAGGGAAAGGTCTCACGGGCAGTTTCTCGTAGTATATCTCCTGCAGGCGCTGCAGCGCGCGCTCGGGCGCGGGCGCGGCGCGCGCCAGGTGCGCCAGCGCGCCCGCGGCGGCGAACATATAGCGGTATCTACAGGGAAAGGTCTCACGGGCAGTTTCTCGTAGTATATCTCCTGCAGGCGCTGCAGCGCGCGCTCGGGCGCGGGCGCGGCGCGCGCCAGGTGCGCCAGCGCGCCCGCGGCGGCGAACATATAGCGGTATCTACAGGGAAAGGTCTCACGGGCAGTTTCTCGTAGTATATCTCCTGCAGGCGCTGCAGCGCGCGCTCGGGCGCGGGCGCGGCGCGCGCCAGGTGCGCCAGCGCGCCCGCGGCGGCGAACATATAGCGGTATCTACAGGGAAAGGTCTCACGGGCAGTTTCTCGTAGTATATCTCCTGCAGGCGCTGCAGCGCGCGCTCGGGCGCGGGCGCGGCGCGCGCCAGGTGCGCCAGCGCGGCCGCGGCGGCGAACATATAGCGGTATCTACAGGGAAAGGTCTCACGGGCAGTTTCTCGTAGTATATCTCCTGCAGGCGCTGCAGCGCGCGCTCGGGCGCGGGCGCGGCGCGCGCCAGGTGCGCCAGCGCGCCCGCGGCGGCGAACATATAGCGGTATCTACAGGGAAAGGTCTCACGGGCAGTTTCTCGTAGTATATCTCCTGCAGGCGCTGCAGCGCGCGCTCGGGCGCGGGCGCGGCGCGCGCCAGGTGCGCCAGCGCGGCCGCGGCGGCGAACATATAGCGGTATCTACAGGGAAAGGTCTCACGGGCAGTTTCTCGTAGTATATCTCCTGCAGGCGCTGCAGCGCGCGCTCGGGCGCGGGCGCGGCGCGCGCCAGGTGCGCCAGCGCGCCCGCGGCGGCGAACATATAGCGGTATCTACAGGGAAAGGTCTCACGGGCAGTTTCTCGTAGTATATCTCCTGCAGGCGCTGCAGCGCGCGCTCGGGCGCGGGCGCGGCGCGCGCCAGGTGCGCCAGCGCGGCCGCGGCGGCGAACATATAGCGGTATCTACAGGGAAAGGTCTCACGGGCAGTTTCTCGTAGTATATCTCCTGCAGGCGCTGCAGCGCGCGCTCGGGCGCGGGCGCGGCGCGCGCCAGGTGCGCCAGCGCGCCCGCGGCGGCGAACATATAGCGGTATCTACAGGGAAAGGTCTCACGGGCAGTTTCTCGTAGTATATCTCCTGCAGGCGCTGCAGCGCGCGCTCGGGCGCGGGCGCGGCGCGCGCCAGGTGCGCCAGCGCGGCCGCGGCGGCGAACATATAGCGGTATCTACAGGGAAAGGTCTCACGGGCAGTTTCTCGTAGTATATCTCCTGCAGGCGCTGCAGCGCGCGCTCGGGCGCGGGCGCGGCGCGCGCCAGGTGCGCCAGCGCGCCCGCGGCGGCGAACATATAGCGGTATCTACAGGGAAAGGTCTCACGGGCAGTTTCTCGTAGTATATCTCCTGCAGGCGCTGCAGCGCGCGCTCGGGCGCGGGCGCGGCGCGCGCCAGGTGCGCCAGCGCGCCCGCGGCGGCGAACATATAGCGGTATCTACAGGGAAAGGTCTCACGGGCAGTTTCTCGTAGTATATCTCCTGCAGGCGCTGCAGCGCGCGCTCGGGCGCGGGCGCGGCGCGCGCCAGGTGCGCCAGCGCGCCCGCGGCGGCGAACATATAGCGGTATCTACAGGGAAAGGTCTCACGGGCAGTTTCTCGTAGTATATCTCCTGCAGGCGCTGCAGCGCGCGCTCGGGCGCGGGCGCGGCGCGCGCCAGGTGCGCCAGCGCGGCCGCGGCGGCGAACATATAGCGGTATCTACAGGGAAAGGTCTCACGGGCAGTTTCTCGTAGTATATCTCCTGCAGGCGCTGCAGCGCGCGCTCGGGCGCGGGCGCGGCGCGCGCCAGGTGCGCCAGCGCGCCCGCGGCGGCGAACATATAGCGGTATCTACAGGGAAAGGTCTCACGGGCAGTTTCTCGTAGTATATCTCCTGCAGGCGCTGCAGCGCGCGCTCGGGCGCGGCGCGCCAGGTGCGCCAGCGCGCCCGCGGCGGCGAACATATAGCGGTATCTACAGGGAAAGGTCTCACGGGCAGTTTCTCGTAGTATATCTCCTGCAGGCGCTGCAGCGCGCGCTCGGGCGCGGGCGCGGCGCGCGCCAGGTGCGCCAGCGCGCCCGCGGCGGCGAACATATAGCGGTATCTACAGGGAAAGGTCTCACGGGCAGTTTCTCGTAGTATATCTCCTGCAGGCGCTGCAGCGCGCGCTCGGGCGCGGGCGCGGCGCGCGCCAGGTGCGCCAGCGCGCCCGCGGCGGCGAACATATAGCGGTATCTACAGGGAAAGGTCTCACGGGCAGTTTCTCGTAGTATATCTCCTGCAGGCGCTGCAGCGCGCGCTCGGGCGCGGGCGCGGCGCGCGCCAGGTGCGCCAGCGCGCCCGCGGCGGCGAACATATAGCGGTATCTACAGGGAAAGGTCTCACGGGCAGTTTCTCGTAGTATATCTCCTGCAGGCGCTGCAGCGCGCGCTCGGGCGCGGGCGCGGCGCGCGCCAGGTGCGCCAGCGCGCCCGCGGCGGCGAACATATAGCGGTATCTACAGGGAAAGGTCTCACGGGCAGTTTCTCGTAGTATATCTCCTGCAGGCGCTGCAGCGCGCGCTCGGGCGCGGGCGCGGCGCGCGCCAGGTGCGCCAGCGCGCCCGCGGCGGCGAACATATAGCGGTATCTACAGGGAAAGGTCTCACGGGCAGTTTCTCGTAGTATATCTCCTGCAGGCGCTGCAGCGCGCGCTCGGGCGCGGGCGCGGCGCGCGCCAGGTGCGCCAGCGCGCCCGCGGCGGCGAACATATAGCGGTATCTACAGGGAAAGGTCTCACGGGCAGTTTCTCGTAGTATATCTCCTGCAGGCGCTGCAGCGCGCGCTCGGGCGCGGGCGCGGCGCGCGCCAGGTGCGCCAGCGCGCCCGCGGCGGCGAACATATAGCGGTATCTACAGGGAAAGGTCTCACGGGCAGTTTCTCGTAGTATATCTCCTGCAGGCGCTGCAGCGCGCGCTCGGGCGCGGGCGCGGCGCGCGCCAGGTGCGCCAGCGCGCCCGCGGCGGCGAACATATAGCGGTATCTACAGGGAAAGGTCTCACGGGCAGTTTCTCGTAGTATATCTCCTGCAGGCGCTGCAGCGCGCGCTCGGGCGCGGGCGCGGCGCGCGCCAGGTGCGCCAGCGCGCCCGCGGCGGCGAACATATAGCGGTATCTACAGGGAAAGGTCTCACGGGCAGTTTCTCGTAGTATATCTCCTGCAGGCGCTGCAGCGCGCGCTCGGGCGCGGGCGCGGCGCGCGCCAGGTGCGCCAGCGCGCCCGCGGCGGCGAACATATAGCGGTATCTACAGGGAAAGGTCTCACGGGCAGTTTCTCGTAGTATATCTCCTGCAGGCGCTGCAGCGCGCGCTCGGGCGCGGGCGCGGCGCGCGCCAGGTGCGCCAGCGCGCCCGCGGCGGCGAACATATAGCGGTATCTACAGGGAAAGGTCTCACGGGCAGTTTCTCGTAGTATATCTCCTGCAGGCGCTGCAGCGCGCGCTCGGGCGCGGGCGCGGCGCGCGCCAGGTGCGCCAGCGCGCCCGCGGCGGCGAACATATAGCGGTATCTACAGGGAAAGGTCTCACGGGCAGTTTCTCGTAGTATATCTCCTGCAGGCGCTGCAGCGCGCGCTCGGGCGCGGGCGCGGCGCGCGCCAGGTGCGCCAGCGCGCCCGCGGCGGCGAACATATAGCGGTATCTACAGGGAAAGGTCTCACGGGCAGTTTCTCGTAGTATATCTCCTGCAGGCGCTGCAGCGCGCGCTCGGGCGCGGGCGCGGCGCGCGCCAGGTGCGCCAGCGCGCCCGCGGCGGCGAACATATAGCGGTATCTACAGGGAAAGGTCTCACGGGCAGTTTCTCGTAGTATATCTCCTGCAGGCGCTGCAGCGCGCGCTCGGGCGCGGGCGCGGCGCGCGCCAGGTGCGCCAGCGCGCCCGCGGCGGCGAACATATAGCGGTATCTACAGGGAAAGGTCTCACGGGCAGTTTCTCGTAGTATATCTCCTGCAGGCGCTGCAGCGCGCGCTCGGGCGCGGGCGCGGCGCGCGCCAGGTGCGCCAGCGCGCCCGCGGCGGCGAACATATAGCGGTATCTACAGGGAAAGGTCTCACGGGCAGTTTCTCGTAGTATATCTCCTGCAGGCGCTGCAGCGCGCGCTCGGGCGCGGGCGCGGCGCGCGCCAGGTGCGCCAGCGCGCCCGCGGCGGCGAACATATAGCGGTATCTACAGGGAAAGGTCTCACGGGCAGTTTCTCGTAGTATATCTCCTGCAGGCGCTGCAGCGCGCGCTCGGGCGCGGGCGCGGCGCGCGCCAGGTGCGCCAGCGCGCCCGCGGCGGCGAACATATAGCGGTATCTACAGGGAAAGGTCTCACGGGCAGTTTCTCGTAGTATATCTCCTGCAGGCGCTGCAGCGCGCGCTCGGGCGCGGGCGCGGCGCGCGCCAGGTGCGCCAGCGCGCCCGCGGCGGCGAACATATAGCGGTATCTACAGGGAAAGGTCTCACGGGCAGTTTCTCGTAGTATATCTCCTGCAGGCGCTGCAGCGCGCGCTCGGGCGCGGGCGCGGCGCGCGCCAGGTGCGCCAGCGCGCCCGCGGCGGCGAACATATAGCGGTATCTACAGGGAAAGGTCTCACGGGCAGTTTCTCGTAGTATATCTCCTGCAGGCGCTGCAGCGCGCGCTCGGGCGCGGGCGCGGCGCGCGCCAGGTGCGCCAGCGCGCCCGCGGCGGCGAACATATAGCGGTATCTACAGGGAAAGGTCTCACGGGCAGTTTCTCGTAGTATATCTCCTGCAGGCGCTGCAGCGCGCGCTCGGGCGCGGGCGCGGCGCGCGCCAGGTGCGCCAGCGCGCCCGCGGCGGCGAACATATAGCGGTATCTACAGGGAAAGGTCTCACGGGCAGTTTCTCGTAGTATATCTCCTGCAGGCGCTGCAGCGCGCGCTCGGGCGCGGGCGCGGCGCGCGCCAGGTGCGCCAGCGCGCCCGCGGCGGCGAACATATAGCGGTATCTACAGGGAAAGGTCTCACGGGCAGTTTCTCGTAGTATATCTCCTGCAGGCGCTGCAGCGCGCGCTCGGGCGCGGGCGCGGCGCGCGCCAGGTGCGCCAGCGCGCCCGCGGCGGCGAACATATAGCGGTATCTACAGGGAAAGGTCTCACGGGCAGTTTCTCGTAGTATATCTCCTGCAGGCGCTGCAGCGCGCGCTCGGGCGCGGGCGCGGCGCGCGCCAGGTGCGCCAGCGCGCCCGCGGCGGCGAACATATAGCGGTATCTACAGGGAAAGGTCTCACGGGCAGTTTCTCGTAGTATATCTCCTGCAGGCGCTGCAGCGCGCGCTCGGGCGCGGGCGCGGCGCGCGCCAGGTGCGCCAGCGCGCCCGCGGCGGCGAACATATAGCGGTATCTACAGGGAAAGGTCTCACGGGCAGTTTCTCGTAGTATATCTCCTGCAGGCGCTGCAGCGCGCGCTCGGGCGCGGGCGCGGCGCGCGCCAGGTGCGCCAGCGCGCCCGCGGCGGCGAACATATAGCGGTATCTACAGGGAAAGGTCTCACGGGCAGTTTCTCGTAGTATATCTCCTGCAGGCGCTGCAGCGCGCGCTCGGGCGCGGGCGCGGCGCGCGCCAGGTGCGCCAGCGCGCCCGCGGCGGCGAACATATAGCGGTATCTACAGGGAAAGGTCTCACGGGCAGTTTCTCGTAGTATATCTCCTGCAGGCGCTGCAGCGCGCGCTCGGGCGCGGGCGCGGCGCGCGCCAGGTGCGCCAGCGCGCCCGCGGCGGCGAACATATAGCGGTATCTACAGGGAAAGGTCTCACGGGCAGTTTCTCGTAGTATATCTCCTGCAGGCGCTGCAGCGCGCGCTCGGGCGCGGGCGCGGCGCGCGCCAGGTGCGCCAGCGCGCCCGCGGCGGCGAACATATAGCGGTATCTACAGGGAAAGGTCTCACGGGCAGTTTCTCGTAGTATATCTCCTGCAGGCGCTGCAGCGCGCGCTCGGGCGCGGGCGCGGCGCGCGCCAGGTGCGCCAGCGCGCCCGCGGCGGCGAACATATAGCGGTATCTACAGGGAAAGGTCTCACGGGCAGTTTCTCGTAGTATATCTCCTGCAGGCGCTGCAGCGCGCGCTCGGGCGCGGGCGCGGCGCGCGCCAGGTGCGCCAGCGCGCCCGCGGCGGCGAACATATAGCGGTATCTACAGGGAAAGGTCTCACGGGCAGTTTCTCGTAGTATATCTCCTGCAGGCGCTGCAGCGCGCGCTCGGGCGCGGGCGCGGCGCGCGCCAGGTGCGCCAGCGCGCCCGCGGCGGCGAACATATAGCGGTATCTACAGGGAAAGGTCTCACGGGCAGTTTCTCGTAGTATATCTCCTGCAGGCGCTGCAGCGCGCGCTCGGGCGCGGGCGCGGCGCGCGCCAGGGTGCGCCAGCGCGCGCCGCGGCGGCGAACATATAGCGGTATCTACAGGGAAAGGTCTCACGGGCAGTTTCTCGTAGTATATCTCCTGCAGGCGCTGCAGCGCGCGCTCGGGCGCGGGCGCGGCGCGCGCCAGGTGCGCCAGCGCGCCCGCGGCGGCGAACATATAGCGGTATCTACAGGGAAAGGTCTCACGGGCAGTTTCTCGTAGTATATCTCCTGCAGGCGCTGCAGCGCGCGCTCGGGCGCGGGCGCGGCGCGCGCCAGGTGCGCCAGCGCGCCCGCGGCGGCGAACATATAGCGGTATCTACAGGGAAAGGTCTCACGGGCAGTTTCTCGTAGTATATCTCCTGCAGGCGCTGCAGCGCGCGCTCGGGCGCGGGCGCGGCGCGCGCCAGGTGCGCCAGCGCGCCCGCGGCGGCGAACATATAGCGGTATCTACAGGGAAAGGTCTCACGGGCAGTTTCTCGTAGTATATCTCCTGCAGGCGCTGCAGCGCGCGCTCGGGCGCGGGCGCGGCGCGCGCCAGGTGCGCCAGCGCGCCCGCGGCGGCGAACATATAGCGGTATCTACAGGGAAAGGTCTCACGGGCAGTTTCTCGTAGTATATCTCCTGCAGGCGCTGCAGCGCGCGCTCGGGCGCGGGCGCGGCGCGCGCCAGGTGCGCCAGCGCGCCCGCGGCGGCGAACATATAGCGGTATCTACAGGGAAAGGTCTCACGGGCAGTTTCTCGTAGTATATCTCCTGCAGGCGCTGCAGCGCGCGCTCGGGCGCGGGCGCGGCGCGCGCCAGGTGCGCCAGCGCGCCCGCGGCGGCGAACATATAGCGGTATCTACAGGGAAAGGTCTCACGGGCAGTTTCTCGTAGTATATCTCCTGCAGGCGCTGCAGCGCGCGCTCGGGCGCGGGCGCGGCGCGCGCCAGGTGCGCCAGCGCGCCCGCGGCGGCGAACATATAGCGGTATCTACAGGGAAAGGTCTCACGGGCAGTTTCTCGTAGTATATCTCCTGCAGGCGCTGCAGCGCGCGCTCGGGCGCGGGCGCGGCGCGCGCCAGGTGCGCCAGCGCGCCCGCGGCGGCGAACATATAGCGGTATCTACAGGGAAAGGTCTCACGGGCAGTTTCTCGTAGTATATCTCCTGCAGGCGCTGCAGCGCGCGCTCGGGCGCGGGCGCGGCGCGCGCCAGGTGCGCCAGCGCGCCCGCGGCGGCGAACATATAGCGGTATCTACAGGGAAAGGTCTCACGGGCAGTTTCTCGTAGTATATCTCCTGCAGGCGCTGCAGCGCGCGCTCGGGCGCGGGCGCGGCGCGCGCCAGGGTGCGCCAGCGCGCCGCGGCGGCGAACATATAGCGGTATCTACAGGGAAAGGTCTCACGGGCAGTTTCTCGTAGTATATCTCCTGCAGGCGCTGCAGCGCGCGCTCGGGCGCGGGCGCGGCGCGCGCCAGGTGCGCCAGCGCGCCCGCGGCGGCGAACATATAGCGGTATCTACAGGGAAAGGTCTCACGGGCAGTTTCTCGTAGTATATCTCCTGCAGGCGCTGCAGCGCGCGCTCGGGCGCGGGCGCGGCGCGCGCCAGGTGCGCCAGCGCGCCGCGGCGGCGAACATATAGCGGTATCTACAGGGAAAGGTCTCACGGGCAGTTTCTCGTAGTATATCTCCTGCAGGCGCTGCAGCGCGCGCTCGGGCGCGGGCGCGGCGCGCGCCAGGTGCGCCAGCGCGCCCGCGGCGGCGAACATATAGCGGTATCTACAGGGAAAGGTCTCACGGGCAGTTTCTCGTAGTATATCTCCTGCAGGCGCTGCAGCGCGCGCTCGGGCGCGGGCGCGGCGCGCGCCAGGTGCGCCAGCGCGCCCGCGGCGGCGAACATATAGCGGTATCTACAGGGAAAGGTCTCACGGGCAGTTTCTCGTAGTATATCTCCTGCAGGCGCTGCAGCGCGCGCTCGGGCGCGGGCGCGGCGCGCGCCAGGTGCGCCAGCGCGCCCGCGGCGGCGAACATATAGCGGTATCTACAGGGAAAGGTCTCACGGGCAGTTTCTCGTAGTATATCTCCTGCAGGCGCTGCAGCGCGCGCTCGGGCGCGGGCGCGGCGCGCGCCAGGTGCGCCAGCGCGCCCGCGGCGGCGAACATATAGCGGTATCTACAGGGAAAGGTCTCACGGGCAGTTTCTCGTAGTATATCTCCTGCAGGCGCTGCAGCGCGCGCTCGGGCGCGGGGCGCGGCGCGCGCCAGGTGCGCCAGCGCGCCCGCGGCGGCGAACATATAGCGGTATCTACAGGGAAAGGTCTCACGGGCAGTTTCTCGTAGTATATCTCCTGCAGGCGCTGCAGCGCGCGCTCGGGCGCGGGCGCGGCGCGCGCCAGGTGCGCCAGCGCGCCCGCGGCGGCGAACATATAGCGGTATCTACAGGGAAAGGTCTCACGGGCAGTTTCTCGTAGTATATCTCCTGCAGGCGCTGCAGCGCGCGCTCGGGCGCGGGCGCGGCGCGCGCCAGGTGCGCCAGCGCGCCCGCGGCGGCGAACATATAGCGGTATCTACAGGGAAAGGTCTCACGGGCAGTTTCTCGTAGTATATCTCCTGCAGGCGCTGCAGCGCGCGCTCGGGCGCGGGCGCGGCGCGCGCCAGGTGCGCCAGCGCGGCCCGCGGCGGCGAACATATAGCGGTATCTACAGGGAAAGGTCTCACGGGGCAGTTTCTCGTAGTATATCTCCTGCAGGCGCTGCAGCGCGCGCTCGGGCGCGGGCGCGGCGCGCGCCAGGTGCGCCAGCGCGCCCGCGGCGGCGAACATATAGCGGTATCTACAGGGAAAGGTCTCACGGGCAGTTTCTCGTAGTATATCTCCTGCAGGCGCTGCAGCGCGCGCTCGGGCGCGGGCGCGGCGCGCGCCAGGTGCGCCAGCGCGCCCGCGGCGGCGAACATATAGCGGTATCTACAGGGAAAGGTCTCACGGGCAGTTTCTCGTAGTATATCTCCTGCAGGCGCTGCAGCGCGCGCTCGGGCGCGGGCGCGGCGCGCGCCAGGTGCGCCAGCGCGCCCGCGGCGGCGAACATATAGCGGTATCTACAGGGAAAGGTCTCACGGGCAGTTTCTCGTAGTATATCTCCTGCAGGCGCTGCAGCGCGCGCTCGGGCGCGGGCGCGGCGCGCGCCAGGTGCGCCAGCGCGCCCGCGGCGGCGAACATATAGCGGTATCTACAGGGAAAGGTCTCACGGGCAGTTTCTCGTAGTATATCTCCTGCAGGCGCTGCAGCGCGCGCTCCGGGCGCGCGGGCGCGGCGCGCGGGTGCGCCAGCGCGCCCGCGGCGGCGAACATATAGCGGTATCTACAGGGAAAGGTCTCACGGGCAGTTTCTCGTAGTATATCTCCTGCAGGCGCTGCAGCGCGCGCTCGGGCGCGGGCGCGGCGCGCGCCAGGTGCGCCAGCGCGCCCGCGGCGGCGAACATATAGCGGTATCTACAGGGAAAGGTCTCACGGGCAGTTTCTCGTAGTATATCTCCTGCAGGCGCTGCAGCGCGCGCTCGGGCGCGGGCGCGGCGCGCGCCAGGTGCGCCAGCGCGCCCGCGGCGGCGAACATATAGCGGTATCTACAGGGAAAGGTCTCACGGGCAGTTTCTCGTAGTATATCTCCTGCAGGCGCTGCAGCGCGCGCTCGGGCGCGGGCGCGGCGCGCGCCAGGTGCGCCAGCGCGCCCGCGGCGGCGAACATATAGCGGTATCTACAGGGAAAGGTCTCACGGGCAGTTTCTCGTAGTATATCTCCTGCAGGCGCTGCAGCGCGCGCTCGGGCGCGGGCGCGGCGCGCGCCAGGTGCGCCAGCGCGCCCGCGGCGGCGAACATATAGCGGTATCTACAGGGAAAGGTCTCACGGGCAGTTTCTCGTAGTATATCTCCTGCAGGCGCTGCAGCGCGCGCTCGGGCGCGGGCGCGGCGCGCGCCAGGTGCGCCAGCGCGCCCGCGGCGGCGCGCTGCAGCGGCTCGGCCGGGTGCTGCACCTCGCGCAGCAGCAGCTCCAGCATCTCGCCCGCCTGGCTCCACTGCTGCGCCGGCGGCAGGCGGCTCCACAGATCTTCCGCCAGCTTCCTGTTACAATGTATCGGGCAATACTTGTAGATGCCTCGCGAACCGACAAACTATAGACGTCACGTCCAACTTTATGCTTTGTGCGAATATACGCCTCCTACTGGTAGAGCTCTGTTTATCCCAGCAAGAATGTGCCGGCTCGATTGGGGAAGTACCACCCTCACACATAAAGTCAGAGTGAAACAACAGTACGTACTTCTGCCGTTGTTTCGTATAGTGAGTGAGAGTACCGAAGCCAAACCCTCCCCATATTATCTCCTTATTACTCTGTCTCTCCACCTCCTATCCCTCTCCTTGGAGATAGCAACAGAATAATGATGCCACTGCTGTTGCTAGCGTCTATAGGCAACGATGACCGCTTACCATTAGTCGGGGCCGCATGCTACTTTGACACCCACATCGTGTGAAAAACTAAGTCGTTATTAGTATAATACAATAAGTACAGGCGAAGGCCCAATTTTGCATGTTTAGCTGCATTTGCATAGAAATTGTTTAAAGTCTAGCGTGATCTATAAGTGATAATCGTATAGTAGTACCATGAGTCGTAATCCCCATTATTAAGAGTCGTGATCCCTTTTTGGGATGCGATTTTTAGTTATGGAGCGCCATTTCGATCTGCTGACGATTTTTAGGAATTTATGAACATGGGAATGTCGAGTGTGGTGCGGATCTGATTCGATCGCGACCTCGGAATCTCTTTCCTTCAACTTTTCTTGTAAATATAAGTTTCTCCAGGTAATCACCCTCCTCTCTCGTTATATGGCCAAGGTAATCAAGTCCCTTTGGAGGCATGTAATTGATAGCCTTGTTGTGATTTTTAGTTTCCTTAATATTGATGCGTTGGTCCAATGTGCCGTCCAAGGTATGCGCAGCATTCGCCTCCAATACCATCTGGACAGCATCTATGCGGTTTCGATCAGCTTTTCTTAACGTCCATGTGAAGATCGAGAACACTAATGTGTGGACAAGCTACATCTTCGTCTTCAGCTCGATTTTTTGATTCCTCCAGACTTTGTCAGGATGAAATATGGTATTCCTTGCCAGAACAGAGACGTGGTCTCTGAATGTTGGCCTTGTATCAAGGCTCAAAGTCGCTCAGCGGGATATCCCGCTGAGCGACTTTGATCCTGGATCCTTTGATCTTTGAGCCTGGTGATCGAATCCGTAATACAGAGATCTGTAGAAGAACGAGAGTGACCGACATAGCCCGCCGGGTTGCCAACCTGAAGTGGCAATGGGCAGGCCACATCGCTCGACGAACCGACAACCGTTGGGGAAGAAAGGTTCTCGAGAGGCGACCACGTATCGGACGGCGCAGCGTAGGATGCCCCCCCCTCCAGATGGACCAATGATCTGGTCAAAGCCGCGGGGAGCCGTTAGATGCGGTCGGCACAGGACCGCTCGTTGTGGCGTTCTCTTGGGGAGGCCTATGTCCAGCAGTGGGCGTCGAAAGGCTGATGGATGGATGGATGGATTCCTTGCCATGCCTATGCGCCTACGTACGTCGGTAGCATAGGAACCGTTGTTGCTTATGTTGGAGCCCAGTTATGTAGTTGTTTACTATATCCAAATCCAATGTCCCAAAGGGCTCCAACTTTTTCGCACGGTTCACTATCATGCGCTATGTCATGGATATTTTTATGGATAGGCCTAAATCATTGCTGATGTACTGCATTCTCCTCAATAGGTCAATCATGTCTAGCTCATTTGCTGCTAAGAGAGTCGTGTCATTGTTGTACCGAATATTAGTTATTTTTATGCCACCCGATGCACACACCTCCTTTCCATTCGTCACACGTTCGTCTCATTTTCCCCGTATGCAGTAAAGAGGATGGGAGACAGAATACAGCCCTGAGGCACTCCTTACCCAAAATTGAAAATCTAAAAAAAAAGCGCATGGTCAACCCTCACCACTGCTCTGCTGTTGCAGTATAAGTTCTCGATCAGAGCGATCATGTGTCTTGGGACTCCTGTCCAGCAGGACCTTCCAGAGGTAGCTCCAGTCAACACAATCGAAAGCTTTATTGAAATCAACAAAACACCTGACAACAGGCGTGTTGAATTCGTATGCCTTCTCGATTAACTGCCTTAGGTTTAGGATTGGTTCCCTCGTGCCTTTTTCCTTGACAAACCCAGCTTATTCCTGTGCGATCTGCCAGTCCACATAGTACCGAAGCCTATTGTTAAGGATGTGAGGTAGTATTTTGCTGGTATAGTTTTGTCATAACGTCAAATATTACGTCACGCTAAATTCTGCTCTTTCGGACCCCTCTATTCACATAACGCCGGAGAAGCACCGCAGCAGGAAGTAGATTCCAGATCTTACACTTACGAGGTAGAAAAGAACTCTGAAAACGAACTATCTTGGACGAGATCGTCTCCAGCTCGTATGGATGGACCCTATTACGGCCTCTCATGGTCTGATTGTAAAATGGTGATGTTGGTACTACCTCAAACAGTCCTCCTTCTCAGAGCACTCCCCATAGAAGAGTAGATAAAGCACACAGAGACTCCGTCTCTCCGCCACTCGTGAGATTGGGATCATACACAATTCAAACGCACGCCACTGAGGGAGACTCCCGAACTGTACTTTGCTAGATATGTCGATGCCGAGGATCCCAAAACTCTCGGAACCCGGACAGTTACCCCTTGCAACAGAGTCGTCACGATAAATGCGTCCTTCATTGCAGTGAACGCGCAAACCTGTATTTTCGTAGGGTTGAATTGAACCAAAGCATTGAAGTAATGTCTTTCAGTTCAAGTGGTCCACCAGTACAGACGGAGAGACGGCACACATGGCGCGGTGGGCTCAGGAAATAAATCGCGGGATCACGCTTTGATAGATATTTAACGCTTACGCTGTTCGGTTTAGCGTCCTTTCATCGTCATCCTGGATGACTTGAAGCAAATTGTCCAATAAAACTTCATAGACTTTTTGAAGAATTCAGATTCCTTTTATTTTTCAAAACTGAATGCGTTCATTTTCTAGGCTCTACTGAAACAGACCGACTAGCACTAGAAACGCGCATAGGTGCTTTTTATCTGAATTGTTTTTACTTTATGTTACATGTGACCTTAGCCTTATGGTTTACAAACTTACTTGTTATACTCTGATACGTCGAAGGTGGCAACTAAGAGCCGCTTGGTGAGCGTGAGGGCACACGTCTTGTCTTCTAGGAAACTGGGTAGACACTCCACCACACATAGCAATGCGCGGAGAGCCCCATCACGGACAACCTGGAACAATCAATGTTACACAAGTGTCACAAGTAGTATAAGTTACTGTTAGGTACGAAACGTCCACTTATATTGGCGCACATTTATTTGTGTTCTATTAAAAGGTATTTGATATTGATTTTGGATCCATCTATCCATCAGCCTTTCGACGTCCACTGCTGAACAAAGGCCTCCCCAAATTGGGGGTACAGTGCCGTAATCGCCACGCTTGGCAGGCGGGTTGGCGATCGCAGTGGATGTTGTTAATACTCGAGGGAGTGCTGCTGCCTACTCCCCCCGGTATTCGATGAGTCGGCTCTTACGATTCCCATGGGTGGAGAGGGGTGGGAAAATTTTAAAGCCGGCCCCACACGGCATTGATTATGGATAGTATAATTCATTTGGATTTCTACTCGCTCACGCATCAGGTTTCGCTTTATATTCTCGTGTGCCCTTTGTTCATGAGTAATCCTTCCTAACTATTGTAAAGCTGTAACAGAGCTGTGTGTCTGTACATTTAGGAAATTTAAGAAAAATTACTGTACAGTAGTCACAACGGACCTTTGTGTCTCTGAAGTTGGCTACAAGACGCTGCGCAGTAGCTATTTTTGTGATGCAAGGCATGTGCGTATGCTACATTCTACGTGAAGACAAAGAGGATCTTATTACCTCGCAGGGGTTTTGCAGGCCGTCCATAAGACAGGTGACGTCATCCAGAGACAGCATGCCCCGTGCAGCACACTCCGCAGTGTCGAGCAGAGCTACCGTGCACGCTGTTTGAACTCGCCCGGTAGTACTGCCTATTTATAAAGCATTTAATATATTAAAGGTGCGTTATGTTAGGAACGGTTACAAGCTGTAACAACGCAACAGCTCATCATGAATTTTAGCATAAATTTGTAACTAAAAAGTAGTAGAGCCTTGCTTATATCCCAGCATGAATCCAGCTCGATCGTGGAAGTACGATCCTCTTACAGAAGATCAGCGTGAAACAATGGTAGACACTCCTGTAGCTGTTTCATATAGTGAGTGAGAGTGCCGGAGGCTTAAACTCCCCCCTATCCTCTCCTTATCAACCTTTCTATCCTCTCCTCATCAATTCCCCCTCTTATCCCTTTCCTTAGAGATGGCGACGCGCTAATGATGCCTCTGGTAGCGTCTATAGACTATGATAACCGTTTACCACCAGTATGCTTGTTTGCCACCCACGTGGTAAAAAAAAACCTTAAAAAAATTTGAAGTAAATATTTTAATTGTGTTTCTAAACGAATATTAGGTGGGTTCAAATAAATAAACCAAAAATTTTGTAAAATCATATACTGTGGGTAGATGAGACCGTTGAAATAACATATTAGCCTTGGACGTCTATCATCTAAGTCCACCCGTGATCATGAATGCTGTAAAGTATTCGAAACGTCGGGATAGTAGTAAAATCAAGTAAACGCGATAGATTCCGTAAAAGTAGTTTTATTTCAAAAAAACCTTAAAGTTTTACATACATACATAGCATCACGCCTGTATTCCCCGAAGGGGTAGGCAGAGATGTATTACACACCCACGACTCGCCAGCTATGTTTAAGTCCCACGTAATAGGGGGCGAGCTTATTGACGTCTACCGGGAACATTTCCAAACTCCGGGCTGCTACTGAGAATTTTTCTTTTTAGGAAAAAGCTCAATAACATTGCCCGGGGATCGAACCCGAGACCTCATGATTAGCAGTCGCATACACTACCGCTACACCACCGAGGCAGTTTAGTTTTTGGTCTCGGTAATATGCCTAGTTTCTGTGGGATAGCAATGTTTGCATCACTAATATATCATAGTGAGATGAGAAGGATTTAGGTCGTAGTGCACCACGCGAGCGAGCCCAGTGCAGGTTGGCAGAGAGCTTCTTTACAAGAGAGGTGAGAAAGTCAGAGGTGTGAGCCGTGACAGCTCTAGAGCTAGGATTGAGGGTCGAACTATATACCATTGTCTTTGCAGTCATTGGTTTTACTATTAGGCGCCACTAAATTGTTAATTGTTACATACACATTACTGCAGATAACACTCAATTTCTAGATCACATTCTTAGCTATTGGGGGAGACATCACTTCAGAAGAAATATCGTTAACAGTCAGTCTGTTTAGCCATTTATTACCCAAGGCTGCCCAATTCTCCCCAATAATGATGGATCTTAACCATAAATAAGGTAGAAGTAATACTAACTGATCAGGTCGATGAGCAGCCTGAACATGTGGTCGATAGGGAACAGAGAGGGGTGCATCATGTCATCCTCCTCCCTCAGGGCCGCGTGCGTAGAGATGATTGACAGCCCATTCAACATCGTCGCCTCGTCATCTTGCACTTCCACATTTGTTAAACCTGTAAACGAGATATTTAAATAACAACTAAAGCCAAATGAAGACCTCGAATCCCCATAAACAGTTATAAACATTTGATTTGACTTAGAGTGGATTCGACCAAACTCGAATATATACAAGAATAACTATACCGAGAATAATCTTTTCCACGATTTTATTCTCTTAGATAATCAACAGTCGTTTTTCCACGCCATTTGACGTATCGCTTATACTTGGAATAGCTATTCGCGAATAGCGAAGTGAATGTAAAACCCAGCAAAAAGAAATTGTTCTACAAACGGGACAGTGTATAGCTTAACTCATCTCAACTCTTATTTGTCGTATTATAGCGTGAGAAAGTAGCTGTCACGCGCCCGAAACCGATATTGGTTTCGAAAAATGACAGCACAAAAACAATGACGCCATTTGTTTTATTCTTGGATTAACTCCTTATTCGATGCTTATCGGTGGTATAGTGACTATTCCCAAATAGGCTCACTATTCTTCGAATTGTTGTTGGTAAAATGTAAAATTGATTTATTCTCGAGTAAGTAGCGATTTATTTTAGGAATAAAATGTATTCTTGTTTGGTCGAATCCGCCCTTAGTAGAATATCTATAGAAGTCCTGATGGTAGAATATGCTGACCCTTGGTTGGTTGGTCGGCTCGAATTACCACCTTTTTTTTTTATAAAAGACAACACCTTTATTTTTGTTAAGGCGGGAAAAAATGTCCCTAACCGCACAGCCGTTCGAAGCAACGAACACGGTAGTGTGGAGCCCTCACCCAATAAATAAACCCGCCGTGTGTCCTCTCACCGCCTGTATTGGTGGACCATTGGAACTGTGTTACATTACTTCACTGCCCTAAAGGATATAATCCTTGTGTCTGAAATTGATAGTACTACACAAATGTCACGTTAGCTCAGCTGGCAGAGCGTCTGGAATATGGATATCCAGGAGACGCAGGTTCAAATCTTGCTTGTCGCTATCATTTTCTATATCAACTTTTGTGTTCAGATATTCCTACAGTTGCATTATCTATTACTTAGAAAGAGGTCAACATTTACTCTTCTTTCTTTTTCTCCACTTCTTATCCCTTTCCCTGTGATAGACAACGCAAGAGCGACGCCTCTAGTATTACCACCGTCTAAGTCTATAATAACCGCGGCTGTTTCTTTCCTAGTTAATTCGTTCACTATTACTGTAAGATAAAAAGATCAAAGGTGGTTGGACAAAATCACATACCTAATTTGAGTAGAGGGAACACATAACAGAATCCTGGAGCCGTGAAATGGTTACTTTTATGGTTGCTCTCCTCATCGTCGTGAGTTTTGGTCGAAGTGATGACGTGGATGGCGTTGATGGTGCGTTTAGTGGCCTCAACTAACTCGTCATCTTGCCAGCTGGGTTCTAGGTCGCATTGCGGTTTGTGTAGTCTGTAAGGAGACAGAGATTATCTAATATAAAGCTGTAAAAGAAAAGACGTCTGTACATTTTAAATATTTAAGAAGCAGTAGGTTATCTAGCCATATTTCGATACAAAACATTTTTTGAAGTAAACACTTCTTTAGTCGCAACTTAAAAGTAACTCAGATCTTTTTAGAATCTTTGTTCATTGTTTTTCGCACATCATGCAAATATTACTGAACGGATTTTAATGAAGATAATATTTTTGACAGTTTTTGTCTAGACTTAAAAATTGGTATACATTTTATCTCATTACTATATTGGAAAACTGAGATATAATCTAAAAACTAGTACTGATTAATTTAGTTCAAATTTATTTATATTTATAATAGGTGATTTACATAAATGTGTACAAGATAATATACAGATATCTCGCCATGTCCTGTTATGTAAGCATACAATATTAATGAAATAACCTATATTTAAACATTATATTATCTATCAATATTCTTAAAAGTTTTATAGAACTAACCTAATCTATTTTTGTTGAATTTGAATGTTTAAAGTGTTTTTAATATTTTTAGAGTAACTACTTTTATTTTGTTTAAATTAATAACCAGATTATTTGATATCATTAAATTTATAATTAAATTCAGTTTCATTAATGTCAGTTTCAAAAGTGGCCAAATTACGTCCAGTTATAATAGCAGTACTATCGTCAGCAAAGATAATCATTGGATATTGTATTGCCCCAGAAAAATCGTTTATATAGACAAAAAACAACCGTGGCCCCAGCACACTTCCCTGCGGTACCCCATACTTAACTTTTCTTAGGCTATATTGATATTACTTTTCGGTTTTATTAATTAAATCCACATATTTTTGTATCTTCTACCATTTGATATCTGTCACTTAAATATCATTCCAGCAGTTTGTAGACATTACATCTTATTCTATAACAAGTGTTTGATGGTGTACATAGTCAAAAGCCGTTGTCATATCCATATACAATGAAGTCAAAAGCTATCGATACCTGTATACACAGGTTTCAGAAGATCATAGATTGCCGTATTAATGGATTTATTTTTTCGACCACCGTTTTCTTCGTGAAAAAATAGATTATATTTTTTAAAGTACCCATTAATTGCATTATAGATCACTTTTTCTATTATTTTAGAAAATACAGACAGCAGGGCGAATGGCCTGTAACAAGTTTTGTCTTCTCAATAATTTTTATTAAACAAAGGCTTAATAAAAGATATGTATTTCAAGAGCACTTGGAAAGACACCACTCTCAATACTGACATTTATGATATGGCTGAGTACGGGGCTAACGATTTGAGCAACACATTTTATGGATAAAGTTATGATTTCATCTTTTTCTATTCGTATTATTAAGAGAATCGATAATTATTAAAATGTCATAGGAACTTACTGGTGTCATAAATAAAGATTGTGAAGTATTTATTAACCTTTAACAAAACGGAGCAAACTTGCAGTCCTTTTCAATAGGCACAAAATTTTATGCAAAGAGTGCGCGCGTACCTGACGATGAGCCTGGCGACGGTGTCGTGGTGCGGCAGCAGCGTGGGCTGCAACCGCAGATACAGCGTGGCCAGTGCCGCCGCACACAGCGGACTGCGCAGCGCGCCCAGCAGCGCCGCCACCACACGCCGCGCCCCACGCCGCAACGCCGCGCCGCTGCCGCGCTGCACGCTCGCTACCAGCCCCGTGGCCGTCTCCACGCGCCGGTTCAGCTGCCGCACGGTACGTTCACACATCGTTAATGGCACAGCCCGGTATGATGGGCCGGCTCGACCAGGAAACTTCCACCCTCTCACGGTAGATCAACAACAAACAATGGTAATACCTTAGATTAAATATTTATCTAGATGGAAGTGTCACTCTTATAAACGTCATAAAAATCGGGCGGGAATTATTATGCTAGTGTGCGTGACAGCTGTCATTACGCTTATGCAATTTGTGTTTGTTGCGTGCGTAATGATACCAGTTTCAGTGGTAGTATTAAATTATGGGAAAATTATTATCATAGATGCAAGAAATTCTTATACTACAAAATGTTTCGTAGGTATATAGTCAATTATCTCTTTCTATTTACTCTCATAATCTTAATATAACTATATATATAAAAAATATATACTATATATAACCTCTTCTTTAATGAGAATACTACTATAACCCACGATAATTATTGTAACAATCTTCATCATTAAAATAAATAATAATATTACAAATAGTAATATTGTAATTAATTCCGAAAATGACGACTGTGCAGCTTTATGGATCCATTAAAAACGCAAAAAATTATGTTAGGTAATGTTTCCATTATTCTCTATCTTTAAAATATTATCAACTTTGGACGATTACGCGGGAAATTTAAGTTCATAAACTGGTATCACATAACAAATATGAACTAAAATTAATTTATTTTCGGAATATTTAAATGACTTATTTATATTTAGCCAGTTATTGTATGAAATAATGTTACTAGCCGATGATAAGAGATATCTTTAGTGCTCATTTTCCGATTTTTGTAGTTTTGGCACACTTTAATTACACACGTTGACATTTTAAATGACACACTATTGCTCCTGGATACGACCTTGTCAAGTGACGTCACGACACTAACAGCATTGGTGTGAAAAGTTCACCACAATTTTTTTTGACGCTTTTACAACGCCGAGGGTCCATCTAGATATATCAATAATCTAAGGGTAATACATCTACTACTGTGTTTCGTACCTCCGGAGTCACAAACACCCTCATTATCCTCTTCTTATTATCGATCACTTCTTCCATCTTTTTCCTTGATGTTGACGAAACGCAAGTGATGCCTCTGGTGTTGCTAGCGTCTATAAACTACGGTAACCATTTACCAACAGGTGAGTCGTACGCTTGTTTGCCATCCACATAGTATAAAAATACACCTTACGTTACATAACTTACAATCAATCGATGGTATTAACTTACCGCGCTAAGTCTCTGGCGTATAGCACTCTCCTTTGCGAGCTGAGCTTTGATGGCATCCTTTTGTTTGGCACTGAGTGGCGCCTACAACAGACACGTTCAATTTAGATACTTATTGTATTAAAAGAGATAGTAGAATATTGCAACTACCACTCTTTCACAAAATATTACTGTAAAACAACATTAGATATACGAGCCCCGATGCAAAATAGTTCGTCTAGTATGGAAAGTAGTGTAAAGCGTAAAATATAGAAAGTAAATATTGGTGAAATAATTAAGAGCGTTTAATAAAAAGTAAACCACAATTTGAGGAACATTTTAAAGTTTATTTTAACATAACTGAAATTCATGAAATTACATTACATAAAAAATTTAAAAAAATATTCTAAAAAACATAACGCAAAAGTATTCGTCTACCCTTGTCACCCACGCAAAATAGTTCGTCTACCACTTAGTTGTGTCGCCTTTGCTCTCAATGACAGCTTTAATGCGAAGAGGCATGGTTGCAACCAACGCTGCACACTCCTCAGGCGTAATTGACTCCCAGACAGCCAAGAGTTTAGCCTTTAAGTCGCTCTTCGATCTTGATGGATTTTTACGGAGAACTTTTTTCATTTTCCACCATAGGGTTTCGATCGGCGACAAGTCCGTGCTGTTAGATGGCAATTCAATTGTAGGGATGCTTTTCGCCAGTAGCCACGTCTTTGTTGTCCTTGCAGTATGGCAGGAAGCACCATCCTGTTGAAAAATGAAGGAATCTTGATGCTTAAGTGACGGAATAGAGGGCAGTAAATTCTCTTCCAAAAGGTTTTTATACCTTGCAGCATTGATAGAACCATCCACAAACTGCATACCACCAACACCTTGTGCAGACATGCAGCCCCATATCATAAGAGACGCCGGAAACTTCACTTTGCGTTTGAGACAATCAGTATGAAATGCCTAATTTTTGTTCCGAATCACTTTTTTCCTTTCATCGCCGACTGTCACTTCAAATTTGGACTCGCCACTCCAAGTGATACTACGCCACGGATCGGAAGTCCAATTTAAATGATCACGAGCAAACTTCAACCTCTTTTTCTTTTGTACAGCAGTCAACAGTGGTTTCTCCTTAGCGGTGTAAAATCCGTAACCCATTCTTTTTAGGACTCTTTTGCAAGTATTAACTAAGACGTCTTTGTGAATCATGTCCTTCCGTTGCCGTGAGTGAGCTCGAGCACGACGATTATTTTTGATAAATTTCTTCAGGATTCTGTTTTCTACTGCATCACATGCGTGGTCTACCAGTTTTCTTCAAACAAGAAGTCGTTCTATTCTTTTTATAGTGCTGAATGATAGATTGGACTGTGGACCTGGGAAGTAGTCTTTAGATATTTGGTAGCTTGATTTGCCAGCATCGACCCCACAAACTATTCGCTTTCGAAGCTCTTCATACACAGGTTTGCCACGACCCATTGTTATTTTAAAACTAATGAATTAAACTGAAATTTTCAGAATTTATACTGTCTCACTCGACAAATGACACAGAATTACTTTTACAAATTTAAATTATGCAACATAATTGTACAAAGAAGGAATAATCTTATTTAACTCACCGATAGACGAACTCTTTTGCATCGATTAACAATTAGACGAACTATTTTGCTTATAATTTCTTCGAATTTAAAACAGGATATGTATAAAGTTAAAAAGCTAAAACAGTTTATTGGTTCATAATTAAAAAATGGCAAAAGTAACGCGACATGTGATAGTAGAACAGCTTAGTATTTTATATAGATATACAAAAATAATGAAGTTAGAAAAAATCTCACAGAGAAAATTTCACACTAGACGAACTATTTTGCATCGGGGCTCGTATTATATACAGGTTGAAGATGTTCAGCATGTTTTGATGGAATGTGTTAGAAATTTTTATACAAGATTTAAATGTGAACTTTTTGGTTGTTGGTTTGGTTTAAACTATTTGGGTCACTCCGACATCTAGAGCTTCGTGATTTATATATATATTTTTATGTATAATTATTTTCTGTAATTTACAATATTTTTTGTGAAATGTGTCTAGTAGTTATGTTGAGGCTGGCTTGAGACTTAATGTTATAAGCTCCAAAACAAATAAAGATACAAAAAAATTGTTAGATGCTGTTTCATCCGTTTTTTCCCCCAAATGTTATAGATCAATTGAGTGTTTCCACCTGCATATTGTTACTAAATTAGTTATTCTATCCTAACTGCACGTCTCCGTCTGCATCAATCCTAGAATTGGATCATTTATTATCATAAAAGTACTCTATTGAGACAATATATAAAATGTATACCAGTTTTAGCTATCAAATAAATCCATCCATCCATCCATCAGCCTTTCAACGTCCACTGCTGGACATAGGCCTCCCCAAGAGAACGCCACAACGAGCAGTCCCGTCATGGGGGATAATGCCGTAATCGCCACGCTTGGCAGGCGGGTTGGCGATCGCAGTGGATTTTGTTAATACTCGAGGGAGTGTTGCTGCCCACCCCCCGGGTATTCCCTCAGTCGGCTCATACAACTCCCATGGGTAGAGAGGGGTATCAAATAAATAGTTGCATCAAAATTCAGTGGGTAGTTTTAAAAACATTGTTTTGTGTTCAGACACGCCTATATAGCCTAATAGAGTATTTTTTTCTCAAATATCTTAAATGTACAGTCACAGCTCTGTTACAGATTTATAATTTTTTTGCATGGAAACTATTCCGCAGTCTGTCCTGACTCCCACAAGTTACTATTATACACACACGATTAAGGACTATTTGCTTAATGGCGAGAGAAAGGGATGATGTCATATTGCCTTCTTAGTACCTCTTCATTATTTAAAATTTGTCATTACCTGCTTAACTTTCCCTTCTCGCCGTTTCTTCTCTTCTATTTCTCTTCTCAGTTGTAACTCTTCCAGCTGCTCTTTGTAGCTGTACGCTTTGCTTTCTCTTTTCATGTTCATTTCCTTGTTGTCTTCGTTACTAGATCAGAAGAATAATACCAGATAATATGGTAACTGTCTCGGTGGTGCAGCGGTAGTGTGACCAACTGCTGATCATGAGGTCTCGGATTCGATCCCAGGGTGGGGCAGTGTTTCTAGGCTTTATCGTAAAAAGAACAATTCTCAGTAGCAGACCGGAGTTTGGAAATGAGCCTGGTAGACGGCACTAGGACGTGGGACTTAATAGTCGGCGAACTGTCACCTCTGCCTACCCCTTCGGGAACACATGTTTGAGACTGTATACATAACATTAAACACAAAGTGAAAAATGTGAAATCGAAAATAACAGTCAGGAGCAGGATTTGAACCTGCATCTCCTGGATACCGTCCAGATGCTTTACCAATTCAGCCATCCTGACAATTGCTCCTGACTGCTAATTTCGATAACACATCATACTTAACGTCTTTGGGTGACGCCTGCGCCATCTGTCGGAAGTATTTTCATACACTATACCGACCAGGTAAACTTAATTGCTCCTGACTGTTATTTTCGATTTCACATTTTTCACTTTGTGTTTAATGTATAGTGCTAAGCATGTCAAATGCTAAAATATATATAAAAATATCTAAATACTGTATACATAATTTTAAAATAATATTCTTAACATGCTTTCTATTAAAGATTGTGGAGTAGAACCAATAGTTTTTCATTTGAAGTTACGGTGAGTGCCAGTATCGCATTTTAGTCAATAATGTAAGAGATTTCAGGTATAGAGCACGAGTATGTGCGCGAGCACAAGTTCACTCTGTGTTGTCAAAATGTGTTTAACTATATAATATTTTTAGTAACACTCACCCGAATGGTGGCAACTTGGTTCGCTAGCTGTCACATTTAAACCCCTCTTGAAATATACAATAATGGGGCACAAGGTACACCCAACTCGGAAATTATTTATTGATCGTACAAAATCAAACCCACAACACTAGGCACAGAGGATCGACATCTACCACTAAGCCACCTGTGAAGTCAATTTCATTTAAGAGGAAATAGAAGGGAATGTTCGCATACCCGGGTACAGACGTCTTGTCATACAGCTCGCCCTCCGGGGTGAGGTAAGTGAAGTACTCGTCCCTCGTGACCTTCAACAGATCGGGGTCCAGTAAGATGTCCAGTGCCGTCTGTATTGCCGCGCTACCCATCACTTCAGGGTTCGTCCGCACCAACGTTGATACCACGTTGGCAAGTGTCTGTGGGATAAACGTGCAGGTTAGAAATTTGGATAGTAACGGTAGCCGGTGGTTTAGTGACCTGTTTATTTTTTTTTTAAGGCGGGATTATTTGTGTGCGGTTATGACACTGACATTCGGGGCAACTAAAAAGGTAGCATGGGGCCCTCACCCACTAAATAAACCCGCCGTGTGCCGTCTCTCCGCCTGTATTGGCGGACCACTGAAACTGTGTGACATTACTTCAGTGGTCGTGCTTTAGTAACCTACTGACTATCACCTCCTCAGCTTATCTCAATTTCTACTGGGGTCGGCTTCCATTAAAAGATGAAAACATACAGTTAAAAAAGTTATCAACTACATTTAGTAAACTATATGGTTGTCTGTAAAGTTGGTTTACGGACGATAATTTTAAGTGATAACGTCATATATTTATTATATTGTATGTTTTCTTAAAGTTTCACAAAATGTAATACTGATAGAAATCGAATGGTACAAATAAAAAAGTACGATCGCGCGTGCTGCTATACAATAATTGAGACACGCGTGTTGCCCGGGACACGTTCGGGCGAAAAATGTGATGTCGGTCGGTGCTGGCGCGGCTAGCCGCCTCCCTCCCGTAGACGCTCTTCAGCCCGCGGCTTTCTTGTGGGCACGAACATCAAACAATGCATCAGTCGCCATAAATTTTTCGGAACGTGAGACTTTTTCGTGCGTGCTGCCGGCGTTCATCGATTTATAAGACGTTATCACGTCAAAAACGCTATTATTTTTACATTATAAACAGTCACTGATCGATTCGATTCGATTACTTATATTTAATGGTGCCAAGGTTGCTCAGCATAATGGGTTGGTGAGCAGAGATCTGCCTTGTATAAAAACTAATATTCTTACCTCAGTAGGCGCATAGCTATAGATATACATATTCTTCAAGTTGTTGGCGTACAATGATACCAGTTTTTTGGGGTCATGCTTCAGGTAGGTGAGGAGCTTCAGCCAAGCGTGTTTGTTGACGCTGACAGCTAGAGGGTGCTGGCAAGCTGGTAGCAAGTCTATGGCTAGTTCTTGCGAGTCTTTTTCTGGGTAACCTGGTGGAATTATATTTTAACTATAAAAAGTACTAAATTTATTATAAAAAGTACTTAATGAATTATTCGTGCTTCATGACCGGTCCCACGGGAGACGGTGGTACCGACCCGTTCGGGCCTGATAGCAAGTGAGTACTCTCACTTGGTACCCAGCCCTACCACCAGTACTGCAATGGGTGATAATTGCCTACTTCCTTTAGTCACCTTGTACAACACCCGTGGGAAACGATGGACACTTGTGTTCTTAGTCCGTCACCACACGGACAAACACAAATACTCACTACTCGGTGAAGGAGTTGAGTTTATAAATGTATAGTTAGCAGTATTAACAATCTATTGTCATCCAATTGCTCGAGTATGCAGGTTTTCTTACCATGTTTTCTTTCACCCAGACAAGAAATTCAGAGACATGTGTATTTTTGAAATCCAGTATAAATATTTGTGGAGTCTGTTAGTATTCGAATTTTGTGGCATCATATCTATAACCGAATCAAAACGTGGACTGTGGCTCTGCTATTCAGATCAGTCAGATGATATTTGCTACCTTAGGAAGTTAAAAATATACAAATATATCTTACCTCTATATGAACACAATGCTTGAACGCAATCTAGTATCATCTTCCCTGTCAATTCTCCACTCTTCTCTTCAGGTGGAGTCTTCTCTTTACCACTAAACAGTTTTCCTTCCTCCAGCACCTCATTCAACTTGAGTGCTAAATTCTTTGCTAACAAGTATCTATCTTTCTTGGCAAGTAGTGACTGAAGCTCGTCTATAGCAGCTGAGCGGACAGCCTTAACCGGAGACAATAGAACAAGGATGAATGCCCTGTAAATTGGTGAGTTTTGTTCGCTGGCAACACTTTGGTAGCTTTCCAGCACAGTTCTGCATAGCAACACCACCTGTATTAGGACTATAAAGGCGTAAATGTTATAGTGATACTGGCAATTTAAAAATAAATAAAGCATGCTGGAGTGATATTAATTGGGGACAAAATATTTGGGGCATAGAAATCAAAATAATAAGACAATAGAAATGGCGATGCGCTTATTTGCAATCAATACTCCTGTTTTATTTTTACAATTCTTTATTGTCCCACTGTTGGTTAAGGGTCCAGTCTGAGTAAGTGAGTTTTAGGCCATGATATGGGTGGACAGACTTCGCAAACCATGGAGAAAATCTCTCAGGTCATACAATGTTTACCTTAACAATAATAACAAATTTACAAAATTAAGAAAAGTTACGAGGTGTGTGCCTTTTGTGGTGTCGACCTAGGGAAGACAAGGGACTCAATAGCATTTTTGTTTTGAAGTCTCCTGACCTTCATATTAGGCTATCATTTTTAGTTATATAGATTACTGCGGCCACGATTCGAACCTGCAAATTACGGAATGATGTGTAGATAGTAAAAATATATTTATAGGTAACACGGGTTGTGTCAAATGATATAAAGCTGTTGTGTAAGCTCACTAAGAATTAGGATAATAACAGTTTCTAGAGAAGGGCAATTTTAAATCACTGATGCCCAAAGTGATCAACCTCCAGGTGGGGCGAAAACGCTTTAGTCGCTAAATAACTAAGCATGTCAAATGCTAAATATTGGAAAAAAAAAATATTTTTGATACATGACGTGAAATTTTATATTAGAGACGGAAACTGGAATATTTGAGAAGGGTTTGTGGTAGCTTAACGGATAAAGCGTCTCCCATGGATAGGGTGCAGCAAATTCAATTCTTTTCTCTTTTTTTTCCCCTAATCTTCTAACCTAAATTAGTTCTGGTAATATATATATTCTTAACACAGCAACACCACTTCTTTTGGCTTATTATTAAGATTTCTATGGTTTTGGAACTTACCATCATCGCTGGCGGCCGCTAGGATCTTGTCCTGTAGCATGTGTTTGTCAGTATTGATCAAGGCATTCCACATTGCCGGCTTCGAGGGCAGCTCGCGTTCAGAATCCAGAAGAACCAGTCCCAACATTGCACAGATCCCTTCACTGACTACCAAGTGCTGCAATAAATAAGACAATAAATTACCCTACTATTATTTATTTGGGTGTGTTTTATTCTATTCTTTATAATTTCTATGTATAGGTGAAACACGTGTCGAATTTGCGCACGCATAGGTGAGATTTTTTTTCATTATCTTGCATGATACGTTGCTTTTATGACATTCTCCTCTATCTGTGAGAGTGCAGATTGGCAATCTTAGGTTATTTTGTTTGTGTCCAAAGATAATCCGTGGGTGAATAGGTTGGCTCTCCTCCTAAAATATCTACTCTATAATAATAACAATGGACTTCCGCAAGTGTCGCCTCATTCAGTTAATTAAAAGATGAAGTGTCATACTTTCAGTAAATATTGTTTTGTTATCAATTTATTTTTTATATATAAGAGCATATTAATAGCATTTAGATTTATGTATTTTCTTCATACAAGTACGCCCACACGCCACACCCATCTCTTTCTCTCTCGCTCGGTGTTAGCACGTGTAATTTCTACCGTGTTCCCAGTATGTTTCCCTGCCGTGAGTAACACACCAACGACGCTGTACATTGACGTTTTTAATCAAACTATTGCGATATCTTTTTACAAGAACACCCATTGTATGGTCAGATTTATTTTGTCGATGACATTATAATTGTGCATAAGTATGTAATACTATCGAGTGCCACAATTTGGCGTTGTATTTGTATGAGATTGTGTATCTAGTGTATAATTATTGATCGAAGGATATAACCAATTTTTCGTAATATTTTAAACTAGCCTTTGTATTGCCTGGGGCTCTGCCGCAGCCAAAAGCTGGTTTTTAGGTAATATCTCAGGTTCCCAATATAGTAGCGGGATAAAATGTATACCAGTTTTTAAGTCTAATCAAGAGCTATCAAATAAAAAAAGTTGCATCAAAATCCGTTCAGTAGTTTTTGCGTGATGCGCGAACAAACAAATAGAGAAACGAGATAAACAGACAATTCTAAAAAAATTGTTTTATGTTTAGACACACCTATATAGCCTATTACAATATTTTTTTCTCAAATATCTTAAATGTACAGACACAGCTCTGTTACAGCTTTATAATAGTAGATTATTCCTAAGTCATGGGTATTTCAGAGCGTTAAGTATCTCATCTTCATCTCACTAGTCTTATACCGAGTTTTGTTAGGGTTGGCTTTCGATTAGTTCAGTTTAAGCTGATCTACCATGTACCTGATGTCGTCGGAGCAAAAGGTGCTTAACCTTGCCGATCGAGCATAATATTAAATGTTTACACATTCTTAATGACAAATATTGAGTATTAGCGTATCTGACTCTTTTCCAATGATAATTATATTTTTTATAGCCTATTACCTGCAAAGGCTGTTGACTGGCCTTCTCCACAGCTTTGATGAGCACCGGCCTTAGCGCATCGGCCTGCTCGCTGGTCGCACCGCAAGATCTGACACACGCCGACACCATGCTCATGTAGGCGATGCGGACAGCCTGAGTCGTGCTCTTAGCGCCTATGTTTTTCTGAGAAAATTATTCTTTAAACTTCTTTTAAACAATGCTACGAAAAGAGCAGTCGCGATTTTTCATACGACTTTACAAAAATATATAGTTTCACAAAAAGTACATCCAAACACGGAACAACTGTTTGCAGATCTACAAAAAAATTTGTACTGTGCTAGGAATCGAACCCACAGCACTCGGAATAGGAAGTCAGTATGGAAACCATTTCACCATCTGTGCAGTCATATTTTAATAAATAACATTGGTGATGCGGTTTGGCACCAAGTAAAGATTCATCATCATGCATTATGCATCCGTTTCAGACCCAATAGCATAGGCACCACTGTTCTCCATTTTAAGCACTGTGGATCTTGAAGTGGTAGACAATGGCTTCACTGTGCCATTGATATTGCTAGGTGATGGTTTTTAAAATAATTATGTCACCAACTGATTTCTATATTTCACATTTGCCGGGCGTCTATGTCTGATATCTCATTTATTATTTACCTTAAATATATCCAATATTTTGTGAGGCATTGTGGGTCCACACCCCACAGTCCACTGGCGCAAGACGTCGAGCGCGACACATAGCGTCCGCTCATGCGACTCGCTCTCAAGAATCCGAGACAATTGCGTCGCACTCTCTACAAACAGCGACTCGCGATCGCCTCCGCGCACCGCTAGCGAGCTTAACGTGCCCACACCCTAGAAAATAAATAGTATTTAAGTAAGTCAATCAAATAATATTAAGTTATTCAAGAGCTGTAATCACCAGTTACTATCAGTTGATTGCCTATTAGCGCTGATTACCTCCTAGAAGATACCCCAAAATGCAGGACGAGCGACTAGTTAAGAAGATATACAATGCGAAAGTGGAAGGATGTAGGTACAGGGGGAGATCGAGACTCACCTACCTAGACCAAATCAGTCATGTATTGAAGGAAGATGGAGTCAGGAGTCTAAGAAACCGGCGAGCGTGTATGAAGAGAGTTATGAATATTGACGAAGCGAGAGATGTATGCAAGAATAAAGCCTCTTGGTACTCTGTTATCTCTGCCTACCCGCAAGGGAAATGGCGTGATAATAAGTTAGTTAGTAGATACCCCATGCTGGGCAGTAAACAGATCAACACATATGTGTTTTGACGGGCCTCGTGGCGTAGTCGGTAGTGTAACCGACTTCCGTGCACGAGGTCGTGGGTTCGATTCCCACTCAGGACAAATGTTTGTGTGATGAACACAGATATTTGTACTGCGTCTGGGTGTTTTCTATCTATTATATGTATGTATTTACAAAAAAAAAGTAATATATGTATTATATCCGTAATCTGGTATCCATAGCACAAGCATTAAGCTTAGTTTGGAACCTGAGGATGTTGTGTGAAAAATGTCCGTGAATATTTATTTATTTTATTTATTCTAATTCAGCATTTCTTGTTCTTAATGTCGGTAACATAAGTACTTACATTGAGTACAGCGATTTTATCTTCACTAGACGTGAGCTTCCCTCCGGCACCATTGTATTCGGCAAAAGCATGACTGAGCAGGGCCTTGGCAGCCACTGTTTGTGAACATCTTTCAGCCAAACGTTGTAGCGCAACACCAGCTTCTACGCGCACCCATTCGTCCTTCGAGTGTAAGTTTACTGTAATACAATTCCAAATTAATATTCAGTCTTTTCTTTGGTCTAAATAACTGCGCCATTTTGGTGCTGTAAATTAAATTTATATTATTCAAAGATAAATAGTCAATATTAGAAAAAAAATATGTTTTGTTTATCAACAAATATTTTATTGTCAATTTTTGTTTACTTCCAACAAACTTTGGAAACCTTTTGGAAGAATATACAATGTATAGTACATCCAGAGATATACATACTTACGTCAAAAGCGTATCGGAAAGACGACAGCTCACCCTAAAGTTCTGTTTCCACATTTCACAAAATATGATTTGTTAAAGTAGCTGAGCATGTCAAGTGCTAAAATACAGATCTATAATAATCCTAACTATTATAACCCGTTGTCCTAGGTGAACGACAAAAGCGGTAATACAACACGACACGAAAATGTCAAATAGAGGTTGTATATTTTATACTTATGGCCTACGTTGTCGTCTAATATGAAAATGAATGCGACGAAACGCGATTAAAGTATTAGTCGCAATACGTCGCGTCGCGTCGCTACGTGTCGCGTACCGTCGCTCACCTAGGACAACGGGTAAAATTGTAACAGAGCTGTGTCTGTACATTTAAGATATTTTAGAAAAAATGTCTGTATTAGGCTAAATAGGAGCGTCCTAAAAACTGGCTTTTGGCTGTAGCAGAGCCGCGGCCAAAGGCTAGTAGACATTATAAATTAAAACATTACAATTATAAATTATTTATAAGCTTACCAATTAAACTCTTGCCAATATCAACAGCCAGTCCTTCAAGATTAACATTGAGGCTAGCAAACACTTCTCCCACAGCCTGCACTATGGTCTCGGGACTACGGAGCATGGCTTTTGCCAGGGCTGGTAACAGTGCATCCTTGACATCAGCAGCAGTCAATTGACCAAGGAGCTCTTGGCAACCTTTGATATAATTCGCATTTGGACGGCACTTCACGCTGATGATACTCTTTGAGAAGCTTTCTAGCATTTTTGCCTGTGGAAAACATTAACATTATTAATGTTGATCTTTATATACTAACGCTCGCACTATTACTATTATAATTATGCCTAGTCGTAGTATCAATAATTTCCAAGATAGAACCCTAGAACCCGACGATTTAAACTAGCCCAAACTCAATGGGGTTGCGTCGTATCGAGTTCGATCTATAGTTTGTGGATTACAGTGTGCATTTCTTATTTCTATATAATGTGCGTCTTTGATCTTAGATCATCACTACGTGAAACAACGCTAGGTACTCCTACCGTTGTTTCGGATGGTGAGTGAGAGCACCGGAGGTCCAAAACTCCTCCCTATCCTCTCCTTATTATGCAGAAATGGGTTGCGAAACTGATGACCTGGTATTTTATAACAAAACCAGGTTTTTAATGAGTAAGATAGAAATAATAAACCTTATGTTGTTCAATGGAGGCTTCATCTCCAATCTGTTTAAGATGTCGACACAAAACGGAGAATGCCACGCAGATGTGTGGGCCGGAGTCTGCGGGCATCGCGACCAACACCTCCAACCATTTGGACGATTTCTCACGACCAATCGTCGACCAAGAAGAGTGGAGCTGGAATAAATATATTTTTTAATAAAACTTGTTTTAATATAATCCGCTATTGTAAATCATTTTGGCAATTTAAAATTGAAGTAAAACTTAAATCATGTTCCTAAAATAGTTTTGAATTCTTCATAAGATCCTAATTGTCTTCGACAATATACAAAGACTGGCTTTTACCGGGCTCGTAATTATATAAAAATAATAATAATAATAATAATAAATATTCACGGACAATATATAAAAATATACAATGCGTGTCACGGAAACAGCTCTAACGATTTGGATCAGATTCTGTATTTAAATAGAATTATTAGTTAGTTTCAACGAAAATTGAAAATAATTTTAAGCGCGAGAAGGAAAACATCTTACGATGTGACACCTGCTAGCTTAAGAATTTTTGTCGACAGCTTGTGAAGTCTACCAACCCGCACTGAACACAGAGTGGTAGCCTATTGCCTCAGTCCCTTTTTCTTTGAGAGGATACCCGTGCGTGGGACAGTAATTGGCTGTGAAAAACAAAACGCTAGTTTTAAGACGAAAACGTTTTTATAACACCATTTCGTGGATTAAAAGCTTTCTATGTTATTAGATGTTAACATATTGGTACCTCAAACCTCTAAGAGATGGCGTTAAAAAATATTTTAGAAAATGTTTTGCGTTCAAAGTTTGTCTAAATTAGCGTCTTTGAAAAATACAAAATTAAAATTAACACCTGATTAAAATATATATTAAAATACAAAAAAGTGTAAAAGAAGCTCGAGCAACCATACTTAAATTGCGTAAGCCTTGTGTCACTTACCATTGCATAAGCTTTATCATTTTTCCTTTTAGATCCAAATGCAGTGACAGCTGCAATAAAGTTGGCCTGAGCCAGCACAAGGGCGTTGTAGTCCACTCCGTCTTCCTCGCTCATCTTCAAGGCGCCCTCAACCAGGACTGTCGACCAGCGAAGTGCATATAACCCACTTTGGCATATGCTTTTCCTGTAAAGATTTTATATTAGTAATCTTGCTGCATAGCACAAGCTATCTGCAGTTACACAGATCATACTACACTGGTTAAACAAAGTGTTATAAGGTGTTTCTGCCACAAATATATTATGTGCCAATTTTTACTTCATTAGTAAAGTTTTTCTTATTAGGAGAACCATTTATGAATCACACAAATGATTGTTCAGTATAATCAAAAACCCACAACACCAAGCATGACACTGACATGGTTACTAAAAATGCACCCAAGACTAGAAATTCTACCGGTTGTACCATGGGGATTGCCAGGAATTGTTTGATTTGGTACTATCTTCGCCGTTCTACAATCGTACCACCTGCCGTCGCCATAAAGCTCATCCACATCACCTGGAAGTGGTATCCTGCTTTCAGCGTTCATTTCTTTTACCTACTTGCAAGATCTGGAATCAACTGCTGCGGTTTTCGCCGATCGCGCGGTTACCACTTAACTTCACGTGGGCCGCGAGCTCGTCTGGCACCATAGGCAATAAAAAAATGTATAAGAAAATTATTTACGATGTTGCCGTGTTCTTCAGCTGTTCCGATATTTCTAGCAAGACGGGAAGCAAGCCTTTCAGGGTCCATTCTCTGTGGTTGGTGACCAGGTAGTGCACAAGACTCTTTATATATGATTGGGAAGTGGAATCTCTGTAGCGATGTAGTGTCAAAGTCAGCAGGCGACACACATATCGCACTGCTGGTTCAGTGATACCTGATAAGAACAAAATAATATATTTTAAATAAATTTTATCTAAAAAAATAGAGAACACAATATAACTATGTTATGAAGAAACTTCAAAGAAGGTGACTTGGGTACATCAAGACTTCTATCTTTAACTTTAACCAAAACAAAATAGATCCTAATAAAACAATTTTTTTTTAAAAACCTGCCCGTGGATCCTGAATGCTGTAAAGTATTTGAAACGTCGGGATAGTAGAAAATCAAGTAAACATAATAGATTCCGTAAACATAGTTTTATTTCAAAATACATGAACATAATCGCATCAAAGGAGGTAAGCAGTCACATCTGATGCCAACTATCGCATAGAGTGATAGAATAATTACTCATAGGTACAACACGCATGGAACATTTGCAACGTAAAGAATGTTTGAAGTTAAATAATTGCATACTTTTTTAATGTAGGCATATTTAAAAAGCAGATCAGTCTAATTACAATGCTTAAACTGTTTTCAAAAATATACATAAACATTTTTACAAATTATCACCTCCAACTGGAGTGTATTGATGTGTCATTGTGAATCTTTCTCATCACAGGAGTCAGATAACAAATCACAACTTACACACGAGGGGAATTTTGAGGCTCAAATTCAGAGCCACAGACAAATGCCCGCCCCCACCCTCCTTGCTGCAACCCCGTTCTATACTAACTACCTCATTAAATAAGTGTTGCATGCATAACTACCTAGTTTATGTAAAGCTAAGATTAGAACTACAAATTTGATGTGCTTTTTAGTATGGAAAAAAAATCATAGAATTAGAGAAAAAGTCATACAACAGAAGTTGTCAGTCTTAATGAACCTAAGTTGCTCTTATAAAGTGTTGCATTAGTTACTGGTAACCCTGTATAACAACAAAAAAATATTGTACATCTTTATAAACTATTTTCATTTCTTAAAATGTGGAATCCTATATTAACAAGCCTTTGTATAAATATCTACTAGATAAAAGATAATCATGTATATTTCTTTAATTATAAGTATATACATATATATTGGTGTGGTGCCACTACTGTTCTAAAGAAAAATAGGTACATGTTACACAAACTTAATATTGCACATAAATAAAGAATGATGTATGTCATTAAATCACTAATGAGATATAAAAAAGAATTATATATTTTCATAAACATTAAATTATAAATCAGTCAGCTAGCCTATGAGCATTGATGTACTGGTGTACAATTTATTATGTACATATAGATGCAATCTGTTGCATAGGGCGTTTCTCTCTGACTAGCCTCCTCTCATACCTAGAAGTGAGTGCACAATACCTGAGGGGTATCCAGGGAAATATGGATCAATACAGCTTGACAGACAACCTAAAAATATGTGTATTTGTGGGTTATGATCAAAATGATTGCACTTTTAGCACTTAATATGAATAAACATAGAGTTAATGATCACTTACCCGGCGTAGATAATACTTTACGAATTTCTTCAACAACCTCGCGTCGTTCTTTCAAACTTGCGGTCTGAATTTTAAACGGTATATCCTTCAATTTCTTCAAAACCTGTCAACAAAATTACTCGTGATGAGTGCTGTCATAGTTCTGTATCAGTAATCACTGAATAATTATTGAAAATACCTCTGAATCTGCCATTTCCTTCACATTTAATGCAAAATGTTTGTGGAAAAAAGCACACACGTCTCGCTATAAACGAGATACAGATAAAAAAGAAAAGTGGCACATAATCGGCTGTCAATGTCTGGGCTGCCAGCACAAATATTTAGTATAAATTAATAATATTATTCATTTTAAATTAAGTATATATAAAAAGTGCTAGTGTGTTATTTAAGTCCGTGAATATGTTACTTATATCATTTAGGGAGTTAATTATTAAGCAATAAGTTTTTTTACCTTTTCGTTACATATATTTGGGTCAATTTAGAAATATATCGTATTTGATACGTATTCGATACTCGAAATTTTTAATTGATTCATCGATTTAAAAAAATACATACAAGTAAGATAATTATTTCAAAAACAAACTAAATCAATTAACAAAATATAATTGTATAACACGAGTTACTCAACATAAAATAACATTAATTAAAATAAGTTAAAATACAAATAATTTTTTAGAAAAAAATGTTAATAATATAATTAGCCTAAGCATCAACATATTTATCTACTTAAGATTGTACTTTTGTACTCTTGTTACTGCAAATAAATAAAAAGGTTTTTCATTTTTTTAAGTAAATATCGCCATAAATATCGATCACTTACAATCCTAATTATTATATAATCCAATTAATATTGTGAATGCAAAATTATGTGAGAGTTTAGACATAATAAACTCTCACAAAATTTTAACGTAACTATTTAAAAAAGGTTTTATTTTTTATGTTCAATTTTAAAATCCTGCAATATTAGTAAATGTATTGTAGCGATATCTTATCAGATATTGTGATAAATAAAATGTATGAAATTCTCGTAAAGGCGTGCAACACTGCCTTTTACAATCTGAATCATATTTATAAACAATCTTACTTACAGCTTAAAAAAGAAAATCCATCACACATCCTAAACTTTTCTCTTGAGTATAGTGTGTTAAAGTAAAATTTTAGTTTTGTTTGAATTTAGTAAAATTCAAATAAAGTTTGTTTGTCTGACCTCCCTGAGCCCCGTAGAGTAAAAATGTTGTGTGCAAACAGCACTACAGCAGTAACGATGGATGGTTGTTCAAAAAAATCACCATCGAATAATGATTTTATAAGTGCTTCTCGAATAACTGTTCATTATTCGAACGATATTTTTATCATTTAAATGACCATTCGTTATTCAAATGAATTTTGTATGATATAATTAAATCAATCAAAAAGAGCGAATGAATCGATTGAATAATTTTGTTTACTTGACGGGTACAACACTTCTGAAAATTACTCGTTTTCATTCAAAATATCTGTTGATTTCAGTTAAGTGTTTTCATGTTCGCCGTGTGGGGCCGGCTTTAGAATTGTCCCAACCCTCTCTATCCACGGGAGTCGTAAGAGGAGACTGAGGGAATACCGGGGGTGTGGGCAGCAGCATTCCCTCGAGTATTAACAACATCCACTGCGATCGCCAACCCGCCTGTCAAGCGTGGCGATTACGTCATTATCCCCCATGACGGGACCGCTCGTTGTGGCGTTCTCTTTGGGCGGCCTATGTCCAGCAGTGGACGTTGATAGGCTGATGGATGAATGGATGGATATTCATATTTTTGCTTAGAATTCTGTTTTTCTTAGAATTTATTACAGAAAAAGTGATTCATTGTTGTTAAACTTTACCGTGTTTTTTATTAGAATTGATTTACACTTATGTTTACAGTATTTTATAGACAAAAACTGCTAGTGAAAGACAGTGGTCAGTTCAGTGTATCAACGTTATTTTTGAAATGTACATCTTCCATCCATCCATCCATCAGCCTTTCATCGTCCACTGCTGGACATAGGCCTCCCCAAGAGAACGCCACAGCGAACGGTCCTGTGCCGCTTGCATCCAACGAATGCCTGCTACCTTGACTAGGTCATCGGTCCACCTGGTGGGAGGCCGTTCTACGCTGCGCCATCAGATACGCGGTCGCCACTCGAGAACCTTTCTTCCCCGACGGTTATCGGTTCGTCGAGTGATGTGGCCTGCCCATTGCCACTTCAGCATGCTGACCTGGTAGGCTATGTTGGTTACTCCCGTTCTCCTATGGATTTCCGAATTGCAGATCTTATCCCGTAGAGAGATCCCAAGCTTAGCCCGCTCCATGGCACGCTGAGTGACTTTGAGCCTTAATAATAAGGTGCGTGCTCTCTGAATGTCGGATTCAGAGACCACGCCTCTGTTCCATAAGTCATCACCGGTAACACAGAATGGTCGTAGACCTTATTCTTCAGACACTGTGGATTTTTGGGCAAGAAGATCTTCCTCAGCTTCCCGAACGCTGCCCAGCCGAGCTGGATTCGTCGATTGACCTCTTTCTCGAAGTTCACTAAGAGCACTCCTAGGTCCTAGGGTAAGAGTACTACTAGGGCTGGTGCTGAAATGACATGGACATTAGACATGACTTTCATCTTGTCAATGTTAATTTTGAGACCCATTAGTCGGGAAACCCTGCTGAGATCATTGAGCATGGTGCCAGTCCTCCAGCGATTCTGCCATGACTAGTATGTCGTTGGCATATCGAAGGTGAGTGATGTTTTCGCCATTGATGTTGATGCCGAATACGGTCCAGTCTAAGAGCTTCCAACGCAGATTGAAATGTACATAATTGAAACAAATTTTTGTAACGTTCATGTGGATAAGAATTGAACCTAAAGCAGTCTACGCGACCATTTAAAAAGAAAATACAAAAAAAAAATTCAGTTATTTCATAACTATATTTTCTTGTAACGGTAGCAGTTGTTATTGTGATAATGAGACAATTGATGACTATTAACGTCATAATATTTAATTTCTGAGCTATGAGCACTAATTTGGTTTTTAATTGATGTCAACCTATATTGACAACAAATGAATATATATATATATATATATATATATATATATATATATATATATATATATATATATATATATATATATTCGAATAATTTTATATATATATATATATATATATATATTCTAATAATTATTCTTCATTAAATTAAAAATACGAATTCTTCAAATAGCTTTTTCTTGCAATCGAATTGTTCGAATACCTACCTATAATAATGATCATTCGAATGAATCATTCCTATTCACCCAACACTATAGGCACTCAGCAGACAGCAGAGCAGACTTCCCTTAGTATTACTTTACTCTTTGGAGCAAACTCTTTTTTTTTCCGAGTTTTGGCGGGAACACGAAGAAGATCATGTCGTTGCTCTGCATTATTTTCCTAAGCTTGTGTTATTTTAAGTATTAATGTATAAAAGTGGTGACCTTTTGCTTATTAACTATTTGTGTATGTGCATAAGTGTTGGCAAGTGATTTACTGCGACATAACGTGTTTTTTCCTGTTGTCTCCAAAACTCCATAGAAGCTTCAGTAAGGTCGCCATCGTCTTACTGAAGCTTGACTTTGACTTGACTGACTAACTTTATATGACTGACTTCGACTACGACTTGTTTTATGAATTGAACTTGCGTGTGATGAGAGAGTAACGATGTTTGTTACTGTTAGGCTGATGGTTCTGCCAATGCCTTAAAGATATAAAAAAAATAAAAAACTTTTTTCTCCTTAGTCTATGATTTTTTTAGATTATTCTACTCTTTGCTATCGGGTCCTTCTGCCCCCACTAGGGATGCACGATTTTTCTCTTTGATTCGATTTATCGGATCGTAATGGATTGTAGGCCTCTGAATCGATTCTTGGATCGAAACGTATTCTATTAAATCGATTTCATAAAAATCGATTCAAAAATCAAATCAAAATTTGCAATAATTTGAACAAATAAAACATTTCTTTTTATTAAATACAAATAATGAAAATTACTAAAAAAATAGGGAAAAAAAACATCGGCTTTGAAAATGACTTTTTAATAGGTGGAGCCATCGATAAAATCACAATAGGCACAATTATTAAAACACGGTGATACGTACGGCACAAACGACCAAAGCAAAATAAAATGAACAAGGACTTTTTAGAACTACCTGCATCAATCATCATGTTTCATTTCTTTTGCCTATCGACTTGCTTCGCTTTGTACCGTCATAAACATTGCAAACTAATAATGTAAATAATTATAGTATCGGTATTCGTTTGTAATCTATTTTTTTTCAATAATGTTTTTATAATACCTACGATTTAAAGGATTCGATTCACTTAACTTCTGAATCGAATCGAACGAAGATTGTATTGAAGTGAATCGATCCAAAAAATTGTTAGATTGTATTCATTTGAATCGATTTTCATGAAAATTGAATCTTAACGCCCATCCCTAGCCTCCACCAGGCTAGGCTACTTTTTTATATACAATATCATTGTATCGGGTTTAAAAATTTTAGTTTTGCTTTTGTACTTTTGTTTTATGGTTTTACATAAAATTATGTCATAATTATGATATTTTGAATATTGACGAGACTACAGAACAATATTACTTAAGAGATACAGACAGTATTCTGAATTCTGGTAAGACGCAGAATGGAAAAGAGAAAAGAAGATTTGAATAAATTAAAATCCTATACAAACGAAGTTGATAAAGACTTGACAATGTTATTACAAATACTTCAATGGGATAGAAAACATATACAAGAGGTAAGTATTTTTGAGAGCTTCCCTGATAATTGGTAATAATTATCAGGGTAAACATACAACAACTGTATTAGGATGTAAATACCCATTTGCATCTAGAACACCAGATACAAGAGAAACCAACCTATGAATTGTGAGAATGTATTCTTACTGGTTTTAAATAATATAATAGGTTTTTGTAATGGTTTCATTTCAAGACAGGTATTTTTTTAACTCCTTGAAATTGGTTTGCAATAATCAGTAAAATAGTCCCATATAAATCATTGTATTTTTCAGATGTCTTATTTTATATTTTTTCACAATATGTTTGTAAGTAACCATGTTTGAATGCCTAAATCCCGCTAGGGACAAAAACTAAATCAACGGTGTGATAATAATGGATTAATATATAATAGAATACTTCCGTTGCATTCTTGTTTGGATATGCTACAGTTTGGTATAAGCCATGAACTGTAAGAATAAATAATTTTATATATTTTCTTTCAGCACTCTACCATGACAACCTGCAAGTATGATCCTAACCACAAATTGTTAGCCAACAAATTAGAGGAACATCAACTAAAATGCTTACTGCTACACAATGGGTATACTAAAAATGACCAGCTGTTGCCAGATCCATTAGACTCTAATGCCAACACGCTAATTAAACTAAGTAATAATCTCTATTTTTATTTGATTAATTATATAAAGCTGAATACTGAGATACTGGTTAATTTTAAGTGCCCCTTATTTTGTAATCTACATTCTATAGTAGATATGGGTTTGTTTGATACTGTAGGTGAGCAGTAAGAAAATATTTTACACATATCTTGTACTTTATTTCATTGATATAAGATTTCAAAAGAAAGTTATGCTCATGTAATCTCTGGTCATCAGCTGGTATTGAGTAATGATTTTCCTTAAATTAGGGTTTTATGAGAGATATATATATATTTTAGTGATTAACAAATGTTTGCATGCGCATTCGCGAATATTCGCCTGTTTTCAACAATACGTATTCGTATTCGCATAAAACGATGCGAATGTTCTGCAAATATATTTAGTCTATTGAAAAGTTACATTTAGGGTTACGTTTTTTAGAGTACGCAATTTAATTTTTTGATGTGTAGGGGTTTGTATAAGCGTAAGATCAAGTTTGTGGGGTTGCCACCCTTGTCCCCCGGCCGCCATCTTGGAAAAAGGGGTGCAAAGGGTTTTCGCGCTGTATCTCGTAAACTAGCAAACCTACAGAAAATTCTGTAAAACATTATTTGTAGCAAATTAAATTGTCTACTTCTTTACTCTATTACTTTTTATCCTAAAATCGAAAACAAAAAAGTTATAAACAAAAATAACTGAAAATTTTTGAACAACTTTTCTTTTGGATGTTATAACTTTTTTCCTGGTCATTTTACAATAAATTACATTAGAGCAATCTTATAGAGGGTTTTTAAACTAATAATTTCCACTATAAATTGTTTAATTTCATTAATTTATCTGGGTTTTACAGCGCTACGAAGTTGACGGAGTTCTTGAATACTCGTAAGAATACGATAAAAACGAACCATTAGGTTTAGTTTTGTATTAGCCCCACACTCAGGTCACAAAAAGACCCTTCAGCCCAGCCTCCTCATCAAGGTGGTCGAGTGCCTATTCCCACGACGAAGGCGGAGCACACGCCCTCGGTCATGACACCGCCAGGTAGCGACCGGGAGGCCGACCTCAGTGTACCGCCCGTAACCGCGTCGGAAATGGGGGTGGCTGTTTCGCGGTTTCGTTCCAAGAACACCGCCCTCGGCTCAGACGGGATAGCCGCCCGGGTGCTGGTCCTGGCTCTAGACCACCTGGAGCCCCGCCTCAGGGGACTGTTCGAAGTGTGCCTAGCGACCGGACGGTTCCCTGACTGCTGAAAGGAGGAGAGGCTGGTAGTCCTGCCGAAGCCAGGGTGAATGCCGGATTTGGTCGGGGCTTTCAGGCCGATTATGCGCCTGAGGGCCGGGCCGCGGCGGTCGTCGCTGGCGGTAGAGTGCTATTGGCGGTGTCGCTTGACATCGCCAACACATTCAACACATTCGTGAACTGTCCCCGAGGCTTGCACGGCTCATACCGAATATAGGCGGACCATACAATGCGTGCTGACTGCTTTACGCTGGGGTGGTCCGGTCGATGGCGTTGTACACGCACCTGTGTGGGCGGAGCACAACGAATATTTTTGAATGAACTCAATCCGACTAACTTCATAATACTTGTCAAAATTAACCTCAGCTATATTTGGTTTAAACATGGGTGACTGACAGTGACACTAGATGTGAAACACATTTCATATTTTGCGCGAGCTTATTTCAAAATCAACATTCGCATTCGCATCCGCATTCGCATTCGCGAATGCTTATAAACTAATATTCGCATTCGCGAATGCTAATACACTAGCATTCGTTACATCGCTTATATATATATATATATATAAATAGCAGTTTCTTTGATAAGTAGCTTTATTGCCTATTGATGGCTATTTATTTCAGTCTGTGACTCCTTAAGGGCAAAAGATAGAATGAATATGGAAATGTATCTAATTGTGGGCATTAATCAATATTATTTTTTCAGGAAAAGAAGATATTGTAACAATAATTGATAATGCATCAAAACCAATTCCAATTTTTAAAAAAGGTAACATTATTTAATTTTAGTTTTGAATTATTGCAATTGAGATTTGCCACATAAATAGTAAAAAATAATCCAACTTTTTAAACTTTCCAGTTTGTATTGCCATTGTGTGTGGATCTTAGCGACTATATCCTGTTTATGTTGTATCCTTTATAATATTTATTGTTATTTTTATTAATATTTGCATCAGTTTTAGTATGTCTAGCCTTGCTTGTCCTAGCAAGATTGGGCCGGCTCAATTGGGACAGTCCTGTCTCAAAAGATAAGCATGATACAACATTAGGTTTACTGCATTAGCTCCTACTATTGTGTTTTGTATGGTGAATGAGAGCCTGGAGGTCCTAACCCCCCGACCTTATCCTCTCCTTTTGTCATTCTTCTCCATCCCCTATTTCCTTGAAGTTGGCAACGCGCAAGTGATGCCTCTAGTGTTGCTGGTGTCTATAAGCTACGGTAACCACTTACCATCAGGCGGATGGTATGCTTGCTTGCCACCAACATAGTATAAAAATAATTACTATTATTGATAAAGTTTAAAATTTTATTTTATTTTATGCACTCATCTGCATCATTGACTACTGGCAATGTGCCCAGAAGGCTGGCGGTATTGCCAAAGGCAATAATTCTTGTGCTAATTAAAGGCCTTCTGATCACATCAAGCATCAATATGTTGTAACTTCTTTATGAAACTTAAAAATAAAACAACAAAGATATTGCATAATTATTACAGTACATTTAGTGCTGCCGCTATTGTAACCTTTTGCCTGCCATGTCAAATATAATTTTATTTTATTAATTTATTCAATATGTAATACTCGTATACTAATCAAATTTATTAACTAATTAATATTTTGACCATGAAACATTGTTGTATAACTTATTTTTGGTTGGAAAGCTGTTGCCTATCTGTTCATATTGATATAATCAAGGCAGCCTCCATCTTAAAGTGATCATGCTCACATTATGTACATAATCTACCATTAAATTATAGCACAATATAAAACCAACTGACAGATTTCCCCTCACTATAAAAATCCCTACTAATATTTTAAATGCGGAAATGCGGCGTTTGTTTGTTTATTTATTTATATGAACCATGAAATTGCCCTCAAATTCGAATTCAAAAATATCCTTATTTCATAGACTTATTATATAGCACTTAAAATAGTCAAAGTTATATATAGCACTTAAAATAGTCAAAGTTACTAATAACTAACACGAGCTCTTGAGGCAAGTGCATCCGCAATGTCGCGATTGAAATCGCCACAAACGGCCGGATTTCGTAGTAAGGCTTTTCATGAGAAAAACCCGGCAAGAAACTCATGAGCCACTTTCTTAAATCTCCTCATTCATCACTCATATTAGTCTATAGCCGAGATAAGGATATAGGAGATATTAACGTAGAATGACGTATCTATATTCTGAAGTCCACGCGGGCATAATCTAGTTAAATACTTAATAAGTTTCCTTAACACAAGGCGTAGGTAGTGGTGATCTGGAGCCGTTGACAATAGACCGGTTATACAGCGCGTACTCTTCGGACGAGAGGCGCGCTATACACGACGCGGTCGTCAGCGCCTCGCCGTCCTGCCACGACCTGGCAGACCTAGCTCTACCCAGGTCAGTTAATGAAAAAGAAATCTTATAAAGCTAGGTATTAAGACAAAGAAATATCATATAAGGCTTTGGAAATCACATTGCTGCATTCAATTGTCGTCGATATCAATTGTGGACCTGGTGGCAGATAATCCACAATTCCATGGTAAGAGGTGACCACTGCTAATGAACTCAGTAATATATTGGGCACAGTTTGTGTAAATACCGCGTCTTTAATTTAACAGAAATATTGCGACTGCACAGATGGTGGAGAGATTTAAATACTGGCCTCGGACAGTGTTGTGGGTGCGATTCCCACAGCTACTTGGTTCGATGTTGGGGTTTAATTTTAGCAAGAAAATTAATAGAGAATATCTTGTCATATCACACTTCTAATGTAACTTACCTATAATCCGTGTGGTGACGGACTAACAATACAAGTGTCACCACCCCATCCTTTCCCGCGGGTGTCGTACGAGGCGACTAAGGGAAGTAAGCAATTGTCATCCGTTGCATTACTGGTGGGAGGGCTGGGTACCAAGTGAGAATACTCGAACGGGTCGGTACCACCGTCTCCTGTGTGACCGGTCATGAAGCACGTCAGTGTGTTTTGGCTGTAGCAGAAGATAGTCGTTAATTCTTTCATTTCATATCTCAGAAATAAAATGATGCGCAGCGGCTTGATAATAGTCTTGGTATAGTTGAGTCCATGAGCGATGGTTACCACTTGACATCAGGTGGGCCGTGGCTCGTCTGCCACCTTTAGCAATAAAAAAATAAAACTTACCTATAACCCAGGGGTCAACAGGCGACTCTACACTACCCTGTTCGTTTCCCGACTGGGTGTGCGGATAGGCCCATTTCTTCCCCTTTAATAAAAACAAGGGGGGATAACAGCTAAGTGAAGTAAGTTCAAGTTATTGCAAATATTATAACATAGTCTTCATCTTAGTACGGGTGATTCTGACGGGGCTCCAAATAAGAAGACCCGCATGGAGATCCTCGCCGAGCTGCGAGACATGCGCCGGCGACGCACCAAGTACCGGGTGGCGGCTAAGTCGCGCAACTATTCTGATGTTCTGCGTGACGTCATCAAAACACAGGTATAAAAACTGCCTTGAAGGCAGTACACATGGTACAAGACCGATATTAGTAAATGGTGTATTTTAAAACTATTCTCCTACTGTATCAGACCACACAAGTGAAGTAAAAAAATATAGCCATTCGCTTATAATAGAAGTATATAAAAATAAAAACATGGTTATGGTGTATGGTGTTATCATTTAGTTTATTTTATTTTATATTATTTTATTCTAAGTTATAATAAGGTAAGCTTATTACCTAGTCAGAACAATGTGGCGTGGGCGTAACCCAAGCCGTTAGAAAGAATGTGTTATGGAAGTTGATGGCACCTAGTGAATGTTACGATAACTCAGCTCAGCTTAGCATAGCGTCTGAACGGTATTCAGAAGGCGCGGGATTAAACCCCGCTCGTGCCTGATTTTTATCCCATTCACATTTTTAATTTCTCTATGGATTCAATTCTAACGGCAGCCAAAGTTGCTACTAGTTTAACATAAAAGCGTAATTTTTAGACCATTTTTAGAACACATATTATAGTTAAAACTTTAATATACGTACAAATTACAGTATAACTTCTACTGTTACAGATGGAACTTTACATTGGTATAAAAACTGATATTAAAACTGATATTGATGAAGACAGTGTAAGAAAAATAGACAATGAGAATAGTAATATAGATCATAGAGTTGACAATAACGATATAAAGGAACACGGAGGAGAATCGTCTAGAGGTTACAGTAGCAGCAGAAGTAAAGAAGATTGGGATAGAGAGAGATCAAACAGAGATAATCGACATAGAGAGAGAAAAGAATATGATCGGAAAGAACATGAAAACGCAGATCGCAGGAATAAAGACGAATACAAACAAGGAAGACATAGAAAAGATGAATACAGCTATTATAACCGCTCAAGCATGAACAGACATTATGATGATGTTGAAAAAGATAGACAGAATAATACCAGAGGTAAATATAAAATGGGTTCTTCTGAAAGTAACCGTAAAGATAAATTAGATAGAGAGTCACGGCAAGATAGATTCAAAGAAGAAAATGACGATCACAGGAATAGAGATCGCAATCGACACGAAAAAAGAAGATCCAAAGACAGATATGATGTAAGACGCAGGGACTTGTCAGACAAGGAGAGAGCTCGAAACTTGATTATGGAAATAAAAAGTGAAATTGAGTCTGATGAAAAAGATGAAGCTATTAGGAGTACATATCCAGGGTCTTCGTTTGAAGTAAAACAAGAGAAACGTTACAGGGATACGGCTGAAAAACATCATCATATCGAAGAAAGTGACAAAAATAATAGTCATAATGCCAATTCTGTTGAAAGAGAAATTAAAACACGAAGAGGAGATAGTAGAGAAGGTAGAGATAAACGTAAAAAGAGGCATAGAGATAAGAGCAGAGATAGAGAAGCAAAGAGATTTCGCACTGAAGATAAACATAGAATTTATAATGAAATATATTCGGAATTAAATAATAAGCGAATAAAATAAACAAAGTTAAGCCATGTTTTATTTTCAACTACTATTTCCTATTCAGTTATTGACCACATAATATAGTATTATGGTGTATTATGTAACTTCTTCAAAGCTTAGCAATATCATAATATCAGGGGTACGATTGGAGCTCTATACATACCACTACTCCACTTAGCTAGTAGAACATGAGCAGGGTTGGTACTGGAAGTCGGGAGTAACTCCTGGTAATGTAATTGTTTATTAGACACAAAGCGCGAAAATATATTTATATGGCTGAGCATGTCAAATGCTTAAAAAATATGTAAAAATATTCATTGGTTACGACGACGTAAGAGAGCGAGTAGGTATGAAAGAGAGTATTGGTGTAAAGATGCGAAAGGTCCGATGGTTGGGACATGTGGAAATAATGCCGGACGAGTGACTGGTTAAGAAGATATACAATGCGAAAGTGGAAGGATGTAGGTACAGAGGGAGACAGAGACTCACCTACCTAGACCAAATCGGTCATGTATTGAAGGATGGTGGAGTCAGGAGTCTCCGAAACCGTCGAGCGTGTATGAAGAGAGTTATGAATATTTTGATCTATATTTTAGCACTTGACATGCTCAGCTACTCTTAAAGTACAAATTATAATTTGTGAATAAGGAAAAAGAGTAGAGGGCGTTGGTTGTTAAGAAAAATGTGATAAGGAGATTGGGTATGTCTAAAAGATAGTACTGTAGCTCAGTGGATTAGAGCACTTCCCCGGATAGGAAGGGACGCAGGTTCGTTTCCCGCCTGTACTAAAATACTCTTTTTCCTTATTCACAAATTATAATTTGTACTTTGAGAGTTATGAATGTTGAGGAAGGGAGAGATGTATGCAAGAATAGAGCCTCTTGGCACTCTGTTCTCTCTGCCTACCCAGCAAGGGAAATGGCGTGATGATAAGTTAGTTATTATAATCATCTATATAATATAAAAATGAATCTCTATTTCCCTTGGCCATCGCATCACGCGTGAACGGATGGAACAATAACTAATTCTTTTTTTTGTGTTTATTATTGTCAGGAGAAGGTTCTAATGAAAGAAAAAATTAAGAAAATTGCTCTTAAAATTGGAAAATTTCAGAAAACTTAACGCCTATTTTAATTTAGCGCGTTTGACAGTTCGCAAGTAATTAAATGTTTATAGCTACGACAGAACGTCTGTCGGGTCAGCTAGTGATAAAAAAAACTTTTGATATCGATAGTCTGATGATGATAGTCAAGTTTTGTCCGTGTGGTGACGGACTAAGAATACAAGTGTCACTACCCCATTCTTTCCCACGGGTGTCGTATGAGGCGACTAAGGGAAGTAAGCAATTGTCATCCATTGCATGACTGGTGGTAGGGCTGGGTACCAAGTGGGAGTACTCACTTGGTATCGGGCCCGAGCGGGTTGGTACCACCATCATCCGTGTGACCGGCCATAAAGCACATCGTTGCGTTTTGGCTGTAGCAGGAGATAGCCGTTTATATTTCATTTCATATCTGTGAAATGAATTGGTGAGCAGCGGCTTGACAATACTCTCGGTATAGTCGAGTCCATGGGCGACGGTTACCATTTACCATCAGATGGACCGTAGCTCGCCTGCCACACGCAATAAAAAAAAAAAGTAACCGAAGCACTGGCAACATTGGAAGAGAGAGAAAAAAAGCTGATAGAATTTGACTGAGTCAGACCTTTTGCTTGACCCAGATCATTATTCGTCCTGATCCGACGTAAAACACTTCAATGTGTTCTGGTCAAGGAACATAGACTGGTTCTAGTATGTATATGTGCATCTTGAGCGAATTTCTTGATCAGTGACTTGGCAGTATTCTTAGTATTTTTGAGCCGTTGAGCGCTGGTTACCACTTACCATCAGATGAGCGGTAGCTATTTTGCAAAAATAGCATATTAATGTTTTGGTTAGAAAATATTTTAATTCAATTCTATAGCGAGTGAGTATCCAGTTTTAAGGAATACTTAAACATACCGTTTGCTTATTATGCGCCGACGCCGAGGTACTATTAGTGTAGTCATTTTAGCGCTACAGTCAATATGTTAGGTTATTACACTCATGATTCTACTCAGATTACCACCTTAACAAGATAAAATATGTAGCACACTGTACAGGAGATATTATCTGGGTGAGCACCGAACCGAGGGAAAATTAGCAAAAATAATGACCGAGTACGGCACGCCTTAATCAAATTAAATTTATTATTCACTAGACATATCTCCTGCTTGCTGTGTAATTAACAGTGCGTTAATATTAGCGTTTGTTCAACTCATATTAAAAACATAGCATAAAACCGGTATTCCCGTCTACCGGGCACATTTCCAAACTCTAGGATGCTACTGAGAATTTTTCTTTTTACGAAAAATCTTAATAATACTGCCCGACCCGGGGGTCGGACCCGAGACCTCACGGTCAGCAGTCGCTCACACTAACGCTGCACCACACAAGCAACTCGTATAATACAACAGAAAGTATGAGATGGGTATGGCTAGGTACCAAGTGGGAGTACTCACATGTCATCAGGCCCGAGCAGGTCACCACCATCTTCCTTGGTGTAGCTCATCGTGATACACCTCGGTGTGTTTTAGCTACAGCGGGAGAGGGCCGTCAATTTTTCCCATGAGTGAAATGAAATGGCAGTGGCTTCGCAGTATTCTTGGTGTTGCAGAGGCCATGAGCGCGGTCACCACTTACCATCAGCTGGGCCGTATCCTGTCGCTAACCTATTTTTTGTTAAGGCGAGAAAAAATGTTCCTAACTCTTTAAGAGTAGTATAGTTGTATTTAATGAAGGGCTTACGACTAAAACATGAACTTAATTTTATAGCCTTCTATAATGCTGGTCCTAACACTACCACTCAGCTATCGCAACAGTCATTCGAAGCTCATCATCTCTCTAGCCTTATCCCAATCTTTTTGAGGTCTAATAGTTAGTTTTAACCCATGGTTTAGAGTTAACTCTTAACAGTGCAAGAAAAAAAAAAAATTAACGGAATTACATAAATTAAATTTGGAACGCGCAAGCAAAATAAGGACTTATTAAGTATCGTGACGCGGCCCTAGAAATGTGTAGCTATATTTTGTACCTATTATTTAGCACTATTGTTCTCGGCCATTAACTAGACCAAATTTTGTGAAATTGAATAAGATAATTGATTCTCACTGATGTGTTTAATACGGTGAGTTAGAGTGCCGGAGGCAGTGATAATAATGTCATAAGAGGTAGTCCTCTTGGTAGTCCAAGATAGAGGTATCTATTCTTTCTTTCTTTCTCTGCTACCCTGTATAATGACGCACATCCCTACAATCACCAGGGACGCGAGCCTTCGCAACGATTGCTCGGGCCATTTTTTTTTTGTTAATGCGGGAAAAAATGTTCCTAACCGCACACCCCGTCGTTCGGGGCAAAGACCAGGGGTAATGTGGGGCTTGCACCCACTAAAGAAACCCGCCGTGTGCCGTCTCTCCGCCTTTATTGGCGGGCCACTGGAACTATGTTACATTCCTTCGGTGAAACGATTGCTCGGGCCTGCGAATTTCGATAAAACATTCAATCCTAACGTCCCGGGTGACGCTCGCGCCATCTGTCGGAAGTAGTTGCATACATACATTATACCGACCAGGTAAACTTAATTTTACAATGAAGATTTATACAAGTGTATCATCATACTTCGTATGCCAAGGGCTGTGGGATTGAGTCAGGACAATTATTTGTGTGAGAGGTACATACACAAACGTGGGCGTGTGTGTCTGTTTGCAAAGTTCCTCGCGAATAGTCAATAGTTGTTTCTTAGTTGCTCATTGTGTTAAAATAAAAATCATTAGTTATATTTAGATATTTTTATATATATTTTTAGCATTTGACATGCTTAGCAACATACATTAAACACAAAGTGAAAAGTTATTTTCGATTTCACATTTTTCACTTTGTGTTTAATCATTAGTTATTTTCATTAAATAGTTCCAGTGGCCGCCAATAAAGGCGGAGAGACGGCACACGGCGGGTTCCTTTAGTGGGTGAAGGCCCCACACTACCCTGTTTGTTGCCCCGAACGACGGGGTGTGGGGTTAGGAACTTTTTTCCCCGCCTTATCAAAAAAGAAATAAAAAGTATTTTCATTAAATTACCTCACAGACTCACGCTTGACACTTTTATTTCTGTCCCATTACTAGGCATTAACGGCTATAGACCAGTACAAAAAAATCCATAGTTTTTATTATAAATCACCGATTTAGTTTAGCCTGACATGTACCTACTTAAATATGTACAATGTGTATAATTATAACGTGAGGCATTAAATACTTTCACCATAATTATGATGATGATATATTAACGCACAACATTTAAATTTATCATTTAATCATCTTTATCTAATGCTTACCTTCGGAGTGAGGAAGTCATGAGTCACACTGACAAACTTTGGTACGCAAGACTGATTCAGCACAGCGGCAGCGGTAAAAACATCAATAAAGTATATCTACTTGGTATTTTCTAAGAATCAGTAGATCAAAAATAAGTGTCTATAGTATAGCAGTATCGTACACTTGATTATTATTATTTTTAAAGATCAAAGACGTGTATATTCCTAATTGGTGACATAACGATATCACGTTGTGAATAATATCACCATATTCACCGTTAAACAGTGATTTACCTACTATTGGTTAGCCGAGAAGCCGAGATGGTGTACGTAGATGATCAAACTTGTACCACCGAAGTGAATTACAATGCGGTGGTGTTGCTGCACTTAGCACGGGAGTACAGGTACTCTGGTTTATTTAGCTGGTGAGGGTCAACTTTGTGGTTTCCCCGGAGTAGTATGCGATTATTTACATTTACCCGCCTAAAAGAAAAGCGGGTTGTTTAGTGATGTAAAGAGCGCGCTCAATGAGAGTGTGACGCGTGTTCGCGATGCGCTTATCTCTTATGCGCACGCGTACAGCGTAATTACCGCGTGGATCGTAGTATATTAATATGTACGTCAATCTACACACAATTTTTTTTATTGATTGCTTATGATGGCAGACGATCCACGGCCCACCTGATGGTAAGTGGTAACTGTCGCTCATGGACTCAACTATACCGAGAGTATTGTCCGCCGCTCACTATTTCATTTCACTTATATGAAATGAACAAGTTAACGGCTATCTCCTGCTACAACCAAAACACACCAACCCACATGATCGATTCCCACATAGGACAACTCTTTGTGTGATCCACAAATGGTTGTTCTGAGTATGGGTGTACTTTGTGTCCGTGAAATTGTTTCTTTGTAAAGTCTTTTTAAAAACAAAACAAAAATTTATAAAATGCTTATAAAACCAGAGCAATACATCAGAATAGCTTTAATAGCAAAAAAAATCACGTTTCCTTATGAAGTATATTTGCATATCTAAATGAAGAAAATAATACTTATTGCCAAACCAAACAAATATCTACAATACACAAAATAATTATTATGGTGTAGTGTTTAATGATAATAATAAATATTCACGGACATTTCACACAACGTCCTCTGTTCCCAAGCTAAGCTTAACACTTGTGCTATGGGTACTAGATTACGGATATAATATATATATATATATATTACTTTTTTTGTACATACATACATATAATAGATAGAAAACACCCAGATGCACCACAAAATTTCTGTGTTGATCACACAAATAATTGTCTTGAGTGGGAAGCGAACCCACGACCTCGTGCACGGAAGTCGGATACACTACCGACTACGCCACGAGGATGATGCTTAGATACCTCATGTGCTGACTGTTGTGAGCTCGATTTGCGCCATTGCACAATCATTTGTATCTATAAAAAAGGGTTCTCTGTGTACTTTTGGATTAGTCTGGTTCAACAGAGTATAGAACAGAATTTAATTACTACAGTAACTGCAGAGTTTAAGGCGTCTGGAGAGGATTGTCGAAGTCGTCATTTCAATCTCATTCGACGTTTTCTTCCATCCATCCATCCATCAACCTTTCGAAGTCTACTGCTGGACATAGGCCTCCCCAAGAGAACGCCACAACATGTTTCGCTCATATGGGGGATAGTGCCGTAATCGCCACGCTTGGCAGGCGGCTTGGCGTTCGCAGTGGATGTTGATACTCGAGGGAGTGCTGCTGCCCACTCCCCCGGTATTCCCTCAGTCGGCTCTTACGACTCCCATAGGAGGAGAGGTGTGGGACAATTCTAAAGCCGGCCCCACACGGCACGACGAAATACTCACGTTTTCTTCAGTTGTATAAAACCCTACAAAAAAGCTAGCTATGACTCATAGCTGGTACATTACTGGTACCTACACGTATTGACAATGATAGGTCATGTAATTTCACGGAGAGTGCCCACAAAATCAAATTTTATAATATCAACTGTTGAGGCAATCTATTGTTGTTTCTTTTATATAATAATGTGCATTGCCCTGTCCACATCAATACACCACATAAATAATTAAACAGTACAACCAAGTGAGTCTGTATATTTCTAGTGGTAGTCTTGCTTATCCCAGCATGAATGGGCCGGCTCGATTTGGGAAATAGCACCCTCTCACAAAAAATAAATGTGAAACAACTGTAGTTACTCCTATCGTTGTGTTTCGTATGGTGAGTGAGAGCGCTGAAGGCCTAAACCCTATCATAGGGATTTAGCATTGTAAGGGGAGCCGTAATTATCCGAAACATGCCTTTAAATAAGTTTAAGAAAACAGTAAAAGTCAGACTAAACGGTAAGGTAAAGGTTATTATACAATTTCGGATTATCTGGAAGATAAAACAAAATGGTTTTGAATTGCTTCTCATTTTAAAATAAGCACATACCTACTCCTTTTTATTTTATTACATCGTTTTTTCCACAATATTGTGTGTTCTGGTGAGCAACACTTTAGTTAAGTATTAATTTAAATATTGTAAGAAATTTAAGATTTATGGCTCATGAGTTTCTTGCCGGGTTCTTCTCATGAAAAGCCTTACTACGGAATCCGGCCGCTTGTGGCGATTGCAATCGCTCCATTGCATTTGCCTCAAGCGCTCGTGTTAGTTATTAGTAAGTAACTTTGACGATTTTAAGTGCTATTATAATAAGCCTATGAAATAAAGTTATTTTTGAATTTGAATTTTTGAATATTATTTCTATCCTCTCATTAGTATCGTTCCTAAGATCTCCTTACTATCCTTCCTCCATAAGAGGTGGAGCTCTTATCCTTTTCCTAGGAGATGGCGACGCGCGAGTGATGTCTGTGGTGTCGTTAACATCTATAGCTACGGCAACCATCAGGTGGGACGCTGCGCATGGTGGAATACTTGCATAATTTATAATTATCTTTACAAGGAGGGCGGTGACTATGCCTCGTATGATGCGGCGTGAAAGCTTTATTTTAATCGAATAGGAACACAGTCAGTAAAGTAGAAAACGTAGTAGATTCTGCTCATAAAATTTAAATCGAAGTGTATACCCATTTAGAAACGATCAGTCTTTATATATGTTGGATATAATATGAATTTGTTTTTAAATGTTTATAGTTCAAGATCCACTAACACAATAAAATTAAGTATGGTTTGGGTTTTTACGTAACTTTAACCCTAAAAAGGGGTTATGGGTACTGAAATTGCTTATCTGTACATATAAATAAAATTGAAGTGTCCGTTTGTAATGTCTAAATAACAACATTTTACTAAATGTATATGAATATATAATAACATATACGGTACTTGTTACAAAAATGTTTTTTTTTTTAAATTGGTAAAGAATTAGGGTACCGCGTAGCAGCTAGTACCCTCGTCTATGTCGGAGGTTTAGAAAACATGGGTACTTCACGTCTTTGTGTCCATCTGCTACAATAGCCGAGAACGCTCCAGTTGAATGCTTCTACGGTCTGGGTTGATCACAATTATTGCTTTTTTCTGAAATTACTCCCAAAAGTTACAAGAACGCCTATCACACAAATCTAACAAACCTACTATTTATATTAATTTATGCTAGTTCCAAAAAAGACGAGAAAAAGGCACAGATATCGTACCTATACCTGACAGGTTTACCGTTAGTATGGTCCACATCTTTGCCAAAAAAGGATCCGCAAAATCTGTGCCCACTCTGGCGAACGACATAAGCATCGTAAAACCTACAAGTGTCACCACCCCATTCTTTCCCATGGTTGTCGTATAGGGGCGACTAAGGGAAGTAAGCAATTATCATCCATTGCATGACTGGTGGCAGGGCTGGGTATCAAATGGGAGTACTCACTTGGTATCGGGCCCGAGCGGGAGATGGTGTACCAAACACCATTTCCCGTGTGACCGGCCATGAAGCACATTGCTGCGTTTTGGCTGTAGCAGAAGATAGCCGTTTATTCTTTCATTTCATATCGGTGAAATGAAATGGTGAGCAGTGGCTTGATAATACTCTCGGTATAGTTGAGTCTATGAGCGACGGTTGCCATTTATCATCAGATGGGCCGTGGCCCGTCTGCCACTACATGCACTAAAAAAAAAAGAAATGTTACTCAGAGAAATTTCTATGTTATAAATGTATAGTTAAATTGCGCAAGTTATTTTTTTAAAGACTTCAACACGCTTTTATTATCTGCCATTGTAACTAACGATGTATGTCAACAGACTCAACAGATCTGGGACGTCGAATTTAGGTAACTTCTAAAGCTGGCATATAAGCCGCCAGCCCGAAGTCGAGACCACGCAAGGACCTGCTGACTTTTCGAAATGATGTATTTTTGTTGACAATTTACCACTGCTAGTTGAAGGAGAACTACGGGAGGAAATCTGTATGCCTGGGAGATTTTCTCGAAGCCTTATAAAAATAAACTATTACCTAAATCTCTTTGAAGGCACTTATAACTAATATTATTAAGCGTTACATATAATATGTATATACTTGTCATCAATCTGTAACAACAGTCCTTAGTAAAGTTGCTTCAGTAAAATTGCACAAGAAACAAATTAAATCCGAAGTTTAAATCGCCCATGTACAGTAGACGTATCGCGGATTCGAACTGCGGTAAAGAGAACTCTAGAGCCAGCCAAGCCAAGCCAGTGAGCCACTCATGAGTCAGTCGTTTCGTTCGGTTCAGTCTTGCCGTGAACACGGGACGTGTCGTTCGTGTACAGCTTCGCCGAAGTGTAGTAAGTTAGGGTCGCGTTACACGTGCAGTTCTGACTTTAGTGTTGTGTGTGAACATGTGTGTTTGTGTTTATGTTTGATTAAACACGGATTGCTTGTTTTCTAATTATTTTGTGGTAAGTATTACTTATAATTTTCATTTTGAAAGTTAAAAAATAATATTCTATTATCGATCTAATTGGAAGGTCAGGAACGGGCTTTGTTTGACGTGTGTATGATTGCAAGAATTTTGCTATATCTTAAGATTAATTTTTGAAAATTTTAAATTTATTAAAAATAACGTAAGCACATTAATGAAAGTCTATAAAACGTATATGAAATGTAATTTTTAATTATGAATCTTTGGTCAATAATGACCAGGTAATGCAATGAGTACACAATGAGGTACATTTATTATTAATTTAATGTGTATAAGAGTAGGTTCGAGTCCTTCTCATTCTGAGAAGGGTATAGGACTCTTTTACGGGGCTGACTTATTTGTAAGAAATGTTTAATTAAATATCTATCATAATAACATAGAAAATTCGAAAGGTTCGTAGGTACGTTAACCTGTGTATTTTTGTAACTTAAAGTAGTAACGGATTAACAGAATTGCGTTAAAATCGAAATAAAAATAACTTAGTTCGAAACATAATCTAGAATATGGACTATGTTTCCTGGCATAAGTTTCCCGTATTATACTATATATAATTTTTTTTACTTTGGCTATTTGATATTAAACTCTAGAAAAACGTCGTTGGCCATTTTATATATTTTTTACATAAGTTTTAATCTATTAATTTCGATAGAAAAGTGTTGTAAACAGTTACTTCACCAGTGACAATGCGTGGACTGTTCACACGTAACAAATATTTGTGTTCCACAGACCGCTCCGTTCTGGGTGACTGCGTATAGGGTTATAAAAAGAAAGAAATGTACACCAAGGGTTATAGTATAGTATTATTTTTTTATGTTGGTAATAATATGAGTTCGTTGGTTCCGTACTTAAGTCGTTCGTACAGAAACAGTAACTATCATTCAATATACTGGTCTTGTGTGTCGTTCATGACAATTATGCTGGAGTCTATTACGCTCTATATTTGTTGTTGGAGAGCGTCTGTTATGAAACTATCAAGGTGCCTCTGAGAAATTTTACCTACTTACTTGATGTAGTAGACAGTAGACTTGTAGTAGTTTTAATTGTATATTAACTCAACCATATTCTGTATTATTGAGAAGTTTGTTAATCTAATGTAAAAGTCCTTTAAAAATATATGTTTAATATTTGGATCTGTATTTTAGCACTTGCCGTGTGGAGCTTTGGCTTTAGGATTGTCCCACCCCTCTCCACCCATGGGAGTCGTGAGAGTCGACTGAGGGAATACCGGGGGAGTGGACAGCAGCACTCCCTCGAGTATTAACAACATCCACTGCGATCGCCAAACCGCCTGCCAAGCGTGGTGATTACGGCACTATCCCCCATGTGGGCAAAACACATGTTGTGGCGTTCTCTTGGGGAGGCCTATGTCCAGCAGTGGACGTCGAAAGGCTGATGGATCGATGGATGGATGGATTTAGCACTTGACATACTGAGCTACTTTTAAAAAACAAATTATTAGTAAAAGTGGAAAAAGAAAACTTTATACTGCGATGGGATGCAGGTTCGAATCCTGCTTGCAGTAAAGTTCCCTTTTTTCCATTTTCACAAATAATTTATTCTATACTATATGTTTAGTTGACTAGGTATGATTAAACTTAGTGTAAAGTAGACACTTTAGAAAGCAGAGGAAGTTGGATCAGTGAATAACACGATAAGTCGATAATTGTTTTATTGGGGCCATGCATTAATGTTAGAATGATTTTGTTATTTTTACCATCACGTAACATAAGTTTTCTGATGACCTCCCCTCCCTTCCATGAGAATTTATTTAGCTTTATAAAGAAAATAATAAGTCATTTAGATATAAAAAAGTGTGTGCGTGTAACCTTCACGCGCGATTGAAGTAAAACTTCTTTGGCGTTGACGGAAAAAAAAAATCCTGCAATTTAAATTTTTTTTTTAAACTGTTGTATTTTTATTCACATTGCTATTCACAATTGATCCGTTTGAAAATTTGGAAATAAATAATCCTAATTGATTATGATATTTGCTACTAGTTGGCGTATAAGTCAAGAAGCGTGGAGTACATGATATGACATATACTTACGACCAATCCAAATTATTATTTTTAAATAGCGGAAACTTCACAGACTATAGTAAGCGTTACTTCCGTCAGAAAAAAAACTGAGTTACTCCCTAGTCGCGCCTAAAGAAGTTTTACTTCAATAAAATTGTAGGTACTTATAGGTATTATAAATGTATTATGAAGTCTATTAGGAATGAAAGCATAGATCTTATAATTACCCGTACCTACCTAGTGTTTGACTAATGAATCTAGATAGATAAAATAATATATTTAAATTAATACATGTATCAAATTAAACTATTTATTATGTTGTTCTCTCTCTATATAATTATAAGTATAAAAGAAATAAGTCAGATTAGTTAATTTATTACTCAAGAACGGCTTGTCCGATCTTTGAGTTATTGGATGTGTCTCCACTCGGAATTACAGAATAGCATAAAAATTAAATAAAAAAAAATATGCGAAAAATCACGATTAAAAAATTATGAAGAAGATTAATTTTCTCATACAATGTTTAAAACGACTGATGAAATAACTAAATATAATTAAGATATTACGTTAAAAAAAAATATGAATTCCGAGGCGGTACGAAGTTCGCCGGGTCAGCTAGTCAATAATAACGAAACTGAGCCATTAAATTGCTTTTTATATATTTATAACCGTTACGGTTTTAACGAATGTGATTATTTGTGATAAAAAGCTCTAACGCTACCTTCTTTCTAAAATGTATTTTATAATTTATATATTCCTGTTGACATTTAAATAAAGATTATTATTACATGAAATATCCTGTGCCCGCCGGGAGTTAGCAGACAAAGCTTCGCACGCACGAATATTATAAATGTGAAAGTACGTTTATTTCGTTTCACGCTATAACTGCTCAGCCGATGACCATGTAATTTAAAGAATACATATATTTAAGAACCCAGAAAAGACATAGACAACTTCTATCCCGGAAAAATGGACAATTACTGTGGGAAAGTAATTTTTACATAGAAATCATTAGTGTGCCGTAGAGCGTCGTATTTATTTACTGAAGTCGGGGACAGAGTCTAGTATTAACGAAGGATTATTCTAAATTACAAATTATTTGTGAATGAGGAAAAAGAGAACTTTAGTGCGAGCGGGAATCGAACCTACCCCCTTCCAATCCGGGGAAGTGCACTAAGCCACTGAGCTAGCGCACTGTCCTTTCGGCCATACCCAATCTCCTCATCACATTTATCTTTACGACCAACGACACCTATCGGCTGCATTTGCTTACTACTTTACTTACTATTCTTTTTCCTCATTCACAAATAATTTGTACTTTTAAAGTAGCTGAGCATATCAAGTGCTAAAATACAGATCAAAATATCTAAGGATTATTCTACTAATACCAACACATACCACATTCAATTATTTATTTACATTTATCGTAGAAATGTAATTTATACGATTGACGTAGCCGGTCAATCTGTCTATAAACGGACTTATAAGGATTCCTATGTTATTCTAAGTTAATTCTGTAATCGATTCTATAAATCGTTGCTATTTAACAAATATATCAGATGTTTCAACATGTTTCGTATTTGTTATGTTGATTATTTTGATCGTAGTTTTGTTGCGTGGGATTTTATCAACAACAATTTCAAAATACTTGTAACAATCATTTGTTGAGTCATATTGGTATGATTTTATAGCTTTAATTGCGTAGGCTATCAATATTAGAGACAGAAGAGAATATGAATGGATTGTGTGGAAGATGATATCTAAGAATGGTGTGAGTGTGGAAGTAATCACTGATAGAAAAAAGAATATGCTGCGCCAATCTTCGATGATAAGAATGACTCAGAAGAACGTGAAAAATAGCTAGTGGAAGCTAAGTGATTAAAGTGATTCTGCTGGCTTACTGTCCAATTTAGTGGTACTAAGATCTAAGCCACTATTTACTGCAAAACTCTACCTTAATTCTGACTCTTAAAAGATATTGATTACTATAGTTTTTCTTATATCCAGCTGTTTCCCATTTCTGGACACAAGCCAGCCGAATCTGATAATAATCAGATTTAAACATTTTGATCTGTATTTTAGCACGTGACATGTTCAGATTTAGATTAAAATTAAATGGAATGTACATAAGTTACGTTGTCCTAGATATTTCAAAATATCTAGGACAATGTAAGGTATTGATTGTTATTTTCGATTTCACATTTTTCACTTTGTGTTTAATGTATAGTGCTAAGCATGTCAAATGCTAAAAATATATATAAAAATATCTAAATAAAAACAGGCCTTTGACGAATTTCTTTAATTTTCCTGGTAGAGGAGTATTGTTGTATCTGGAGCGGATTTTGTTTCTTCACCATGTAAACTATGTACGTCAGTGTAATACTTTATAATAAGTATTTATACATTTTTGTAATTCTCAGTAAATTTAATCGAGCTTGTGACAGGATTTCAACCACTCCCTATGACGTCCCGCCAAACACTTGTTAGAGGACTAACTTTCCCATAATGTTGACGGTCAAAGTAAAAGCGAAAAAAAAAGCAAAGCGGTTTCTTTTTTAAAATATAAATAAATACCGTCGGAAGAAAACAATATAGTTTAAAGCGTCAAATGTACCATACCTTTACCATAACGAACTTTAAGTAAAATTTATTTAAGCAAATACGCTTATTGAAATGTGTGAAACCGGCTCGGAATCTCACACATGTGCTTCCAAATGTGCATGTTTGTTCACTTAACAACGTACATTTCTCAAATTGTATTGTCAATGGTGATTATGTATAGATTAACTTCAACGTTTTGGGCTATTAATAGATCTAGTATAGATAGATATAATTCGGAATAAGTGCTTTCGGAAATGACAGTTACATTTTACATTTTCTCTTTTTAATAATTGTCTAACGGTTCTGTAACTGCCTCGGTGGTGTATGTGACTGCTAATCATGAGGTCTTGGGTTCGATCCCCGGGTCGGGCAATGTTATTGAGCTTTTTCCTAAAAAGGAAAATTCTCAGTAGCAGCCCGGAGTTTGGAAATGTGCCCGGTAGACGTCAATAGGCTCGCCTCCTATTACGTGGGACTTAAACATAGCTGGCAAGTCGTGGGTGTGTAATACACCTCTGCCTACCCCTTCGGGGAATACAGGCGTGATGCTATGTCTAACGGTTCTATTTTTGGATCCCTTAGAATGAAAGGGATTTAGGCCATTTTCGTCTCATTTTATTTTCATCGTCGAAATTTTAACTAAAGGATGCTGTTTTGCAGCAGTTTTGTGCGGGGAGAGCTGCAATAGTTTGGTAACGAGCTCATTTACATAATATTCACTGGGGATTGGCACTCTGGGCGGCAAATATCCAAGGCCTGTGAAATTAGTGGTAGGAGTAAGAAAATAGAAGGGTTTATATCATTAATGTCATTCCAATAACTACATAAGTTTCTCGTTACTGAATTAAGGTCCACAAGTGAACATTTGTATATGTTTGTTTGAGTTTTCAGTCCATTTTATATCAAACTCTATGTATAAGATAGATATTGTATACGCAATAGAAATTCACACGTGTAATAAAAAAAAATTCTGAGCTTATTACTTATCGCAATATTTTGGAATAACACTTTCATTATTGATCACTCTTTAGAAAATGAATCCACAAAGTGTACTTGAATCTGTATGAAATTTGTGCTGCATTATAGGTAACATACATCCCCAATGCTCAGTTCTTGGAACGACTGTTACCCTTATTAACAATAATATTATGCTAATACGATGCAATTAAACAGGCAGTTGAGAACTAGGTGCTGTATAATTCGTGCCCAAACGAGCGTTACAACAGCTGAAAATGCTCATTCACAGCTTTTATACAGCTTAAGTTTCTAGCCGATTTTTCGTTACCTAACTATTTCTTACAAAGATACCTGATACATAAAGTTAAAATTATACAATTCTGTATGACATGGACAGCTAAATTATTCCGTTATTAATTCTGTGTTAAAACATTAGGTACTCATAAATAAATTACGTGAAAAAATTGTTGGAACACGGAAATGTGTATCTAATGTTTAAATAATAAAATAATAATTAGTTGTAATATTTCCAACCTATAGAATCTGCTTGTTTTCTATTTGAAAAATGTCTGACGTTGTTCTTTATAATATAATTACTTACTTATATAATATTACTAGCTGGTATCAGTAAGTTTGCTCGCCTGCTTTAAACATAAAATAACCTTTTTTAAGTCTTTAAAAGACAGTTTTATACAATAAATATTGTACTAAATAATGCTATATTTTAAGTTTCCATACAAAAGTTCTCCATCCAATTTCATTAAAATGGGTAAATCGAATAACTCGATTTAACATGTCATAATTTAGTAACTATTGAAGATTCGCGAATTGTAAATTTAACGTAACATAAACGGTTCTTTCTTCACGTATAAAATAGGTAAATTTTAACTATATTTAGGCCGACGTTTCAACTGCGTTGCAGCCGCCGTGGTCACGGGATGAATGTGACCTCCGCCTGTACTGGCAGACCATTGGTATGCTATTACTTCAGTGGTAGAGAAGCAACATTGACTTTTCGAAATTATAAGCAATTCATGACTGGTGAAGGAAAGCAACATTAGGATATAACGCATACTTAATTCCAAAAAAAAATCTGCACCTTGGCTTGTGAAGTCTGCTTACCCATACCGAGGAGGACGACTGCTCGCTCTCGTTCTAAGGAAAGTCCCAACAGTGGGATAATATATAACGTAATTATTGGGACGAGCACTCTGTGGGCCACCACTGCCAAGTCAGTCGTTACTTTCCCTCGCTCAATTGCATACAAGAGTGATCTTATTTACTGCAATCTACTCAATTATAAATCACATTTTCGCTTTAACGTTGCGTGAACGACTTAATATGTAAATTGTAAATATTTGCATTGAGCATTTACGCTTGTTTTCTTATTTTAATTGATTGTACTTTTTAAGCGCTTGACATACTCTGCTACTAACCATAACCAATTACAAAATAGAAGAAGATGTAATGTGTGCGCTGCAAACCAACATTCAAAAATGCTCGCGTTTGGATCGGCATCAGCATTCCGAAAAAACGCATGTTTGAATTGCTGATACTTATATTTTTCTATATTCTAATATAGTTTTGTTGTTTTTTAAACTACGAGTGGTGAACAAGCATACTGCAAGCAAATGGTAAATGGGTTACCGTAGTATATAGACACTAACGACCACTGCAGACCCCACGGAAAGGGATAAGACGTGTACAGGAGTGATAATTGAGAAAAAATGAGGAGGTGGACAGTACAGATAACAGGAACGCGATTATATAGGGATTTATGTCCCCAAGATAAACGCAAGATGCATTATTGAACGTATTACTTATTGAAGACAATAAACATTGACCTAATAAAAATGGACATCAGGTCTATTACTGAAACCACTGAAGGAATGTAATATAGTTCCGGTGGCCCGCCAAAAAACGTGGTGTTGGTCGTTAAGACATATGTGGTAAGGAGATAGGGTATTTCTAATAAATACTACGGTAGCTCAGTGGATTAAAGCACTTCCCCGGATAGGAAGGGGCGCAGGTTCGATTCCCGCTCGTACTAAAATACTCTTTTTCTTTATTCACAAATTATAATTTGTACTTTAAGAGTAGCTGAGCATGTCAAGTGCTAAAATATAGATCACCATGTACCATTTTATTTTTGAGGTTTTAATTTTTAGCATTGAAGCTTCTACCAATAGGCTGCACCATGATCACCTATGCAGCTTCTAGTGAATATTATGTGTTATTTCTACAAATATTCAAAATCTAAAACAATTTTTTTGTTTTTAAGGAAGATAATACTTGCAAATGATAAAACAATAGTCTACTTATTGAAAATATTCTTTTTTTACCTTATTTGAGTAGTTTTTACACGTTTTCATAATACAGTACGGCATATTGAACGTATAGTCAAGTCAGTAGACCAAACGAGACTGACGTGCGATTGTTCCTCTTTTGGCGTTTTGTTTCTCGTTTGGTTCGGAGATTTTTGAGCGCGGACCCGAAGTCCATTTGTTGGTAGGTCAATAACAATGAATAAACCACATTGTAGCCATGATCCAATGAAATGGATGAATATTTAAAAAAAGTCACGTTCTCTGAGTAAAGTTAAATTACTTATCACTAAAAAGTACCTATATTACTTATATTTACAAAATATAAGAACATCAACTGAAATAAAAATACATAATGTTAAGTTGTAAACAGTTGTTCAAACAAGTTAAGCAAATACTAGGCGTGTGTATACACCACTCAGTAATACTCATGCACTTAAGTAGTGCAGTGTGAGTATACTTGAGAGCGGTACTTGACAATTAAATTGGGTAAACTATGCAGCCTACGTAATTAAAGTTAGAAGATAAAGGTACTTTAGGTTTATATACTTACTAGACTCTAACCCGCAACTTCGTCCGCGTAAACTTCAGAATAGAAATAGGTACATCACTAGGGTACTAAAATTAAAGATCGTTATAGGTACCTACAACAATTGCAATCCCGTAGGAACTATCCATTTATCCGGAATAAAAAGTGCCTAAGCCTGTAGATATCCTTTTCTGAGTTCCAAACTATGTGACGCAAAAAAATCATGATGATCGATTAAGTAGTTTAGGCGTAAAAGCGTAACAAACTATCAAACGTAACGCAAAGGTTTTGCCCGCGACCCCGCCACCTACAAAAGCTAGTTTTTACGTAGATATATTTTACGTTCCCGATTTAGTAGCGGGATAAAACACAGTCATATCTAACAGTTTTAAATCTAATCAAGAGCTAGGAAACAAAACAGCATTAAAACAAGTTCAAGAAACACCTTCGAAAGCTTTTGCATTTATAAATTTGAGTAGTATGTGGCAACTCTACGCGTTTCGTTTTCTCAGAGAAACAAGTGAGTGTGAGTTTAATTAAATAACGAATATAATTTTACGATAGCCTATAAAACTGAATGTTCATTTCCAGAAGCTGCATACGCTTTTCGAATGGGCTTAAAGATTGAATGTTGTCAAACGCAAATGACAATAACTCTGCTTAAGAGCTTTGAAAGCCTATTGTATGAAGGAAGGATTGATCTTTGTGATGAACCATTCCATTCAAGAAGCTTAATAAGGCACGGATAACAAATAGAAATAATAATACGTTTTGATGTATACGCTTGAGAAATTTTCAAACATAACTAATTTAGAGGATTTTCCGTTCTGTTTCATATGTCAGAGAGCCCCTTCCCTGACTTTCGAAATGTGGCGAAACACAGAGTATAGTAAATATAATATGTAATTTAGCTATTATAGACATGGAAACTTACAGTTTTACTTCGGTGGACTTGGATTGTTACAAAAATCATTTTTCATCTTTTTTATGATGATTAATTTAAGGAATAATCTTACATTTCGACTAGAAACTTAAAAACATGTCCACAAAAGAAGCTTTGCCATTCTAAGAGTTAATTCTTACAAAAAATTACCACTTTTAGTTCAGTGGTTTACCTGTAAAATTAAGCGTAACAAACAGAGTAAGTTTATAAAATTATAACACTATAAATGCGACTGTTAGTGTGGATAACAAAGCCTTTAGTTAGTTGCAATTCAGAAATATACATAGGACATGTAACTCCGTTTTGTCGTTGTGCACTTGGGGCGTTCACTATAAACTATCATGTAGGCCGCAGGTCATCTGCTATCATAAAAAATAAGTGGTATCCAATCACATACATTTTATCTAGCTGTTTTCTTACCTAATCTCCTTGTCATTTAAACTTTATCTCATGGAAGTAACATGGATAGGTCCATGCTTTATCTAAATCAAATGACAAGTGATTGACTCTTTTTTATCAATTTAAGATGGCGCATGACATTAAAGACATTTAATTACGTTTTACGCGTAGTTGCTCTATCGGGCGTAACCTGTACTTCCCAGGCTTTTTGCCTAAGCATGTAAATAGAATAAACCTACAGAGGCAATTAGATTATTTTATATAAGTGCATATAATTGCTAAACATAGGCGGTGTGGGGCCGGCTTTAGAATTGTCCCACCCCTCTCTACCCATGGGAGTCGTAAGAACCGACTGAGGGAATACCGGAGGAGTGGGCAGCAGCACTCCCTCGAGTATTAACAATATCCACTGCGATCGCCAACCCGCCTGCCAAGCGTGGTGATTACGGCATTATCCCCCATGATCGGACCGCTCGTTGTGGCGTACTCTTGGGGAGGCCTATGTCCAGCAGTGGACGTTGAAAGGCTGATGGATGGATGGATGGAATTGCTAAACACAATAATTTTAACAATATTTTAATGTTGGAACTAAATAGTTGGCAGTATTTTACTTCCGTGTCTTGGGAAGCAAGTAAAGGTCGGTTCTGCGAGTGATATCTCTCCGGTCGTGTCGCAATGGCGTCCCCTCGAACTATGAGAGTGAGGGAGCAGAGAGTGCGCTTATGTTTGCACACATAGTCGTGGACTATAATATCTTCTGCGTGGTTCCGTAGAAATAATTTAATTCTTAGTTTTATTGAGTTCATGACGGAAATCACCACTTACCATCAGGTAGATCATGGTTTGTCTACCAATATAAAAAGCTTTTACCATACTCATGAAATTGAATAAGATTATTATAGAATGTATAGTCCGTTATCACATTTATTTTTTAAGAAACTCATATCTTGTTACATTGCTTCACGCTACACTAATGATTAATGATAGTAGAGAAGTGGGAGTGTCTGATGTATGGTCTGAGCATACCAGCTGGTGTTGTAACTCTTAATATATCGTCGTTCCATAAATATTCAAACTCCTTGAGGCGCGTTGAGATCTTTTGTTCTCTATAGCGGGCTTAGGCGTTTTGTATTATTAACTAGCGATATAATCCGGATATACTTGGATACGAATGTATCAATATTATAAATTTCTTTTCATTATCATATATTTAATACATTCAAGAATACTAAGATCATAGCCAAGCATAAACACAAATGATTACGTCATTAGACGGGCCTCGTGGCGTAGTCGGTAGTGTAACCGACTTCCGTGCACGAGGTCGTGGGTTCGATCCCCACTCAGGACAATTATTTGTGTGATGAACATATATATTTGTACTGCGTCTGGGTGTTTTCTATCTATTATATGTAAGTATTTACAAAAACAAAAGTAGTATATGTATTATATCTGTAATTTGGTACCCATAGCACAAGCGTTAAGCTTAGTTTGGGACCAGAGGACGTTGTGTGAAATGTCCGTGAATATTTATTTATTATTATTATTATTTATTTTATTTATCTTTACTATTTTTTTATATAGATTTAATATAAATGGACATAAAATAAAAAATAAAAGCTAAAATAAAGCTTATATTATTATTATTGTGCACAAATATTGTCAAATTGCGATCGATGGTAATAGAACCGTGGCCTCCAAAGTGATAGATTATGGTGTAAGTCATGTCGCCGCTTATTGTGAAAATTTAATTACGCGCTTACGAGAGGAATGGATGGTTTGATCCTTACTTACCTACAACTGAATCCCTTCGAGCCCCTTTGTGGCTGTTTAATACAAATATGATGGTAGGTGTTTACCAGTTCACCACTGAAGCAATGTAACATAGTTCCAGTGGCCCGCCAATACAGGCGGAGAGACGGCACATGGCGGGTTTATTTAGTGGGTGAGGGCCCGCACTAGCCTGTTCGTTACCCCGAACGACGGGGTGTGCGGTTAGGTACATTTTTTCCCGCCTAAATAAAAATAAAAGGTGTGTACTTGATACCAAACCCTATCGTCAGTGAAAGTTTTACTAATATACAATCATAAAATCAACATTATGTAAATTTAAAACGAGTTATTTAAATATCGAGAACAAGTTTACGTGGGAATAAATGTTTGATTATAGAGTCAGTAAATATTGAGAAAACATCACTATAAATACACGAGTAATAAATTCCAAAATGCAAATAAATGGCAACCCTATTCTTACGAGAGAGGATACACACAAAAAGCATTTGGTAGGGCGCGAATTCTAATTGTGGACCCTTCGCAACGGATGCAAACCGTTCATCACATAAAAGAATTACCTACGATTCATTTTTTAATAGTACGATATTTTGCAGTATTTTTTCGAAAATACACCTAAAAGAGTTAAGTTAGGGTTGGATTTTTAATGTGGGAGATGATGAGGGGTTTCGCCCGAGGCGGTAGGGGCTTAAATAACTTAAGTAATTTGAATGTGTGTTTAATGATAGTGTTACACAAAACTCTAATCAGATACGTGTATGGAAATGCGTGTGAGATATTATATATCTACATATTTGTTAACACAGGCACAAGACGGATCTGTAAATTTTGCGGACATTGTAGAAGCGAAAAAGAAGCGTATCATGATGAGAGGGGGAAAACTCAGGACACCACGTCCTTCGGGGCAACGAGAAAGGTTCTGTGGCACTCTCACCCGCTAAAGAACTTCCTGTGTACCGTGTACTCTCCGCCCGTATTGGCGGACCACTGCATCATAGTCTGTAATAACATCTTATTTGATGTTATTTCAGAGATCATTGAAAACGGTGGTTTAATCTCCTTGAGTACCTAGAGATGGTATCCATAAAGGATTTGGATTTTTAAATAACACTTTTGCCTTTTCAATTATTTGAAAAAGGAAAAAAACGTCTACAGAAAAAGCTTTAATTTTAAAACGCAGTGAGAGCTTAGCGACAAGTACAAGTATAGGGGTATCAAATTCGATCCACAATTTAAAGTAGAAATCTCGGAAGGCACACACCTCGGGCTTAATGAAATTAAGTGTGTATTTGTCGAAAGTTTGCCAACTCACATTTTTCCTGAGCGATGGACTATCATAAATTCCTCTCACTCTGACAGGAGACCCGTGCCCAAGCGTGAGACAGTGATAGGTGATAAAAAAAATCTTATCTCAGAGAATAATGTGTACTGCGTGAATAAGCAAGATATATTATTGGAGTAGAGCTTGCGGGCGCAAGCACAATGCTCCATAGACTTCTCAGGGCTTCCATTGAGCACAATATTTTTTAAACTTAATGGAGGCAGGGATTTTCTTAACGTCAATTAAGTTAAGAATGCTATTATATGCTAATAGTAATGCATAATTGGAAGGAAACCGACAGGGAGTAATATACAGAGTTTATGACAGCCACCGGTCACGTTGAAGTTACAGTTCAAAAAGGAAGGGGGAAAGATTTGTATTTTGCTATACAACCCCAACACGTATAAGCTCTTCGAAACAGTGAAGACCGTGATAAATGTGAGTAGAGAAACAAGCAATGTACTAGGATCTGAGAAAATAAATAAATACTAGCGCTCTACAACATCGTAATTATCTTTATATAAACATAGCTATCCCATACGAAATATTCTCCGGGATGAAGGTACTTAAATGTCCTTTTCTGAGCTCCGAACTATATGTAGATATGCAAGATTTCATGATAATCGATTCTCTAATTACAAAGTGAAAGAGTAACAAACAAACAAACTCACTTTCGCCTTTACAATATTAGTAATGATACGGATTTTTTGAGTATTCACAGGAAGCCCTTATGGCCATGAAAATATCCTTGGTATTTATTTATCCTACCGCCGAAGGAATGTAACATGCTTCCAGTGGCCCGCCAATAAAGACGGAGAGACGGCACATGGCGGGTTTCTTTAGTGGGTGAAGGCCCGACACTACCCTGTTCGTTGCCCCGAACGACGGGGTGTGTGGTTAGGAATATTTTTTCCCACCTTAACAATAAAAAAGGTTTTTATTTATTCCTACTGGTTAAAAGCAAAAACCTATGAGGAAATTGAGACTCTTACACAGTATATATTAGAAACATGACACACACACACACACACACACACACACACACACACACACAGTAAATTTTTGATATATTTTTTCTTTGCACTTCTACTTTTGTAAGTCTTATTAGTTTTAGAAGATCGGGGCCTCCTGACAGGTGTTTTATACCCTTAAAAGGAGACCTCTATAATGGATATATTGTAGTAGATATGGATAATTAAATAAATTTATGATAAATATTCCATGATTTATTTTTATATCTAATTTCGTTAAAATCCGTTTAGTCATTAGGTCTATATATGTCAAAAATAACTGTCCTACAGGAACTATTTTTTGCTAATAAACGGTTACGTTAATCCAGTACCATTCTCTTTATAACCAGAATGTCATCTAAATCCGTTTTTAGGCGTGATTCAGAAACAAAATATCCAACATAATATTTACACACCCACACAAACATTCGCATTTATAATATTAAGTAAGTGGAGTAGGATTAGTTCACCAAACGGCATATTTTTGTCGTATTTAATCTTATAGATATAACGTTATAAGACGTTGGACCATGTACATGTTTATTAAAACCTTAACTCGCCAAAGAATAGCCACGCAAGGTTGCAGTCCAGCAATGACTCTATACAATAGAGTGGTCACAGCACGCGCCAATGTTTACACAAGATCCGATTACATCAACCTATTTCCGTAATTCCGATTGTTTACGCAACAGGATCCAAGAAACAATAAGTCTTTCTGTCTGTGATTGTATTGTCCCTGTAAATATCAATTGTGAAATTGATTTGTTTAGCTCAACCTCCCTTTTTTGATTTAAAACAGTTTACAAAAGTGTTCACATAATAAAAGTCAAGATGGCTGTTATTTTGTTGCCTCGAGATCGAAGTTTTCGTAAACTGTCGTTTGCTCGTTAAAATAATACTTTATTTACTTTATTGTAACTATTTGCTGATACACTGTTAAAATTGTAGAAAAAAAAACAGCTGAGTTCAATGTAAATAATTTTATAAAAGTGAAGAAAAAAAAGGATTTGTACTTTTTGAAATTGAATGTCATAAAACAAAATCATTTTTTTTCTTATTTACATTATCATCATTAGCCTCTCCTGATGCATTTCTGAACATAGGCCTCTCCCAGTTTCTTCCAGGCCACCCTGTCTGCTGCTTGATTAATCCAGTCACGGTATACATGTCTTCGGATGTCGTCTGCCCATCGCTTAGGTGGGTGACCACGTGGTCTGGTGTTTATCCACGGTCTACACTCTAGGACTCTTCGTGCCCATCTATCTGCGCTCATTCGAGCCATATGACCTGCCCATGCCCACTTTTGCCACGCGATGGTTTTCGCCACATCCCTCACGCGTGTGTTTTGCCTAATCCACACATTTCTTTTTCGATCGCGCAAGGAGATCCCGAGCATGACTCTCTGCGCAACTCTGAATTTTATTTACATTATTACGACTAATAAATAAGGCTCTACAACAAAAATTAACTAATAACTTTGTTATTTGTATTACTAGCGTTTGGCAAAAGTGAAAAAAAATTATATCTGCGAGCAGGATTTCGACCCGCGTCTTTCCCATTCCAGGCGAATGATTTAGTTTAGACCTCTAAGCAACCGCCTACTCTTCCCACAGATTCCAATTTCTATATCACATTTATTTTGAAGTGCTTATCGAATGTACATTGTGTGCTTTTTACGATAATGATTTTAATCCACGTAAATACGTATACATCGCGCCTTATTCCAGAATAAGCTGTATTATGCTTACGTAAAATTATATTTATAAATAAAATTTTGTATTTGATGTGCCTGAATGTTGTATCGCGTCTGAGGGCTGGCAACAATGGCCACTCATAAAACTTCAGCGTATATTTGTGTAGAATGACATTTACTATTGATGTAAGAGCTCAGTAATAAAGTTATTGTACCATGTTTCATGTTTCATGCGTATGGTCTAAATCATAAGAGAGAGAAGATTAGGTTATTCTTGATTTTCGTAAAATGGAGCAGTATGTAGTGGTCTTACTGTGTCCTTGGTTTTCTTGAGCAGCGTTTACCATTTAAAATTAAATGACAATAAATAAAGATAGTATACACTTCTTGTGAGAGTCTGGAGTCTAAACTAGGTCGAAACCTGGTAGGTGTATAAGCAATATGTGATAAATTATTGTACGTTATGTTAAATAAACTTAGAACTACGGTTAATATAGTACATTGTTACCCTAGGGATGAAAGGAAGCCCTCCAACTATTGGAGCCCTCGCTACGCTCGGGCGTCAAACCCCGTCTCGGGACTAAATAAGTCTTTATCACTGTGCTTTTCATTACGAATACGAGGAAACTAAAAATAGAAATCATGAATTAACTAAAGAAAAAATGGGCAACTTTAAAAAATTCTGTGGGCTGTCAGCTATTCAGCCATTATTTTTCATTTTAATCATTGAAATAATATAAATCTTCGTTATTTTAAAGATATATCTAGTTGCAACTATATTAAAATAAAACTTACTTACTTACTTACTTATCATCACGCCATTTCCCTTGCGGGGTAGGCAGAGAGAACAGAGTGCCAAGAAGCTCTATTTTTGCATACATCTCTCACTTCCTCAACATTCATAACTCTCTTCATACACGCTCGCCGGTTTTGGAGACTCCTGACTCCACCTTCCTTCAACACATGGCCAATTTGGTCTAGGTAGGTAAGTCTCGGTCTCCCCCTGTACCTACATCCTGCCACTTTCGCATTGTATATCTTCTTAGCCAGTCGCTTGTCCTTATTCTTTCCACATGTCCGAATCTTCGGAGCATTCCCTTTCGCATCTTTACACCAATACTCTCTTTCATACCTACTCGCTCTCTTACGTCATTGTTACGAATGCTGTCAGTCAGCCTCACTCCACAGATTCTTCGCAGAGATCGCATTTCGACCGCATTGATTTTGCTCTCATGCTCCTTTTTACATACCCAACTCTCGCTTTCATATAATAAGGTTGGGACAAGCACTGCGTTGTGTTGCGACACGTGCCTTCTGGCTGAGGTGATGGCTGCCGAGAAGTTGTCCCAATGCTCCGTTCACTCTATTTCCCGCATTCACTCTTCTTTCTACATCAGTGGTGTACCTTTCATCCCGACTGAATCCATATCCAAGATATACAAATTCATCCACTTGTTCTAGCACACCATTTCCTATTGCTACTCTAACATCTGTTCTGGCTTCTTCTCTTTCAAAAACCATTTCTTTGGTTTTGCTCACATTCACACGTAGGCCCCTTTTCTTACAATCTTCTGCCATTACGTCGACTAGGGTTTGCAGGTCAGTCGCAGACTGCGCTAATAGTACCGTATCGTCTGCATATAGCAGCGAGTTAACCACTGAGTCGCGCATCTTAACTCCCACATTAATTTCATTCAACCTTTGTAGACATTTATCCAGATATATGATAAACAGTCTGGTTGATAGAACGCAACCCTGTTTAACGCCGATATTGACCTCAAACCAAGGTGACATTCCATCATCCAGCCGCACACAAGCTCTGCAGTCCATGTAGTTGGACTGTACCGCTTGTAGCAGTCTGCTGCTTCTCGACAATATTGCGCAGAGAAAACACTTGATCCATGCATCCTCGTCTACACCTGAAACCTCCTTGTGCCTCACACAAAAATTCATCAGACACCATCCTCATTCTCCTTTCAATAATCTTACCATACACTTTGGCTGCCAAACTGGTCAAACTTATGGCTCTGTAGTTTGCACAGTGATAACGTGAACCCTTGTTTTTAAACAAGGGCACGATGACTGCGTTTCTCCAGTCCTTGGGAACCATTCCTGAGCTCCAACGTAAATTGAGAAGCACCAGGAAGGATTCCCAGACACATGAGCCTCCAAGCTTGATCATCTCAGCAGGCACCATATCAATACCCGCTGCCTTACCATTTTTCAAACTTCTAATCGCCCATTCAACTTCATCCATACTAATGTCATAAGAGGATGCCGGTACCGAATGTTGATCTGTTAGATCACATGTGTCACCAGCATCACCCTGAACATCCGCATACATATCTCCAAAATATTCACTCCATCGGCTTAACATATCTTGTGTTTGCGTAAAAATGGACTCGCCGCATCTGCCGTTGTTCGTACCGACGGGGGCGGGTCTGTACGCGTCGCCTCTGGGGCACGCCCTAACCCGCACTGCCGTACGCATTCGAGCCGGATTGCAGCCTGTGGATTACAGTCTGGCAGGGATCGCGACGAGCACGCTCCGGACTATGATAAAGTCATGTAAAAAACAAATTCTTTTTAAATACTTAACTTTATGTTATTTCAATTTTACATCGCGCTGTAATTGACTGGCTGTACAGAAAATAGAACTGTTTTTTTTATAATTACTCAGCTGTCAGTTGAAAGTAATTCTCCCTAGGGCTCAAAAGTATTACTTTCAACCCGCTCCTCAGGCAACTTCAGGCCTACTTTCAGAGTATGAGTAATGAAAAAATATTTGCGCGTGTATGAAATGGTGTGTGTGTGTTTGTGTGTACGGGTTAGTGGGCACTTGTGTGTGTGTGTGTGTGTGTGTTCGTGTGTGTGTAAATATAATCAATGAAACATTATCTAACTTATCAATACACAAACAAAGCCCTCCCATTGCATCTTTCTATCTATCTGAATGCAATAAACTAAAAAAAAACTACCGAATAAATTTTCATGCCGTTTTCGTCATGAATGGAATGAAATTGTAATTCATGAGGAAGTAGGTGTTCATTATTGTTTTGTGTAAATTGACTAAAGTATGACGATAATTGTTGAAGAATTCAAAAAAAAACGTATCAACTGGGAGCTTATCTGGCACGCGGCTTGTAAAATAATAAAGTTATATGACAATAACTAAGCTAAAGATTTTACGAGTATATCTTAGAAATAGTGCAATATTCTAATAATGAATGAGTTTTTAGAATAGGTTTGGTAATTCCAGAGATTACCCCTTACAAACAAACAAAGTTTACAGCGTAGTATTTACACTCTTATCTGATATTACAAAGTTTAAAAAAAGGAACAAAATAAAAAAGAAAAGAAAGAAGTTTATAATTATTATTATAGTTTACATCTATATTGCGTTAGATTTTAAGATTCTAAAGTAAATCTGCATTGTCTAATACCCACTTATTAAAGCGGTACATTTTTTCACTTTTTTCGTTTATTACTTGCACCATAAAATGTCATCATTGCTTTCAAATATGGGGATAAACGTGTATGTCGAGAATGTAGAGGCCCATTGTGTACCATGGCCATTCTGTTATGGGGCTCCCGGTTTATTTTGAGTGTTACAATAGGCCTCATTCGATTACAAACACAATGCTAGTGGTGTTATTTTAAGTTCAAAAAATATCGATATTACATCGATAGTTGATCAGTTACCTAGGCCAATACCCTGCAATAGAATAATTTCTATATAATAGTCTCCCAGTCATTGGAGAGGACCTTCCGTTGCCGGCAGTCGTTAGAGACATGGTCGGCAAACTTAAAGTCCATCCAGACTCACAACGACCATTTTGTAGATTACAAAAATAGTTGTCCTGTATAGGTATCGAACCTACAACACTTGGCACAGAAGATCGGTATTTAAACCACTACGTCATCTGTGCACCATAAAGCTTGTTTCGACGCAAGTATTTTTTTTAATGTTATATGTTTATCGATACGTGTCCCCAACCTATCCGCCAATATTAAGTGCAACAATGCTCTAACAATTTATTGACTTTCAAATACTGGTGATTGCGAATATACACATCAAAAATTGAATAGATGGTCTGTATACTTTTGTATGTCGAGATAAATATAATTGAGATTGCTGCTCTTTTCATTTTACAAGACTGCCTCGGTATTCGATCGGGTTCGGAATGTATTTTCATACCGATATCGTGTATTGTACAACAGTCAGGGTTGTTTAGCAATCTAAAAAAATATATTCTGTTTATGTTATGATTGAAAACTTCAATTGAACAAACGTAAAAATAAAATTAGGATAAAATTACATCGACGGGAACACGCATTTACGGTGGGACAGCGTAACATCCAAATTAACAAAAGCTTCCACCTTTATAATATTGATTATTATTTGATTTACTAAATGACTCGGTGAACTTCGTATCACCTACAATTTATTTTATCAGCGATTATCAATCCTACTAAACATGCATCGTGTAAGGTTTAAATTTAGATAGGTTATTAAATGACTGAAACTTGCTTGTTAGGTACAAAATTCAAATGAATTAGAAAAATGATTCGTCTGTAAGCCGAAAGAGGCGATTCCCATAAAAAATATAACATATAACTCTATAATACTTTCTGATCATCATTTTGGACATCTACCATCTAAGTCCACCCGTAATCATGAATGCTGTAAAGTATTGGAAACGTCGGGATAGTATAAAATCAAGTAAACGCGATAGATTCCGTAAACGTAGTTTTATTTCAAAACATAACTATTATGATGAATTTTCCCTATTTTTTTATACCACCCCCTCAATTGGAGCGAACAAAACAAGAAAACAATTCTTTAAATTGCATAGCCATTTTTGAGTTTTAGCGAGACTAACGAACGGTTGATTTTTATATTATATAGATTGATTGACCTAGTTTTGAAGCCCTTGCAGATGAAAGCTTCAGAAAAAGACAGGAATACATTCATTAAAATCTTAATCCGTCACTGCACTGAATTGTTCTATTTCCTATTGAATTTTTATAGTCTTTAACCGTTGACAATGTGCTGTCGTCACCTGCTCTAGACGTTTAAATAAATAAATTAAAAAAAGAATCCCTTTGGGTCGCCATGTGTCACAGATCTCTTCTGATAACAAGTTCGTATCACTTTTCCCCTTCAAGTAACAATCCACATAAATTTCAGTCTACTCCAGCCGTGGTCACGGGAGAACTGCTGCTGCAACGCAGTTGAAACGTCGGGTAAAAGGTAGTTAATAATTTCACCTATTTTATACGCGAAAAAAGACCCGTTTATGCTACTTTAAATATGCAACTTGGCTAGGCCCACAGACTCGATATCTCTATCGAAAAATCAACGCATCCATTAAAGGATCTCTTGTTTAATAACTGAATATCTCAAATTTTACAGAAGCGGTACATTTTTAGACCGTGGGTCTCTTTTCGTTATTAGCCGGCACGATAAGCTAACATTTATCAACACAGTAACATTTTAGAGTAAATCATGGAATTTTATAAAGGAATAAGGAAGATCTCGCGGACCGACAGTAAAAACAGGCTATATAAATACTCTATAAGATATATGTCATAGAGAATTCGCTAACAAGATGACCTTCAATAGCATCAGTTTACCGCGCTATGTCCAGTGGAGCGGATAACAACTGACAGGTGTTAGAAAGTATATAAATAAAACAATACTGCTGCTGAATATTATCATCGAAAGTGCGGAAATATTGAAATTTGTCCAATCGTCTGTAAACTTTGTTTCTGGTCATTCAATTCTATAATGATTCGTACACAAACATTATTTAAATTAGTATTATAGAGCTGTTATTTGAGATTATTCATATAACAGTTGGTTTACCTTTAAATATGTACATTATTATATCCATGATGTTCAGGTGCTCTGTTGGGGAGGTCTATGTCCAGCAGTGGACATCAACAGCCTGATGGATTTGTTTAACATACAGTAAAACATAGCTTTTTGCTTAAACCCATTTCCTCTCCCACTATTGGGAACAGGTCTCCTCTCATGGTGAGAGAGATTAGATTTAGCAGCTCATTTCAATATCTAGTGCTACTCTCTACTATCTCTGCTAGTACATGTTTTTTAGGTTTTTTCTGACTTTTTCCAGCTTTTCCAGACTATAATTGGCGATGTTTTGTTGAACAAGTAACGAAAGAATTTATCAAGAATTGGCGAAAGTAACTATGTCTTTTCGTTTTTTTTATGTCACCCTGTAGAGTATTGTTCTCCTCTCGTAGTGAGAGTAGGTGTGAGGTTGAGTTCATCATAAGTTGTCGAGGAAACCTTCCAAACATGTAAGATTTTTCACGATATGCGGTCAGGATGTACATTCACGCTGACAGTAATAATTATAAATTCACTCATAATTTTGAATATTCAGCGGTGTGTGCCCTGCATGGTAGGAATAGGGATCGAACTCGATACCAGTGCGTTTGTACCACTAGTAGTTTACAACACTATCAAATTTCTTCAAAATAGTTTCACGACGATAGCTACATAATATTGCATTTATAATAGTTATCCAGTAATTATAAATTCAAATAAGTATAAGAGGTTACACGTGTAACTTGTATCCTCGTTACTGTCGCTGGGTGTTCTGGAAACAGTACATGTCACGGGCACTGCCCTTCGCCCTTCTGTACACCTGCGTCACGCTCTGCCGCTCACCATTAACTGTTAATATAATTGTGTATGTATACACTTCCGCGAGAGTTTCTCATATTATCGTGTTTTCATTTATTCCTTAGAGATTCCATTAGAATAAGATAAGCAATTTGCATTATCTTCCATAAAATGCATTCAATGGAATGGAATAAGTTGCCAGCATTGTATTCCAGTAAAAAAAAATACTTGGAAGATTTTTATAGTGTAATTTTAATCCGTGTGGTGACGGATTAAGAATACAAGTGTCACCACCCCATTCTTTCCCACGGGTGTCGTATGAGGCGACTAAGGGAATTAAGCAATTATCATCCATTGCATGACTGGTGGTAGGGCTGGGTACCAAGTGGGAGTACTCACTTGGTATCCGGCCCGAGCGGTTTGGCTGTAGCAGGAGATAGCCGTTTATTGGTGAGAATTGGTGAGCAGCGGCTTGACAATACTCTCGGTATAGTCGAGTCCATGGGCGACGGTTACCATTTACCATCAGATGGACAGTGGCTCGTCCAGAGACCACATGTAGATTTTATAACTTTACAGGTTATATGCAAGCCTTAAGGCAACTTGAATAACTTGTAACTTGAAGCTAATGTTGCATATATCATAACTGCATACCAGACCTTTGACTTCAACGTTTTCCTGTTGTGTACATCGCGCAGTTCATCAAAGATGATCTTGATATGTATATATCATGATCTACCATCTCTTAGTTTGGACTCATGCACCTATCATATGAAAATTATCATAAAATAATCATTTTGATATTTTTATATATATTTTTAGCATTTGACATGCTTAGCAACATACATTAAACAGAAAGTGAAAAATATGAAATCGAAAATAACAGTCACGAGCAGGATTCGAACCTGCATCTCCTGGATACCGTCCAGATGCTTTGCCAATTCAGCCATCGTGACCCTTGCTCATGACTGCTAATTTCGATAACACATTCATACTTAACGTCTTTGGGTGACGCCTGCACCATCTGTCGGAAGTATTTTCACACATTATACCGACCAGGTAAACTTAATTTTACAATTAAGATTTTACCTAATATATCATATTTTCACCTAATATAATATATATTTTTTTAATTATCATTATATTATTATTCTCTTTATTTATTTTATATCACATTATATACACTTTTAAATATATTATGAAAAGAAACAAACACTTACACAAACATACTAACATACTTATAAAAATACAAACAAAAACACAAACGAGTAAACATAACAAATTTAAAAATGTATAAAATAGATAGACCACCGACATCGGGTGCTGGTACCAAGTTGCCGGTGGTTAGGGCTCCAGAGTAAGGAACCTCCTCACAATACGTGCCGTGTCGAGCAGTACTGCCTTTTGCATCAAGCCCTTAAGCCAGCCGTCCAACGAGAGTCTCAATAGGTGTTGCTCGAGACTCTTGGCAATCAGTCCATTAACCGATATGACTATCGGAACAATAATTGTTGAATCAACATCCCACATGTCGGTAATCTCGTGAGCTAAATCCAAATATTTCATTTGCTTTTCTTTTTCAGCTTTCACGAGATTCTCGTCATGCGGAATAGTGACGTCAACAATTACTGCACGTCGCTCTGATCGGTCGATCACCACTATATCAGGCTTGTTAGCAACAATAGTCCTGTCAGTAATGACAGACCGATCCCAGTACAACGTGGCACGCTCATTTTCGAGAACTGGGTCGGGCACACATTTATAGTATGGCACTTCAATTTCCACCAGATTGTATTTAAGAGCAAGTTGCTGGTGAACAATCCTGGCTACCTGGTTATGTCTGTGCAAATAATCGCCGTTGGCAAGACGAGTACAACCGGAAACAATATGCCTGAGTGATTCTTCGGGACGGTGGCATGCCCGACAGATGTCAACCGTACCATCTTTCAGGATATATTTTCGGTAGTTATTCGTCATCAGAACTTCATCCATTATTGCAAAGACAAAACCTTCAGTTTCTCCGAAGAGATCACTGAGTTGCAGCCAGGAAACAGATGCTGCAAAATCAACATCAGGCCCATGTAAGGCCCGATAAAAACGTCCATGCAGCTCCTTGCTCCTCCATACCTCCCGGCGGTCCTCAATGCCAAGCACTATAGGCTTGTGCCAGTTCTCTTTAGCCAAAGCAAGCGGGGTAAATCCTTGATCCACTCTAACTACATCACGATGCACGTCCATGTCAGTATTGAGAAAATATTCTCGGAGGTTGTATACCTCGCGGTTATGAAGGGTTTTGATGTTTAAAAAACCACGACCCCCACATCTCCGCGGGATATACAACCTCATTACCGATGAGCGCGGGTGGTGCATTCGGTATGCAGTCAGAAGTGAGCGGACCTTTCTATCAAGGGTATCAAGTTCAGATATTCCAAAGGAATACATCAAGACAGGCATGACCCAACTGTTACAGGCACGCACCTTGTTGCCGTCAGAAAGTAGACTATTAAGTACTTTTCTTAAGCGGCAAAAGAAGCGCTCCTGCAACTTTTGTTTCATGACTGCCTCAGAGATGCATAACGCCTGTGACATACCCAGATATTTGTAGGTCTCGGTAGCAGACAGAGACCGGAGTTGTGTGAAATCTGAAAGTTGCATTCCTTCAGATTCCACAACGACACCTCGCTTTACATGTAAGACTGCACATTTATCCACACCAAACTCCATTCTGATAGACTTACTGTTACCTTAAGTAATGCCATCAGTTGGGGTCTGGTGGGGGCAAATAACTTTAAGTCATCCATGTAAAGGAGGTGGGATAGACCCCGACTCTCTCTCCGCAACCGATAGCCTAGGCCTGAATTCTCTAGTAAAGTACTAAGAGGATTCAGGGCCAGGCAAAACCACAATGGACTGAGGCTGTCCCCCTGGAATATACCCCGCTCAATTTTTATTGGTGCGTCATGTACCTGAAGCCAGCGACGATCTGGATAGTAAAGGGCCGTTCTCCATTGCCCCATACACGTCTTCAAGAAGGCACGTAGAGTTGCATCAATTTTATACAACTCCAGTACCCTCAAGAGCCATGTATGGGGAACAGAGTCATAGGCTTTCTTATAGTCTATCCAGGCCATCACCAACTCCTTCCGGCCGCGACGAACCTGTTGGCTTATGACCGTGTCAATAATAAGGAGCTCTTTAGTTCCACGTGCCCCGCTCCTACATCCATTTTGAGATTTGGCCAAAATAGAATTTTTCACAATATGTGAAGAAATTTTTACTGTCAAAATGGATGTAAGGAGCTTATATATTGTAGGCAGGCAAGTAATGGGCCTGTAATTTTTGGGGTTCGCGGAACTACCACTCTTATAGAGAAGGTAGGTCGTACCGATAGTTAAAAAACGTGGTAACGACCTCGATGTCAAACACAGCTGAAATTGAGATGCCAAACGAGCATGTGAACTGCGTAACCATTTGAGCCAAAATATTATTATTATTATACTCTCTTTCATACCTACTCGCTCTCTTACGTCATTGTTACGAATGCGGTCAGTCAGCCTCACTCCACAGATTCTCCGCAGAGATCGCATTTCAACCGCATTGATTTTGCTCTCATGCTCCTTTATACATACCCAACTCTCGCTTCCATATATTAACGTTGGGACAAGCACTGCGTTGTGTATTGCGACACGTGCCTTCTGGCTGAGATGATGGCTGCCGAGAAGTTGTCCCAATGCTCCGTTCACTCTATTTCCCGCATTCACTCTTCTTTCTACATCAGTGGTGTACCTTCCATCCCGACTGAATCCACATCCAAGATATACAAATTCATCCACTTGTTCTAGCACACCATTTCCTATTGCTATTCTGACATCTGTGCTGGCTTCTTCTCTTTCAAAAACGATTACTTTGGTTTTGCTCAGATTCACACGTAGGCCCCTTTTCTTACAATCTTCTGCCATTACGTCGACTAGGGTCTGCAGGTTAGTCGCAGACTGCGCTAATAGGACCGCATCGTCTGCATATAGCAGCGAGTTAACCACTGAGTCGCCCATCTGAACTCCCACATTCATTTCATTCAACCTTTGTAGACATTTATCCAGATATATGATAAACAGTCTGGCTGATAGAACGCAGCCCTGTTTAACGCCGATATTGACGTCAAACCAGGGTGACATTCCATCATCCAGCCGCACACAAACTCTGCAGTCCATGTAGTTGGACTGCACCGCTTGTAGCAGTCTACCGTCTTTATTTATTTATTTTCTACGCTTTCATGGTATTAATACTCAATCATCGATCTTCATGAAATTTATTTACATAAATATAGTCCGTAACCTAAATAAGGACATTTATCGCATAGAGATACTAATGTGCATGTGTAAGAGTGACGTCATTATAATTTGACCAAATTCAGAAGTTCACGCGGAGATGCGAGCAATATCAAATACTTTTATACAACCTATCTTATTGTTTCACTGTTGTGAACGAACCTCCTCTCAAATTAAGGGTAAAAAAAAATTAAAAGGTTTCAAATTAGGTTTCAATTCTTCCTATATCGACCATCAGGTACTATCCATCAGCCTTTCAATGTCCACTGCTGGACATAGGCCTCCCCAAGAGAACGCCTCAACGAGCGGTCCCGTCATGGGGGATAATGCCGTAATCGTCACGCATGGCAGGCAGGTTGGCGATCGCAGTGGATGTTGTTAATACTCGAGGGTGTGCTGCTGCCCACTCTCCCGGTATTCCCTCAGTCGGCTCTTATGACTCCCGTGGGTAGAGAGGGGTGGGACAATTCTAAAGCCAGCCCACACGGCGCGAGTACTATATACGGCCCGAAATGCGTTGAGAGGTGGATGTGGTACTGACATACTCACTCTTCAAGTCAGACTTGCTCAAAAGACCACAGACTGAGGATTGCACTCATCCATCCATCATATTCCATCGTCCATTTATACACGTATATTATATTGACCTTTACTAATATATCGTAGAAAATATCACAATGAATATTTCTGTGCCGCCTGCATCCAACAACATTCTGGTCCACCTGGTGTGAGGCTGTCCTGCACTGCGCCATCCAAAACGTGGTCGTCATTCGAGAACCTTTTTTTGCCAACGGTTGCCTGTTCGTCGAACGATGGCGCCTGCCCATTACCACACACCATGCTGATTTGATTGAATACATTTAAAATGAAACTATGATATTTTTATTTTTGTGGATACGAACAAAGGAAGCTGGTAACGTTATGCTCGTTGAAGCGGTTCGATGTCGCGACACCGTGCGTCGTACCCGCACCGGTAGGTAGTCATGATAGCTTCCGTTCCAGAAAAATACGAAGGCCTTGAACCACTAATAGATATAATTTTTAAACTCATGCATTTATAATAGGGGTGTTCCAAATTTCTCTTAAGTAAAATAAGCCTAGTTTAAGATACGTAGTAGAGGTCACTATACTAGATTGTGCTTGCACTTTTTTCGCGTGTAATCTTAACTATTATAAAGCTGAAACAGAGCTATATCGATATTTGAGAAAAAAATTTAATGTAGGCTATAATAAACGAGTCAAAAAAAAGTCGAAAAAGCCTAACAAAAATTATTTCGTGTTTACGAAACAACTTTTGATAGATTTTTTACCTGTCTGCTTGTTCGAGCATTACACAAAAACTACTGAACGGATTTTGATGTAACTTTTTTATTTGATAGCTATTGATTAGATTTAAAAACTGGTATGCAGTTTATCCCTCTACTATATTGGGAACCTGAGATATAATCTAAAAAAACAACTTTTGGCTGCGGTGGATCCGCGGGCAAAGGCTAGTTCAGGATACAAATATTACGGTACATTAGTTATCTCTCTGTGTAAATTTAGCTACCCCACAGGAACCATCTATAATCCTGGGTCGAAGGTAAAGCAACATAGGCCTTTTCTACGGCTATCTATATGTATGCAAAATTTCGTGATGATTGCTTTCGTAGTTACGGTATGCAAACGTCATAAACAAACAAGCTCACTTTCCAATTTAAATTCATATTTATTTAATGACCTGGTAACTAAGTTCTCTCAAGTTAAGTCTCATTGACCTCACCTCAAACTTAGTTCAAGTCTTATTATTCACTAGCCTGCTTGTTCTTCTGACAGCATTAGATGGAAGGAGACACGCTGTCAAACCAATATAAATTTGAATGACAGGAAAATAATGATAAAAAAGCTGTTACGCTTAATAATTGATAGTTCAATTAATATCAATGTTTTAACAAAAACTGCTGCGTCATAAACATTTAATAACCTCTTTACAAACTATAATATCAATAGAATAGTCAGTTATAAAGTAATAGTAGACTTCCAAATCTGTATTATACTGAAAAAAAGTAACAAATAACTCTATGGCACGCCGCCGCCTCGGCCCCAAGTTTGGAACCGGTTTGCGACTGAGTTGGCGGGAACACGCTATTGAATAATTTCACTGGACTCGACCATGGATTATCGTTGGGATGATTCGGTTTTCGTTATCTGGAGTACGACTTGTTCTAAACTTTTTTTTATTCATTTGACTAATACTCGTAATATAATTATAGAATGTTATGTACCTATACTATCTGTATCTTGTGGTTGTAACAGTAACTATGTGATATCTATGTTTACATATATTATTTTTCAATTGTATGTTTATGGGTAGGTAAGAAATATAATGTTTATCCATCCATCCATCAGCCTTTCAACGTCCACTGCTGGACATAGGCCTCCCCAAGAGAACGCCACAACGAGCGGTGTGGGCCAGTATAATGCTTAATACTAGTAGTGTTAACGATACTCCATTTATAAGATTATTGTTCCCTCTAATGCGGAAAAATAAGTAAGTAAATGTCTTATAATATTTGTTGATTTTGTTACGCGTATCAATCTTTAGGAAACGCTATGATAAAAATAGACAGCTAGGTTACCGAATTACTTGACTATCATAAGAAGGTGCTGCCTGTAATACATGGTAACAAAGAACGTCAAGTTTATTATAGTGACAATCGGTAGAAAACATCAATATTTCTTCCTTCACACATGGTATAAATATACTAGCTGAGCCAGCAAACGTTGTTTTGCCATATATATTAGTTCTACATCGGCAGAAGAAGGGTGAAAATTTAGGGTAGAATGTGTCTTTTAATGCCGAATCATAATAAAATAAAAATAAAAAATTTTGTCCAAAAAATAAAAATAAAATATTTAGGGGTGGGAACCCTTATAATTTAGGGGTATAGAAAATAGATGTTGGCCGATTCTCAGACCTACCCGATATGCACACAAAACTTCATACAAATCGGTCCAGCCGTTTCATAGGAGTTTGGTAACAAACACCGCGACACGAGAATTCTATATATTAGATTTAGTGGTAGAGCCTTGCTTGTCCCAGCATGTATGGGTCGGCTCGATCAGGGAAGTACCACCCTCTCACAGAATTTTACCGTCAAACAATGGTAACCAATCAATCATTTCATTTATTTATTCAGTCAACACATGGACCAATTACAGACAATAACTTTAAAATTTTCTACATAACTATTTTAAATGAAATAGAATAATATTTAGATATTTTTATATATATTTTTAGCATTTGACATGCTTAGCACTATTCATTAAACACAAAGTGAAAAATGTGAAATCGAAAATAACAGTCAGGAGCAGGATTTGAACCTGCATCTCCTGGATACCGTCCAGATGCTTTACCAATTCAGCAATCCTGACAATTGCTCCTTACTGCTAATTTCGATAACACATTCATACTTAACGTCTTTGGGTGACGCCAGCACCATCTGTCGGAAGTATTTTCATACATTATACCGACCAGGTAAACTTAATTTTACAATTAAGATTTTACCTAATAATGATGCAAACCCTATAAATATTTAGATATTTTTATATATATTTTTAGCATTTGACATGCTTAGCACTATTCATTAAACACAAAGTGAAAAATGTGAAATCGAAAATAACAGTCAAATCCTGCTCGATTTGAACCTGCATCTCCTGGATACCGTCCAGATGCTTTACCAATTCTACATCGGCATCTGGACGGTATCTAGGAGATGCAGGTTCAAATCCTGCTCCTGACTGTTATTTTCGATTTCACATTTTTCACTTTGTGTTTAAAGAAATAGAATAATATTAAATTTTTTTTTTTTTTTTTTGGTTATGATTTCATACGGTGTTTGAGAGTACCGGAGGACCAAATACCTTCCTCACCTCACCCCATTCTCTCCTTATATCCTTCCTCTACACCGGCTATCCCTTTCCTTGGGGTTGGCCACACGTACATTATGCCTCTGGTGTTGCTCGCGTCTATAGGCTTCGGTAACCGCTTACCGTTAGGTAGGCCGTATGCTTGTTTGCCACCTACGTAAAGTAAAAAATATACATATATTCTCCATAGCAATAATCTCTAAATAGTATAAAACACAAATATGGCTTTCTCTAAACTAAACAACAGATTTTAATATAGTTTCACCGTTACTCAGATATTTTTGGAGGTAATATTTTATCAATATTTTTTTAAGCAGAGAATATCAATGTAATGCGATCAAGTCACGGAAATATCGATTTTAATAGCTTACAATAGCATAAAACAAAATAATATGTTTATTGTAGTTCTTTAAAAATTCTACATAAATTATTAATTATAGTAGGATATAAAAGAGGATCTCCCCTAGCCTAGTTGTGCTCTAATTACTTTAACTGCCTCGGTGGTGTAGCGGTAGTGTATGCGACTGCTAATCATGAGGTCTCGGGTGCGATCCCCGGGTCGGGCAAAGTTATTAAGCTTTTTCCTAAAAAGAAAAATTCTCAGTAGCAGCCTGGAGTTTGGAAATGTGCCCAGTAGACGTCAATAAGCTCGCTCCCTATTACGTGGGACTCAAACATAGCTGGCGAGTCGTGGGTGTGTAATACACCTCTGCCTACCCCTTCAGGGAATACAGGCGTGATGCTATACGAATTTTCAGCTTGTTAAAAAACGTGGTGTGCTTTTTACTACATCTTAATAATAATAATAAATATTTTGTGATCTGTATTTTAGCAATTGACTTGCACACACACACACACACATTTGTGACAGTGGTAAAAGAGAGCTTTAAAAGCTCGCAGTAAAGCTTTTTTTTTCCGCTTTCACAAATAATTTGTTCTTTAATAATAATAAATCTGGTCGTGTGGGGCCGGCTTTAGAATTGTCCCACCCCTCTCTACTTACGGGAGTCGTAAGAGCCGACTGAGACTGGGGATGACCGGGGGAGTGGGCAGCAGCACTCCCTCGAGTATTAACAACATCCACTGCGATCGCCAAGCGTGGCGATTACGGCATTATCGCCCATGACGGGACCGCTCGTTGTGGCGTTCTCTTGGGGAGGCCTATGTCCAGCAGTGGACAATGAAGGGCTGATGGATGAATGGATGGAATAATAAATCTTATAAACAGCTACCGATGATCATTTATAACATTTGACGTCAAGTGTCACACAGTAGTGTGGACACTCCCACAATGTGTTACAATCATTTTTATTTATTTTAATATTATCTTCTGATTTTTATTTCAACTAGCTACTAAAACGTCTTTTTGTTTTGGTGTAGTTAATTTTAGTCTATCATCTTCTAGTTCAATTTCAGTTTATTAATCTATATAGTAATAGTCTTTCGGTTCGATCGAACACAGATATTTGTACTGTTTCTGGGTGTTTTCTATCTATTATATGTATGACAAAAAAAAAGTACTACATATATGTATTATATCCGTAATCTGGTACTCATAGCACAAGCGTTAAGCTTAGTTTGGGATCAGAGGACGTTGTGTGAAATTGTCCTTGAATATTTATTTATTATTATTAATATACAGACGCAACTCTGTTACAACTTTATAATAGTTAGGAAAACAAACAAAATATGTCAAGGCTTTAATTAAAAGACATAAATAACACAAAGATTATAATATTGCATAATAAATTATTCAAATATTACATTTAGATAAATGATTAGCCCTGAATTATAATGTTAATTACAAGTTGTAGCTGAACATGACTGCGAGATTTTGAATTATGGCCATATTATTAAAGCCGATATGGTTTTAAACGAAAAATTTAATAAAAAGTATATACGTAGTGTTTATGTAGTCTCTACCTTCTATCGGACAAGTCTTTTCTTCATATCCCTCCTCCCACTTTTGGTCTCCCCCTCAACACGAGAGAGGTTTAGGCTGTTATTCATTTGTTACCACCGAAGGAATGTAACATAGTTTCAGTGGCCCGCCAATAAAGGCGGAGAAACGGCACACGGCGGGTTTTTTTTAGTGGGTGAAGGCCCCACATTACCCTGTTTGTTGCCCCGAACGACGCGGTGTGCGGTTAGGAACATTTTTTCCCGCCTTAGTAAAAAAAGGGTCCCCCTTTTTTTTTTTTAGTTTAGGTGGGCAAAAATGTCCTACCGCACACCCCGCTGCCCGGGGAGACAACGGGGTAGTGTGGGGCTCTCACCCACTAAAAACCCACCGTGCGCCTCCACCCGCCCTTGCTACGGCGGATCACGGGTACCGCGTCGTTTCGACCGCGATCCGCAGGCAGCAGCCCCTTCGGGCACCCTCACTTGAGCGACGCCTCGCACACTTGGGCGTCGCACCTTCACGGTAGGCTTCCGCGGACGGCAGGGTACCGTCCGCAGCCTCGGCTAGGATGGGCTCAGGCGCAGGTAAGCGCGCGCACGCCGCCCTGCACGCCGGCGGCGAATCAGGTCCGCGAAGGAGTATTCCTCCCGGGCCCTCTCCGCCACCTCCTTCCGCGAGATAACAGCCTCGCAGAAGGCGGCGACCGCGGTCCAGGCCCTGTCACTGCCAACCATCGCTCGCGCAACGGCCGGCAGCGACAGGTCCACGCCTATGACTGCAACGAGTTCCCGGCGCTGCACATCCCAGGCTGGGCACGACTAAGAAAAAGGGTCCCCCTTGTGTTGCCATACATATGCAAGTTACTTCACGCTTTTCCTTTATCAGGCTGTGATAACTTATGATCAAATTTACACATAATTTCGAAAATTTAGCCTTTTGTAGTTTCAACCACAGACTGGAAATTTAACTTGATATAGCAGTGATAGCCTAAGGGTAAAACCGATGACTGCAAAGACAGTGGTATCAAGTTCGATCCCGAGTCCAAGGTTCAGACCTCGTACGACACACACCTCGGACGTTTTGAGATTTTTAAAAGCTATGTGTATATTTGATTCTAATTTATCGGTGCTCCGTAAAGAAAAACCTCGTACAGAAGCCTGTAGAATAGAGGGACAGAAAAAGGGTTGGAAAAAGACATGGTTATGCCATAATATCTTATACTTTTATTGAATTCGTATACGTCATCACACAGGGACCACAGCAGAGTACAGCCACACTTGCAGATGTGAAGATCCATATCTGGGCTTTTATTAAAATGGAGTTTTTTATTAAAATTAATTAATTAATTATTCATATTAGATTATATTTAAATGTAACTTTATATATATACTAGCCTATGCTTTTGAACCAAAAGCTAGGTTTTAGGTTGTATCTCAGGTTCCCGATATAATAGCGGGATAAAATGTATCCATCCATCAGCCTTTCATCGTCCACTGTTGGACATAGGCCTCCCCAAGAGAATGCCACAACGAGCGGTCCCGTCATGGGGGATAATGCCGTAATCGCCACGCTTGGCAGGCGGGTTGGCGATCGCAGTGGATGTTATTAATACTCGAGGGAGTGCTGCTGCCCACTCCCCCGGTATTTCCTCAGTCGGCTTTTACGACTCCCGTGGGTAGAGAGGGGTGGGATAATTCTAAAGCCGGCTCCACACGGCCCCTGTTAAGTCTAATTGAGATCTATCAAATAGAAAAAGTTGCATCAAAATCCATTCAGTAGTTTTTGCGTGATGCGCGAACAAACAAACAGACAAAAAGGGTAAAAAAAAAAAAATGTTTTGTGTTCACGTCTATATAGCCTATTACCGTAATTTTTTTTGCAAATATCTTAAATGTACAGACACAGCTCTGTTACAACTAGATAGATATAGATGTGTAACATTCGCTTGCTCAAAGACTTCAACTACTCTAGATCTCCAAAGATAGTTTGAGTTGTTTGGATATTTAAGTGCCATTAATGCATGAATATTGAGTTAGCTACTTATCTACATACTCCGCAATCTTTAAGATACGAGATATCACCATTTTATACTCAAAGAATAATATACTTTATTAAGTGGCCAATTACTTTCAGCAAACCTTTTTTTATTTTTTTTTGTTTAGGCGGAAAAAAATGTGCCTAACCGCACACCCCGTCGTCCGGGGCAACGAACAGGAAGTGTGGGGCCCTCACCCACTAAAGAAACTCGCCGTGTGCCGTCTCTCCGCCTTTATTGGCGGGCCACTGGAACTATGCTACATTCCTTCGGTGGTACTTTCGGCAAACCTTTTTGTTTTTTTTTGTTTTGGCGGGAAAAAATGTACCTAACCGCACACCCCGTTGTTCGGGGCAACAAACAGGGTAGTGTGGGGCCCTCACCCACTAAATAAACCCGCCGTGTGCCGTCTCTCCGCCTTTATTGGCGGACCACTGGAACTATGTTACATTCCTTCGGTGGTACTTTCGGCAAACCTACCGCTCAATTAAAGCTCAAATGAATTAATGCCATTTATTTGATATATTATCGCCATTTTTCACGTTATGTTGAGTATTTTATACAAAGTATTCTATTGTTTACTGTGGTAGATAAGGCAAGGCCTGATAGTAAGTAGTGACAATCAAATAAATTAAGTTATCGTTATCTCTAAGGAAATATAGGTTTAGGATAGAATCAAGATCCGTTCTTTGTTGATGTTAAGTTAAATTTCAAGTTAATTGGATGTATGGTTTTGGAGATCTCGTGATCAGTAAGAGAATATTTTACTTACTTTGCTTCCATATTGAGGCATATAGATATTTATTATCTGGCTCAATAGAACAACGCCATTTCTCGACTGATTACGTGCTAAAGATGTAATCCTATGGTCAGTAGTGTAACCGAGTTCCGTGCACGAGGTCGTGGGTTCGATCCCCACTCAGGACAATTATTTGTGTGATGAACACAGATACGTGTGTGTCTGGATGTTTTCTATGTTTTATATGTATGTATTTACAAAAAATGTAATTAAAGTATTATATCCGTAATCTGGTACACATAGCACAAGCGTTAAGCTTAGTTTGGGACCAGAGGACGTTGTGTGAAAAATGTCCGTGGATATTTATTTAATTTATTTTATTAGATCAATTTCGGATGTTTTTTTATGAACAAATTATGGTAGTTACATATTTTTCTAATATATTATTGTAAGATTTATTAACTCCAGAAAAAATGGAGGAAGAAATCTGGATGATTTGAACCTGCGATTTATCAATGCCGGTGGACAAGTTGTGACCGCTAAGCCATCGAAGATAATAAGTAAACGTAATGATCAATTTTCTTGCCATTATGTTATTGGAACTCATAAATATAAACTCTTCTACATAAGGTGAAATATTTATTACATTAAACAGCAGTAAGGCATGTTCGCGGTATCGCGAGGGACTTGCATAGTGCCAAATAAATATTTTCCCTTGATGCCCGATTTAGACGGAGAAATACCTTCATAATTTTGAACAGCTTTAGAGAATATTGATATTTTTCTCCAGAATCTGTCAAAAATCACTTAAAAAAGAAGATAGTTGATGCTGTTTTTTTCTAAAATAGAGCTGTATTTATCTCTCCTCACTATCTAAAAATATTTTCTTATTTTTGTAACGACAGCACTCTGCACTAGAGAATCATCCTCGTATTGCAGGTTACGGGGTACTTTACAAACATATAAACCTAATAAATAGGGGAACGTTTAAGTGACAAAGACGTTATCTCTGCCGCTTGAACAGCGATGTAAGGCTCTATTAACTGCACCCTGTTATAACATTATTATATCTCAACAAAGAAAGAATCTGCTGCGTCATCTGTCGACAGTTATCGTAGGGTTGTCACACGAGTAATAATTATTAGTATTTTATTACACGAAGGTTATTATGAAATAAAATATTGGGATACTTAAGTAATCCCGTGTTTAGTTAATGATGTGAGCCAGAAATAGATTACAATACAAGTACTATATACGGTGTTTAAGACGGATTTCCAGTAGCCATGAGTTTTTTCGTCATCAGTAGTAATATTGAAAAATATAGAAATATCCTAATTGACTTATCAATATTAAGTGCTTGAAAAAATAATTATTAAATTTCCATAGTGGCAAATGAATGCGTTTGGAAGATGCAAAAGCATACCGTGTAGATACGACTGCCTTTTTTTTAAAACAGGCGTTAAGAATAACCATGTGTTTCGGTTGTACGGGAAGACAAACACTACTCCTCTACAAGAATACAACCTCATTTTTTGTAAGCAGTTACCATCCATTGCATTGCAGGTAGTAAGGTACCAAGTGGGAGTACCAACATGTCGTTACCACCGTCATCCGTGAGAGTGATCTTATAACAACTCGGTGTGTTTTAGTTGTAGCTGGAGAGAATATTGCTTTAATTAGACTTTTCCACGCAATCAATGCAACGCCGTGACAGCCTAGCGGTAAAACCAAGGATTCCAAAGACAATGGTAATGAGTTCGATCCCCAATCCAAGGTACAGACTATGTCAGGCACACACCTCTACTATTTGAGATTTTTCGATATTATGTGTGTATTCGTTGACAATTTATCACTGCTCGGTGAAGGAAAACATTGTGAGGAATTCTAGGAGAGATTTCTCGACGGCTTGTGAAATCTACCAACCTGCACTAGCTAGCGTGGTGGATTATGGCCTAATCCCTCTCACTATTAGAGAAGACCCATGCCCAATAGTGGGACATAAAGAAGAATTGGAATAAAAACTTCTTTACTACTATTATATTCTACGAATGAAACAGAATCGAACGCACTTGATGTCGGGTGGAGCCAAGTACATCCGAATCAGCGTCACCAAACCTGATGGCTAAGTTTTATTCGCTACTCAGAAAGCACGCTTAAAGAAGTAGCAAAACAAAAATTTGGTGGAAGAAACTGCTTGCTGGCAACCCTATACAAGTAACAACATGAGGTATAATTACTTAGAAGCAGGGGCGGCACGCATCAATCTCCCGACTACGCACATGACGCGCTTACTTGCAATTTCATCCAGATTCATAACATGTACTGAATAAAACTTGATGGGATTAAGATGTGCACTGTGTTTACAAATCTGTCCTGTACTACTGTTCTACATGGGTTTTAGTCCATGAGCCACCACCCAGACCGTATACATGTTACAAAATCTCACAAATTTTGCCTTCACTTGGGAGTGATGATTTGGCCTAGGTATGCTTAATTACGCTCTCTACCCACGGGAGCCGTAAGAGCCAACTGAGGGAATACCGGGGAAGTGGGCAGCAGCACTCCCTCGAGTATTAACTGTGTCTGTACATTTAAGATATTTGCAAAAAAAATACGGTAATAGGCTATATAGACGTGAACACAAAACATTTTTTTTTTTTTGCCTGTTTTTCTGTTTATTTGTTCGCGCATCACGCAAAAACTACTGAATGGATTTTGATGCAACTTTTTCTATTTGATAGATCTCAATTAGACTTAACAGGGGCTGTGTGGAGCTGGCTTTAGAATTATCCCACCCCTCTCTACCCACGGGAGTCGTAAAAGCCGACTGAGGAAATACCGGGGGAGTGGGCAGCAGCACTCCCTCGAGTATTAATAACATCCACTGCGATCGCCAACCCGCCTGCCAAGCGTGGCGATTACGGCATTATCCCCCATGACGGGATCGCTCGTTGTGGTGTTCTCTTGGGGAGGCCTATGTCCAGCAGTGGACGTTGAAAGGCTGATGGATGGATGGATGGATGATGATGCTTAATTGACTTGTGGTGGCCGGCTCTATCGGGGAAGTACCACCCTCTCACAAAAGATCAGCGTGAAGCAAGAATAGGTACTCTTACCGTTGTGTTGCGTATGCGAATGAGAGTACCGGAGGCCGAAACCCCATTCCTATCCTCTCCCTATTATACTTCCAATCTTCTCCTTATATCCTACCTATCTTCTCTTTATTATCCTCTGCCTATCCTTTTCCTTGGAGAAGGCGATGCGCAAGTCTCTGGCTTACTATCAGGTGGGCCGTATGCATGTTTGCTACCCTTGTAGTACAAAAAAAAATCTTATTCCTACCTAATACACTGCAGAATGCTCCGATAGCATAGTGATTTAGTTACTGACTATCTATGCCGAGTATTATAGATTCTATTTCACGTATGACAATTCTTTGCGTAATGCATAAGATGTTTTAATTGTGGACATACATCATGTCCGTTAATTATATGCTTTGTACCTAATACATCTCCAGCCGGCCCATTCGTGCTGAGATAAACAAGGCTCTGCCAACAGAACTCTTTATAATTATATCAAAATGTCTTTAAATTGCTGTTATTTCTAAAAATCATTAAAGGCAAGCAGCGATCGCTCTTAGACGTTGCTATGCTGTGAAGTACTTCTCAATAATTGCAGATATCATGTACCCGTTACAAGATACGGACTTCAATTTGAACTCCACTTATCTATAAATGTAGCTTTTTATGACTTAATTTGACTTGTTTATTGTAGATGCAGAATATATAAGAAAATTTACAGTTGTTGACATAGAAATCGGAAGATTATTAAAACTCGAATCGTCATAAAATTCTGCAATGTTAACACGCTATCATTAGTTTCGTTGTAAATAGCCATGTTTTTAATAAATCTACGAGATCTAATTTAACCAACTTCTAATAGCCGTATCGATTTGTTACTATGTAAATGCATGCAATTTAGGAAAATTATTAATGTTGAATGAAGAGAATTATGAATGTTGAGGAAGCGAGAGATGTATGTAAAAATAGAGCCTTTTGGCACTCTGTTCTCTCTCCCTACCCCGTAAGGGAGATGGCGTGGTGATAAGTAAGTAAGTAAGTACGAGTATGTAACTTAACTTTAATATAATGACAAGGGTCAGCACGACGAAAACAGCATTTGAACCCGTTTAATTTTCATATTATTTTAATCTATTTATATTTTTGCCGTATGGGGCTGGCACCAAAAATAGCTCCACCCTGTCTCTTCCTATGGGAGTCGTAAAAGCCTATTAAGGGATTACGGGCGGACCGGGCAGCAGCGTCCCCTGTGTACTAAATAAATAAACAAATATTCACGGACATTTTCACACAACGTCCTCTGGTCCCAAACTAAGCTTAACGCGTGCTATGGGTACCAGATTATGGATATAATATATATATTACTTTTTTTTGTAAATACATACATATAATAGATAGAAAACACCCAGACGCATTACAAATATCTGTGTTCATCACACAAATAATTGTCCTGAGTGGGAATCAAACCCACGACCTCGTGCACAAAAGTCGGTTACACTACCAACTACGCCACGAGGCCCGTCACTAAAAACATCCACTGCGATCGCCAACCCGCCTGCCAAGCGTGGTATGTCCAGCAGTGGACGATGAAAGGCTGATGGATGGATGGATGGATTTATATTTATTTTATAAGTATTTTCAAGCGAGCTAATAAGTTTTTTAACGCAAATTCATTTTCAATGTTAAGTCCTTTTTAAGAGAAAGTTTGAGGTTATTTATTGTTATAGTTTGCGTTGTAGATCTACGCGTCAGGTACTATGTAATTCTTAGATAAATAGGTACTTTATCTAAGATGTAATTAGTATTTCGCATTTGTGTTGTGTGTTCTATGATTTTTTTATATACATGCTTACTGCTGACACATATAGGGTTTTTCAACAAGAACTTGGAAAAAATGGTGGGCTTATTTCGTTAATCACTTCACGAATTTTGAGTTTTAAGTCTGCAATCGATTCGATTGGCTTCGTATAGACTCTGGTTTTAACATAACCCCACAAAAAATAATCCAACAGTGTGATTTAATATGTTCGAGCTGGTCACTTAACAGTTGAATTTCGTGACATTATGCGATCGGCAAATTTAGTTTGCAATAAATTCATTGTTTCGGTGGTGACGCTATGCTGTGTAACCGTGGTCGTGGTGGACATTTATCAGATATTATTTGTCATTCATAATTGCCAAACTTTACTTATTGTAATAAAATAAAAATTTTAATCATCATCATCTAAATTTATAATACAAAATGCCTTTGGTGGTCTGTAACTACTACAACATACTCACAACAGCAATTTGAATATAATAAAAACAAAATAAATTCAAGCATCATTGATATCGCTTTTGAAGCAATATTTAGCCTCATAACGATAAATTACGTTAATAACCTTGAAATGAATACAAGACCCAAGAACATAGCATGCATCTAATAATTGCCACATTATTTCCATTATCTGTGGTAATGTCGGCCCTGACTGCCCGAGGCTGCTAACGACCTAGGAACATAGTAATGACGTCGACCGCTAGCGGTGATCCGCGGATTTTACATACGTCGTGTCGTGACTTACCGGACATGTTGTATTATGTTAGAGTTCAAGCGAAGATCTAATTCTGAGAGCTTATTAAATTGTGGCACGGCTGTTTGCAATTGGGATTCACGGACAAAGCTGAGTGCAGATGGCGCTATCGGCGAGATGGCCACTGTCACATTGTAGTTGCTTTGTTTCCTATTTTTTGTGTTTAATCCGGATGTCTCTGTATATTCCATCCATCCATCAGCCTCTCAAAGTCCACTGCTGGACATAGGCCTCCCCAAGAGAACGCCACAACTTAGCGGTCCCGTCATGGGGGATAATGCCGTAATCGCCACGCTTGGCAGGCGGGTTGGCGATCGCAGTGGATGTTGTTAATATTACCGAGGGAGTGCTGCTGCCCACTCCCTCGGTATTCCCTCAGTCGGCTCTTACGACTCCCGTGGGTAGAAAGGGTGGGACAATTCTAAAGCCGGCCCCACACGGCCTCTGTATATTGTTAAAATGGAAGATTAAATAATGAAAGACGCTATGCTGTGTAGCCACAAATTTTTTGCGACGTATAGCCTTTTCCCCCATTTTTTTTAAATATTGGATCGTTAAGATATAAATAATACATTTTAGTGCAGCATATTTCGAGAAAATTAAATTTTACCAAATTACAGGTTACAAATTGTATGCAAATGCCAGGTTTCAATGGCCAACTCGATAATACGCCATCTGCCGTGAAATAATCCCCATTGAATTAAAAGAATTAATTCATTCAAAGACCCATGCCTGTTTTGCAAAGGGGTAAGCAGAGATAACGGATTACCGCTTGTCATTAAACGGCGTTTTACTGCCCACTATTGACAGCTGTGACAACAAGACGTTATGGGTGGCGGTCCATGACGACGCCATTTGGATCCATCCTTTTTGATGTGAAACATCTAATGCGGAGGGAGGGTTAAATCGGCTGTTAGCGTGGCGACGCTTTTATTTTATTTGTCCTGTTCACATTTTGCAAGTTAAATTTGACACACTTCCCGGTTTCCGAATGAGCTGAAATTTTACACGCACGTGTATATCGCGTGACAATGCAATATTATGATGACATAGAGCTGATCTGACGATGGAGCTGGAAAGTGGCCACAGTAACTCTGTAATGAAACGACGCAACCACATCGCGTTTATACTCGTTTGATTCGTCTTGAGGAGTACTTTGTCAAGTTGTAATCATTTTATTTCTACAAAATAATTTGGATGTTTTCACATCTGCTAGACGTCCCACGACGTCTAGTTTTTTTCTTTGCAACATACGAGTACCTTGCCTGCATCCCAATTCAAACAGTATTTAGTGACATATATCATGTTGTTCTTGCTACACATATCTTTATAATGGACATCCTTATCGTTACTAATATTATAAATGTGAAAGTGAGTTTGTTTATTACGCTTACACGCTGTAATTACCGAATCATCATAATATTTTTTTATGAAGGCTTATCATTTCTGTGACTGATAAATTAAGGAGCGGACGGTTAGCATGGTATGGACATGTGTAAGGTAGAAGGGGAAGAGGTCGACGGAAAAAGACATGGATGGAGTGTGTGAATGACGATATGGAAGAAAAAGGAGTGTGTGTTGAGATGACGGCTGATAGAGGAGAGTGGAAGAGAAAAATTCGCTGTGCAGACCCCACCTGAGTGGGATAAGGTGGAGACGAAGAAGAAGAAGGAGAAGGCTTAACAATTCGCAAAAAATGAATGGTTACCGTGGGATAACTATATTTATATCGAGATTTATTGAATGTAGTGCCAAGTACCTATCTATTTTATTATTTATTTTAACACGCTTTTTCCTAACTATTTTAAAGCTGTAACAGAGATGTGTCTGTACATTTCATATATTTGAGAAAAAAATACTGTATTAGGTTATATAGTCGTGTCTGAAAACAAAACAACTTTTTTGTCTATTTGCACGCATCGCGCAAAACCTATCGAACATATTTTGATGCAATTTTTTTATTTAATCGGCCTTGATTATACTTAAAAACTGGTATATATTATTATCTCGCCACTGACTCGGGAAACTAAGATAATAACCTAAAAAAAAAAAAAAAAGGGATGCAAAGGCTTGTATTTTATATTTTAAAGTGCTTGACATGCTCGACCACTTACCAGAATACAAAGTGTGAAACATGAAATAGAAAATGATACGAGCAGGATTTGAACCTTTTTTTGTTAAGGCCGGTAAAAATGTACCTAACCGCACACACCATCGTTCGAGCAACGAACAGAGTATCGTGGGGCCCTCACCCACTAAATAAACCTGCCGTGAGCCGTCTCTCCGCCTGTTGGTGGGCCACTGGAAAGTGTTTAACGTTATTTCAGTGGTAGCAGGTTATGAACCTGCGTCTCCTAGTAATCCAATCCGCTCCAGAGGTTCCACCAACTGAGCTATCGTGACATTTGGTTGGGACTATTAATTTCCATAACACATTCTTCGTAATTGTCTTTGGTAATACCCGCAAAATCTTTTATTACAATATTAAGAATCATGAGGTCTCGGGTTCGATCCCCGGGCCGGGCAATGTTATTGAGCTTTTTCCTAAAAAGAAAATTCTCAGTAGCAGCCCGGAGTTTGGAAATGTGCCCGGTAGACGTCAATAGGCTCGCCCCCTATTACGGGGGACTTAAACATAGCTGGCGAGTCGTGAGTGTGTAATACACCTCTGCCTACCCCTTCGGGGAATACAGGCGTGATGCTATGTTTAAGAATCATACACATTGTCCGTGTGGTGACGGACTAAGAATACAAGTTTCACCACCCCATTCTTTCCCACGGGTGTCGTATGAGGCGACTAAGGGAAGTAAGCAATGATCACCAATTGCATTACTGGTGGTAGAGCTGGGTAGCAAGTGGGAGTACTCACTTGCTATCAGGCCCGAGCGGGTTGGCACCACCATCTCCCGTGTGACCGGCCATGAAGCACATCGTTGCGTTTTGGTTGTAGCAGGAGAAGGCCGTTTATTCTTTCATTTCATATCTGTGAAATGAAATGGTGAGCAGTGGCTTAACAATACTCTCGGTACAGTTGAGTCCATGAGCGACGGTTACCATTTACCATCAGATGGGCCGTGGCTCATCTGCCACCATATGCTATAAAAAAAAATACACTAACTAATTAAATACACTAACTTATAGAATCACAGACATCAGTCTTTTTACATAATTGAATTCATCAACCAATTTCTTGCTTGCTTGTGTTTCTAAATAAATAATACACAGTTTTATTAAATTTGATTGAATAATAAAAACAATGAGAACAAAACTGTTCACAGCTTTAATTGTAATTTGTAAGCAATTACAGTTGCTCAATTACAGCAAATAATTTGTAAGTTAGGGTGAAGTGGGCGCATGCAAACTATTTGCGACAAACTTTTCTCACAAGTATTGTTGTAATATAGTGAGCGTGAGACTTGTCGAGACGGATATAATGTGTAATTTTAAAATAATTTTATTTATTAATCCATATTGATATTGTTTGTTTGCGTCCATCCATTAGTATTTTATCATTCGCTGCATCTGTCCTCTATAAAGCTTTGCAAGGACTACTTCTGTGCCATCTGCATCCAACGGCTCTCTGTAGCAAATGCTACGTAATAGGAAAATGCCGACCGACATTTGGTTAAAAATAATTATCTTAATACTATAATTATGATGAAAACTCACTGAAAATAATTCTCGGCTAGCAAAGTATTTAATTGAGTACTTTGATTAACCTCTTTTTTCGGCGGTACTCTTTCATATATTCAGCAGAAGTTTTATTCGATGTGCTATAAAAACCATGCCGTTTCTGTTTGCCGTGTGGGGCCGGCTTTAGAATTGTCCCATCCCTCTCCACCCATGGGGACTCCCATTACGACTGTAAGAGCCGACTGAGGGAATACCGGGGGAGTGGGCAGCAGCACTCCTTCGAGTATTAACAACATCCACTGCGATCGCCAACCCGTAATTTGTGCACAATCGTCTCGTGTTTAATAATCCACAAACTGTTAGCACTGTATAACGCAACCTAACCTTTAGATACTTTACTTGCCTAATTACACAATTTCTTGTAAATTCGTTTCGGTCTTCATGCTAGTTATTAATAATGGTGGTTTCTACCGCTTACTTACTTGACAAATTAATGTATGTAAAACCTCTTTAAAAAAATCAAGAAGTGTTTTGGATAAAGTAGGACCTTATTTTTTTATATTGTATAACAAAGAAAAGATTTAAGGCTAAATTATATACCTATATGCAAAATTGTGTATATAAGTCTAACATCGCCAGTAAAATAAAATAACTTTATACATATACATATGTATATTCGTTTGTTACTTTTAGTACTTACTTATGTTACTTTTGGTATAGGATTAAATTTCAACATCTACATAAAATAAACTAGAGATGGAAAGAATAACCTTCTTAGCAAATCTCGGCCCACCACCAATGGGCTGCGTACTCGTAAACCTTTTTATGTAGACATCCGCAATTATTTTTACAATTATTTAAATATAAATAACATTTAAGTGCTAAGCGCTAATGGTCGTTTTAAGGTGAACGCACACTTATCCGAGCCGCATGAGTCGAACGAAACGAATTTTAGAATTCTGTATATAAAATCTCATGAAACCTCTTCCAGATTCGGCCGATTCGACGCGGGGACTTCCTCGCGAGCGAGATTTCATGAGATTTCATTATACAGAATTCTAAAATTCGTTTCGTTCGACTCGTTCTGCTCGGATAAATGTGCGTTCCCCTTTAAATGGACGCAAAATTATTTCAATGGGCCTCTCAATAACACGTCCACATTAAATTAAATAATTTTATTATGCTCTTACAGTAATTTAAAAAGGAACTAAGTGTTCGAAATTTAAAAACGTGTAATGTAATGACGTTTCAAATGTAATTTCACTCGAAAATAAGAGTTGAATGAGACGGATATCTTCGTAATTATGATAATTGACTTGCTACCTTGATATGGAGCATGTTTCCTTTTTAATTCAAATTTGAAAATATCATGGTGTATATCAAAATTATGTGATAATATAACGGCGAGGACTACAAGTGTAATAAAATACAACAAAGTAACGGACGTGCGACATCTCTCACAATCAAGCGTGTAATAACATTTAAATAAGGCTAAGGTTCTAGTGACAGCGTAGTGTGAAAATGTGAAATCATATATAGCAGTCACGAGCAGGATTTGAATGCAGGATTTGAATCTCCTGGAATACCGTCGCAAATCATTTTTACATATGGCTAAGCATGTCAAATGCTAAAAAAATATTTAAAAATAACAAAAGACAGCGTAGTGCTTAACTCTTATAAAGACCTCTAAAACACGCTATTTGTTGTTATCGTGAAATTCTTCTATTATAATTGTATTTTTCTAAAGGTTGCTAAGCTATCTATAATTCGAATATTTGACTTCAGAAATTAATGAGTTCTTTATTTAGGAAAGATAAATAAACAGAGAGAAATTGAGTACTGCAAAAAACAATACACTATTGTTTTTTTATAATATAAAGCAAAAAATTTACTATTCGTTTCAAAACGACTTCACCTCAGCACAAAATCTAACTGAATTACTTACCGCTGGACTGTTTGGGTGGCTGGCTCGATGGGGAAGCACTTCCCTTTTACAAAAGATAGAACAACCGTTGGTGCTCCGACAGAATGAAGACTTTATATCCTGAATTAATCGATGGTTTTTGCGGATAACAATTTTTGCATAGAGTGTGCCTTTTTTTCTGTTAAGGCGGGAAAAAATGTTCCTAACCACACACCCTGTCGTTCAGGGCAACGAACAGGGTAGTGTGGGGCCTGTACCCACTAAAGAAACCCGCCGTGTGCCCTCTCTCCGCCTTTATTGGCGGGCCACTGGAACTATGTTACATTCCTTCAGTGGTAGAGAGAGTGTGCCTTTGAATTACATATTTACATTCTGACTAGTATTTGTCCAAGGCTTCCCCGCAGGAAAAAAATATGCTATATCTCAAGTTCCAGAAATAATTGAGGTATTTAAATGGCAGTTTTTAATTCTCATCAATGGCTATCAAACTAAAAGGTTTTATCAAAATCTGTGCAGTAGTTTTCATATGATGTAAGAAAACAGACAAACATACCTAAATTCTGAAAATCATTGTTTATTTTGCAGTGACGCTAAAATAATCAATTATCATAAATATACAGATATAGGTCCGTTACATCCGCATCGGTTGTCGCGATCCGCTCGCAGTAGGCCCAATGCCGCAATAGTTTTTGTCCTCACTTGTTAGCGCGCTACAACACTCGGACAATTTGCCAGATTGATTTGTGACCACATGCCGTCCCACACGTTCGCCATTCGCATTTGTTGATGGATATAATACCGGTTCTGCACTAGCACTGAACTGGTACACCCTGTACTTAAATAACAAACATTACATATGGCAAACGATACGGATTTAAGTATTACAATTCGATTTTTGGGCTTTAATCCTTATTTACTTAAGATTTCTTTAAAGTCGTGGCCCGGCTTCGTGGCGTGGTCGGTAGTGTAACCCACTTCCGTGCACGAGGTCGTGGGTTCGATTCCCACTCAGGAAAATTGTTTGTGTGATGAACACAGATATTTGTACTGCGTCTGAGTGTTTTCTATTATATGTATGTATTTACAAAAAAAAAGTAATATATGTATTATATCCGTAATCTGGTACCCATAGCACAAGCGTTAAGCTTAGTTTGGGATCAGAAGACGTTGTGTGAAAATGTCCGTGAATATTAAAAAAAGAAGTTATAGTTTAGTTAAATCCTATCAATAAATATGTAATATACATTTAAATATGTCATTCTAAGACAAGCTCATAATATTTATTGGATTAATGCATGTAAATGCATTCCAATAGATGGCGTTGGTCGTAAAGACAAATGTGATGAGTAGATTGGGATGACCGTAAGGTCAGTACGGTAGCTCAGTGGCTTAGAGCACTTCCCCGGATTGGAAGGGACGTGGGTTCGTTTTCCACTCGTACTAAAAATCTCTTTTTCCTCATTCACAAATAATTTGTACCTTAAAAGTAGCTTGCATGTCAAATGCTAAAAAATATAGATCAAAAAAAGCTCATAATTATTCTCTAGTGAAATTTCAAAGGAACCGTAAATTTTTCCGAAATAAAAGGTAGCCTATGGATTATGCAAAATTGTATACTTATCATTTACAGTTAATTAGTTACGGCGTGAAGGTGTAACAAACAAACTCACTTTGACATTTATAATATTAGTAAGCAGCTTCGCGTTTGAATATGATTTTTTATAAAAAAATGCCTAGTGGTAGAACCTTGCTTGTCTCAGCATGAATGGGCCGGCTCGATTGGGTAAGTACCACCCTCTCACAGAAGATCAGCGTAAAATAACGGTAAATACTACTTTTTTTTTGTTTTTTGTTTGGCGGGAAAAATTATACCTAACCACACACCCCGTCGTTCGGGGCTACGAACAGGGTAGTGTGGGGCCTTCACCCACTAAAGAAACTCGCCGGGTGACGTCTCTCCGCCTGTGTTGACGGACCACTGGTACTGTGTTGGATTACTTCAGAAGTACGATAAATACTCCTACTGTTGTTTTTCATATGGTGAGTAAGAGTGCCGCAAGCACAAACCTTTTCCTTATCTTGTTAAACCTAAAAGACTGAGCAACTTTTTATTTAATGTTATAAACTAGCTGCCACTCGCGATTTCGTCCTCGTGGAATTAAATTTATTTGTGTGTGTTTTATATTATTTTTTCCAAAGTAAAAGTAGACTAAGTTACTCCTTATAACATCAGCTAGCTGAATCTGTCCAGCAGTTTCGGCGATTAGCCGGAAGAAACAGATAGACAGAAAGCGAAGAACAGACATACTTTGAGAATTGTTTTTTTGTTGTTGTATGTGTATTTGTTTGTGTAGATTGCGCCAACACATCTTTACTGTGGTGTAGTAGACAATTTCTCTCGTCGCGAAGGAACACTCTGATCAGAACTTTCTAGAATCTTCTTGGAGAGCCTACAATTGACGCTGATATAATTGTTGCAGATCACATGACAACATCACCACAGCACCATGTCTGCGGTGATGAGCACGCTGTCCATGATTAGCGGTGGACGGCGCGCGCATCGCAAGCTCGCTAGGTAAGTTATGTTTTACATAAAATGGCAGAAAAGCCAGTGTTCACCGGCTAATGGACGCTCATGGTTTTCATTATACTAAGAGTACTGTCAAGCCGCTGTTCACCATTTCATTTCACGGATATCAGTTGAAACAAGAAACGGCTATCTCCTGCTACTACTGCTGCGGGTTGGTACTACCATCTCCCGTATGACCGGCCATGAAGCACATCGTTGCGTTCTGGCTGTAGCAAGATATAGCCGTTTATATTTCATTTCATATCTGTAAAAAGGAATTGGTGAGCAGCGGCTTGACAATACTCTTGGTATAGTCGAGTCCATGGACGACGGTTACCATATACCATCAGATGGACTGTGGCTCGTCTGCCACTAAATGCAATAAAAAAAAACTACCAGAGTACATTACGGTGCTTCATGGCCGGTCACACGGAAGAGGGTTACTCCTACTTACGCAGCCCTACCACCAGTGATGCAATGGGGGATAATTGCTAACTTCCCTTAGTCGCCTCGTACGACACCTTTGGGAAAGAATGGGGTGGTGATTTGGTCCGACAACACAAGAAGAAATTATTATCTCCTACAACCATAATACTTCAAGGTGGTTTGTTTGTAAATGATAGGTGCCACTTACTTCATGAAATACGTAGTTTTTTTTCACCTCATTACTATAACTGAGCACGACTTTCGTTTCATAGTGAGATTTAGGCCGTAGTCTACCACGCTGGCCCAGCGCGGATTGGCAGATATCACAAGCCATCGAGAAAATCTCACAGGCATACAGGTTTCCTCTCAATATTTTCCATCACCGAGCAGTGATAATTTGTAAATATATATACACAATATTCTCGAAAAATTTCGAAAGGTCAAAGGTATGTGCCGTGACTTTGGCTTGGGGATCAAACTAGATACCATTGTCTTTACAGTCTTTAGCTATCACTGCTTGTTGGGTAAACGATAATATCAACATAATAAAATGCAGGTAACCTCAAAAAGTAAGATTTCATAAATACGTATATAATATAATGCTGCTAGTGGTAGTCTTGCTTGTTGCCTTGCTTGCCAGCATGAATGGGCCAGCTTGATCGGGGAAGTACCCTGTAACAGAAGATCAGTGTTTCATATGGTGAGTGCAAGCACTGGAGGCGCAAATCCTTATCCTCTCCACATCCAATCCCCTTTTTTGGAGTTGGGGACGCGCGACTGAGGCCTCTGTTGTTGTTAGCGTCTATAGGTTACTGTAACCGCTTACCAGACAGTCGTATGCTTGTTTGCCACAAGCGTATTATGAACAAATACATAGCTTAGATAAAAAGAACCAAAAAAAAATCTAAACGCAATCTCTTTAGATAAAAACGTAAGTGAAAAGAGAACAATTAACACTTTCGAACGTACGATGCAATTTAAAAAGATAAGAGTCTAGTCTATGTCGCAATATTAAAAGACAAGGCTCACGTTATCACATGGAAGTGACACTCAACATATAAATCTTAAACTATCGTAATATTTGTCGTTGTCTGAGAACTACAAGTAAAAAGTATATTGTTACCGCACAGGAATATAGATAGGGGTGCCAAGCGTACACATTATTATTTGGAGTTCTTTTTTGACAAATAGAGACATGATTTCAATTACACAAAAATCACTTAGCCATGTAACTTATAAATACAAATGACGATTCGGACTGAACGGAATGCGGCTAGCATCAATCTGAATCCTCTATGAAGTGAATAAAATAAGAGTTGACACATCACAGGATGCGCACTCTCAATCTTTATGGGAACTTCATAGCAAATCTGATTAAACCCATTGGGCTGATTGCAGATAATAAAAAAATATTAAGCTAGTCAGTACACCAAATTGTTAAATTACAACTATTTGCACCCAAAGCCAGTAGTTAATAGTACCTATTAAGTAAAAAAAACTTAATGTGTTATATTCTGTTATATTATATTTTGAAGCGCGCTCACTGAAAAAAAAACAGCTTCGAATGTAGAGCCTTTAACTTGTGGCTACCGAAAAAATATGTTTCGTGTGGTGACGGACTAATAATACATGTGTCACCACTCTATTCTTTCCCGTGGGTGTCGTACGAGGCTACTAAGGGAAGTAAGTAGTTATCACCCGTTGCATTACTAGTGGTAGGGTTAGTACGGTTTGTACTCCCTTGTTGTCTGGCTCGAGAGGGTCGGTACCACCGCCTTCCATGTGACTAACCGTGACACACTTCGGTGTGTTTGTGTAGCAGGATATATACGTCCGTTTATTTCTCATCAAACGTGAGAAATAATGAGAAGCGTCTTGGCAGTTCTCGGTGTTGCTTAGATCATGAGCGGTTGTTACAGTTACCATCAGGTGGGCAGTCTCGTGTGCCACTATCAATAATTTAAAAAATCTGATATGCTTGGCTACCTTTTTTTTTGTTTAGGCGGGAAAAATGTACCTAACCACACACCCCGCCGTTCGGGGCAACGATCAGGGTAGTATGGGGCCTTCATCCGCTAAAGAGACCCGCCGTGTTCCGTCTCTCCGCCTTTCGGGCCACCGGAACCATATTACATTCCTTTAGTGGTGTGCTTGGCAACCCTAGCTGTGTGACTAAATGTGTGACAATACAATTACTTGTATTTTTATCATAGAAATTAAAAAACAACAATGCGAAAATTAATTTCCATATAATAACTTGTTCCCAGACGCTAAATGAATTGAATCAAAAGAATAATATAAACATCAGCTTAACTAACGTAATATTAAGATATAATTGTGAAAAATCATTATTATATTTACTATAAATGTTGCAGGGTCAATAGCTAACAATATAGCATTAGATATATGATAAAAAAATACTTGACCTAATTGTGTGTATTTTTTGCTAAACATATAGAGTACTTATATTTGAGATTGTTTTATTTTTTTTTATATTTATAACAAAAACATACAAATTAGTAACGGAGAATAAATATTTTTTACAAATATAAAATAATATGAAATATAACAACAAAATATAGTGTTAATAATAATATTTTGTTGATTTATTTGATTATAATCAGATAGTTTCAATGATTTGTCACTAGTATTTATTTTCTTCAATAAAAAGGTTAACGCCTGGCAACTTTTCAACAACAGTAAACACCGCTAGCGCAGTGAGAGCTTAGTCACACTTTTTAAAGACATGACATCAGGCTTATATCCATGTATGACTATGGATCTTTCTAAGCATAAAAGCTCGAGATGTTTAAATACAAAGTACGTTGGAGCGTACATTATATTTTTTTTTATTGCGTGTAGTGGCAGACGAGCCACGGTCCATCACGTGGTAAATGGTAACCGTCGGCCATGGACTCGACTATACCGAGAGTATTGTCAAGCCGCTGCTCACCAATTCATTTCACAGATATGAAATGAAATATAAACGGCTATCTCCTGCTACAGCCAAAACGCAACAATGTGCTTCATGGCCGGTCACACGGGAGATGGTGGTACCAACCCGCTCGGGCCCGATACCAAGTGAGTACTCCCACTTGGTACCCAGCCCTACCACCAGTCATGCAATGGATGATAATTGCTTACTTCCTTTAGTCGCCTCATATGACACCCGTGGGAAAGATTGGGGTGGTGGGACTTGTATTCTTAGTCCGTCACCACACGTGCACGGTCATCCATCCATCAGCCTTTTGACGTCCACTGCTGGACTGGCCTCCCCAAGAGAACGCCACAACGAGCGGTCCTGTGCTGTTTTGCTCATATGGGGGATAGTGCCGTAATCGCCACGCTTTGCAGGTGGGTTGGCGATCGCAGTGGATGTTGTTAATACTCGAGGGAGTGCTGCTGCCCACTCCCCCGGTATTCCCTCAGTCGGCTCTTACGACTCCCATGGGTGTAGAAAGGGTGGGATTATTCTAAAGCCGGCCCCACACGGCCAGAGCACATTACGGTGCTTCATGGCCGGTCACATGGGAGAGGGTTACTCCTACTTACGCAGCCCTACCACCAGTGATGCAATGGGGGATAATTGCTTACTTCCCTTAGTCGCCTCGTACGACACCTGTGGGAAAGAATAGGGTGGTGACTTGGTCCGACAACACAAGAAAAAATTATTATCTCCTACAACCATATTACGTCAAGGTGGTTTGCTTGTAAATGATAAGTGCCACTTACTTCATGAAATACGTAGTTTTTTTCACCTCATTACTATAACTGAGCACGACATTCGTCTCATAGTGAGATTTAGGCCGTAGTCTACCACGCTGGCCCAGCGCAGATTGGCAGATATCACAAGCCATCGAGAAAATCTCACAGGCATACAGGTTTCCTCTCAATATTTTCCATCACCGAGCAGTGATAATTTGTAAATATATACACACAATATTCTCGAAAAATTTCGCACACCTGCACGGTACTTTGTATTTAAATAGTGCTGCTACGAGAGCTTAGTGACAGAGCTGCTGTATAGGCATTTCAGAAGGCACTACTTAGATCCCCTCTCGTAGGTAATATTATCTATTACACAATTACACACTGCGTTCTAATAAATGACAGAGCATTTCAAATGCTTAAAATATAAGTAAAAATAACGAAAAATAACGATAAATCATCATCTCCCAAGCCTTATCCTCACGGGCCTCGTGGCGTAGTCGTTAGTGTAACCGAATTCCGTGCACGAGGTCGTGGGATCGATTCCCACTCAGGACAATTGTTTATGTGATGAACACAGATATTTGTACTGCGTCTGGGTGTTTCCTATCTATTATATGTATTTACAAAAAAAGTAATATAATATGTATTATATCCGTAATTTGGTACCCACAGCACAAGCGTTAAGCTTATTTTGGGACCAGAGGACGTTGTGTGAAATGTCCGTGAATATTTATTTATTATATATTTTTTATTGGGGTCGGCTTCCGATCTGTTCGGTATTAGCTTATCCATCAGTATTTACACAGAGCCTATCTAACCTCCACGACCAAACTAACGATAGGTACAACTGGCGACTTTAGAACAAGACCAGAGTCAGATTTTTTATTCAGGACTGACAACCTGTTACGAATGCCAGCATGTTATTTCACAGCCTGGACATACTGCTTAATTTACCTTTCGAAGCACAGAGGAGGTCAGGTGTCTACAAATAGGTGTCACATTGACCCATCTGGTTGACATCCGAGCGAAAGTTGCTTAACCTTGCTGGTCGTTCGATCTGCAAGTGCACAAAAAAGTAACTATAATTCTTTACACAAAATAGCTAAAAAAGGTTTTAGCAAACAAAACAGTCGTCTCCTCTTAGACTGGGATGGGTTTAGGTTGTACTCGTAGTACAATCAGTAGTTTTGCAGTTCACAAGCCTTTGAGGAAATCTCTGGTAATGCAGGTTATCTCACGATGTATATAACTGCGAGAATTCAGCGGCTGTGTGTCCGTGTGGTGACGGACTAAGAATACAAGTGTCATCAGCCCATTCTTTCCCACGGGTGTCGTACGAGGCGACTAAGGGAAGTAAGCAATTAACACCTATTACATTACTAGTGGTAGGCCTGGGTACCAAGTGGGAGTACTCAGTTGTTGTCGGGCCCGAGCGGGTTGGTACCACCACCTGCTGTGTGACGGGCCATGAAGCACATCGGTGTGTTTTGATTGTAGCAGAAGATAGCCGTTTATTTTTTCATTTCATATCGGTTAAATGAAATGGTGACCATTGGCTTGAAAATACTCCCGGTATACCGCTCAAGTTCACAGTCACGGTTACCATTTACCATCAGGTGAGCCATGCCTCGTCTGCCACCCACGAAAGAAAAAAATACCTCAAAAACCTCGACCTTGGACTTGAGAACAAACTCGTTAACCTCAAATTTTAAGTTGTCGGTATTATTACTAGGCCATTACTACTGGTAAAACGTCTATTTTTAACTGAACACAAATATTATGCATTTTTATTAATATATAACTAGTGACCCGCCAATGCGAATCATTATCACATAATATGCAGCACAATTTGCATATGTTATCGTTTTTTAAAGTTGCATAATTATGAATTTATTTTAATATGAAAAACATACTGTAGTTCAAGTTTAGTTTAATATACACACCTAGCTTCCCTTCAACTAAACCTTTTTTGGGCAAATGAAAGAATCCATTCCAGCAAGAGTTCTTAAACCAAAAGAAACCACGTACCTCCTTGCAATCGCGACATTGCGGATGCACTTGCCTCAAGCGCTCTTGTTAGTTATTAGTAAGTACGATTTTAAGTGCTATTATAATAAGCCTATGAAATACAGTTAGTTTTGAATTTCCTCGAACCGGAGATATAGAGAAAGTAAGCTATGAATCCTGTTGTTGACTGGCGGAGTGGTTTTGATACCGGCTTCCCGCCCTAGTGTTGTAGGTTCGATTCCCACACAGGACAACTGTTAGTGTGATCCACAAATGCTTGTTATGAGTCTGAGTATACTTTGTATCCGAAAAATTGTGAGTATGTAAAGTCCTCTGCGATACAAGAATTATTCCTTAGTACAGCGTGTTGTTATTAAAAAAAAAAAGTATAACTAAATCCCAAAAGAAATACTAATTCAAAAATATCTTTATTATTAGGATTATTATATTAGCACTTAAAATAGTCAAAATTACTAATAACTAACACAAGCACTTGAGGCAAGTGCACCCATAATATCTCAATTGCAATCGCCCCGTGGCGGCCGGATTTTGGAGTAAGGCTTTTCATGAGAATAACCCAGCTAGAAACTCGCGTTTGAATATAACTTGAAAAGGATCAAAGTGAGGTGACCTCAAATGATTAATGACAAATTTGTGCACTTAAAACCAACCAATCTTTCATTACAATAAAATGACGTTCGACTCGTAATAGATTTCGTATATTATTTTAAAAATATACATATTCACAAACACAAGATATTCATATTCATAACAACTATTAATCATAAAGGAAGCAGAAGTTTATCATGATAAACACTTACCTTAAATTGTGTCTTTGTTTCAACTGACATAAATATTTAACTATAACCAAACTGCTGCTCCAAGGTTAAAATAACCGGTAGTAAATGAAAATAATACTCCTTATTTTGATAACTAATACTTATTTTGTTATGCGTAATGATTTACAAATTAACTGATCTGCTTCTGCTAAAAATAATAATACCTGGAATTTTGGCGGGAACACGAAGAAGATCATGTCGTCGCTCTGCATTATTTTCCTAAACTTGTGATATTTCAAGTATTAATGTGTAAAAGTGGTAGCCTTTTGCTTGTTAACTATTTGTGTATGTACGTAAGGGTTGTCAAGTGATGTAGTGCGGCATAAGTTGTTTTTTTGTGTTGCCTCCAAAACTCCAGGCATAGAAGCTTCAGTACAGTCGCCACCGCTTTGCTGTAGCGTGACTTTGACTTGACTATGAATAAATTTATATGACTTTGACTTCGACTAATAAATTAAACTTACCTGTGAAGAAGAAATATACCCAAAATAAGTCATTGGCAAATACTCAAACCGAGAAGCCATTATTTAAACAAAAAAAAAAAGTTGCCATAATACATTACTGTCGCACTATTAAAATTTTTTAAAAGTCAGAGGTTAATTTAAACATTTGTTTCTGCCTACCCCTCTGATTAAGACCACTGACTGGACATTGAACTCGATACCACTGTTTTTGCAATTCTTGATCTTCCTTCTCTATACATAGTGAAACACTCTCTGAGACTATCTATTTATAATTTATCGCGTTCACTGACTTATTTAAGGGATGTTTTAAAATACAGAGAGTAGTTCAAATACCCTAAAAATATTTGCATTAGTCAATAGCACCCGTGAGACGCGAGGGTCACTAGTACTTCAATAGAAATGTAGTGATGCTTAAATCTTACTATGGTCACCTTCTAGCTTCATCACCAGACCCTGGATACAATCTAAAGACAAAGTACTCATCAAGATGGATCAAACGATTTCAAACTCGAAGGGGTTGCGTCGTTTCATTACAGAGTTCCTATGTCCACCTTCTTGCTCCATCATCAGATCAGCTCCATGTCTTCATAATATTGCATTGTCACGCGATATACATATGCGTGTAAAATTTGAGCTCAATAGGAAACCGGGAAGTGTGTCATATTTAACTTACAAGATTTGAACGGGACAAGTACAATAAAAGCGTCGCCACGCTAACAGCCGATTTTACCATCCCTCCGCATTAGATGTTTCACATCAAAAAAATGTTTTGTGTTCAGAGACGACCAAATAGCCTAATACAATCTTTCTCAATTATCTCAAGTGTACAGACAATCCCTGTTACAGCTTTATAATAGTTAAGATAACTAGAGGTAAGGAACCTCATTCCTATAAAATACTCACAAGCTGCTTGTCCACAGTAGTCGCAAGTCAGGACAGTACTCTGACGCTGGTGAAGACCGTTCCCGGAGTCAGAATGACCTGAACAAGCAACGATCGTCGTCGCTGGTAAGTGCTACATTTTACTAATGCGCTTGAAATATTTAGATATTTTTATATATATTTTTAGCATTTGACATGCTTAGCACTATACATTAAACACAAAGTGAAAAATGTGAAATCGAAAATAACAGTCACGAGCAGGAGGACTGTTATTTTCGATTTCACATTTAGCGCTTGAAATATTTAGAGAAATATTTTGCTACACCAATTGCTCATTACCGTATGTATATTCAGAGGTATCGTTACAGATACAGATGTATTACATCTATACGATTATAAAACTGTAACAAAGCTATCTTTATACATTAAATATATTTGAGAAGAAAATACTATAACAGGCTCTTTGGACGTATCTAAAGTCAAATCTTTTTTTAAGTTGTCTATTTGTTTGTTCGCCCTTCACATAATCACTTCTTAATGAATAAAAAATCAATTTTAATGACACTTTTTTGTTTGTAGCTCTTGAACTGACTTAAAGGTAGATCTAGCAAAAAAACTCTATCTCTATCTATTTGTAGCGTCCTTGTATTTTTATGAAAAGTTTGCTGAATGTGAAACTATTCACCGATTTGTTTTGTAAGTTGAGGGTATTTTTCCCAGTACGTCTGAAAGCACGTAAAGCCGTTGGCCCGGTGTCTGATCTCTCTCCGTTAATATCGGAATGACGTCACATTGGACTATGAGCATGGGAACAGAGAGTGCACTTGGGTATACGTACGCACTCTAATATATTCTGCGCCGTTATCTGAGTCCGTTGACCAAAATCGGTCTGGAGATTAATCTCATTTATTATCTGATAACCTTTAGCAAAAACTTCAGTTTTGATAGCTTTTATAGCTCACTAAATTATGCTTTTTGTCGTGCATTTTGCCGTGTGGGGCCGGCTTTAGAATTGTCCCCCCTATCCACCCATGGGAGTCGTAAGAGCCGACTGAGGGAATACCGGGAGAGTGGATAGCAGCACTTCTTTGAGTATTAACAACATCCACTGCGATCGCCAACCCGCCTGCCAAGTGTGGCGATTACGGCACTATCCCCCATTCTTAGGGAGGCCTATGTCCAGCAGTGGACGTTAAAAGGCTGATGGATGGATGGACATTATGCTTGCGACTCGAGCCGCGTGGATTTTAGAATATAAATACACTAGGAGACCCGGCCAGGTGTTGCTGTGACACACATTAACATGACACGGTGTGACACGAAATTTTTATATATAAGTAAAATAAGCGTCGCCACGCCAACGTCCCTCCGCATTAGATGTTTCACATCAAAAATATAGATTCCGGATTTGTAATCACCAACATATCATATACTATAACCTCCTCCTCCGAAACACGCTGCATCTTATGGCATAAGTATTATTCCGATCGATTCAGTAGTTTTCGCAGCATAATCGAAAAAAGCAGGCTTTCCATTTATTAGTATAGCCACACATTTTTCCAGGATGAAAACTAGCCTATGTCCTTTTCTAACTTCCATTCTATATGTATGTAAAATTTCATGATGATTGGTTCAGTAGTTACGGCGTGAAAGAGTAAAAAGCAAATAAACAAACTCACTTTCGCATTTATAATATCAGTAAGGATTCATTAGCAGATAAGGATATCTTTAATATATACATAACTATAGTATTAAACTGTAGGAGGTAAGTTAATGAAGCACCAGACTATTCTAGACTGCATATTTCTGCTGAGGTACTATGTTAACGAACGGACTGTCTATTGTTCCCGAGTTGCGTGGGCCTCCGGGGTATGCGCACGACTGCATACACATAATTGACGGCTCTACTCCAGCTAGAGCTGCATAGACATGGACAATTGTAGAGCGTTGCAATCTAGTTTATTAAGCTAATGATGGGGCTCTAGAAAGGTCTAAGGAATAATGAATTATTATGACAAGAGTATCAGGGACTTTATATAAATACTAAATTCTGTCCGCGATTCGTCTATGGGGACTATGTATGTTTGTTTTGTTTGTTGATTATGTATGTATTGTAATAATATTACCTAAAACCTCTTTTGTAATATTACCTAAATCCTTCTTTTTTAAATAGATTACAAATGACAGGCCTAAAAGAAAAGAAACATTTATTTTAAAATTCAAAAGTCTGAACTTCGAACAATCAAGTTCGAAGAAAAAGCTATATATACGGGAACATAGACGTTGCGGAGGCATTCGGGTTGAGAGCCCTCTGCGCTCACCAATTGTCCGGGTAAGGTTGTCATAGCCATCTGAGGCTAACAACCAACGTCACACAAAAAAAAAAAAAAAGTTGCGGAGGCATTCTGAGGCATTCTGGACTCAGACATGGTTCTATTAAGATAGCTGTCAAAGCTCCTATTCTGAAAATTGTCCTAAAGTTTCTTTAAAAGTTGTCATAACTATTCTGAAGATTGTCTTGAAGTTTGATTCTTCACTTGAAGATATTTCAGATATTTCAGGTGTGATCTCAACAACATATTACTGTTGGACCTCAAGGTCTGGTCTTAAGACCGGGTCTGACCTTCCAAGACATAAGGGATTATATGGACTCCTAAAAGTGAACCTTAGTACAAGATCGTTTATAAACTATTTAAGTGTTGCTGTGAATGATATCTCGAGGTAAATACTTTAATAACTCTCAACTAAACTTGAGTATTCCTAATTGTTTCTGTATATTTAATTAAAAATTTGCATCAATGTGCTCTTTAATTTTTTTAAATTTAGACCCCTAGGTAGGTCCTAAATAATTGTGACGTGACGGCTTCACCGTTACGCTACAGTATATGGCATTAACAATCGTATCCCAAAGAAAACTGTATTTTTTCCGAGATTAATCAGACTTACCGCATTCGTGACAATGACGTAAGAGAGCGAGTAGGTATGAAAGAGAGTATTGGTGTAAAGATGCGAAAGGGAATGCTCCGATGGTTCGGACATGTGGAAAGAATGCCGAACGAGCGACTGGCTAAGAAGATATACAATGCGAAAGTGGAAGGATGTAGGTACAGGGGGAGACCGAGACTTACTTACCTAGACCAAATTGGTCATGTATTGAAGGAAGGTGAAGTCAGAAGTCTCCGAAACCGGCGAGCGTGTATGAAGAGAGTTATGAATGTTGAGGAAGCGAGAGATGTATGCAAGAATAGAGCCTCTTGGCACTCTGTTCTCTCTGCCTACCCCGTAAGGGAAATGGCGTGATGATAAGTTAGTTAGTTAGTTAATCAGACTATCCACATAGGATACGTGTTAATCCAGCTAACTAAATGTGTAAACTTCATTAAATTCTATTTAGCAGTTTTTGCGTGATGGAGTAACAAAAACATCAAAACACAAAATTTAATGTTTATAATATTAGTAGCTAATTTTCTATATGTACACTATTATAAAGCTGTATCAGAGCTATGTATATACATTTAATTTTTTTAATAGTATGAGTAGGATAGATAACTTTATACAGAATATGTAAGAATACGACTTCATAAGGGATAAAAAACTCTGTACATCAACTGTAATATATCCTAAATCATTATACTATTCAGTTAATCCTATTAATTACATTAAAAACGTGCCTTTAAGAAATAAAAAGGCTAATGATACATTATACGCAATGAACGCACGGAAGTGGTTGCAATAGTTAAGATATTCAAGAGACTAGTAGATATCTATGGTATTTACTAGTCTTTAACAGTCTAACCCAGGGGTTCCCAAAGTGTGCGCTGCGGCGCCCTGGTGCGCCGTAGAAAGCGAAGAAGGGCGCCGTGAAGCGATTCTCTTTACCATTTTCCGAAACCTCAATTTAAAGGGTTAGTGACCTTTTGAATGTTTTCTGTGCTAGTTTTATATTTTTATAAATCTAGATTGTGGATGTTTTAATTTTTGTGCATATCTAACTAACTTGTATAATTGTACCTATCTATTTCGACCTGCTAGATAGTTTAGGGCGTCAAGACAAAATAGTAAACATTTATGTGCGCCGCGCACTGGAAAAGATTGAGAACCCCTGGTCTAACCTATTAAAATTCTCTATTACTTTTTTCCATTTATAATTGTTTTATACTAGTTTCTAATACAAGTTCATGCAGTTTATGAATTCAAATTCAAATTCAAAAATGTCTTTATTTCATAGGCCTATTTAATAGCACTTAAAATCGTCAAGAATAAACTAATAATTAACACGAATGCCTGAGGCAAGTGCATCCGCAATAACAAAGTGGCGATTGCAATCGCCACAAGCGGCCGGATTCCGTTGTAAAGCCCTGTGAAGTTTCACTATCAAAAATATTTTCATTGCACGTATATACAGACCTTCTAATAATATCTATACAATAGTGAAAATAGAAGGTTGTAGGTACAGGGGAGACCGAGACTCACCTACCTAGACCAAACCGGTCATGTATTGAAAGAAGATGGAGTCTGGAGTCTCCAAAACCAGCGAGCGTGTATGAAGAGAATTATGAATGTTGAGGAAGCGAGAGATGTATACAAGAACACAGCCTCTTGGCACTCTGTTCTCTCTGCCTACCCCTTTTTTTTTCTTTTTTTTTGTTAAGGCGGGAAAAAGTGTTCCTCGCCGCACACCCTGTCGTTCGGGGTAACGACCAGGGTAGTGTGGGGCCTGCACCCACTAAAGAAACCCGCCGTGTGCCATCTCTCCGCCTTTGTTGGCGGGCCACTGGAACTATGTTACATTCCTTCGGTGGGTCTCTCTGCCTACCCTGCAAGAGAGATGGCGTGATTATAATTAGGTAAATAGTAAAAACTGTTTTAAAATCTGCAGCACGCGAAGAAACAGTGCCTTTTTTACACTAGATACCGGAATAAACACTCGTATATGTTTTTATCAGCTTCATTGGGCACAGATTACACGCTAGCCTTATAGTCCAGTAACACAATGACCTACAAACGCACAATTATCACTAATATTTTAATTAGATTCTGTAATAACAATTGTAACGTAAAGAACTAGCAGTAGAGATGCGCTCTACGACTTATACGCAACTAGCGACTGGAGTGGTGATTTTTTAATGTCATCACTACATGGAAAGGCAGTAATCAAGATTTTTGAAAAGTTTAATGCTGATTGTACATTCAGTGTTAGTTACATATTCGCACTTATTTAACTGAATGAATATGCTTACATAAAACAAAATACTTTGGAAAATAATCTTCATTTTTCACAATAAAATGTATTATTTGATAAGTAACTAATAATGTATTGGTCTAATTAAGTAGTTTTCAATAAATCACATAGATATCGCTAATTTCAAAAAGTACCTATTAATTTGGTTCTCATGTCTTATACGCCATCTAGCGCTAATTGTAAGAAGTATTACTATATTGGTCTATAGAAGTAGTTCTCACGAAATAAGGTATAGCGCTGGTTTCAGTGTCGAGTCGAGCGTAAATATTAACTATTTTTTTGTTTATTTAATAACAATTAAACCACATCGAATCAGATCGTGAAAAGTGATAGGGCTCTATTCGTAATTATACTGAATCATAAAAGAAAAAAAAGACTCGATTAGTAAAGTATTTCGGTCGTTATCATGTTAACATACATTACCTACAACGCACGGACGTCCAAGACAGAACTTTTTCAAACAGTTTTTTAACTAGTTTAAATAACAAAAATGGCATCAATATGTGTGTGTATATATTATTTTACACGTGCAATATATAATAAATAGAGTCATTTTAAGTTTGAAAAATCTGTTGTTCTGCATGAAGCGAGAGTAGTACACACCTCAACGCTTTGCTTATAAGGCGTGCAATACATGGAGTCATGCATGGCATTCAGCTCTCAATATTGTAGCCGGATATAGCCGCCCATTCTTTCATTTCACATTAGCGAAATAAAATTGTAAGCAGCGGCTTGAAATTGATTATCCGTGGGGTACGGACTAAGAATACATGTGTCACCACCCCATTCTTTCCCACGGGTGTCGTATGGGCCGACTAAGGGAAGTAAGCAATTACCAATCCTTTGCATTACTGGTGATAGGGCTGGGTACCAAGTGGGAGTACTCACTTGCTATCGGGTCCGAGCGGGTTGGTACCACTATCTCCCGTGTGACCGGCCATGAAGCCCATCGGTGTGTTTTGGTTGTAGGAGGAGATAGCCGTTTATTCTTTCATTTCATATATATCTGTGAAATAGAATGGTGAGCAGCGGCTTGACAATACTCTCGGTATAGTTCAGTCCATAAGCGACGGTTACCACTTACCATCAGGTGGGCCGTGACTCGTCTGCCATTATTTGAAATAAAAAAAGAAAGTATTAACAGAGTTGACTTCATGAGTGGCGGTAACTACTTAACATCAGGTGGGCCGTGATCTCTCTGCAACTATAAGCAATAAAAATGCATATGAATGTAATAACTGGATTGATTTTTTAAATTTAAACTGACTGGATTGATTTTGATTGGAATTTTACTTATAGCGGTAAGTATTTCTAAGTATAGAAAGAATTAGGGTTACGTGCAAAAAGTATAACTTAAAGTAGCAAAGTTAAATTCCACACGGAAAGAGTGGCAGCAGCTGCTGGTAGACAATAAAATTACGCGAGGGTTTTTGGCCACACGCGGATCTTGTAGATAACACTGCGCACTCACTTTATAAAGCTATATGTGTGCTTTTATTTGGAGAAATAATTAAGATGCCGCACAAAAGGAAAATAAGTAAATTGAATGCGGGCGAAGTCGCGAGTAGCAGCTAGTTGTTTATAATTGTAATAATTAATTATAATTACACGCAATATAAGCAGTCCTAATAGAGATGTGTTAAGCTTCAAAGTTGCAAACTCCAGGTATCGTAAAAGTGAGTCACTGGTGTTGAACTAAAACATTATGAAGTAAATACTTTATAATTTATTAATATTACGCTTTTATAATTTATAAAATTTTATAACATGTATCAGGTTACCGACATAATACTGGGATAATACCAGTTTTAAATCCAATCGAAAGCTATCAAACAAAAAAGTTCCTTAACATCCATTTTTTTAGTTCTTTTTGCGTGATGCGCGAGTAATCAGATAAACAGATAAAAAAAATATTCCGTCACGTCGCGTCTCGCAGATATGAAAATATCGAATTTTCTTCTTTCTTCAAATATTGTTCGAGTCTTATATAATTCTAAGAAAGCACCCTCTCGTTATCCATAGATGAATATTAAAACTATTATTGGTTTATTAATTGACATTATACTTCCTAGTTGATGCTTTTGTCAACAGATGGCTTTAAAAACAATTAAATAAAAACAGCCGGATTTATCCTCCCTCCGCATTAAATGTTTTCATATCAAAATTGTAAAACAAATGTTTTGTTTTCGGAGGCACCCAAATATTCTGATACAGTCATTTATTCTCAAATATCTTATATGTACAGACATAGCTCTGTACATATAACAGCTTTATAATAGTATAGAAGAGCAACAAAATATAATTTCTTAATGAACGCTAATAAAGTATTGCAAAGTTATAAACTACTCTATTCTGTGTACACGTTCACAAGCTAAGCCCGCCAACGTCGCTGGAACTTTGATCCACAGATCAGGTCCCGCAGGTTCTATAAACACACCGTCGGTCGGCATCATTAACGCATTTTCGTTCTAAAGCTAGCAATTAGCAACCCACACTGTAATTAAAGAGAGAGTGTTTTCTCGTAACCTGGAAGTGTATTCAACCGATATTTATAATTGTAATTATATCTTAGAAAGCGCGTACCTCGCTAAAACTTTGGCTTAATGGTCTCTGAGGGTATACCAGCCCTTTGATAGGAGCCTAAAGGACAGAGGACAGGGGTCCTTTTCTCCTTTCTTTCCTCTGGTGGTTTAGTACCAAGTACCAACTGTCCTTGTTTGTTAAACTAGGCCATGATACCTCAAATCGTTTAGTTTCGACAGATGGACTTAAAACATATACAATATATGAAATTCCAACGATATTCTTGTTTAGTCCGATCCCTCGCGATGCTGAATCAGTAACGTGGACAAATTTTAACCCCAAAAGTACTACTACGTTGTTGTCTTTACTTGCTGTTTGAACGATCAGCTGTGGAGAACTAACGTACGCAGCCAACATCATAGAGGTGACAAATTCTGACACCTATTTCTCAACACCTTGATCTGCTCCGTGTCTTAGAACGCGCAGTAATGCGTGGACGGTCAAATAGCACTCTAGTAGTGATTAAAAATAGGCATTTGACTCGTCTAAAGAAGATAGACAGTCACTCCATTTAAATACAAGTCATCATTTAGACGAACAGATTGTAAATGAACTCCAAAAAGTTTGAGATAATTCTAGGAAGATCATCTTAGAAGCTTCACACCAGATTATTTATTAAAAAAAGAAAGCTATTTTCCTACAGATGGATTTTTTCTGTCATTCACAATGCCTGAAGTGGTAGGTAATAATTTTGACAAGAAATGAGAAGTTCTCAAATGAATGAATGCTTGACGTGACTCGACAATGGGACGTCGAATATATTAACGTTTATCACGCGAGACCCGGCTATGTGAAAAAGGAAATCATGGCGTGTGCAAGGTTTTAAAAGATATTGAACCAGTACAGGTAACACTGTAAGAAGAGAGCGATTTATGTAATTATTCTATAAACATTATTTCGCGCGGTTCCACCAGCGTACTGTAAAGGCAGGCCCGGATTTTTTCTTACTACTGCCCTGGGGGATTCATGACAGATATCGGGCATTGCCCAAATTCTAAAACTTTATTCTCGTGTCTTTGATTTCGCCAATCTTGGAAATATGTGCACTGGGCACCGTTGTTCTAGTGATTTTGACTTTAAAAAATGACAACTGTGACTAGGTGAAAATCCCCTTTATTGTGACGAACACAACACAAGAATTAACAGACAATAATTATATATTTGTAGAATGTGTAAATATTTCTCTGGAGTAGGAACCGAAGCAATTGTAATAAAGATATTTTGATATAATTTATATATTTTTGTGCATATGATATGCTTATCCATATAAATAAATACAAAGTGCGAAAATGTGTAATCCAAAATAACCTTAGAGTATATAGCGCGCGTATCACTTTCGGTCAGTTGTGCCAATTATAGGCAAATGTATTATAGGTACTTAACTATGGTATAGCGCTTTTATAGTGACGTTCCATGCGTGACGTAATTTCTGCAAAAATATCGATTGTTTGCCGGGAATAGACTTAAGTTAGGCATTAATGAATTGTTCAATATTCTAATAAATAGCCTAGCTGTAAAACCAAGAACTGCAAAGACAGTTTTATCGAGTTCAATCACCAGCCCGAGGTTTTGTACGACAGACACCTCTGACTTACCAAAGTTATGTGTGTATTTGTTTACAAGTTATCACTGCTCGGTGAGGGATAACATCGTGAAACACCTGCATGCCTGAGAGATTTACTCAACGGCTACGTGCTTGTGAAAACTTGTGAAGTCTGCTAACCCGCACTAGGCCAGCATGGTGAACTACGGCCTAAATACCTTTCAATCTGAGTAAATAGGGTCGGAAGAATAAAATTTTCGGTTTGCTATGATAGGTATAATTGATACTTACAAATAATTTAAATAAGGTAGGTATCATTTATTAAATTTTAAAAATATTAACCTACTTTTTTCTGAATTTATCAAATTCAGATCATAGGTAGACCATTATTGCCCCTTAAACAGCGTTAATTATTATATTATATTTATTTATGTATTTTGTTGTTACGTCTACATATTTTTGCACTACTGCACGTATCAAATGAATAATATAATAGCATACATGTAAGTACCTATATTTATATTATTTAATCACCAGATTATTTATTAGACAGAAATAATATTTGTATTAAAAAAATATCGTATAAAAATAATTGTGATACAACACTATGCCATCGTGACGAAAAAATGACCGTTGATAGCGTGCAGGGACGACCCGCCCCGCGAGTCCCACGTACCCCTCTAAGACCCGTCTGAATTTTGCTAAAACAATTAATTTAGTAACTAAATTCTACTTATTGATGAAAATAAATATTACTATTCCTTTTATTTTGCTGCCGGGAATCGTTTTTACTACCTGGCACTGTACATTTCACCATTTTTATCAAAAAATAAATAAAATATTGTTCTCCGACTTACTATGAGTTTAATTAATGTATGAACCCTATTGTTTTGCTACTGATTGAGCGTTTCAACGACGCGCGATACTGTTCATACTTGTGCTTACTCAGTAAGGCGCGCTCTATAGTTATTTATACTCTAAGAAAATAATAGTTTCGAGCAGGATTTGAATATACATCTCCTGGAAAACCGTCCCAGATGCTTTTCGAATTCAGCCATCGTGACATCAATGGGCCTAGCCAAGTTGTATACTATGATAGAAAATGCTAATAGAAAACTATTTAAATGTATGGGAATTTGACATCTTTAACCATAGATAAAGAACCTAAATTTATCTAAGTCTTTAACAATATGTATAACGCTGTCACGTGACTTAACGTTAGAGATGTCAAATTTCAATACATTTTAATAGTTTTCTATTAGCGTTAGCGATCATAGAATGCAACTTGGCTAGACCTGCAGCTTAGGTTTACGACTTTCGCCAGTAACACAACGGAAAAGCGGAGAGATGGCACACGGCAGGTTTCTTTAGTAGGTGAGAGCCCCACACTACCCTGCCCCGACCGGTGGGGTGTGCGGGTAGGTTAGGTTAAATTTTTCCTGCCTTAACAAAAAACAAGAAATAGGTTTACGATTTTCGATAGCAAATGCAGCCTATGCGTCTCTATTATTTTTGGTGCACGTTGTGTTTATTAATTTTCCGCTTTCAATATCACCCATTCTCATACAAGTACGTGAGCACATACTGATGATCTGTATAACGAAACGCGGGCTTCGCTTGCTCTAAAAACTGACCTGATAATGTGCTAAACTGCTAAGTAACATAATTAATTAAACCTTGGAGTTCCAAGATCATCGTCTTATAAACTCCAAGGTTTAATTAATTACTTCAAAATTATGCAATATCGATTCATTATTTTTACTTGTGTTTACAGTTTAATAGCGCAGTGGACGATAATTATTCAGTCATGAGTTACCTAGCCTTATTCTAAACTTTATTGGGATCGGCTTCCGGCATATTTGTGTATGCTTATTACAACTTCTAATTTCGGCTGTAACAATTACTATTTAGTAACGAACAATGTAGGTAAATATGGACTTAGATATCCTGCGTGAGAATCTAACTACACATGAAGCATCTCTATATGTTCCACTGTAGGGTAACAAAGTGATTCTATCTCCGAAACAGGAACTCCTATCCTTATGTCAACCTATCGATCTCTAGCGTTGGATATGGGCCGCCATATGAGAGCGCTTGGTAAAAGAAATGTTTAAGGAATGATTTATAGAGATAGCCGTCAAAACTACTACAGAGGCCAAAACTGGGTCATCTGTTTTGGAATTTATGGATAATCTCAATATACTATCAGTGTAATCAAAAAACAAACTTTATAAAGCAGAAAAATAAATATCAAAGCTTCCGCGTGCCCTCTCAAAATATGCAAATGGTGACCGCTACACACGTGTGCCGGTGAGCTTCATTGATTGTAACTCAGAGTCAAAGATACCCACTGTATCGAGGTCATCATTCGATATGCAGCATTTAAAATGTATGCTCGGATGGTACAGTTGTGGTATCTACATAAATAAATGATAGAGGTCTGCCATTCGCCGCGCATCACGGGATAACTACTGGATAGATTTTATTTAAGGTTTTTTTCTTAAATACTTGGCTAAGTGCCAAGTAGTCTAAAAAGTATTGCGATATCATCATCTCTACTATTATAAAGCTATAACAGAGTTGTGCCTGTTCGCTAAAGATATTTAAGAAAAATGATTGTATTAGGCTATATAGGCGCGTCTGAACATAAAACAATTTTTTTTAATGTTTATCTGTTTGTTCGTTCGGAATCACGCAAAAAATACTGAACGGATTTTAATGCAACTTTTTTATTTGGTAGCTCTTGATTAGACTTAAAAACTGGTATACATTTTATCTCGCTAATGTATCGAGAACCTGAGATATAACTTAAAAACTAGCTTTTGGCTGCGACGGAGCCTCGGGCAAAGGCTAGTATAATATAGAGTTATAAAAGTTTAAAGAAACTACGATTTTTATAAGCACTACTATTTCAGTGATATGTGTTTTCTTGTCGCGAGAGAACAGTCTCTTCAAATAAAACATGTTTTCTCTATTTCTTTCTACCTCGTGATGTTAATATTATATATCAGCTAGTGTTAAATATGTATTTAATAGATGTTTATTTTTATTAGCACGGCTTACTTGATGATTAGTGATAAGCGGCGCTATCAGTACCAAGCTGCTACTCACCATTTCATTTCGCGGATGGAAAATGAACGAATAAGCGGCGCTCCCGCTACAACCAACACACACTGATTGCTGCTTTTGGTTGTAGCGAGAGATAGTCATTCATTCTTTAATTTCACATGGAATAAGCAAAGCGGGTACGTTACAGCACCTAACATTTTTTAGCTATATATGAACTATCGGTTACTGACCTCAATTTCAGAATGAATGAGCTTGTTACTGATAATAAAAAAAAAATTGACGTCAAAAAACACATTTTATAGGACACAGGATTTCAACTTTTATACCTTTCTATTGCAAGCTTTACTCATTTCACTAACCCAAACAAGTCAGACCGATCCAATAAAATAACTTTCTGAAACTACATTTGCCGATTTTTTAAACATATTTATTCTGCACAAGAATTCGGAATTGCGTAGGTCTCAAGGTCATGTTCCAAAACTTGTTTAATGTTTGTTTGTTTGTTTCAGCAAACCCTGGAGGCAGGCGGGGTCAACAACCTCGAGACTCTTGAGGCCAAGGTCAGTGACTTGTTATTCATTAAGTGAAACACATCTTTATAAACTCATCGGAGGCCAAAACATACATCTTTAATTTAAACAACAACTACTTCTTTCATTATTACAATATCAGTTTTTTTTAATTTTGCTTTATAAAAACTCACAACACACGTTGATCATAAATATATATCTCGTAAAACAAACATACTACTCTTGTTAAAAGTGTTGGTTTTAGAAAATAACTAGCATTTGCCCGTGGGTCTGCCTGCCACAAGTAAAATAGCCCAAAACAGTCTTTATTTTCTCAAATGTCTTCAATTTGAAGATTGTTTTACTTGATATATTCGATAGTGTATTTGATGACAGACGCTGCTCTGTTACAGCTTTATTATAGTACAAATAAACTATATGTGCACTATCATCTCGAAAGTTCTAACAATATATTATATATATAATACTAGTATTATTAAACCTGTTAATATCAAAACACTTTGGTTAGACTATAAAAGAAGGAATAAGCTCGCAATTTCCGTCTCCCATACAAAAGACATCAACGCGCTCGGTTTCAATAAAGTTAAAATAAGTTTATCATAGTAGATAAGTTTGTTAACTTTTTTGTTGATTACGGAATTTATATTCTACACCTCAACTAATTGATATATCAAAGTACTACGGTTGTAGTGAACACTATGCCTAACCAGCGTCCAAATGAAAAAAATATATGATTTGACTTCTTTAATATTAAATGATGTTGAAAACGCAGAAACTTCGTCATTATCTAACCGGCTTTATTTAACGAGTAGGCGTAACGACAAATTGTAGCATGTAGCTCTATCATTTCAAAGACTCGAGGATTTATAGAGATGTTTTGATAAGATAGAGTCGTTCTGTTTACTGGTGAGATGCTACTCGCTAATTAAGATATCAAGATTATCACGTAGTGTGTCAGCTTATTTTTTCTGATGCTATCAGACGCTTCATTTGACGGTGTAGATAGTGTCGAGGTTTTGATTCCCATATAAAATAAAACTTTATGCATCAACAAATTTTTCACTATTGTGTGTAAATTCGCTTCTATATTGTGTGTAAAATTATCACATTTCATTTATTGCTTATGGTGGGAGACGGGCCAAGGCGCACTTGATAGTAAGTGGAAATGAATGAAGGGATATCACGGTCAGTCATACCGCAGACAATGATACCGACTCACTCGGGCCCGATAACAAATGAGTATTCCCACTTGTAGTATACTGGTGGTAGGGTTAGGTAAGCCTACCACTAATAACGTAATGGATGATGATTGCTTACTTCCCGTAGTTGCACGTAAAACACCCGCGGGAGAGTGGGATGTCGATACTTGTATCCTTAGTGCGTTATTACACAGATAAAATGTTGATGAACGACGTCACAAATGTCATATGTAAATGAGTTAAATAGCCTATTGTAAATAGATTATATTATATGTATATAACAATTAAGATAAGCATTAATCTATATCTATTTATTAATATAATTGACCAATTCGAGTATATTTGTAGACAAATATAACACGTATAGGTACTCACAAAAAATTAAGGAAGCAAATAATTTTAAATACCAACTGTTTTTTTTTTATTGCATTTAGTGGCAGACGACCCCACGGTCCATCTGATGGTATATGGTAACCGTCGCCCATGCACTCGACTATACCGAGAGTATTGTCAAGCTGCTGCTCACCAATTCATTTCGCAGATATGAAATTAAATATAAACGACTATCTCCTGCTACAGCCAAAACGCAACGATGCTTCATGGCCGGTCACACGGGAGATGGTGGTACCAACCCGCTCGGGCCCGATACCAAGTGGGTACTCCCACTTGGTACCCAGCCCTACCACCAGTCATGCAATGGATGATAATTGCTTACTTCCCTTAGTCGCCTTATACGACACCCGTAGGAAAGAATGGGGTGGTGACACTTGTATTCTTAGTCCGTCACCACACGAACAAATATAAAATTATATAAAACTAGCCTTTGCCCGCGACTTCGCCGAAGCCAAAATATAGTTTTTTGGTTATATCTCAGGTTCCCGATATAGTAGCGGAATAAAATGTATACCAGATTTTATGTCTAATCAAGGCCTTTCAAATAAAAAAAGTTGCATCCAAATCCGTTCAGTAGTTTTTGCGTGATGCGCGAACAAACAAACAGACAAGCAGATAAACAGACAAACAGACAAAAAATCTAAAAAAAATCGCTTTGTGTTTAGACACGCCTATATAGCCTATTACAGTAATTTTTTCTCAAATATCTTAAATGTACAGACATAGCTATGTTAGTTTTATAATAGTATAGATTACATTCGTCCACAAAAATCTAAATCCCGTCTAAAAAGTTTCATTTAAAATAATAGTCAAGCACAAGCACGCTGATAATTTAAATGTATTATTATATTACTAGCCGTGTGGGGCGGGCTTTAGAATTGTCCCACCCCTCTCTACCCACGGGAGTCGTAAGAACCGACTGAGGGGATAACGGCGGAGTGGGCAGCAGCACTACCTCGAGTATTAACAACATCCACTGCAATTGCCAACCCGCCTGCCAAGCGTGGCAATTACGGCATTATCCCCCATAATTAACACAAAAAAAAGGATGCGGTCGGCACAGGACCGCTCGTTGCGGCGTTCTCTTGGGGAGGCCTATGTCTAGCAGTGGACGTCGAAAGATGATTATATCCATCCATCCATCCATCAGCCTTTCATCGTCCACTGCTGGACATAGGCCTCCCCAAGAGAACGCCACAACAAGCGGTCTCGTCATGGGGGATAATGCCGTAATCGCCACGCTTGGCAGGCGGGTTGGCGATCGCAGTGGATGTTGTTATTACTCGAGGAAGTGCTGCTGCCCACTCCCCCGGTATTCCCTCAGTCGGCTCTTACGACTCCCGTGGGTAGAAAGGGTTGGAACAATTCTAAAGCCGGCCCCACACAGCTTTTTTTGGCAAGATGATTATATTACTTAGTTTAATTAATTAATGATATACTCAGAAAACTCAAACCAATTACTATCGTAACAAAAACTACACGCTCTAGCAATATTACATTACGTAGCAAAGCGATCTGCGTATGCATAAGTAACGCAAATGGCGATAAATTTTATATTTTATAGGAGCACTTTATGGTTACTATGATTCCTTCACCTCGCAAGGGTAAAAATAGAACTTAATTATAAAACAAGTGTAGAGTTTTGTGGAAAAAAATAAACGTTTCTTTTTTATAATCTAATATTATTAGATAGTAAATATATAAAATAATACAAAACAGAAGAGATTTTTGTTTGAACACGAGCAAAAACCGAACTCCTCGTTGACAAAGCAGCAGGTTCAGCTTGTTATGATACAGATGAAAATTACATATTTATATTTTTGAAAGTTTTTTACTCTTAATGTATAAATGGCTTTATGGACCAGGATTAAGTCACATAATATATATTATATGGGTAAATTACAATCCATCTGTAAGAAGTACATTCAAAGCATTAAAAAATCTGAATGTATATTCAATAGATGGCGTCCTAAGATGGTAAGAAAGAATTTATTATGGAAATTGATGGCCCCAAGTGAATGTCGTAGCTCAGCTTGCAGAGCCTCAGAAAGGTATGCAGAAGGCGTGAGTTAAAATCCCGCTTGTGAGTATCGTTTTCATTTTCGCTCAGAACAATAATTTTGTCAATCACTTAGTATTCCATACGCGTAAGGACTAAACGCGTACTGTTATCCGGGATACGGTAAAATGGTTTTTAAAAAAAAAATATTTAATTTTAGCCTAAAATAATTTTAATTATATTCACTTAATTTTTTAGAGGACACAATAATTTGGTAATAATCGAAATGGTAGATGTTATATGACCGGCGCGGTTGGGATTTGGAAGAAGACTGACTGTTGAGTGTGTGAGTGTGTGGGATAGAAGGGTCTGGAAAAGCTGACAGCAGAAAAGCGGTAGAAAAGGGAAAGCTAAGAGAAACAGGGAGGAGTGACAGTTATAACACCTCCCCCAACAGAAGAAAACTCACGGTTAAAGTGAGTTTGCTTGAAAAGGGGGTTGATATGAAGATACTAATTTTACTGACTGATTACTGAATCTCAGTTAATGCGTAATTGAGGTGGAGTATTCGGGGCTGAAATAGATATGTCTTCGGGAGCCGGTTGATTACGACTAAGCTTATTACATAAGGAATGCTTAATTTTACAATAATATAAACTTAAGCTTATTATTAAGAGAATAGTAATTACACCAAAGGAAAAACTTGTGTAGTTGAAAATTCTATCAGGAACTGGAATATCGCCTTAATGGAAATCTGATCGGGTAATTGATTGAGAAGATTAAGGCTATCAAGGTTTACGTTTTTTTTTAGATATTTTTTTTATATATTTTTAGCATTTGACATGCTTAGCACTATACATTAAACACAAAGTGAAAAATGTGAAATCGAAAATAACAGTCAGGAACAGGATTTGAACCTGCATCTTCTGGATACCATCCAGATGCTTTACTAATTCAGCCATCCTGACAATTGCTCCTGACTGCTAATTTCGATAACACATCATACTTAACGTCTTTGGGTGACGCCTGCGCCATCTGTCGGCAGTATTTTCATACATTATACCGACCAGGTAAACTTAATTTTACAATTAAGATTTTACCTAATAATGACGCAAACCCTTTAAATATTTAGATATTTTTATATATATTTTTAGCATTTGACATGCTTAGCACTATACATTAAACACAAAGTGAAAAATGTGAAATCGAAAATAACAGTCAGGAACAGGATTTGAACCTGCATCTTCTGGATACCGTCCAGATGCTTTACTAATTCAGCCATCCTGACAATTGCTCCTGACTGCTAATTTCGATAACACATCATACTTAACGTCTTTGGGTGACGCCTGCGCCATCTGTCGGCAGTATTTTCATACATTATACCGACCAGGTAAACTTAATTTTACAATTAAGATTTTACCTAATAATGACGCAAACCCTTTAAATATTTAGATATTTTTATATATATTTTTAGCATTTGACATGCTTAGCACTATACATTAAACACAAAGTGAAAAATTCACTTTGTGTTTAAGGTTTACGTTTTTGATGTTAGAAGAACTTACATTGAATTTTAATCGCGAGAATTTTTTCATGTTGCACAAGTATTGTTTATAATGTTAAAATTCGAGGTAACAGGGTTAGCGAAGATTTTGTAATTATCTTTTGCTTCTAGTTTAATTTCTCTGCAAAAAGCAATATAGTTTGGCTTTAGTGTAAGAATACCAGTTTCTGAAATGACATTTTCTGTTACATTAGAGCTACATTGAATTGTTAATCTGACAGGGTTTGACTGTATAAATTCCATCTATTACCATTCAATTTATGCCAAATATCAATAGTACTAAAGATAAAATTAGTTTCACAATTATCTGGAAGGACATCTACAGTTTTGTTATTATATCAATTTCACAGCTAGGATTAGTAGCAACGTCGTATACATCAATCATTGTAAGCCACAAATAAAATGTCTACTTATTATAATCTTACAGATATCTAGACTATCTATACTAAAATAAGTTTTCCTGTTTTCGCTTAGACCGATATAAGGTTTGTAAGGAATCATCAGCGCAAAAGAATTTGGCATATTCTTATCATGAGGGGTGCCTCACCGGCCGAGTATAGATACGCTTTTGTACAGAGTATAACTAGTTAAGTCCACCATAGGTATCTTCAATACAAAGATCAGTTTGTTATCGAGATAGTAAGTTATCATATCCGATAAATTGATCAGCAGGTAAATATTTTCTAAGTTTATTTCTACGGGGAATTCTTTATATTTAGGTATTTTTTTAAAATTGGATACTATTTCTTGGAACAGTTGATTCGGTGTGAGAATTGATGGGTGCAAAGTGTTACTTTTTGCGAATAAAATGCTGTTTACAATATCTTCAATCTTATATGATAACGTTAACAAATTGGCTTGTAGTACATTAAGAATTTCGTTTACATTTTGTCTAAAACTAATGGAATTAGTAATTTCAGATATATTTTTTATAGCAAAGGATACCTTTTCCATCGCATCGTTCAATAAGAACTGGTTTTGGTTTAACTCCAAAATTGACGAATTAAAATTTGAGATTGCTGTTTTAGAAACAAAAATATTTCGAGTGAGACTGGTAGCTAGTACTTTATCAGAGGTCTGTAGTTTCTTAATTGCTTCGTTATATTTATAAGCATCTTCTTCGTCTAAAGTCCCGAATACGTGTCTAAAGAGGGTCCCGACAACCGAGAACCAAGCGGATCTTTTAGAATGAGTAGGTATTAGATGTGAAATAGAATTGTAATCGCGAATAATGTCGTTAAATAAAGCGTCAAGTGGTTGTATCATGTTATTACATTCAATATTGTTAATTATTTCACTCTGTTGACACAGGTAGCGTATAGTGCCAAACACGCTTTTAATATTTTCGATGTGAGGTGTTGCAAAGGAAATATCTATTGGGACAATTACGTGAGTATAGTCTTTTATGATTTTTACTGTTCCAGAGGGATCGAATAGAATGCCAGGGCTGTTGTTGACTGGTTGGATGAATTCCTGTGGTGTTGCAACGAGTAATTGTATTGGCAGTATAATTCTGAAAAGATAGAATAGATGTCATAGAAGATATGTAAATAAATTTAGATGGAGTTAGGAATAGCTGGTTTAATTTGGTCAAAATGTTGTCTTACGTGTTTTCTATTTATTAGTAGGGTCGCCGTATTGTTGTCATGTACTTCCAAGATTTTATAGGGACCTTTCCATAAGGGTAATAAGGCTTTCCTTAGGCGGAAGTGATTTTTTAGGTAGACTAAGTCTCCTGCTCTGTATTTTACAGGCCTCGTATGATTATCATAATAAGTTTTAGATTTTTCCTTTGACCTTTGGATGTTATCAACTGCTTTATCTCTAGATAATTTAAGGCGGTGACATAGCATTTTGAGGTATTCTGGGTAAGAGGCGTTAGAACAACAATCATAAATAGAGTCAGGGATATAAGGTTTGTGACCAAATACGAGTTCGTAGGGCGTGTAATTTGTCGTGCAATGGATATTAGTATTATAAGTTAGGATGGCAGTATATACGTAACAGTGCCAATTATCCTGATTTTTGTTAACAAATGATTTGAGATATTCCTTCAAAGTTGAATGGCTGCGATCAAGTGCACCTTGGGTTTGTGGATGGTAAGGACTCGACCACAATTGTTTTATTTTTAGATGTTCGCATGTTTTTTTTAAACAGCTCTGCGGTGAAGTTGGTGCCCTGATCTGTTAGAATGATTTTAGGTATTCCAAATAAAGAAATGAAGTGGAGGAGGCATTCGGTGGTTTCTTCCGCTGTTGTAGATCTGATAGGGTATGCTAAGGAATATTTAGTAAGGTCGTCTTGTAAAGTCAGAATATATTTCAGTTTGGCTGGGCCTGCTTCTGGTAATGGTCCAACTATGTCCATAGCCACCCGTTGAAAGGGAGCAGTTGAAGTGGTAGTAATTTGCATTGGCTCTATGTGTCCTCCTGAGGGCTTTGTTTTCTTGACAGAGTATGCATGATTTTACATAAGTTTCAATATCGCTACGCATACCTTTCCAATGGCACCTTTCTTGTATACGTTTTAACATTCTAACACTTCCTAGATGGCCTGCAATAGGGATATCGTGATTTTCATGTAAAATTTTCTTAATTTCGCTCAGTGATGGGAATATAATCGCGTTGCGATGGATCGAGACTAAGATATTGGTGTTATAAAAAAGAAAAAGAATTATATTGTATAGTTTCATGTATGAGTGAGCTTCAAAAGGGTTTTTAAAGTCCGTTATACTTACAGGTGTTGCCGGTTGTTGGATTAGTGCATTGCGGATATTTTTTAAAGATGTGTATATTCCTTCATAACTCGCATTATCAAAATGGTTTACCTTGGTGAACAGGAAGTAAATATGTCGACCGTTATGAACAAAATTTATAAATGAATACAGGGTTCGCTCTTTGTATAAAATTTCATTGTTTTTATCTAATTCATTTAGGATTTCTTCACCGTGAGGATTGGTTTCGTCGAGGTCTATAGATGTAGGTATAATGATTGTTTTATCATTGCTTTTAAGGATTTTTGCATCAGAAAGAAATGTGCTATTCATTGTTTTCAGGAATTGTGAATAATTGTTATTTATTAATATGTTTTGTCTGTTTACAGGTTCGTCAGAGGAGCTGCTATCTGGAGTTTGCGGATTTATTGGAGGAGAATCATCATCGGTTTGTAAAGATGGGTTAGCCAAACTAGGAGCAATTTGAGATATTGAAGGTTGATCGATGTTGGAATCGAGAATGAGTCGAGAAGTCGAAGGTAAGTCAGTATCATTGTCAGTGGTTTCAGGAATCAGTATGTTTGGGAGTGCTTGTGTAGCGTCTTGGATGGGGTCTGGTGGGTTAAAAGGGCTGAAGTCAATATTAAGGTTACCATCGAATGGACTGATATTATCGTCTATATCCATGAAATCAGTATTTTCTATAGGATTTACGGGATATCGAGAGAGTGCGTCGGCGGCTGCATTAAGTATACCCTTCTGGTAACCTATTTCATATTCATATTCTGAAAGCTTAAGACGCCATCTATGCAGTTTACTACTCGGATCTTTGTGATTCATAAGCCAAGTAAGTGGTCGATGGTCAGTGATGATGTTAAACTTGCGGCCATATAGGTAAGGACGGAAGGTTTTGTAGCCAAAAATCATAGCAAGAAGTTCTTTTTCAGTGGTGTTGTAGTTTGACTCACTTTTATTCAGAGTTCGGGACGCTTAACCTATTGGTCTCTCTTGTCCTTTAGGGCCATGGGAAAGAACTGTGCCTATCGCGTAGTTAGAGACGTCGCAAATGAAGATAAAAGTTTTGGAAAAATCTGGATATATCAAGGCTGGAGCTGAGGTAAGTTTATGTTTTAGTTCATCGAAAGCGACCTGCTGTTGATTTTCCCAGAGAAATGGAATGTCTTTCTTCAGGAGTTGAGTTAGAGGTTTGGCGATTTTAGAAAAGTTAGGGATAAATCGGCGGTAGTAAGAAACAAGACCTAAGAAAGATTTAATAAATAAAATAAAATAAATAAATATTCATGGACATTTTCACACAACATCCTCTGGTCCTAAACTAAGCTTAATGCTTGTGCTATGGGTACCGGATTACGGATATAATACATATACTACTTTTTTTTTGTAAATACATACATATCATAGATAGAAAACACCCAGACGCAGTACAAATACCTGTGTTCATCACATAAATAATTGTCCTGAGTGGGAATCGAACCCACGACCTCGTTGCACGGAAGTCGGTTACAGTACCGACTACGCCACGAGACCCGTCAAAAATGTCTTAATGTCTTTAGGACATTTCGGAATTGGAAATTTGGTAACGGCTACAATTTTTTCGGGATTAGGCTTTACGCCTTCTTCATGTAAATGTTCTGTAATTACATGATAAGTGTGAGTCGGAGGAACTCACACTTATCTGGCTGAAGCTTGAGGTTAAATTCTCTGAGATCTCTGAAGACCAACTCTAGGTTTTCTATATGGCTGGCAAGGTTGTGGGAGTAAATCACAACGTCATCTAAGTAGACAAAGCACCGAATATCTTGGAGGCCAGCAAGTGCTGTATTCATAAGCCGTTGAAAAGTAGCTGGTGCATTTTTGAGATCAAATAGCATAAGAGTAAATTCATAGTGACCTTGAGGTACGCTGAAGGCGGTTTAAGGGGCCATCTTGCTGATTCATGCGGATCTGATGGAACCCTGATGCGAGATCGAGGGTTGAGAAATATTTACTTTGTCCAAGTTGGTCTAAAATTCAGATATTTGTGGGATAGGGTAACTATCTCCTACAGTGACATCGTTGAGTTTGCGATAATCTATAACTACACGCCATTTTCGTTCCCCTGAAGCGTCTATTTTCTTTGGGACAACCCAGATTGGTGAAGACCAGGGAGACATGGATGGTTTTATGATGCTTTGATCTAGCATTTAATCTATTTGTTTTGCCACTTAAGGTTTGTGAATTTCTGGAAAACGGTATAATTTCACGTGTATTGGGTTTTGAGAAGTTGTTCTGATTTCGTGTTCTAGAGCAGTGGTGAATGTGAGTTTATCCCCTGGAATATGGAAGATATCGGAATATTCAGAGCATATATCATGTAAGGCGTTAACTTCTTCTGTGTTTAGGTGTTTGATACGGAGGAGATTTAGTACTTCTTGGGTACTGAGGTAAGTGTCAGTGTCTTCATTTAGCTGCTCCGTCAGGGTCCGTCAAGGTCAGCTACGTGCATTTCTAATTGGAAGTGTCCTATTGTTTTCGTTGAGTTGTGATCACCGGGTTCGATACCTTTTAAATTAATAGGTTAATTTACAAGTTTAGGGGTGTTTTGTAAAGAAGCTGATTTAATGAGGCTTACGGTTGCCCCAGAGTCAACTAAGAGAGTAAGTGGTGATTTAGATACAGGGGAAACAATTTGAACAACAGGAAGTAGAATTTTATTGCACGAGTTGATTTTGAAAATTTCAGTTTGCTCATTATGTTCAGTCAACTTACTCGTGATCGCTGTAAGATCATTAGACACAGTGGGTTTTGTAGAAACAGTGGATTTAGTAGAAACAGTGGATTTAGTAGATACAGCGTGATTGGGAGCAGTGGATTTAGTATAAATATTAAGTTCAGAAAATTTGGTATCGGTTTCTGGACTAGGATTTCCTGCAAGACACCTCTCAGGAAATTTTATCCGTTTAAATTATTGTCGACTGTGTTGTGACCATCCTCTTCATTCTGTTGGATGGATCCTGGATTATTAAAGGTGATATTGTGAACGGACGGCGTATGATTGTTGTTTAAAAAGTTAGGAAAATTATGATTGCGTCTATTATTATTGAATTGCCTTTTACGACAATTTTCTATTATATGACCGACGTTTTTCAGTACCTGCAAGTGGGGACCTGAGAGTTGGAAGGTCCAGGTTGACTTTGAAACCTAGTGGAATAGGTTTGACCTTGAGGCCTAGAATAATTGGATTGACCTTGGGGCCTCGAATAAGAAGAATTAGGATTTGGCCTTGAGAACTTGGCTGGTTGGATGGAGACGAAAATGAACTTTTTTTGTATGTAATACCTAGGATTTTCTCTTCGGCTGTAGCAAAACTGATGGCATCGTTTAAGGTACTTGGTTCCCTACACCTAATGATGGTCGAGAGTCTCGAGTCGAGACCCATCGTGAAGACGTTTAGGGTCAGGTCTTGCATAGTTGCAACGCGTCCGGATAACTCATCTTTTTTCTTGGTAGGAATGGAGATATTTATTTCTGTTAGTAACCTTGACAAACAGTTTTCTATTCTGAGTGAGTACTGGCTGACGCTTTCGTAAGGACCTTGCTTGCAGTTTTGTAAGTATGCTAGAAGGTGGGTGTAATGTCGCCTGTCACCAAATTGGCTTTTTAGGAATTCCTCTAGTTGTGACCACTTACTGAAATCTTGAATAGCACACACTGACTCGGCTTTGCCCGTCAGTCTGCGATATCTTATCCCTTATTTTCACTCACTAATTTCACTTTTATTTTACAGGTTTTTAGGCGTTCCGGGGGATATCTTATACCTTTTACGCTGCCACCAAATGTTATCCGGGATACGCATATATGATATAAAACGGTTTTTTAAACAAATTATATTTATTTTTAGCCTAAAATAATTTTAATTATATTCACTTAATTTTTTAGACACAATAATTTGGTAATAATCGAAATGGTAGATGTTATACGACCGGCGCGGTTGGGATTTGGAAGAAGACTGACTGGTGAGTGTGTGAGGTGTGTGGGAGAGAAGGGTCTGGAAAAGCTGACATAGCAGAAAAGCGGTAGAAAAGGGAAAGCTAAGATAAACAGGGAGGAGTGACAGTTATAACAGTACGTACTTTTGTTCCGTGTGGTGACGGACTAAGAATACCACCCCATTCTTTCCCACGGGTGTCGTATGAGGCGACTAAGGAAAGTAAGCAATTATCATCCATTGCATGACTGGTGGTAGGGCTGGGTACCAAGTGGGAGTACTCACTTGGTATCAGGCCCAAGCGGGTTGGTACCACCATCACCCGTGTGACTAGCCATGAAGCACATCGTTGCGTTTTGGCTGTAGCAGGAGATAGCCGTGTATTCTTTCATTTCATATCGGTGAAATGAAATGGTGAGCAGCGGCTTGACAATACTCTCGGTATAGTTGAGTCCATGAGCGACGGTTACCATTTACCATCAGATGGGCCGTGGCTCGTCTGCCACTACATGTAATAAAAAAGAAAAAAAAACAAAGTTTGAAGTCATAAAACTAACTTAGTGCCACGACCTGAGAAATAAGTTTTTTTTCTAATAATCTCCTAGTGGTAGAGCCTTGCTTATCCTAGCATGAATGGGCCGGCTCGATTGGGGAAGTACCACAGCTCACTAAATATCAGCATAAAACGGATCAGAGTGAGATTTACTCACTCATTTATGATAAATTTAATTATTTACAATAAAAAAATAATAGACGTCGCGGGACGTCTACCAGATGTGAAACATCGACATTATTTTGTAGGAATAATGAGTAGAAATAAAATTATCATAACTTTTTCAATGTGTGCTTGCATAAAATTGTGTGTGTGTGTGTGTGATAAAATTGTGAAAATAGCGGAAATGGACATCATCAGGCCCTGGAAATAATCTAGAACCAAAGTACTCGTCAAGACGAAACAAACAATTCCAAACGCGATAAGCGCGAATTACTGTGGCCATCTTCTAGCTCCATTGTCAGACCTTGGATACTATCTAGAGACAAAGTACTCGTCAAGACGAATCATACGAGCCCAAACTCGATGGAGTTATGTCATTTTATGACGGAGTTCCTATGGCCACCCTCTAGCTCCATCATCAGAAATAAAATTATCATAACTTTTTCAATGTGTGCTTGCATAAAATTGTGACATGTGTAAAATAGCGGAAATGGACATCATCAGGCCCTGGAAATCATCTAGAACCAAAGTACTCGTCAAGACGAAACAAACAATTCCAAACGCGATAAGCGCGAATTACTGTGGCCATCTTCTAGCTCCATTGTCAGACCTTGGATACTATCTAGAGACAAAGTACTCGTCAAGACGAATCATACGAGCCCAAACTTGATGGAGTTATGTCATTTTATGACGGAGTTCCTATGGCCACCTTCTAGCTCCATCATCAGACCCTGGATACCATCAAAAGACAAAGTACTAATCAAACGAGTCCAAACTCGATAGTGTTGCGCCGTTTCATTATGAAGTTCCTATATCCACCTTCCAGCTCCATCATCAGATCAGCTCCATGTCATCATAATATTGCATTATTATGCAATATAAATATGCTTGTAAAATTTCAGCTCAATAGGAAATCGGGAAATGTCTCTAATTTAACTTGCAAGATTTGAACAGAACAAGTAAAAAAGCGTCGCCACGCTAACAGCCGATTTTACCCTCCCTCCGCATTAGATGTTTCACATCAATAATTAAAATTAGCTTGTTGTGTAACGTCCTCCTGCTAACCCAAGACGCGCAGTGGAAAACATCAGTGAACATAGTAAAGGGGTATGAACTAGCGGGCTTGCGATACACAAGGCTAACAAAAGTGTAAATTTGGACTTACCGACTGCGGCGTTCAAAATCCAGTAAGTCCACCAAGCCTAAAGTATCCTAACTAAGTACCCTAGATTGGCAAACCGTCAGATAATTGGAGCTTCTTATAGTGGTTGGAAGGCCAGGTGCCTGAGTCCACCGGAGTACGTGAAAGTCACGGACGACAAAATTGTTCAATAAATATTGTCACCTTATATATAGCCTTAGTTTATGTTCCCAACAACAAATGAAAATGTTTTATTGTCTATACATTCTATTACCAATACCTGATAAGTTAAGCTGATATTGTAAAATTATCTGGTTGAAGCAACACAAGCCTCGAGCTTAGTGCGGAAACCACAACTAATTTTAATTTTAAAATGTAAAATAAAGAAAAAACACATGCACTCGCAGTTTAATACTGGACAAATACGCGATTTATTTCCAGGTATCAAGATCAATAATGAAACTGTATTATTCTATTTAAATCATGTAAATAAACTGGTAGTTGAGCTAATGGAACCAACAATATTGTCTAGACTGAAAAGGAAAATACTATTTGATTTATGCAAATGATACTAAATATCATTGCTTATTTAGTGGCCAAGTCACTGGACTAGGACCATAAAAGTTGTATCATCTTTAATCTATTGCTGAATGTCCAAGTGAGACAGATTACATTAATAATCACAAACAAAAAAAAATCAAGATAAATAATGGAACTGTATTATTCCAAACCAAAGGCCACTGTTCGCGACCGATTTACTCTCGCGACGAGCAAAATTTTTGTAACTATCTATAATTCAAAATCTTTATATATAAAAATTTCGTGTCCCGTTGTTTGTCCACGATGAACTCATAACCGATCATATAAAATTTTGCACATGTGTGCAGTTTAGTCCAGATTGAAAGATAGAATAGCTTTTACCCGATTATTTTCTTTGTTATGGCAAAATTAAAGAACGAATTAAATGAGCCACAGTAAGCGTGATAGCGGTTTGCTAGTATCATGTATGATGCGATGTGTCAAGTACCTACAATACGTACTGAACACACGTGTTTATAATATGTGTGAGTGCATTGTCTTCTAGTTCTGTATTCTGTTAACATATATTATGTGTCTTCAATCAGAGACTAATCTAAAGTTTTTATCGAATTGTTACCTACAAGTACTTTCGGGTAATTTGTGGGAAAAAAGGGCGTCGTTGCGGTACTCACAATGGGTGGGAACTGTCAGACAGTCACGGCTATAAATACGAGCCAACAGATTAAACATAGGCGAACGTCGCAGTACACGACATGATGAAATTACTTTTACACTGCAGTTGTGTTAGTAGCAGAGCCTTGCTACTCCCAGCATAAATTACCTAATTCGACCGTGGATACCGAGCGTGATACTTTCACGCTGCCACTGAAGATCAGAAGATCATCGTGAAACATCGGTACGTACCGTATCCTATCCCTTGGACGGCGACGAGCGAGTGATGCTTCTGGTGTAGCTAGCATCTTTTACAGTAAATAATTACCGTCAAGCGTGTTTGCCACCTTCGTAGTATAAAAAAGGGTAAGCGAGCTAATTTACTGTTGAAAAAAAAATAAGGGTTTAGCCTTAATTCTGCATTCATTTTGATCACAAACTATTTCTGCCTGGTAAAGAAGAATATTGTGAACTTATACCTGTTGAATTTTTCGGCGGCTTGAGAAGTCTGCCATCCTGGATTGCCTAAGGGTCTATCCCTTGGCTAAAAGATAGACTTTGCCAAAATCTCCTTTATTTAAAGAAGAAACCCATGCTCAGTGGTGGGATAACACGGATTTTCGTACTCCGTGTGGGATAATAAGAAGGCTTGTAGAAAATTATAGCCTAGTAAAAAATTGATTTCTTGGTTTTCGTGGATTAATGATATTTTTATATGAATGTTATATTATGTAATCACTCGTTGTTTCACACAGTTTCATTTAAATTTATTTATTTTTCTCAATAAACATAATTAGTATTCACGAATGACGCGTCTCGGCTCGCCTTTGGTAATTTTTCTGCTTATAAATATCGTATCGTGATATAACATGGTCTTTAGTAAACTTCAATAAAAAATCATATGCACAAAGAATTATTCAAATTGAACCAGTACTTCGAGATATAAGCGCGTTCAACCAAGCCAAACAAACAAAACTCTTCGGCTTTATAACATTAGTAAAGCTTATGAAACAAAAAATAACAATTTTACTGCCTTCAATATTTGTAATTTGCTATACCAACAATTTCAATTACATTACAACCTTAGATTATACCTATACATGTCATTACAACATTAATGATCAAGGACCATTACATATTCTAATTATGTTTCAACGTGGAGTGACAACTTTAAAAATTTATATACACATTTTATACGTGTGGTGACGGACTAAGAATACAAGTGTCACCACCCCATTCTTTCCCACGGGTGTCGTATGAGGCGACTAAGGGAAGTAAGCAATTATCATCCATTGCATGGCTGGTGGTAGGGCTGGGTACCAAATGGGAGTACTCACTTGGTATCGGGCCCAAGCGGGTTGGTACCACCATCTCCCGTGTGACTGACCATGAAGCACATAGTTGCGTTTTGGTTGTAGCAGGAGATTATTCCTTCATTCATTCTTTCATTTCGTATCGGTGAAATGAAATGGTGAGCAGCGGCTTGACAATACTCTCGGTATAGTTGAGTCCATGAGCGACGGTTACCATTTACCATCAGATCAGCCGTGGCTCGTCTGCCACCACAGGCAATAAAAAAATGCAGTGTGTCAATGAGTCAATCAACAAATCCACCAACTAATTACGTCTACTGCTAGACATAGGCTCTCCCAATTTACATCACAACGTTCAATTTCTCACGTGCCATATGCAGTCTTCTCCAACCCCTTTTGTTAAGTCTAATGCGAGGCCATCACTTTACGTTTGCAGAATCGCGGTATCCACTCTAGAGCCTTTTTGCTCCAGTGATCATCGATCCTTTCGATCGATCCTTTTCCTTTGCTTGTCGCCGAATAAGTACAGCCTTCTCACAGAAGATAAGATAAAAACGTTAGATACTTCTAATATTGTGTTTCACATGGGGAGCAAGATCATCTAGCAAGCAGCAAGGGGAGCAAGATATTGCCACTTTCGTAGTATAAGAAAATATTGTCACTCCTTTCTCACTTCAATATACTGATTCTCCAAGCAATGTTGGTAGCACCAGTTCTCTATTGAATACGCATTAAACCGGCGGTATCTATCGTACAGAGGAACCCAAACCACTCGCTAATTCATTATGTAGTCATTGTTACAGTGTGTAATCGCCCTTGTTCGCGTAGTAATCTTACAGTTGATCTGTGCGCAGATGTAGATAAATTTTACTTACAATTAGCTCTCACTATTCCTGTTTCGATGTTCACATGATATTAAATAGTCTGCTCTGAGATGAAAACGTTTAATTATAGAGATAAATCATATATTAGAGCCTAGTTTATTTGTAATACTCACATTATGCACAGATGGCGGAGTGGTTTAGATACGGGTCTCCCGTTCGAGTGTTAAGGGTTCGATACCCATACAGGACAACTTTTTTGTGATCCACAAATGGTTGTTCTGAGTCTGATTGTACTTTGTATCCGTGAAATTGTATGTTTGTAAAGTCCTTAGTGCAGGATGTAAAAAAAAGACAATTAAACTGTATAAGTATCCACGATTGAAAGATTTTTTGACAATGCCATTGGTCAAAATAAGTAGGTACTGAGTATGCTTTTCTAACTCTAGATAAGATTTTTCATTTGATTATGACTAACCAATGAAACCTGGGCAGCGTTCGGGAAGCAGAGGAAGATCTTCTTGTCCAATATCCCAGTGTCTGAAGAAGAAGGTCTACGAACAGTGTGTGTTACCGGTGATGGCTTACGGAACAGAGGCGTGGTCTCTAAATGTTGGCCTTATATCAAGGCTCAAAGTAGCTCAGCGTGCCATGGAGCGGGCTATGCTTGGGATCTCTCTACGTGATAAGATCCGTAATACGGAAATCCGTAGGAGAACGAGAGTAACCAACATAGCCCGCTGTTTCAGCATGCTGAAGTGGCAATGAGCAGGCCACATCGCTCGACGAACCGACAACCGTTGGGGAAGAAAGGTTCTCGAGTGGCAACCGGGTATCGGACGGTGCAGTGTAGGACGAACTCCCAGAAGGTGGACCGATGACCTGGTCAAAGTCGCAGGCAGCCGTTAAATGCAGGTGGCACAGAATCGTCCGCTGTGGCGTTCCCTTGGGGAGGCCTATGTCCAGCAGTGGACGATAAAAGGCTGATGGATGGATGGATGAAACCAATAAAAGCGCTACTCACCCTTTCATTTCGCAGACGGGAAAAGAAGGAACGGACTGTTATCTCCCGGTACAACCATAACAAACCCAGGTCCTTCATGGTCGGTCACATGGGAAACGGTGGTACCGACTCGCTTGTGTCTAAAAACCAATGAGTACTCTCACAGGGTACCGATCCCTACCACCAGTAAAAAGAAGCATTCAAAAGCATTCTCAATGTATTACACTCATTTGAAATGAAAATGATTTTCTGGTATCTTGCGGTGTTCAATCTCATAAAACCACTTAAAGTCTGAAACGAGTTTCCAATACATATATTTATAACCCCCGCCAGTATAATACCTGTCTACTATGGAGAGGTGGTCTAGGTAGTTCAGAACCTATGAAATTTTTTACAAGAACTTGAGAGTCCCAATTTCACGTCCTTTTTTTAGGCTTATAGATCTTCTGGCTCGAGGAATGTGTGTGCTGCTATGCTCTTATCTTGAGCTTTTATAATCTAGAGCATTTTCTTGAGTATTATTCAGCGCCTACTAAAATGCTCTGTTACTACTTGTGAGTTCAATAAGGACCACATATCTACTTACTTATTATCTTGTTTTTATTTAAAATGTATGATTAAGTGACTCAGATATAATTTAAATACGAGATGTGGTCGTCTCGGCTCCTTGGCGAGCGAGTCTCCCGTGTGGAACGAGGCGTGCGTACGCGCAGGAAATTGTAAGAACAAGAGATATCAACGTGCACCAGTTTGTGGAGCGTTAATATACAGTATATTAAAGTGATTACAATAGTATTTAGATATTTTTATATATATTTTTAGCATTTGACATGCTTAGCAACAAACATTAAACACAAAGTGAAAAATGTGAAATCGAAAATAACAGTCACGAGCAGGATTCGAACCTGCATCTCCTGGATACCGTCCAGATGCTTTGCCAATTCAGCCATCGTGACCCTTGCTTCTGACTGCTAATTTCGATAACACATTCATACTTAACGTCTTTGAGTGACGCCTGCACCATCTGTCGGAAGTATTTTCATACATTATACCGACCAGGTAAACTTAATTTTACAATTAGGGTTTAGGTAGGTTCGAATCCTGCACCCACTAAAAACCCACCGTGCACCCTCAGCCGCCCCTATTTGGCGGACCACTGGTACCGCGTATATTCACTTCAGTAGTCCGCGCGGCGGCTAGCCCTCTCGGGCTCCCTCTCGGAGTGACGTCCCCGTGCACCCAGAACGTCACACCGTCGCGGTAGGCTCTACGCGGGCGGAGGATAATCCCCGGTCCAACCGCCCGCGGCCTCGGCTAGGGCGCCATTAGGAGCAGATATTCGCGCCCACGCCGCCCCGCGCGCCGACGGCGGGTCGGGCTAGAGGAGAGATCGGCCTCCCTGGCCCTCTCCGCCGCCTCCTTCCGCGAAATAACATTCTCGCATAAGGTGGCGACCGCAGTCCAGTACCTATCACCGCCGACCATGCATCGGACGACAACTGGCAGCGAAAGGTCCTCTCCGATGACTGCAGCGAGATCCCAGCGGTGGTCAGCCCAGGCCAGGCACAACTCGAGCGTGTGTCGCGCCGAGTCCTCGCTGCAGTCGCAGTGATGGTAGCAGGGAGTCTCCTCCCTACTAGCAACTGTGTTCAGGTACTTGCCGAAGCATCCGTGCCCCAACAGCACCTGCACCAGCCGGAAGGTGAGGACTCCATGCCGCCGAACCACCCATTCCTCTATAATCGGCTGGAGTGCCAGAAACTCCGCCCACACGGGTGCGCCGTAAAGCGCCATCGACCGGACCACCCCCGCGTACAGCTGTCGGCACGCGATGCTGGGTCCGCCCAGGTTTGGCAACAGATGCCCGAGGGCGGACGCCGTGCCAAAAAGTCTCGGTGCAAGTTAGCGGAAGTGCTCGTCAAAGTGCCACCGCTCGTCGAGGACCAGGCCCAGATATTTTATGTGAGCCTGGATCCTTACTCCCACACCATTTACCGTAATCGAGGCGCCGGCGGGTGGACCAGGTCAGGGCCGTGAAATAGTAGGGCCTCCGTCTTGTTAAGTGCCACCCTAAGCCCCAGCGCCACGATACGTCTGACCACCTCCGCGGTACCCGAGGTGGCCAGTCTCACAGCCCCCTCAAAGTTCCCTCCCCGGGCCGTGACGAGGGTATCGTCGGCGTAACAAATTATGCCCAGCCCTGGGCGAAGCCGGCCACGCAGGACCCAGTCGTACCCGATGTCCACAGGAGCGGCCCCAGGACAGATCCCTGTGGGACACCGCACGACATGGGTCTCCTCACAGCGTCCCCTTCCCGGCTTACGAAGACGACGCTGCGGCCTTTGAGGTAGTCTGCCACCAGCCGCCTCAGGTAGGCGGGCACCCCGTGGAACCGGAGTGCCTCCCTGATGCAGCTGAATGGTAGACTATTAAATGCGTTGGCGATGTCCAATGACACCGCCAACAGCAACCCTCGCTGAGCGACGGCCTCCGTGGCCGCAGCCTTAAGACGCAGGATTGCGTCGATCGTCGAACATCCCGCACGAAACCCGAACTGAGCGTCCGACAGGTCCGGGCTCACCTCTGCAAGGTGCCGGACGATACGGGCGGCGACAATCCTCTCGATTAGCTTACCAGCATCGTCCAGCAGCACGATAGGCCTAAAGGCGGCGCCCAAATCCGGGGGCCGTCCCGTCTTCGGCAGGAGCACGAGCTTCCCCTCCTTCCAGCAGTTAGGAAACCATCCGGATGCCACGCTCGCGCATGCGCAACGTCACCGCCCCCATTTCCATCTCTGAGACAGGGTTTCATGAAAACTAACCTAACTTATCCTATCCATTTCCTGTAATGTTCGGCCACAACGTGAAGTGGACCGAACAATACACTGACAGTATCTGTAGTAAATTAATAGAATTTTTAAACATTTTTTTGTACTAGCTTAGAGTACAAAAAAAACTCTGTTGAAAAGGGACAAAACAGTATTTTAGTTAAAACCATGCCATGTTAACATGCTGTGTTAGTTTTTATGATTAAGAGGGTAAGTATATACGAAAACAAAGTGATTTCTTAATTAATGAATTTAATTTAGAAGGCAATTAGCCATTAATTTGCTTTAATTAGGATAGAAATTTAAGCAAACAAAGATAATTAGGATAGCGATACACATCGCAAGGTAAAAAAACAACTTCACAACGATCTTTTAAATATACTATTGTCTTGTCCACGAAAATACTACAAGACTCATTTAATTGGTTACCATTAATTACCTACAAAACTCAAAAAGAAAACTCGTAATGCCTTACTTCCCTTAAACTTATATTCTTACCCCATTATTCATTCAACTGTCTCTGTGGTGCAGTGGTAGTGTGAGCGACTTGAGCTTTTTCGTAAAAAGAAAAATTCTCAGTAGCAGCCCGGAGTTTGGAAATGTGCCCGGTAGACTGCAATTGGCTCGCCTTTTATTACGTAGGACTTAAACATAGTTGGCAAACCGTGGGTGTGTAATACACCTCTGCCTACCCCTTCGGGGAATACAGGCGTGATGCTATGTTATTCATAAAAATTTACACTGATTTAAAACACTGTTTTAGCTGACAGATGTTTCTTCAATTTCTGTAAAATTTTCAATGTACTTCGTTGAAAAGGGACAAAGCAGTATTTCTGATAACTTATCTGGTTTAAGTTTTCATTGTAATCTTTATTTTTGTTATCTTTTTGTTGTTTACATAAGTGTGTAATCATAAAATGTGACTCTTTCCTTGGAAAAGCCTGGTTATCCATAACACAGGTTTTTTACCAAGTTTGGAAACCAATCTCCCGTTTTATTTCCTATGCTACTATTATTGTGTTTCTTTTTTGTCTTATGGCAGAAAATAAATAAATATTATTATTATTAAGTTAAATCAGTGCTATAGAGCTGTGTTAGTTTTTGATGTGAAACATCTAATGCGGAGGGAGGGTAAAATCGGCTGTTAGCGTGGCGACGCTTTTATTTTACTTGTACCGTTCAAATTTTGCAAGTTAAATTTGACACACTTCCCGGTTTCCGATTGAGCTGAAATTTTACACGCATGTGTATATCGCGTGACAATGCAATATTATGATGACATGGAGCTGATCTGATGATGGAGCTGGAAGGTGGATATAGGAACTCTATAATGAAACGGCGCAACCCCATCGAGTTTGGGCTAGTATGATTTGTTTTGCCGAGTATTTTGTGTGTAGATGGTATCCAAGGTCTAATGATGGAGCTGGAAGGTGACCACAGTAACTCTGTAATGAAACGACGCAACCCCATCGAGTTTGCAATCATTTGATTCGTCTTGACGAGTACTTTGTCTTTAGATGGTATTCAGGGTCTGATGATGGAGCTAGAAGGTGGCCATAGGAAATCCGTTATAAAACGACATAATTCCATCGAGTTTGGGCTCGTATGATTTGTCTTGACGAGTACTTTGTCTCTAGATGGTATCCAGAGTCTGACGATGGAGCTGGAAGGTGGCCACAGTAACTCTGTAATGAAATGACGCAACCCTATCGAGTTTATACTCGTTTGATTCGTCTTGAGGAGCTTTGTCAAGTTATGATAATTTTATTTCTACAAAATAATTCCGATGTTTTCACATCTGCCAGACATCCCGCGACGTCTAGTTTTTTGTTTATAAGAGGGTAGTAGTAGTCTTTCACCGCACTTACTATATACCTACATTGTAAGTGACAGGTGAAGATAATAAAAGCATAAACAATAAGTAAGAATACTACGTCAACTTGCTTTTACCAGCAGTCACCGTAGGGGGCTATGCACACAGAGTATCGTGGGACGCTTCTGTTAATTAGTTAGCACCCACCTAGCAAGGCCGTGTTACCGTATGATGTAAAGCTTATAGTTTATATACTCTCTGATATTTACATGAAGCATTTTAAGAAATAAATTACTACAATAGAATATATCACGTTTAATCGTATTTCTGGCGTGACACTTTAATGCTCCAATTGCGAAGGATTGACAGTGAATGTATATAAATGCTCAAATAAGTGTCTGCAACGTCAGGATAGAAAATATCAAATTTCTGAGTATACAGAAATTTGTTATTTGTTAGTGGCACAGCCTTGGTTGACGTGTTGCGAGAAAAACCAGTAGTTACTGTTGTGTTATGGCCGGCTTCAAACACATCAGTAGATGTCTAGCACGGAAATCGTATTTAAATACCAATTATTTATTGCTTTTTAGTTCCTGGGTGCAATTTAAGGCGGTTTTTTTTTTTATTGTTTTATTTTGTGCTTTTTAGTGATTTTTTTATAAAATAGCTTAGAATAGATCGTACATGATGGGGAGGCCTCCCTAAACGAAAAAAAATCAGACAAAGAAAAAATATCATCGATGTATACATTTTCTTTAGATTTTTGTTGATTTTTTAAAAACTACTGCACCGTTTTCGATGAAATTTAAATGGGACCATTTTGAAATAAACCCCTTTCAAACAAAAAAAGAATTTCGCAAATCTGTCAACATATGACGGAGTTATGCCTGAACATACATAAAAAAAAAACATATAAATATCCGAATTGATAACCTCCTCTTTTTTTGAAGTCGGTTAAAAATCTTGGCCCCTTCGGTTGTTCTGAGTATGTGTCCATTATTTGTACGTTACAAGTCCTCTACGACACAGAAAATATTCCGTAATTGATGGTTTTTGCTTTTGAAAAAATTGTGATTAATTTAGCTTTCTATTGATGAAAAAATGGTTAAAATCGGTCCAGTAGTTTCGGAGCCTATTCATTACAAATAAACAAACAAACAAAAAAACTCAAAGGAATAAATGTATTGAATGTAGATAGCACAGAGCCGCTGGTTGTGGCACTCCTTTGGGGAGGCTTATTTCCAACAGGGGACGACAAGTAGCTGATACAATGAATGGAAATTTATATAAATAAATTATTCGTATATACAGATGGCCAGTATCGAGGTGTCGTTGGCGGGGGTCCGGCGACGCAGTGGCGGTGCAGGCGCACGTGACGTCACACATGAGCTCGATGCACTACGCGCCGCCCTTACTGATAGAGATACACTCATCCAGAGGTTAGTGTACGATATTTTCTTTACAGCAGATCACTAGTAGCCTAGCAACTGGTAACTGATCTTTAAAACTCCTTCAAGTACCTATATACCTACAATTTTTTTTTTTATTTATTTCTTATTTTGTTGTGCAGTGTCCTGCCACGCAACTCACAGCCTACCTGATGGTTTGTGATAGCCGCCGCTCATCCATCTATCCATCCATCCATCAGCCTTTCAAAGTCCACTGCTGGACATAGGCCTCCCCAAAAGAACGCCACAACGAGCGGTCCTGCGCCGACCACATCCAACGGCTCCCCGCGACTTTGACCAGGCCATCGGTCCACCTGGTGGCCGTCCTACGCTGCGCCGTCAGATACACGGTCGGCACTCAAGAACCTTTCTTCCTCAACGGTTGTCGGTTCGTCGAGCCATGTGGCCTACCCATTGCCACTTCAGCGTGCCAACGCGGCGCGGTATGTCGGTCACTCCCGTTCTCCTACCGCCGCTCATGGACTTAATAATACTAAAAATACTGCTAGGCCACTGCTCACCATTTCCTTACACAAATAGTAAAAGAATGAATGAACGCAATGAAAATATATAATAGTATTTGGGGCACCCAAGGAAAAAAAAACTAGACGTCGTGGGACGTATACCAGATGTGAAAGCTTCCAAATTATTTTGTGAAAATAAAATGATCATACCTTGACAAAGTACTCCTTAAGACAAATCAAACGAGTATAAACTCGATGTGTTTGGGTCCACCTTCCAGCTCTATCATCAGACCTTGGATACCATCTAGAGACAAAGTACTCGTCAAGACGAATCATACGAGCCCAAACTCGATGGAGTTATGTCATTTTATGACGGAGTTCCTATGGCCACCTTCTAGCTCCATCATCAGACCATGAATACCATCTAAAGACAAAGTACTCGTCAAGACGAATCATATGATTCCAAACTCGATGGAGTTGCGTCATTTCATTACACAGTTACTGTGGCCCCCTTCCAGCTCCATCATGAGACCCTGGCTATCATCTAGGCCTGGAGTAATAGTCAAGACATTTCAAACGAGTCCTAACTCGATGGAGTTGCGCCATTTCATTACAGAGTTTCGCATGGCCACCTTCCAGCTCCATCATCAGACCCTGGATACCATCTAGAGACAAAGTACTCATCAAGACGAATTATACGAGCCCAAACTCGATAGGGTTGCGCCGTTTCATTATAAAGTTCCTATGTCCACCTTTCAGCCCCATCATCAGATCAGCTCCATGTCCAATATTGCATTGTCACGTTATATACCATCCATCCCATCCATCCATCAGCCTTTTAACGTCCACTGCTGGACATAGGCCTCCCCAAGAATGAGGGATAGTGCCGTAATCGCCACGCTTGGCAGGCGGGTTGGCGATCGCAGTGGATGTTGTTAATACTTGAAGGAGTGCTGCTGCCCACTCCTCCGGTATTCCCTCAGTCGGCTCTTACGACTGCCATGGGTGGAGAGGGGGGGGGGGGCAATTCTAAAGCCGGCCCCGCACGGCATATACGTGATATACATATGCGCGTAAAATTTCAGCTCAATCGGAAACTGGCAAGTGTGTCAAATTTAACTTGCAAGATTTGAACAAAACAACTAAAATAAAAGCGTCGCCACGCTAACAGCCGATTTTACCCCCCTCCGCATTAGATGTTTCACATCAAAAATATTTTCACTGGGATTACTATGTTCATCATTGGAATATCCTTATCTAATAATATAAATACCAAAGTTGTTTATTTATTATAATTTCACGCCGCACATTTATGCTTTTGTGATAGTAATAACTACGGAACCAATCATAGTAAATTTTGCATACATATATAGGTATAGTCTGGAGCCCAGGACAGAACTAGGAACTTTCATTAGCTATTAGCCTTTTTGGAAGAATCCATGGATCCTGTGGGATAGCTACTTTTATATAGAGTTATTAAAGTGCCGTACAGTAACGTATTTATAAACGCGGACGAAGTCACGGACATATATATTTAATACTTTTCTATATTTTTTAGTAAATTTACTGGAGTTTGTGTGTTTCCATGAAATTTACAGGATTCTAGCCGCTCCCCATGACGTTTCGCCAATAACTCTATATATTTTGTTGGTATCGATTTTGCCATAATCATTAAATCACAGTGTAAATGTCCAAAGGAAGAGCTAATAGAGTTTGCCTAAAGTACACTCTGCTTTCATACTCAGAACTACTTAGCCATCGGGTGGATTGATGTCAAGATTTAAATACCTCCCCAGCCTCAAGAAGCAGCTGTCTGCGTCACTAAGTGCAGCCCGTCTAGCCGCCCAAGCCACCTCTCCCACTGCGTCTCAAGCCAGTTCCCAAGAAGAGTCTACATCAGCTCTATCAGCTGATGAGAGGAGAGCCCTGGAAGAACGCGTCAACAATGTTAAAGCTGACCTTGATACCAGGAAGGCTAACATACAGGAGCTTAGAAGACGGCTGGAAAAGACACATGTCACAGAGTGAGTGGTATACCACTAATATATTATAATAGCATAATTTTGTAACTCCGGACGTAAACGAAGAGGTGTTATAAGCTAATTGTTTATATTTGTGTGTCTGTCTGTGCCGTCATAGCTTTCAAACGACTAAATAGATTTTAAATTCGATTTTTTGCTAAAAAGTTACTTAATTGAGTGTTCTTAACTGTGATTGATAAACTGTTCTTGAAGAAAATCTGCGTTTTTTCACCAGCTTACAGTAGTGATATCGTGTTTGGGCTCATTAAAATCAATCTCAATAAATTTAGATAGATGGTCTCAATCGTGTCTGGACAACTCTCTTCTCTGACTTCAGAAGGCGGTCGGATGTTCCGAGGTTTTTTAATTTGTTAGTTATACTTCAGTGATAATAAATATTACTCTTCATTGCCTAAGCAATGAAGTGTAATATTGCTGTTTCATGAGTGGCCACGCGATGGCTACATCTATAGGTTCTTTATCTAAGCTCAGAACCATTCATTTAACTCCCTCGTACGCAAATATAAAAATAAGACACGTCATCACTTTACTCTGGTCTCTTGATCCAGGGCTTGTGGATTTGGATTCCCGCCTAGAGGAAACTATAACCAAAACTTTTGAGCCTTGCCATTCATGCTGGTACAAGCAAGGCTCTACCACTTATTGTTGCAGTAACATTGACACGCGAATCCAGCAAGCAGAACTTCAGTACCAACTGGGGCGTGAGGAGTTGGAGCTGTTGACGCTGAACGAGCAGGCGCGAGCGCTGACGCAACTTATCGAGCAAGCCGACGCAGCTGCCTCCAAGAACCTCGCTACTATTTACAGGTATTTATTCATCTAACCTCCCTCTTAATTTTTAATGTAAAAGCGACGCCGCTTGTTTGTATTTGAAAGGGCGTTAAATAAATAAGTTCGCACTCATGGAGGAGCATCGCTTGGTGACGAAGTGTTATAATAGAGATGGAATAGTGACATTTACAGCGTAAGGATTTTTTTTTGTGTGACATTGGTTGTTAGCCTCAGATGGCTATGACAACCTTACCCGGACAATTAGTGAGCGCAGAGGGCTCTCAACCCAACATTTAAACAATGCTACCACCCACGGTACACGGGGCACCCCCTGTGGGGTAAGGACCTCGGCTCGGGCCGTTGCTGGCAAAGTGGGATTTCCCACGTTTATGATTTGAGCAGCATAAGGAAGGGAGCGTTACATACTTATATGTATAGTGTTTATAGGGCAGCATGACGAAGAAAGGGGACCAAAGTGGGGAAAATACCTAACAATTATAAGAAAAAGGAATTTAAAAATTACAATTTAATTCAATGAAAAAAAAAAAGAAAATATTTAATATTTTTTTTTTATTGCCTGTAGTGGCTGGCGAGCCACGGTCCATCTGATGGTATGTGGATGGTACCAACCCGTTCGGGCCCGATACCAAGTTAGTACTCCCACTTGGTACCCAGCCCTACCACCAGTCATGCAATAGATGATAATTGCTTACTTCCCTAAGTCGCCTCATACGACACCCGCGGGAAAGAATGAGGTGGTGACACTTGTATTCTTAGTCCGTCACCTCACGGACAAAACGGAAAAAATAATAAATAGATAATTAATTAATCAATTAAAAAAATGAGAGAGAGCAATGAGAAATCAGGTGGTGGTTACAACTTAGGGGGTTCCCCGGACCGTCGCTTAGGGGGTACTCAACTGCAGGCCGGCTGTAATTGGGCCGAAGGGCAGGCTCTCGTCCCTCGGGCGTGCGCCGATAGATGCCAGTAGGCGTGTGAAGCCGGCGCAACCGGCTCCGGAACCAGAACTCGTAGGGCAGCCACAACCCGGAAAGTCGTAACCCGGAACAACTTGATTGTAACCAGGAACCCCAGGAGCTTTTATTCAGATCTTAATTATATGTGGGTGCGAACGCAGTATATATAAGACAAGACGCTCGCTACAGCAGTTCTCTGGGGTCTTCTAGTCATCACTATATATGCAAAAATTACTTTTCCTTAATAACTTTTAGCAAAATTATAATTGCAGTTTTATCTGCCTTGACACACACGATAATTCCTAGTCCGAGAAAAACAACCCTACCCAACGCATTCTTATATTTTAATTCTATAAGTACTTCCCACTACAATTAGATTGCCATCCTTTTCTAGCGCTGTTGCCCCGGGCCTGCTCATTGGTAGATAATTTTAAATTCTAGAACTTTTCCTATCTATACGCTTGCGATTGGAGTAGCCATAGAACGTTCTCGAACCCTGGCATACTCTGCTCGCATCCGGGATCGCATGCTGGCCATATAAGACAATTTAATTTGATTCTGGCCTTTGTGGGAGTGCGGTCATGCGACCCATTGGCGATAATCTAACTGGGTAGGGAGTCTAGGCAAACGCGCGCATTTTAAGTTTGCGGATATCGTATCCGGTATCAATTGACTATGCGACTTTACAACTTATTTGATTATTTGATCGGTTACATCGTAACAGTAGCTTAATTAATTGATATACCTAATTTATGAATGGTTCTGTAGATCTAAACTGCTGAACACATTATAAAAATGTATGAGATAAGTATAGTACAAATGTCTCAAATTTAGTCTATACATATTTTTATTTATTAATACCTGCTTTACTGTAAGTAAGTAAATTTTCTCAGTCAATTAACCTGATGAGCTGAGTGATAGTCTCGGCCATCACACATCGCCTATCAGTGCCGCGCAAATTGTGTCACACGTGAAGGCACTTGCGGATACACCGATAGAAATTAAACATCTGCCATCTATAGAACAATATCGTCAGAAATGTGAGATCAATAAAAAAAAACTTTTTAAAAAACATGAACTTAAATTTATAGACACAGCTTTTTGTATAAGTAAGCCTTTTTCCCAAATTATAATTCGGACATTTGCAATTTTGCAATTATTAGTATTATTATTTGTTGTAAAGATTATATTCAATCCAAAAGCTAGTTGAGAATAAATGTTATTTATATACATAATGGCGAAAATTTTAAAAAAACATACAACGCAGAATAAGAGATATTTTTTTGTATTACGTGGGTGGCAAAAAATGTACAGCCCACCTGATGGTAAGCGGTAACGGTAGCCTATAGTTACTACCAACATGAGAGGTATCACTCGCGCGTCGCTAACTAAAAGACTTATGTGAGAGGGTGGTACTTCCCCAATCGAGCCGGCCCATTCGTGCTGGGACAAGCAAAGGCTCTACCTATAGTAAAAAGTGATAGAAACATATATAATAGTTATTTACGATAATATTATCTAATTATCTATTCGACCTATCGGCCTATCGACTTCCACTATAGGACATAGGCCTCCAAGAGAGCGCCAGTACACGCTATGGTAATAATAGATTTTATAAAATAAAATGTCTCATTATAGAGTTGTATATAAATATTCACGGACATTTCACACAAAGTCCTCTGTTCCCAAAATAAGCTTAACGCTTGTGCTATGGGTACCAGATTACGGATATAATACATATATTACTTTTTTTTTGTAAATACATACACATAATAGATAGAAAACACCCAGACGCAGAACAAATATCTGTGTTCATCACACAAATAATTGTCCTGAGTGGGAATCGAACTCAAGACCTCGTGCACGGAAGTCGATTGCACTATCGACTACGCCAGAAGGCTCGCTCAACAGTGGGAGACCACTGTTGTGTTTTGTATGGTGAGTGAGAGTACCGTAGGCCCAAACACTCTCCTTAAAAGTCTAAAATTGACTATAATTTTATCATACCAATAAGAATACGAGAAGTACTCGTAAGAAGGCAAATCTCTCAATGATGCAGCTTTCCTAACAGAGGAATGTAGGCAAAGGATGATGGGACTCATCGAAACTAATCTCCTATAAAATTTATTGTTACATCAAACTTGAACGGACAGCCATTTGAAGTTAACTGAGACAATAAATCATTCGTGCAAGTTCGAGTTACACAAGCATCTATGCTAATAAGAAAACACATTTCAATCAGTTCCAACTAAAGCCGGCGTAATACTGCATCCTGCCTTTCCACATAACATTCTTCAGATCTATCTAGAGATACGAGTAGAAATATCCATCCACGTATCCAATCCAAAACACAATGGTAATGGTCATTACTCCATCCTATTGTTCTGAGAGGCGTGGCTGCATTTTCCATGGCAGAAGCCCTGTACCCAATGCTGAGAGCATTCCGTGGGAGAATGATCGTTCGTTCATCGTGAAACTAAAAATCTAAATTATTAGCGTGTTGGGTGTGAAATGGATTAATTGATACGTTAGTTTATAGGTTAAGTTATTATCTTAAACTAGATTTGGCACGTAATTGAAGTGAAACTTCTTTATCGGGGTTGGAAAAAAATTTAGTGTAACATTTTTTCGTTACGCGCCATCTTTTTTCTAAGTAACATTTTTCCGTTACGCGCCATATTTATTTTATACGATTTTTTTAAATATGGGTTACAATAAATAATATAAGACATAATTATATATATTGCGTGATAATGTAATATTATGATGACATAAAGCTGATCTGATGATGGAGCTAGAAGGTGGCCATAGGAACTCTATAATGAAACGGCGCAACCTCATCGAGTTTGGACTCGTTTAATTCGTCTTGACGAGTACTTTGTATCTAGATGGTATCCAGGATCTGATGATGGAGCTAGAAGGTGCCCATTTGAAGTCCAATATAAAATGACATAACCCCATGGAGTTTGGGCTCGAATGATTCGTCTTGACGAGTACTTTGTATCTAGTTGGTATCCAGGGTCTGGTGATGGAGCTAGAAGGTGGCCATAGGAACTCCAATATAAAACGACATAACTCCATAGAGTTTGGGCTCGTATGATTCGTCTTGATGAGTATTTTGTATCTAGATGGTAGCCAGGGTCTGATGGTGGAGCTAGAAGGTGGCCATAGGAACTCCAATATAAAATGACATAACCCCATGGAGTTTGGGCTCTTATGATTCGTCTTGACGAGTACTTGGTATCTAGATGGTTTCCGGGACTGATGATGGAGTTGGAAGATGGCCACAGTAACTCTGTAATGAAACGACGCAAGCCCATCGAGCTTAGACTCGTTTGATTCGTCTTGACGAGTACTTTGTCTTTAGATGGTATCTTGGGTCTGATGATGGAGTTGGAAGGTATCCAAAGGAGCTCCATTATAAAACGACATAACCCCATGGAGTTTGGGCTCGTATGATTCGTCTTGACGAGTACTTTGTATCCAGTTGGTATTCAGGGTCTGATGATGGAGCTAGAAGGTGCCCATTGGAAGTCGAATATAAAATGACATAACCCCATGGAGTTTTGGCTCGAATGATTCGTCTTGACGAGTACTTTGTATCTAGTTGGTATCCAGGGTCTGGTGATGAAGCTAGAAGGTGGCCATAGGAACTCCAATATAAAACAACATAACTCCATAGAATTTGGGCTCGTATGATTCGTCTTGATGAGTACTTTGTATCTAGATGGTAGCCAGGGTCTGATGGTGGAGCTAGAAGGTGGCCATAGGAACTCCAATATAAAATGACATAACCCCATGGAGTTTGGGCTCTTATGATTCGTCTTGACGAGTACTTGGTATCTAGATGGTTTCCGGGACTGATGATGGAGTTGGAAGATGGCCACAGTAACTCTGTAATGAAACGACGCAAGCCCATCGAGCTTAGACTCGTTTGATTCGTCCTGACGAGTACTTTGTCTTTAGATGGTATCTTGGCTCTGATGATGGAGTTGGAAGGTAGCCAAAGGAGCTCCATTATAAAACGACATAACCCCATGGAGTTTGGGCTCGTATGATTCGTCTTGACGAGTACTTTGTATCCAGTTGGTATTCAGGGTCTGATGCTGGAGCTGGAATATGGCCACACAAACGACGCAACGCCATCGAGTTGGGACTAGTTTTATTCCTCTTGACGAGTACTTTGTCTCTAGATTGTATCCAGGGTCTGATAATGGAGCTGGAAGGTAGCAATAGGCACTCTGCTATAAAACGCCGTAATAATTCTATTATAATTAATGAAATGCTATAATAATCTTAGTAGCAATAAGGTGAAATAATTGTATAATTTGTATCCATGTCTATGATAATAAAAGCCTTTTGCTTAAACTTTATCTAATTTAGCTTTATTTAACCAATTTCTGTAAAGTTGTAAATAGTAGATAATTTTTCGAAAAATGATATCATAAAGAAGTTTCACTTCTTACGTGTGTACACTAATACACACACACATAATTTTTTTATTAGCATGGACTTCTGAATTGGGTCCAGAGAAGAATGAAAAATATTTAGATGATTAACAAGTTAATACGACTTTTACGCATCATATTCCTCTACATATTACTGTAATAGATAAATGCTAGCCTTTTAGCTCAGGTTTCGAATATAATAGCAGGAGAAAACCTTTATCAGTGTTTAAGACTAATCAAGAGCTTCAGACAAAAAAAACTGCCTCAAACTCCGTTCCCTGGTTTTAAGGTGTGTTTAGACAAACAGATAAAAAGATAGATCTTTAAAAAAAATGTTATGTGTTCAAACTCGTCATAATAGATACAATAATATTTTCTCAAATATCTTAAACGTATCACAACGCGACCTTTATAATAGGATTAGGATGGATGAGCGTTTTCTACAAGATACAAATTTGGGGAAAGTCGTAAAAGAAATATCTGCTATCTCTTGTTTCGTACTTTTTAGATCACTTTGATATTTCCGTAGTCAGATTACAGTTACTGAACGTTATTTTTTATTATTATTACAACAGAGCACTAACTAATAGTTTAAGTAATGTATTTAGGTCAGTATTGTACAGGATGTATTGATCTGATCCGACCGCAGTCACCACAGAACCGAAGTCGTGGGAAACCAATACCTGTCATATTTCACGTATGATTGTGCACTAATACGGTATTGTTTGTGCCTGCTCGTTGCGTGGGATCTAGGCAGTATTTCGGACTTAGATTTAGATTATATAGATACATATCATCACGCCTGTATCCCCGAAGGTGTAGGCAGAGGTGTATTAAACAGCCACGATTCGCCAGCTATGTTTAAATCCCACGTAATAGAGGGCGTGTGGGGCCGGCTTTAGAATTGTTTATGAAAAAGCTCAATAATATTGCCCGAGCCGGGGATGGAACCCGAGACCAGACCCAGTCGCACACACTACCACTGCACCACCGAGGCAGTATATATGAAACGAAATAATTTATAATACTATTACTAGGTACCGTTTATTTTCATATGCATTTAGTAAAACGCTGTTATTTACACATTACAAACAGACACTTCAATTTTATTTATTTATATAGATAATGCAACTTAGTTATCGTAATTGCTATAAAAACCTGATACGCTACCGAGTAAAGAAGCAGCGCTATCTAGCGACCACATATGGAACTATACTGCTTTAGGTAAAGAAAAATCCACTCTAAAGTATTAATAAAACTTAATGATACAATTGAGTGGAGATACGATAAAAAGGACCACAAACTGTAATGGAACTAAGTATTTATGGAAGATGCAATTAATTTGTATGCAAGTTTTTAGAACAAAGGTAAGATATAAGATCTCAACTCATTTTGACAGCCGTCGTCTGCATAATGAACAAATAACTATTAAAAATAGTCTCAGGTACGAAGCGTGGGTCGTTTTTTTTATTGGAAAAGATTTACCTAACCACACACCCCGTCATTCGAAGCAACGAATAGGGTAGTTTGGGGCCCTCACCTTTTAAATAAACCCGCCGTGTGTCATCTCTCCGTACGACTGGAACTGTGTAACATTACTTCAGTGGTCTGCCGGCGACCTGGGTCAAGCCTTGCGCTTCTTGGTGTTTCTCATCTCAATAGTAGTCTGGTTTTAGCAATTTCCGTGCATATCGTAGATAGATACCGGGGGTCGTGTAAAGACAAATGTGATGTGGAGATTGGGTATGACTTTGGTCAGTGCGATTGCTTAGCGGTTAGAGCACTTCCCCGGATGAGAAGAGACGCAGGTTATCCCCCCTACAACTAAAGTTCTCTTTTTCCACATTTTCACAAATAATATTTAAATTCCTTATAAACTAACAAATTATTTCTTATTTAAAGTAGGTGAGCATGTCAAGTACCAAAAATACAGATCAAAATGTTCATTCAAATATTACTATATTCATACCGAATAATTTATAAAGATACAATAGATATACCAATAGTTATTCTACAGCTAACAATGAACCATACAACATATCTGAAAGAGGTGGGTCCGATTCTGACTGAAACATTACTGGTAGGTGTAGTAGGGTTGGGTACCAAGTGGGAGTAATCACTTGTAAACGGGTCCAAAGTGGTCGCTACCGACGGCTGCTTGGCTGTCCTTGAAACACCGCGATGTGTTTTGATTATAAAGGGAGATAACCTTTTATTAATTTTCCACCTGCGACATAAAACTGTGAGCAGCGTCTTGACAGTATTCTTAAATATTGTAGAGTCATCATCAGGTAGGCTGAGTCCCGTATGCCACACACGGCAGAATTGAAACTTCTGAAAAGTAGCCTACGAGAGATTAAGATATATAGAGTCTCAGGAGTATTAGAATAAATGTAAGGTTTATTATTTTTTACCAAGCTTAAAATGACCTCTCATTAATTAACTTTAATGGAGCATTAAAATTCATTTAAATTTTGTTTTCTGCAACGATATAATGGATCCCGTAGGACTTCATGGGACAACTTTGGTAAAATATTTTGTAAACCTCACCTCAGAAACATAAATAACAAAAGTATAATGATTCCCTTCGAGGTTAGGTGAGAAAATTACTTTATAACTGATATGGGAATACCTATTGAACATAGCAAAACAGGGATATTAGTTTATTATTGAATGCATATCACTTTTTCAAATTTAATATTATGTACACCGTGGTCATATGGTTTAAGTACTGATCATCTAAACCGGAGACCGAGGTTTCAAATGAACTACCAAGGAACACTTTTCGTGACAAAAAAATTATTTCAAGGTTAAAATAACTTTAATGGCCTTTTCTGCAACTAACTGTCAATCCTATACATTGATGTGTTTGAAACTTTTTCGTGACGCATTTTCGTTTCATCGAGTTTGAAATCACAATAATTCTAAAGAAGTATTCACTTCAAAAACCAACAATGATGTACCTTAGAACTGTAACTGATTGCGCGTTTCTCTCCTGAACCAATGTCTCGTCTACCTACACCACTTTCTTGAATATTATTATTCCGATTGGCATCAGGGTCGGCTTTCTGGTCTCTCAGATTTAGCCGAACATCAAATTTTCAAAAAGCAGCTGATTTTGAAACACCCGCAACCCAAATGGATGAAAATATTCATTGACTAGATCAATCATTTGTATTTTTTCTGATATATTATAATTTTAGATATATTATTCACAATAGAGGAAAGGCCTCGGTGTAATAATCCATCCAGGATGAAAGACGGCTCGTGTGCCGGCAATCTCAAACAAGTTTTATTTTTTTTGTATTGCCTATGGTGGCTGACGAGCCACGGCCCACCTGATGATAAATAGTAACCGTTGCTCATGGGCTATTCTATACCGGGAGTATTGTCAAGCCGCTGCTCACCACTTAATTTCACAGATATGAAATGAAAGAATTAACAGCTATATCCTGCTACAACCAAAACACACCGATGTGCTTCTAAGTGAGTACTCCCACTTAGTACCCAGCCTTACCACCAGTAATGCGCAATGGGTGATAATTAATTACTTCCCTTAGTCACCTCATACGACACCCGTGGGAAATAATGGGGTGGTGACACTTGTATTCTTAGTCCATCACCACACGGTCTCTCAATATTGAATAGTTCCGAATAGGCGTGGACTCTGCTTTAAATCTTGCGCTTTTAAGAGGCTAATATCCGTTCTGAATATTCGTAATATTATCCCATGTTTAAGGTTAAATGAGGCATGGCTTAGTGACATTTCCCTCGGAGTCGTTACCGCATTAGATAAACGACGGAATTGCGTGTAAAGCAGTTAGGTATGACCCTCTTGTCAATCTGTGAACGTACTTATCAAATTACTGCTAATTTTAAAAATATACTGAGTGTCTGAGACTGATGTTGTTTTTGCCACAGATTAGAGACGAATAAAAAAGTACTCTTTCTTTGGCTCCTGTAACAGTGTCGTCGCGATTCATGTATTGAAACTTGAACTTAACATTGACACCTTTCTTTGTCTTATAGCAAGAATGGTTTATTTTTAAAATGAATAATTTTACAAGAGACGTTTGTATATTGTAAAGAATAAACATATATTATATGGACACATCTAATACTAAAATATGTAGTTGTAGAGCTGAAAGTTCTCTGGTGACAGCCGATGCTACTCAGCCGAAATTTCAAAGATATTTTGTTCAAGTAACAGTACTATATAACAAAAAAAGACATAGCATCACGCCTCTAGTACCCACCCACAGTTCGCCAGCTATGTTTAAGTCCTACGTAATTGGAGGGAAGCCTATTGCCGTCTTGCGGGCACATTTCCAAACATTCCATTTCGCGAATGCAATAAATTCATTTAATGAATGAACGACTCCGGCTACAACCAAAACACACTGAGATTTTTCACGTCGGTCACATGGCAGACAGTGGTATCAACCCGCTCGGGCCTGATAACAACTGACCCATTTGGTACACAACTCTACCACCAGTTCTGCAATAGATGATAATTGCTTATTTCCCTTACGATACCCGCAGTAAAGTATAGGGTGGTGGCACTTATAGTCCTAGTCTGTCACCATATCGTTTAAAAGGTATGAAAATAAACAAGTCACGAGATGCCCCACGCTGCGACAACATGTCCTCTTCAAATATTACATCACATATTAAAATTATATGTTGACAACGTAACTTAAAGGCAGTTTCACTTATTTCTTAAGGAAATAACCCCATGACATTGCTCACACAACAACACACAATTATCCAAAATTCTCACTAGTTTTTAACGAAAGTAAACATGTACAATAACTAATAAAGAGATTATCATAAAAGTGTCGGGTTATCATAATAAGAATCTTGATGAAATCGTCGAAATTTAAATGACTTCATAAGAGACGCATCGATGTAACAATGGGGACAAGTAATATAAGGTTAGAACCCATATATCATTTTAACTAGGCAGCTATGATATAATTTATTTAAAATGACTTAAGGTTTCACTCGTGGGAAGCACTACAATAGACCACGAATTCAAAGTGTGAGCGAGTGAAAGTTCTTGAGAAGTAATTTGCGCATAAAACGGAAAATTGTGGTATAATACAGTTGTGGTGAGTTACGAAGAAACTATTACATATATTATGAGATCACAAAATTATTGAGACATATGTAACGAGACATTTCCTTCTAGTGACAGACTTTTTCTGATTCATAGTGTCACTAGCCAATTATTTATATTCCATTAGATAAAAACACTAAGAAATACCTAAGATGAAGTGGTAAATACAATTGAGAATGAAAAACAAACTCGAAACGAAATACGTTTGGAACGTACGATAACTTTGGCTTCCATTGTTTTGGCTCGTTTTTGACGTATTGGCATGCACAAAAATAAAAATTTGATAAGTATTATGGAAAAAATGTACCTAACCGCACACCCCGTCGCTCGGGACAACGAACAGGGTAGAGTGGGGCCCTCACCCACTAAATAGACCCGCCGTGTGGTGCGCCTCTCTGCCTATATTGGCAAACCACTGGAACTTATAATACACACTGAACCATTTTAAACAGTTATTAGCAACCCGGCCCGACTTCGAATGTTTGAAATTTTCTAATTAAAGAAATCTCTAGCATTTTCGAAGAACAATGATTTGTCTCGTTCATCGTTTTTTTTCTTGTGATAACTAAAAACCGTATCAAACTCCTTTCCGTGTTTTAGAAGAAATAAGAGGAGAGGCACATGCGCACAGTTACTTTGTTGCATTATTATCGGGCTATCCTCAGTCGGGGCGGCCTACTGTGACCAGTGTGCAACTAACTTGTTTAAGAAGTCAAAAATAATATACTGCAAGATTTTTGAAACTTACTGAAACATTTAATGGATCTGATAAAATGATCAAAATTCTACATGACCATCATCGCCTGATTAATCTCTGTGTAACTTGGACACTGAGAATGTTCACATGACTTTTAAAGATTCTCCACATAGTGTGTCCAGACACCATTTATATTGTGTTTATGAACTTGAGTTTAAGAAAAATTCCACCCAATGGCTATAAAAATACACACCAGCACTCAAAAGGTTTAAAGTGACACGGCGGTAATCTAACGGCAACAGTCTGTTGTGACCACTGAAGAGAATACATGCGGTACCAGTAGCGAGTACGGGCGGGTGACGGCGCACGGCGGGCTACCTTATGAATTCACCCACTTTAAAGTCCATACCTAGTTCCCAGTAGTTATTCCCTCTTCCGTAAATAAAAAATGTGGGATAAAATTTAAAACAGGTGAGGAAGTGAAATGAGTATTTTTTTTATTGCTTTTAAAGGCAGACAAGCCACGGCCCGCCTTATAGTAAATGGTAACCATTGCCGCTTATGACCTTTCCGCTTTCAAGCCGCTTCTCATCATTTTATTTCGCGGTTGGGAAATGAATGAACTAAAGCAGTTTTAGAGCATATGTTGGACAAAGATCCTACATATTTTATGAGCAAATACTAATCACTACTACGAAAATCTACTCCGAGAAGTGAATTAAGGTTGCAGGTTAATAAATCTAAAAAATCAATCTAAAAAAATAATCATGCACTACAATTTTATGTTCAAGATTACACGAATTTAAAAACTTCTGAACATGAACTATCCCATTGGAAGTTTTATTTATTTTTATCGTTGTGGCAAGTGCTCATCGTAAGCAGCCCTCTGTTGCTGTGGGTGGATCCCCCTCTCCTGAGGAACACGTGTACACTATGTAACCCGTCTGTAAGTATGTACTACGGAAACAATTTCGTCATATTAAAATCCTTATTCAAATTCTTACCGGTAACAGTTTTAACATGGTGTGGGAAGACTGTTAAACGGTGTATTGTACTAAATATGTTTAAACGAAGTCATTAGGAATGTGTTAATATATAATGTAGCAGAAAGCGTGGTGTTAATTGTTAATTGTTGTGTTCTCAGCTTTTGTAATTTACAATAAATATTTGTGAAAATAAAAAATATATACCTATTACGTAAACTTTTATAAAAATGTTTAAGCACTAAGCTACTTATACTATACTCCTAGCAGTAATCAATTTCTAAATCACATGCTATAAGACGCACGCTGTTTCACAGAAGAGAGTATTGAACACTCTTGGTGAATATTCAGTATTCACCGATGCAGCAATCATTAGCAGAATACACACTAAAGCTCTTTTTACGCTTCTTGTGGGTAATCAAAATGTTGTCTTTTAGTATACTCTGACAAATTAGGTTAAAATTCCGATACATAAATGTAAAACTTCCGCTTAATTTTAATACCAAACCAGTATTTATACAACATAAGAAACTTGTATTTAAAATATGTGGAAAATAAATAGTTAAACTTTATAGAAATTGTATATGCTCGAATAACTTTATAAGTATGCCAAAGATGTATAATGCACTAAGAGTGCCCATACCATTGAGGTATAATGTACTAAGAGTACATTATACCTCAATGGTATGGGCATATGGGCATATTTACAATGAAATGTCATAACATTATGATCCAATTCTTTTCTTTTGGCTTCTGCTGACAAGTCAAATAACATTATGATGTTATATAATTTTTTTTAGTGGTCCAGAGAGCTTAGGCACGCTGAAGTTGAATCACAGATAAATGCTATTCGTAATGTATCATACTACCATCCAGCTATCATCCTATCGTGTATAAAGATTTTAGGTCTTATTTATTACCTACTGTAGTTTCTATTACTTACACTTGCTGGAAAATAAAGATGGAAGGGAAACCTTATTTTATTTCGCATCCTTGACACATCTCTTCTTCTTCGATTCTATGATCGCTAACGCTAATAGAAAACTATTTAAATGTATGGGAATTTGACATCTTTAACCTTAGATAAAGAACCTATATTTATCTAAGTCTTTAACAATATCTATAACGCTAAGTCTTTTGGTTTTGAGACCGCCCGATTTCCCATCTGAGCTATTATAACCTTGTAGATGGTGGCGAAATTTACCTTCGTATTCTAATAATATTGTAGCAGTTTTTCATTGCCTGAAAACCCGAATAAAACGACGTTTTCTAAAAATCGTTGGAGCCGTTTCCGAGATTCAGATTATATATAAATACAAGAATTACTCGTTTAAAGATATTAGATTATTTCTGTGATATTTTTAGTATACGGACACGACTAAATAAATAACCTAATAAAGTCACTTTTTTAAAATACCTTAAATGTACAGACACAGCTCTGTTAGAGTTTATAGATAGGAATGAAATTAAAACTGAAGTAGAAAATAATCAACATCGATTATAACTTAAAAGGTAAGCAACACGGTTAGCAATTGAACTGGCGACTCGGCTGTACAAGATCGAATCACAAGCTGGCACCAACGAATCTATATTTTATGTATACACACCAAATATGGCTAGTAATGTTGCAGTCTGTGTTTGTAACGATAGATTGAATCGATTTGTATCACAGCCTGATTAATATGTATATCGATTATGGGCTTGTACCTCCCTCGTAAGTAAAGAAAACGTTCGAAGGACAATCGAATTAAATGTCTCGACTTACGTCGTTTATATTTATTTACGTCGTTTGTTTAGAAATACTAACATGCCGTTATTACGCTGATCATCTCTCATCTGCAGAAAACACCGCATACATTAATCGACACTTATTAAAACGCACTCGGGTATACCGATAATGATCTTGATAATAGTCACGAATGAATGATGTTTTTTATAGTTTCATAACAAGCACTTCACTTTCTAAAATACTAATAATGTAAATACAATTACAAATTATTTGTGAATGAGGAAAAAGATAACTTTAGTGCGAGCGGGAATCGAACCTGCGTCCCTTCCAATCCGGGGAAGTGCTCTAAGCCACTGAGCTACCGCACTGACCTTTCGGCCATACCCATCTCCTCATCACATTTGTCTTTACGACCAACGCCATCTATCGGAATGCATTTACATGCATTAAACCAATATGGTAAGTTTAATTTTGCAATTAAAATTTATACTATTTGATGGCGCAATTTTTTTAAACATTTTGTTCTATATTTTTTAGCACTTGACATGCTCAGCTACTTTTTTAAAATACAAATTATTTGTGAATGAGGAAAAAGATAACTTTAGTGCTAGCGGGAATCGAACCTGCGTCCCTTCCAATCCGGGGAAGTGCTCTAAGCCACTGAGCTACCGTACTGACCTTTCGGCCATACCCAATCTCCTCATCACGTTTGTCCTCATTCACAAATATTTTGTACTTTATAAAAGTAGCTGAGCATGTCAAGCTCTAAAAAATATAAATCAAAATATTTAAATACAATTATTTAAAACTTTGAAGGCCTCCAGTAATTTAGAAAAGTATTCAGTTCAAATTTGAAAAAATTCTAGTATTCAGTGCCATGTGGGGCCGGCTTTAGAATTGTCCCACCCCTCTCCACCCATGGCAGTCGTAAGAACCGACTGAGGCAATACCAGAGGAGTGGGCAGCAGCACTCCCTAGAGCATTAACAACATCCATTGCGATCGCCAACCCGCCTGCCAAGCGTGGCGATTACGGCACTATCCCCCATATGAGCGAAACACATGTTGTGGCGTGCCTTTGGGGAGGCCTATGTCCAGAAGTGGACTTCGAAAGGCTGATGGATGGATGGATGTATGGATTCAGTTTCATATGGACAAAACATCAACATACCTAATATATGGTATAGTTTTGATTTTGCCATGACATTAACACCTGTTATACAGTTTGAACTTCAGGCTATCAGATATTACCTACATACATGGGCGTACCCAGGGGGGGCAGGAAGGGCAGCTGCCCCCCCTGTTTTTTGTTTACATCCCTAATAACTATCTACTTTATAGAAAAATACAATTCGCTGCTGCAACCCGTCGCAAATATATTACAGTCTAAAATGCTGGATATAATAAGATGCGCAGAACATGTACAAACAATAATCACTGCAGTTGCAGAACACAGGCGTTCCGCGGAACAAGGCAGTGAAGATTTAATCAAATCATCTGAAGTAATTGCTACAGCTTTGAACCTTGAGCTGCGTTTACCTAGAATAGTAAGGCGCCAACTACATAGGGCGAATCAACCAGCTGCTTCCCTCAACGAGTGTTTTCGTCGCTCGTTATACGTGCCCTATTTGGATTCTTTATCTTCCTCATTTGATGCGAGATTCGACAAAGACCATTCACCAGCGTTTACACTTTCATTTTTGCACCCTGCTCAGATAATTAAAATTACAGTTCCAGAACTAAAAAATGTATAGAGGAAGTTTCTTTTATGAATTAGAAGGGATTATATTTGAAGCCGAATTATGGCACACTTTTTGAATAAATAAGCAACAGCAGGACTTAAAAAGTATTGGAATAATATTTTAATAATAATAGAAATAGCAGAATCTTTTTACCCCAAGGTGAAGACAGCCCTAGAAATTGTACTGGCAATGCCTTATTCAACTGCTACAATTGAAAGATCATTCAGCACACTCAGACGCGTAAAAACTTGGTTACGATCAACTATGATTGAAGATAGATTAAATGGGCTTTGTATGCTTAGTGTACATAGAACATTTGTTAAGAATATGGGCGATTCTTTCACAGAAGACGTGATAAACCGTTTTGCCGAGGACCCTCGAAAGTTAAAATAGCAACTGCATAATAAAGACCTTATATAAAAAATACGATTTTTAATTTATATTGATTTATTTGACTAGGTCCTTAATATATTTCTATTCGTGAAATGGTCAGCAGTGACTTGACAGTATCCTTGATATTGTTAAGTCTATGAGCGGCGATTACCACTTATCATCAAGTAGGCTATGGCCCGTCTGCCACCATAAGCAATATAAAATATATTTAAACAGTGCAATAATATACATTTAATGTTATTTGTGGATAAAATCTCGAACTAAGAAATTACTTTTATTTTAATAGGTACATAGTTGGTAGTCTTTTAAATGGCGTCGTATCAAAAACTCGCCTACCATCTGCTATATAATATGCAACTTACTTGGATTCAAGTGAGTTACATATTATATTTAACATATCTGCGTATGAAGGTCACTGTACCCTTGGGTTACGACTTAAATATAACGTTAATATAACTTACTTGCACACCGGTAATGTACATTCTTGTATCTGCACACTTCACAAACACCTATAACTTAGGTGGAGACGATTGTACAATCAATTCGAAAAGTACTAAAAATAAATAAAATAATTAAAGTCAATTGTCCGTGTTTGACGGACTAAGAATACAAGTAAAAAAAGAACCACCCCATCCTTTCCCACGGGTGTCGTATAAGGCGACTAAGGGAAGTAAGCTATTATCATCCATTACATGAGTGGTGGTAGGGCTGGGTACCAAGTGGGAGTACTCAACTCACTTGGTATTAGGCCCATACGGGTTGGCACCACCGTCTTCCGAAATCTGTCTCATTTCATTGTTTTTCTACTATGCCGACGTTCTGAATACTACAACATTCATCTATCCGCGTATACTGTGTAGTATTCACATAAATATCAGAACAGTAAAACCATTGGACCCTCGCCCAAAGGTAGAACAGTAATAGGATTTCTGATCTGATGCTGTCTTTAAGAATTGTAGAAATGGACTATCATTGTTACATAGCCTACCAGCAAATGATCCCACCCTTATGGGGAATACATAATTACGTATTTATAAATGCTAATCTACAAAATACTTCATGGATATTGGACAATCTAAACGAAAAAAAATACATAGATATATATGGTATGGTACTGGAATGTAAGAACTGGAAATATTCTTTGAGATATACCGAAGAGAAAAAAAAACAATTTCACATTTTTCACTTTGTGTTTAATTTATATGCCTAAGCATGTCAGATGCTAAAAAAGTATATAAAAAATATCTAGATATTTCTAGGGCCTCGTCATTATTTGGTAAAAATCTTAATTGTAAAATTAATATTTAGATATTTTTATATATATTTTTAGCATTTGACATGCTTAGCACTATACATTAAACACAAAGTGAAAAATGTGAAATCGAAAATAACAGTCAGGAGCAGGATTTGAACCTGCATCTTCTGGATACCGTCCAGATGCTTTTACCAATTCAGCCATCCTGACAATTGCTCCTGACTGCTAATTTCGATAACACATCATACTTAACGTCTTTGGGTGACGCCTGCGCCATCTGTCGGAAGTATTTTCATACATTATACCGACCAGGTAAACTTAATTTTACAATTAAGATTTTACCTAATAATGACGCAAACCCTTTAAATATTTAGATATTTTTATATATATTTTTAGCATTTGACATGCTTAGCACTATACATTAAACACAAAGTGAAAAATGTGATATCGAAAATAACAGTCAGGAGCAGGATTTGAACCTGCATCTTCTAGATACCATCCAGATGCTTTTACCAATTCAGCCATCCTGACAATTGCTCCTGACTGCTAATTTCGATAACACATCATACCTTAGACATTTTGATGTAAAACATCTAATGCGGAGGGAGGGTAAAATCGGCTGTTAGCGGGGCGACGCTTTTATTTTACTTGTTCCGTTCAAATCTTGCAGGTTAAATTTGACACACTTCCCGGTTTCCGATAGAGCTGAAATTTTACACGCATACGTATATCGCGTGACAATGCAATATTATGATGACATGGAGCTGATCTGATGATGGAGCTAGAAGGTGGACATAGCAACTCTATAATGAAACGACGCAACCCCCTTGACTTTGGACTCGTTTGATTCATCTAGATGAGTACTTTGTCTTTAGGTGGTGTCCAGGGTCTGATGATGGCGCTGGAAGGTGGCCATGAGAACTCTTTAATTAAATAGCGCAACTACTCCATCGAGTTAGGGCTCGTTTGGATTGTCTTGACTAGTACTCCAGTCCTAAATGATATCAAGGGTCTGATGATGGAGCTGGAAGGTGTCCATAGAACTCCGTTAAAAAAAGGCATAACCCCATCGAGTTTGGGCTCGTATGATTCATCTTGATGAGTACTTTCTTTCTAGATGGTATCCAAGGTCTGATGATGGAGCGGGAAGGTGACTACAGTAACTATGTAATGAAACGACGAAACCGCATCGAGTATGACATCGTTTGATTCGTCTTGACGAGTACTTTGGCTTTAGATGGTATCCAGAGTCTGATGATGGAGCTAGAAGGTGGCCATAAGAACTCCGTTATAAAACGACATGACCCCATCGAGTTTGAGCTCGTATGATTCGTCTTGACGAGTACTTTTGGCTCTAGATGGCATTCAGGGTCTGATGATAAAGCTGGAAGGTGGCCATGGGTACTCGGTAATTAAACGTCGCAACCCATCGATTTAGGGCCAGTTTGAGTTATCTTGAATAGTACCATAGTCCTAGATGACATTCAGGGTCTGATAATGGAGACGGATGGCCATGGGTACTATGCTATAAAGCGCCGCAATCTCATCAACTTTGGAATCGTTTGATTCGTTTTGACAAGTAATTCGGCCCTAGATGATATACAGGGCCTGATGATGATGATTTATGTCCACTTCCGTTATTTTACTCATGTCACAATTTTATACAAGCACATTGAAAAAGTTATGATCATTTTATTTCTAGGTACTTATTATTACTTGTTGCAAAAAGAATTATAACACCATCATAACTTATTTTAGTTATATTTGAATATTTAATTTTTGCAATCGTCCTAGAGCTACCGACAATTGTAATCTGCACATTTTTTTGTTATTAACCTTTTTTGGCGATTTAATAATAGCAGGTTATTATACCTACCATGTGTTAATGATTCATTCACCAGTTACCAAGGAGAGCTTCATTCAATTTGCTGTGAGTCATTATGTGCTATTTTTACGAGTACCTATCTCTTGTGTACCTGAGTGTACCTCGTGGCTCGCTCAGCCGTGACGCTCGTGAATGTTCGACGCGTTTTTTTACAACCAGCTACGAGGTGGAATCTTATTGGTTTCATATTTCTAGGCTTCATCTTAAAAGTAAAAGTTAGCTTTAAAAGGAAGATTATGCACCGTAGGTACATAGTCCTAACTATTATAAAGCTGTAACAGAGCTGTGTCTGTACATTACCCGATATATATACTTATGCCGGTAAGTATATATATCGGGTATCCGAGATATAACCTAAAAACTAGCTTTTGGCTGTGGCGGAGCCGCGGGCAAATGCTAGTTATATATAATACTGTCTTTGTGTTAATTTGCTTTCGTCTTCTAAACCACGTAGCTTATTTTGAAACAGTTTTAAATTTTTTTTAGATAAGTAAAAATTTACGGGGGAGGAATTTGTAGGTAGTATTTTTGCAAAAAATTTTTGTCCATTGTTATTCACTGTCCTAAAGTCGGGCACGGGTTTCAGATATAGACCATAGACGTTGGCCCAATAGGGATTGACAGACAATCCTAAATATCAAATAGAAACAAAAAAAAAACAGCGTCACGCCTGTAGTCCCCGAAGGGGTAGACAGAGGTGTATTACGCACCCACGATTCGCCAGCTATGTTTAAGTCCCATTTTTCTTTTTAGGAAAAAGCTCACAACATCAAATAGAGCGTGTAATTTTATTGAGCACCCATGGCCTAACAGTCAGTCACTACCTATTTTTTGTTGCTTTACTCATTAAAATTATTATCTCGACGTTCGCGCGTCGATGTGACATAAAAAAGTTAGAGGTGAAAACTAATCACGCGTAGGCACCTCATTAGCTGTGAAACATCAATGATGTTGTTTTTATAAAATATCTTTTACATTTCAGACGTTTAATTGACATTATTTATAGCAGTTTCTAACATTGATGGGATTAGAAAATAATTATCACTGGGAATTTATTAATTAACTGCATTTTTGACTAAATTGTCTTAATTTAGTTTTGGGCTAAAGACAATTAACGCATAAGAATAAATTTATTAACTACAAATGTCCTTTTCAGTTCAAGCTGTCCGATTGTGGAATATATTGCCTCTTAATGTCCATTCATCAACCTTTTAAAGTCCACTGCTTGACAAGCCTCCCCAAGAATGGGGGATAGTGCCGTAATCGCCACACTTGGCAGGCGGGTTGGCGATCGCAGTGGATGTTGTTAATACTCGAAGCTGCTGCCCACTCCCCCGGTATTCCCTCAGTCAGCTCTTACGACTCCCAATTAAAATTCTAAAGCCGGCACCACACGGCATATCCCCACTTCTCAGCATATCCCCCATTCTCGGCCTCTTCATAATGTAGACGTGCTAAATCGCTTCATCTATTTAAAACTTTTAAATTTAAAAGCGTTAAGAAACATTACCTTGGCAATTGCTAAGGTTGATATTTAATTATCAATATTAATTTTTAATGCAATCGTACAATATATGATATAAGTATTTATAACAACCTCATTAGTATGCAATATTATTCTGTACGCCATGAAGTATTATTATTATAACTTCCAATAATATTTTTTTCTTTTCCATCCAATGGTTGTCCGGAAGAGTTTGTCTTGCGTGATAGGAATTGTACTTTACAGCCTTATTCAATTCCTACTTTATATGCATTTTTTTTTGGTGTAGGTACATTAACGTGTTAGTAGTACAAATTTTTATATTTGTACTGTATCTTTCATCGTTTTATCATCTATATTGTTTTAGTAGTACGTACTAGTTATTATACGTAAATATTGATACTATAATAAAGCTATAAAAGAGCTATGTCTGTACAATTAAGATATTTGAGAAAAAAATAATGTAGGTATAAAAAATAATTTAGGCTTCGCTGATCCCAAAACATTTTTTTATAGAATAATTGTCCATTTGTTTGTTTGTTCGGGCTTCACGCAAGAACTACTGAACGGATTTTGATGAAACTTTGTTTGATAGCTCTTGATTAGACATAAAAACTAGTATAGTAGGTGGAATGCTGCGGCCCAGGATCCTCAGTCAGTACCTCGACAGTATTGCTACCTACTCGAACTGTAGCTAAGAAAACATCATAAAAGTCGGTCAAGCCGGTTAGGAGAAAAATTATGAACACACGCACACTGGATTTTTAAAGATTCGTATGATTGTCCTCCCTTCATTGTATAGGGCTATTACCAGTAATATCCTGGAACTATCCATAGACTAGATTTGCATTAAGACCTAGATAATGATGAAATAATTTATGTTCTTAGTGCTGTACGCGAAATCGGCGGATGCGCAACACTGGTGACCTCCGAAGTGCGTGAAGGGTCGTGGGGACCTGCGCCACGCGGCAACGGTATGGTAGTCGAGTGGCCCGGAGAAAATACTACCTTGAAACATGGAGATCGGTAGGTGATTTTTCAATATTATAAGCTTTAAACTTGGTGACATTGGAAAATTAGGAAACTAACGATACCAGATGATTCATATGAATAAACTTGTAACAATTTCTTATGGTCATTTTTTATGAGCATATTCTGCACTATGGAATAATCCGTGCTTCGCGGGGAACTTTACAAATATACGAGACGTACAGTTAACGGACATAAAGTTCACCCAGATTCATAACAGCTATGTTTGGATCTCACAGGGACTTGTACTGTATGGGAATCGCACCCATAATACTTGACACGGGAGGTCAGTATCTAAGCCACTATGCCATCTGTGCTTATTGATAAGTAGGTACTTTAATTTTTTAAATCGCAATGTATAAGAGGGGACGAGGCGTCAATCTAGATTGTTTTTTTTTTATTGTACCGTAGAACATGGCAACTTTGCCTTTGAGGTTTGACTTTGCCCAGTCGTGTACTTTTTGGTTAAATGGATACATAGCAAATTTGGCCTTATAAAGACATATTGATTTATCTGTGGTGAATAATACATTATTTTTTGGACAACACTCATCGAGCTCTAATAAGGGGGAGAGGAAATGACTACAAATTTACTGAGCCAATTCTTTGAAATCCAAAAATGGCGGAATTTCCGCTAGGGAAGCACGTAAAAAATATCGATATCGATACTTCAGTCCTTCAAGCGATCTATAAATTTTTGGGTGGACAAAGGTTTTTTAAGTGCGTAAATCTTTATCTACCTGTACCTATAATTATATCTATGTGTGTCAAATTGCAACCCAATCCATTCAGTCATATGAGCTAGTGGTTGATAGATCAACCAGGCATGCCTTCTTTTTAAACAAACAGAAAATTAAGCGCGTAACACTTTATTGAATAGATTTGGGTTGTAAAAAGCTTGAAGAAATAAATAATAATTTAATCCTGGGTATAGACGTCCATTCTAAATCCAAATATACCTATATAAGTTTGTGATGTGATGACATCATGAGAAAAAGATTTGAGAGTGAGGTATTACGATAACTAAAAACAAGTATATAATAATATTTTATTCCATCCATCAGTCATTCGACGTCCACCGCTGTACATAATAAGTCTCCCTAAGAGAACACCACAATAAGCGGTCCTTATTATTTGTTAATACGGTCCAAAATGCAAGTTTACGCACGTCACTGGGGTACCAACAGGATCCAGGGGAAGTGTCGGGCTTGATGTCATACAGGCTCGATTCTTGTGTCGAGTTCATGAGCCACAATGAAACGGCGCAACCCTACTGAGTTTAGACTCGTTTAATTCGTCTTGATGAGTAATTCGTCTTTAGATGGTTTCCAGGGTCTAATGATGAAGCTAAACGTTCTTATAGCCACATAAGAACTCCTTTATAAAATGGCATAACCCCATCGATTTTGGGCTCGTATGGTTACTCTTGACGAGTACTTTGTCTCTAGATAGTACCCAGGGTCTGATGATGGAGCCGAAAGGTGGCCACAGTAACTCTGTAATGAAACAACGCATCCCCATCGAGTTTATACTCATTTGATTCGTCTTGACGAGTACTTTGTCTCTAGATAGTATCCATGGTCTGATAATGGAGCTAGGAGGTGGGCATGGGTACTCGTTAATTAAACATCGCAACAGATCGATTTAGGACTAGTTTGAGTTATCTTGAATAGTACCATGATAGCCCTAGATGATATTCATGATCTGGTAATGGAGCCACAATCCCATCAACTTTGGAATCGTTTGATTCGTTTTGACAAGTATTTCGGTCCTAGATGATATCTAGGGCCTGATGATGATGATTTATGTCCATTTCCGTTATTGTATACATGTCATAATTATACAAGCACGCATTAAAAAAGTTATAATCATTTTATTTCTAATCACATTTTTTTTAAGTAAATGCTTTGAATGCTAATAATAATACAATTCAAATGATTAATCAATTCGATAAATTAATTATAAAATAATTTATTTAATGGTATGCTGCTAAGCCACTGCTCACCACTTCATTACGAGCACACAAAATGATCTGAAATGGACGGCTTCTTCCCACTATATGAAAGTTACGACGACGAATCAAAAATTATTAGTGGTGGATGCTAGGTTGGAACCTAAATAGCGCAAATTAAATATTTTTAAAATAAAGGATATTTAATATATCAATATTTTTTAAAACATCGATATATCGATAGTTGTTGGTTCTTCTTGCATCCCTAGTTGACAGCTGACATACAACAGATAAAGGCTTTGTTCCGATATACACTGCGAGCACTGTGATATCACGTGATCAACAGCTTCCATAAATATAACAACTTGCACTATGGAATATTATTATTATTATTGAATATTATAAATAAAAGATACCCAAACATGGCAAATGTAAAGAAATTGTGTTTATTGCAGTGTAAAACCAATACTTTGTATGAAATGAAAGTAAGGAAAGATCAGTATACTGGATTGCATTCCGTTATAAACAGTAACCAGTATAGCTAACTATAAAGGAACGACTTCACAGTATACTAAATTAACATGACACCTTACAGTGCAGGTGCAGGTCGCAGTATATATCGGAACACACCCAAATTACGCTGTCATCTTACCTATTAAGATGGCGGACGACAGGCGAAGTAAGTCACTTTTACTAGGTATATGAAGATTAGGGCGCCTCCTCCTTATTTAGAGCTCAATGACAACACTACGGGGCTCTGTGCCTCGAATGTCACTTTAGTTGCCTGTCAGAGCTTGTGCAAACAGGTAGTGTTTTTTCGCGGGCAAAAACCAATACAAAAACCTTACCATCAAGTGATAGTTGGAGTTACACCAGGTAATTAATTTTTTTGTCGTTGTTATTAAATACGAAATGAATAATATTGAATTTGTATTTGCCGCCAAAAACCGAGTGTATTTTAAAATATGTGGGTGGGCAAAGTCACATGTATGTTTTTGGGCTATTGTTGACGACATTGCCAACCTATTTTTTTTGTGTAGGGTTGGCACTAATAATTTTATATATATATATATATATATATAATACGGCCAACTACAAGCATACGGCCCAACTGATAGTAAGCGGTGCGGAAAGCCTATAGAATAGACGCTAGCAACAGCAGAGGTATCACTCACACGTTGTAACTCCCAAGAAAAGGGGTAGGAGGTGGAGATAAAGGATAAGGGGCCTCTGGTACTCTCATTCACCACACGAAATAAAACAGTATTAGTATCAGCCGTTGTTTAACGCTGATCTTCTGTGAGAGGTTTCCCTTTCGAGCAGGCCCATTCATGCTGGGATAAGCAAGGCTCTACCACTTCGCGTCTGCTTCTTGGACTGATGGTCAAATCATTCTTAAAACGATAAACATGAAAGAGGCAGACGTCCAGACAGTCCAGAGATTTTACAAGACCAAACCATTTTAATAATTTTATTTTCAAAATTTTTTCTTTCTTTATATCTTAAAGAGAAGAGAGTGACAACGGTATAATTCCCCAGGTATTTGGGGTTTTTCTATGGGGCATTCCACGTCAAATCACGTGGACATTGGCCTGACCTCTTCGGATTTGGATGTCCAATGAATCGTGGGTTTTGTTTGACTCCAAATATTATTTCAAATTAAAAAAAAAACATTAAATTTAGGAAAAACATAAGGAGGAGCCTCTTTTATTATTTTCTGACCATCAGTCCAAAAGGCAGACGTGAATAAATTATTTAGCAAACATTTTTTTCTTTACACTTATGAAGCGCTGTCAATTGAAAACGCGTTTTCTGCCACTAGGCAGATTATTTTTCTATGGTTTTTTATATCGTCATTAATCAAACAATTCGGGTCTGCTAAGTGAACATTTCATATACACATTTTTAAATCATAAAAAAATATTAAATTTCTTAAAAATCTAGAGGGCTGGACGTCAACCACTTCGATGTACCTCGTTTTGAAGATGTTCCTGACCATCAGTCCAAGAGGCAGACACGAACAAATGATTTAGCATACCGTTTCTTTTTACATTTATAAGATGCTGTAAATTGATAACGCAGGCCTGTTCTGGTTGCAGACGTGGTCCTTGGGCACCCTGCTCCCTAAACATCATTGATTGGCGTACAATTTAGAAATATTGTCATTGCAGTTTTTGTTAGATAGGTAATTAGCCGCCTAAAAGAAAACACACATTGTGCTCATTTAAAGCTAAATAGTAATTTTATTGCCTCGATTAAAATATTCCGTAGAGTTTTTTTTTTTATTTAGTAAAGATTTAAACATAGCATTTCTTCATTGGTGGCAGCCCTTGGACATTGATCATTGCGGTGGAAAAAATGTTCTACGTGGCTTTATGACTTTGCCCGGTCAATTTTGAAGGACATCGAATATGTTTATTCCTCTCATAATTTCATGCCTTACTACATATACCTATTTCTTGCTTAAAACGTTTCTAAAATATTTTTTATATCTTGCAATAAAGGAGATATTACAAGTTGGCAAAGTTGCCAAATGTCCACGATATTTGGCCCACCCTCAATAATAATTATTTTTTAAACACTACTATTAAGTATCTGGATATATTTCACATTTATAATTATCAAGAAATGACATAAAGGAAGTTTATAGTCTATACGGATTACAAAGCCGTTAAGATTTTACAATATAATTCCAACTAATGCAAAAATATTGTCATTTTTAGGGCAAAGTTGCCATGTTCTACGGTATGTAGTGGCAGACGAGCGACGGCCCATCTGGTGGTAACCGTCGCTCATAGACTTAACTATATCAAGCCGCTGCTCACCATTTCATTTCACCGATATGTAATGAAAGAATAAACGGAATCTCCTGCTACAGCCAAAACGCAACGATGTGCTTCATGGCCGGTCACACGAGAAGATGGTGGTACTAACTCGCTCGGGCCCGATACCTAGTGAGTACTCCCACTTGGTACCAAGCCCTACCACCAGTCATGCAATGGATGACAATTGCTTACTTCCCTTAGTCACCTCATACGACACCCGTGGGAAAGAATGGGGTGGTGACACTTGTATTCTTAGTCCGTCACCACACGGACAAATTGTTTGAATCGGATATCATAAAAATATTGAGATAGCCAAAACTCTAATATGAAAATAGAATAATATGAAAATAGAACACAGCCGCCCAAAATAAATAGGCATATAAAATATCTTTCGGCCGCAATCGATTCTTAAAATCCGGACGCACTCTATTTTTGAAAATAAAATCACGCTAATGTGCATTTGGGTGTCAGTTCGTCCTGCAATCGCACCGATCGCGATTTTATCTGTGCCCGTGTATGGGCACGATAGGCATGGTGGGCCACGCACTGTCGGTCAACACCGTCCAGATTTACATTATATAGCAAAAGTTTCCTCTTTATCGCTTAAACAGCCACAAAGAGCGTCGGATGACTGCTTAGATATGCAATCTTAGATTGAAATTACCACTTTATATTGTGTAGGCTTTTGAATTCAAAATGCACATGATTTTCTTTCCGAATAAGAGTCTATTCACACCGTACCGATGTGTCGTGTATTGCTTTTGTGATTTTGCAAATCACGCAAAAACTACTTTTGATGAAACTTATTTGTATGATTGCTTTTGATTAAACTTAAAAACTAGAAGTCGAAAAATTATAATACCCGTCGAATTCCAAAAAATATTATTGATAGTCTGATTGTAGAAGGCTATTTAAATATCACGATACAACTTTTAGATTAAAATTAGGATGAAATCATACACAGGGAAGATCTGGCGATCTTTACACTGGAAGAGCGGGATACTACAGGACGAAGTTAATGCCTGTAGGTCTTCCAAGAAGTAGCGACAGATCCAACGCAGTCAGAGCCGTCGGGAAGAGCGATAATGTTCGTCCGTTTAATGCCCAATGATTACCCTAATTACTCAGGTCGTAATGGTTGTAGCATGATGTTAAATAATTACAGCCCTCCCAAATATATGAAACCAAATCTCTGTCAGCGTCTGTTGTATTTTTGCTTACATCTTCTAAACCACACAACGAATTTTATACAGTTTTTACTTTTGTTTAGGTATTTTTTCAAGCTAAAGTGAATACCAATATAAAATACTACTATACCATAAGTGGTTTAAAAACGCCATAAAACCCTTGTTAACAAGAAAAAAAAAAAAGTCCACTGCTGGACATAGGCCTCCCCAAGAGAACGCCACAACGAGCGGTCCCATCATGAGGGATAATGCCGTAATCGCCACGCTAGGCAGGCGGGTTGGCGATCGCAGTGGATATTATTAATACTCGAGGGAGTGCTGCTGCCCACTCCCCCGGTATTCCCTCAGTCGGCTCTTACGACTCCCGTGAGTAGAGAGGGGTGGGACAATTCTAAAGCCGGCCCCACACGGCCAACGGATGTAGATATATTATCATCCTATTTTTGTTTAAATAGAAAATAATTTTCAGTCGTTCATAACCCAAAAATTTTTTCATCAATATTTTAAGGCTATAAATGCAAAAGATTTTCTGGCAATACAAATAATTTAAAAAAATCAATCGCTTCAAAAATCCTTCAGGCTGCGATTTATACATGTAGATTGATATAAATAATCTTCGCTAAAGAAAATGTCTATAGCACCGTATCATACAACCACAAAACAAGCAATTTCTCTTCGAGATATCGCTATCATTGTAATCAAAATATTAACATATCGACTGCATAAATCATTACAAAGATATACGTAAAATAAAGTGTAATGAAATATGTGAACATGCAATATGTTAAAGGCGCAATGAGAGTTTTCCCTGCGGCTACAAACGAAGTAGTATTTTAATACATTCTCATAATATGTACCTATAACAATGGATGGAGGTACCCACCCCGTTCGGGTGCAGTAAATAGGCACACTAGAACTTACCACGTTTGCGGATTTGTTTAAAATTCTCTGGTATTGTGGCGGTCTGTTTAAACTTGTATCTGCTCACAAGAGAAAGGTCATACAGCCTCCTTAGAATGAAAAACGAATCGTTAGACGAACTTTCATTTCGCTTCATTGTGATTGGTCGCCTGAATCGCGCGTCAAAATCTCGACTAATCAGGGGGGTTAGGCAGAATCATATCATATCTCACATGTCGATCGTATCGTGATCACTGTGATTGGTTGAGAAACCGGAGCGTGATGTCACAATAATCCGTTGGCCAAACACGGTGATCTCTCAACCAATCACAGTGATCACGATACGATCGACATGTGAAATATGAGCTTCTGCCTAACCCCCTAGGAATCACGCGTCCGACTGTTGATCAATCACAATGACTCGAAACGAAAGTTTGTCTAACGTTTCGTTTTTCATTCTAGACAGCCAGTTCGTTGAAATATTTTATAAGTGTTCATCGATAATTCTTTGAGGTATCCACCGATTTGAATGCTTTTTTTGTTGGAAAAAGAAGTTGCATAAACGTTGTAGAATAGAATAGAAATAGAATAAGTAATCAATGTATGGGATTGGCAGTCCGTTACGCTTACGTTGTCGTAACCTTTTCATTTCATTCTCATACATTGATTATCTATTCTATTCTACTAACGCTTATACCACCTGTGGGCCTAGCCAAGTTGCATTTTATGATCGCTAACGCTATAGAAAACAATTAAAATGTATGGGAATTTGATATCTTTAACGATATCTATAACGCTAAGTCACGTGACTTAACGTTGGAGATATCAAATTTTATATATTTTAATAGTTTTCTATAGCGTTAGCGATCATAATATAATGCAACTTGGCTAGGCCTACTGGCTAGGGGGCCAGAAACGACAAATGTTGCATCTGAAATGTTGGCCTTGCATAATATACTGACAAGTTACTAAAACGGATTTCCGGCCGTCATTAGTTAGAGAGTCACTAATGAGAACGTCAAGGTGTTCTCATGCTCTTTTGAGAAAGAGAAAATTAACAAACACGTAACAAAATCTTTCCCATATTTTGGAAGCAGTTTTTAATGTTTAATAAAAATCTTTTTAAAAATTGCCAGATTATTAGAAGTGAATGGTACATCGGTGATAGCGTGCCGGAGCCAAGAAGAACTACAGCAAGCAATGGCCACCAAAAACCCAGCACTCGTCGTACTCCTACGATCTACAAACCGAACAGATCAGCCACCAATTCTTCAACAAAATGGATTCACACAGGTAATTTGAATTAAAAAAAAACTAATAATAATTAAATTATAAAAGTAGAAAAAAAGTTTTAGTAATAAAAACAGGTACCTAGGTGCTTACTCGTATAACAAATAATTTCATTTGTTACCAAAATCTCTAATTGCATGCCTCATAAGCGAAGCGTTGAGGTGTGTACTACTGTCACTTTACGCAAAACAATGACTTTTCAAACTTAAAATGTATCTATTGCACACCTCATAAGCGAAACGTTGAGGTGGGTAGTACTCTCGTTTCATGAAGAACAACTAATTTTTAAAACTTAAAATGTCTCTATTTATCATATATTGCACTTGTAAAATAATATATACACACACATATCAAGAAAACACTATTTGTAACACTCATGATATTTTTGATGCCATTTTAGGGTTCCGTACCCGAAGGGTCAAAACGGGACCCTATTACTAAGACTTCGCTGTCTGTTTGTCCGTCCGTCTGTCTCCAGGCTGTATCTCAAGAACGGCGATAGCTAGACAGTTGAAATTTTCACAAATGATGTATTTCTGTTGCCACTATAACAACAAATACTAAAAACAATATGTAATGGGGGCTACCATACAACAAACGTGATTTTTTTTGCCCTTTTTTGCTCGCTATTGATAACGACAACAGGTAGACGCTTGAAATATTCACAGAATATTTAGTTATATCTTCACTTTAAAAATAAATAATTAAATTAAAATAAAACAAATATTTAAGGGGGGCTCCCATACACAAACATGTTTCTTTACTCGTTTTTGCTCTGTCTGTCCGTCCGTCTGTCATCAGGCTGTACCTCAAGAACGGCGATAGCTAGACAGTTGAAATTTTCACAAATGATGTATTTCTGTTGCCGCTATAACAACAAATACTAAAAATAAAATAAAAAAATATTTAAGGGGAGCTCCCATACAACAAACGTGATTTTATTGCCCTTTTTTGCTCGCTATTGATAACTACAACAGGTAGATGCTTGAAATGTTTACAGGATATTTAGTTATATATTAACTTTAAAAATAAATAATTAAATGAAAATTAAATTAATAATTAAATTAATTTTTTTACTCATTTTTGCTCGATATTGATAACGGCAACTGTTAAATGCTTGAAATATTCACAGAATATTTAGTAATATATTGACTTTAAAAATAAAGAATTAAACAGGGTAGTGTGGGGCCCTCACCCACTAAATAAACCCGCTGTGTGCCGTCTCTCCGCCTTTATTGGCGGACCACTGGAACTATGTTACATTCCTTCGGTGGTACCTACATACCTACCTATCAAGTAATTGTTAACACCACTTTATATTACTTACCTAATTCTTACGCCCTTACAAATAATAATAAAAGTTTAAAAAAAGCTGATGGAATTAACACTATAAAAACTCATCCACGATGGCGCCTACTTAGAGTCATATGTGCGCAGTGGGTAAAAGTGCGCAAACCCATTCATTTTAGTCCTAAATATATGCCATTGCGCACACTTACCCACTGCGTACAGTTACCTCGAATGACTTTAATGGTAACATAATTCCTTACATTTAAAACTGTTTCGTTATGCGCATTTAGGTCTAAGTTGAAAACCACGAAATGAGTCAAATTTTACTTGCAAAATTTGGTAACAGTCAAACACTGGTTACAGAGAATAGTGTAATGTTGTTTACCTAGTCAATGGTACAGAATCCTTCGTGCGCGAGTCCGACTCGCACTTAGCCGGTTTTTTGTTATTTAAACTAGTAAAAAAACTGTTTAAAAAAGTTCTGTCTTGGACGTCCGTGTGTCTGTATGTGTGGATCCTGTATGGTATCACGATAACGACGGGAATACTTTACTAATCGAGTCCTTTTTTTCTCTTACGCTTCAGTATAATTATATGAAATAGATCCCTATCACTATTCACGGTCTGATTCGATGTGGTTTAATTATTATTAAATAAACAAAAATTGTCTGTCCGTGTGGTGACGGACCAAGAATACAAGTGTCACCACCCCATCCTTTCCCGCGGGTGTCGTATAAGGCGACTAAGGGAAGTAAGCAATTATCATCCATTGCATGACTGGTGGTAGGGCTGGGTACCAAGTAGGAGTACTCACTTGGTATCGGGCCAGAGAGGGTTGGTACCACCGTCTCCCGTGTGACCGGCTATGAAAGCACATCGTTGCGATTTGGCTGTAGCAGGAGATAGCCGTTAATATTTCATTTCATATCTGTGAAATGAATTGGTGAGCAGCGGCTTGACAATACTCTCGGTGTAGTCGAGTCCATGGGCGACGGTTACCATTTACCATCAGATGGACCGTGGCTCGTCTGCCACTACATGCAATAAAAAAAAATTGTTTGAATATGGTCGATTCGATCATCCACTAAAACCAGCGCTATCTACCTTATTTAGTGAGAACTACTTCTATAGAACCTATATAGTAGTACTTCTTAAAATTAGCGCCATCTATATAAGACATGAGAACCACACTAGTACTTTTTGAAATTAGCGCTATCTACATATGTGGTTTATTGAAAACTACTTATTAAGACCAATACATTATTTGTTACTTATTCAATGAAAAATGAAATTATGAGGCGTGCACTTTTGGATATTTCAAATTTTTTGCCTTTGCCACTTGCATGACACTGATAAATCACATTTATTTTCATATGTTCTGATCTTTTCTTTTCGGCCTCGTGGCGTAGTCGGTAGTGTAACTGACTTCCGTGCACGAGGTCGTGGATTCGATTTCCACTCAGGACAATTATTTGTGTGATGAATACAGGTGTCTGTACTGCATCTGGGTCTATCTATTATATGTATGAATTTGCAAGAAAAAAAGGAATATGTATATGTATTATATCCGTAATCTGGTACCCATAGCACAAGCGTTAAGCTTAGTTTGGGACCTGAGGACGTTGTGTGAAATGTCCGTGAATATTTATATATTTATTGTTTATTTATTTTAACAGAATGACGCGGCATCCCTTAGAGCAGAGCTGGGATCTCTCAGGGCGGCAGCAGAAAACGCGGAGAAGGCAAAGGAAGGTCTCCGCTCTGACAATACCAGACTAACTCATCGTATCTCTTACCTCGAAGAACAGGTCGCTGAATTGCTCAGCAAACATACAACGGTAAGATTAACAGAAATGTGAACTAGAATAAATTGGACTCAGTTATACCAAAATGTAGCAACCCTCAAATTGTCATAATATTAATATGATTGTGATTCGATTTATTACACCAAATTGATAAGGATGTGGAACATTAGCATACAGAACATTAGCATGCAGCAAAAAATTACCAAGATCTAACTAAATTTGACATAACATGAACCAACCCACGTGTATCCACTATGAATAGAAACTCAAACTAAGCTTCATTTTCCTGAAATCGATTTTATGCAGTTGCTACATTCTGGCAAATTCTATGGTCATTGTTGTGAAACTAGAAATAGATAAATATGAGTAGGGTTCTAATCGGCGACTCATGGAATGCCGGTGCATACCCTTTACCGCTAAGAGAGAACTGAGGTGGTGGAACTACCGCCCCGGCCAAGCCGGCCCAATCATGTTGGGAGAAGCAAGGCGTATTACTTTACTCTTTGAGCAAGGCTAAATCTAATCTTAATTAGGAAACAACACTGATATAATTATATCAAATGTGAACTCGGCAATGGAAAGAAAAGTGACCGACTAGTGATACGATCTATAACTAGATCATAACGCCTTCTTAGCTTTCTCACATAGATATACTTAATATTTAAATTAAAGATGTTTGTTTCTGTTACAGCTGCACTCCGTAAGCAGTAACGACAGCTGCATCACAGTGAACAAAACAAAGAAAAACGTCACCAATATCAACATCAGTACGGAGCCACAGAACAAGCCCACTCTAAAATCAGAAGTGCAAGTGTTCCAGAAAGGCCCCGATATTACAGCTATTGTAGCTAAACTTCCAGGCCTGGATAGTGTTGAATCAAATCTGCCGTTAATAAGGCCAAGATCTAATGCTTCAGGAGCATCCTCGAGAGCAGCTATCTCTCCGAGAGCATCACCACCCTTGAATCATAGATCACATAGTTCACATAGTTTAGAACACAAGGCGGAAAGGATGCGATACTCCCTGTCACATCACTGTATCCACGGAGACATCGACTATAGTGCCGAAACAGACGCAGCAATACGCATGATCGAGAGAAACCAAAGACACATGGAGAAGCAACGTATGAAAAATGAGAGACTGAGTAAATCAAAGTGTGAAGATTATTTCAGGTCGGACAGTGACTTGGACGTACGGGATACACATTCCACTATCAGCGTTGATCCAAGACATTACGAGATTAAAAAAGCAGCCACCAGGATAGAAGAAAGCATCAAGAAAACTAACTGGGCTGAGAGAAAAACACTATCAATAATTGAACAGCTAAAACGGTCCCAGCGATTGCGAAAGATGAAGAAGAACGAAAGCTCTGAAGATATAAAGTTGGACTCCGAAAGACATTACATGTATAATAGAATAGACGGAAAAGTATTGGAAAATGCACACAAATCAAGTAGAAGATCCTCCAAATTGTACTCTAGAAGTGCGAAGTCTTCCGAATTCGAATCTGAATCAGACTTTCCAAATGGGGACATGTACAGCAGCTCGCCAAGGATAGATTACGGTTCGGAAACCTGTTCAAGAGTGAGCCACTATCAGAAAAACGATGAACGAAAAGATAATGAAGGCAAGTCACGACCAACGCCACCTCGAAAACCTTTACGTCTATCCCTCCATAAAGCACGTAGCGCACATTCATTAATAAACGGCAGTGAATCTGAAGCTCCAAGCAGACCACCTTCAGAAGCGAAACACACAGATTCAGAATGTTGTGCTAAAAGACCGGTAAAAAGAACACATGCCGCAGATAAATGGGCGAGAGAAAAGATAAGAGATGCTGGTAGGGCGACTCCACGACCCACAAGGAAACTCCTAAATGGCTTGAGCGCGTGTGAAACACCAGCGGCCGATGATTTATATCCAGAGAACATGCATATGCCTGTTAGAGTCAATGGCGTAGCTAGTAAATGGTGCTAGCATATGGCTTACAAAATCGCTTTTAAGAGGCTGACTACGGGGCACAGTTCATTTTAATACAAACTCGTCTCTGTTTCAAATTATTTTATACTAATTTATGGAGTAAATGAAATTTTCTCCAACATCTGCATGGTTTTTACAAATTACTTAAAATCTTCAATCGGTCAAATCAGAGCAATCGATCATCGACTCTCGTAATCCGTATCTTTCGTGGGCACTATACCTATATTATGAAAACATTACTTGTTATTAAAACAGTAGAAGGCATTTCGGTAAAGAAAATTACCATTACCAAAACACTCACACAGCTCATGTTGCAACAAAAAAGTCTAAAATATAGTTTGTTTGTATATATACTTGTCAGCGACAGTACAGGCTCGATTATAATAAAAAGGGTCAACTCGAAATGACTGACCCATACTCAACTAAGTCTTGCGGGGTAACTAATTTAAATTAGGGGTAACAAGTCACTTTAAAAATGTGCGTGTTCAGGGCAGATTAACCATATTTTATCATGCCCATATCACAGAAAAGCTGCGTTCTTTCAGTACATTCGTACCTTGTCGTCGTATACACAAAATAAACTCGGAATGCATGTCTCTTTTTTACATAATTTAGCAAGTTATATCGCCTATTAATGACTTGAGTGCTGCTGAATGTTTGTAACTAAAAGGATATATTAGTAAATAATGTAAATACACAAGCACCCACCGCATAATACTCACCTAATTGTAAACTTATTTATATAAGCATAATTTTGCGCACATAGGATAAAAAATAAAAATAAATATTTAGAGTATACGTGTGTTTCTTTAAGGCAACACCCCGAGTTTTAGGATGAAATCATTGTCGTGTCTTGTGCGGTACACAATTGTAACAAACAATGTTTAAAAAAATCATGGTCTTTTCTCCAACCAATAAGATTTTATTATATTATTTATAGACTCGTAGTTAATAAATGCTGGGTCAAAGGTTGCGTCATAAGTTGAACAGCGCAAACCAGCCAAATTACTTTACCCTTTTCAACACATGGCACATCATCAGACAAATTTTATGTGGATTTTGGACAGGACAATTAAAACGACAATTAATCATAATAAAAATTATATTAATTAGGACTAACAACAAAAACAAATGACATTTATATACACAAATTAATATCATATAAACATTAAAATTTGTCGTGACTCATTGCTAGCAACACAGTCCACTGTGACCATAGCTAATATACAGTAAAAGTATAAAGGTGCGTAGGTATAAGTAACCATACGCTAGTCCTGCAGGTTTACTACCATAGAGATCATAATCTACAGATTACAAATCCGTGCTCATTAGAAATGTTCCGACTAGAATCATTTGAACGCATATATCCCAAAGCGTATACAAGTGCCCGTGTATCTTAACTCGTATTCTCGGATTGTATCATTGATCGAAATCCTTCATTTGTTAGCGATAGAGGTATCTTCACATTAAAACTTCTCGCAATCGCACTCTTGCGCTTTCCGCACTAACAAAAAAAAATCGGCAAAATACTTAGGAAGGCGCCTGGCATTCTTGTCAAGATAAAGCTGTACTTGACACTGGCGCTTTTAACTTTGTATAAAGTATATATATATTCAAAAAAATCGTTAATATTTCATAACTAGACAGACGTAGACGCAGTGATATCGCATTTATTCTCTAGTTTAAGATTTCTACGGTACAATCTATATACCAAAACAACGCGAATACAACTTGTGAACCATGTTATACTTAGTCCTCACTTATAAGTGTACCCCGTATACCTAGAGGGCATAACCAGAATTTAGTAGCACATGTCGAGTGTAGCTTCGCAATATAGTTGTGGTCCCATGAATAAAATATTCCTTGCGATGATAATAACTTGACCCTTGTGAGTTCACAGTGCAGTTATTTTTATAGAATTGTGTATGTAATGAGTTTAACCAAATGATTCCTCTGTCAGATCAGTCTACGAGCACAAACTGCTCAGATAATTAGACCCCTTCAGAAACAGGGCGTTTTATTTATTTGAGATTCCGGTGTATACCTTTTACTGCTAAATAGCTTAGTCACACGTAGTATTTGCAGTTATCAATTTCTCTATCACATTCTTCTTTATTGTCTTATTGGGATTGCAACAATAGTGTTTTCGGTCATGCAGAAATCCAGGCACGCGGAGCTAGATGGCCATTTATACCACTGCGCCATATACATACAACAATCATTAAAAACAAATTATAAATATCTATATTTTTATGCATAACCATAATTTGTTATAATTAGACATCTTTTAATATAGTAGAGTAACAAACTATTCTTAAAATACAAAGGATATGAAGTTAATTTAGACTGTTAAAATCATATGCCGCAACTGTCTATATAAATATTAAATTTGGCTGAATGTGACGTTTGTTTTTGCATTAAAGAAAAATATAAGACCGCATGCGTTGTCTGTTGTTCTTAATTTTTAAACATATTTTTTTTATTTAAAACGAATCAAATTTATATAAATCTTTTGAAAAATATATTTACACATTTGAAAAAATAAAATCACAAATATAAATTTAAAATGTTGTATATCATCCATATAAGCAATAGTTTTTATAAGCTTAATTTAACCAGTTTCCTACGGGTATCTTTAAAGACGACAAAGATATGCAAAGTGAAAAATGTGAAATCGAAAATAACACTTTATGTTTAATGTATAGTGCTAAGCATGTCAAATGCTAAAAATATATCTAAATAAGGATATGCAAATAAAATTAAGATTACAAGAGGCAAAAGACTCGAAGGAAATCGACACTGGATTACTGTTATATAATTATTTATAATCAACCGGTAAGATACTGTCCGCAATTACCCGCTATCCGTAATCACCCCACCCTGGCACCCGTGACAAAATTTTATAATATTTCTCGGAATCTTTCAAACTAATTACAGCGATAATAATATTGTCAATGACTAACTTTACAGCATATTTTTCAACTAACAAACATATTTATCACGAATTTTGAAGACTTACGCCACAAAACTACTGCAAAAAATTCTGAATTAAAAAGCCTGTCAAATGGACAAGTCCATCTTTAAATTTTAACGACGAGTCAATTATTTTATACCAAATACCAATACATAATATGATTATTGTAACATCAATTTAAAATATTATATGAAATCTCTATGATAATGTCTATTTCTAATTACAATATCACTTGACTACACACTTAAAATTAACAAAAAATAAACAATATCAGTCGTGCCGTGTAACTATGGTCACATAACGAAATTAATTTATTATAATCCAAAATATCTAACTGGCAACACCATTCAATGATATTGAATGGCTTCCTTTGACTATTTTATTTTTTGCCTCTAAAATCTGTAAAAAATATTGGCCCACAAGAATAATTATTGGATTTGGGTGTAATGTGTTTGTTACTTAACTATGTTATGATAGTAACTGTTATATTTACCTTATACCTTAGGAAATGTGTATGAATAGCATTATCAAAGTTAACATTGCAACACATAACAGCTTAAAGCTAGGTTTTCACTTTAACCCAAATTACATTAGATCAGAGAAATATTAATCCTGCGAACATCGATCGAAACCAAACAATGTAAAAACGGCTATTTGATATATTTAATTGTCATTTACGTGTTGTCACGTTGACGTCTCACCACGTGCTACCGAAAGTTTACATCGAAGTGTTTAAACACTTTATATTTAAACAATTTTTGGATTACTCAACAACATTAATTTCGTCAATAACGACTCATACGAAGCATTCAACTCCAATCTTCGCGTTAACATCAAATCTTAGCCTAAAGAAAGAATATATACAATTAAAAGTTTTCATTCATAGGATCCTGGCGACTGAGATTTTTTTTGTAATGGTAACACCAAGAATTCCATATTATTATTGGTAGATAGATAATAAATGCTACAATTATAGAAATATAGTTCATATATATATCAGACATTATAAATAATTAATGTTATATGAAATAACACTTATAACACGCCTATAGAATTCAATGCGTTTCGGATATTTTACAGAATCCCTGCGATGCCTCTGGTAACCGCGCCAGTATGCCGCCCTCGTAATAAAAAAAAACAGAAAAGTATTTGACGAATTTTAACATTAACACAAAACACTAAGTTTAACCCACAACTGCAGCTTTACACAAAATATAGACACAGAAAACAGTTCCTAATTTAATATAACTATGATCGATAGTCTAGCTTTGCACTCGCACACTCGGTTGCTATGGCACCGTGACATGTGACCATAACTTCAATTAATCATGCCATACTGTGTCATACTCACATGTAAAAATGCTGCTGGGTTAACAAACAGGATGGGATCGTATCTCACGTGTAAAGAACACCTTATGTAAATATTTATTTATCGGCTAAAAAGTGTGAAGGACACGTAAGTAGTAATAATTTTTGGAAAAGACTCGGGTAAGAAGATATTTAAAGTATTTTTCTGAGTCCTGTTTTATTTGAGAACTAGGCAGAACGTTAATTATTAGGATTGCTTAATAATTCACCCTCTTCACAACAGCTCTATATAGCACAAATTATTTGTGAATAAGGAAAAAGAGATTTTTGTACTAGCGGGAATCTGTGTGCTCTAAACCACTGAGCTATAGTACAGATCTTTCGATCATCCGAATCTCCTTATCACATTTGTCTTAAAAAGTAAATCAATAGCATCGCCCAATCTGTGGATCGAACCGGAGACTTCGTGATCAGCAGTCGCTCACACTACCGCTGCACCACCAAGGCAGTTGTCGTAACCTAATATGTCAATCTCATACATTGATTATTATATGCTACTAGTGTTTATGCCGCTTGACTAGGGGGCCAGCAATGACAAGTAGGTGCCAAATGTTGTTTGAATTATCGAGGATCTTCCTTTCACGAGATGGATTGTTGTGACATCGCTCACCTAGTACATGTAAACCTAATTTTATAAATAACTTCAACATACGAGTAAGATTTGAATTACAATATAATATTATTAAAAAGTTATCGATTTACAATAACGATTATCGGTAATATGTCAGTATGGTGTTACGATCGACTAGTGTGGGAATATATTTATGTAATGATCAACGTAGAAATTTCTAGTAATGCAGTATGGCACGGTTCACAGGTTGCGTCAACGTATCTGCTCAAAAATATGTCAATAAACGTATTTGACATAACTCGTTTCAAGGTCGCTTTAAGTGGTTCAACGGTTTTTATGATTTCGTTGGATGAATAAATACATTATTACTTCAAGATAATATAACATTTAATTGTAATATTGAGTAACGAAACGTGTATATAAAAATTATTTTCAAAGGAACCGACCGATTTTGGCGTACGAGCGGTTAAGATTTTTGAGAAAAATATATTTACAACCGTAATTGATTTGGACAAAAATCGGTAAGTCGATGTGAGCCGATGACACTTCTGAATCTTGTCGTACTGCAAGGATCTGTAGCATATACCTCCATATATTAAAAAAAAAATATTGAAAAAGAATTGTCCTCTCCGGTGTTTTTATCTAAAATTATTTAAAAAAATTTTCGTTCAACTAAAACGGGTACCATCAAAGACTTCGGGCGCCGGGAACTCAAGAACGCGGGACCGAAACCCTCCTAGAAGGTATGCATCCAGAAAAGTCGGAGAATATTTGAACGGGGGAACGGCCAATATATACAACGCGTTTTTTTACTGAATTTCGCAAAAGGAGGTTCTCGACGGTCGGTTTTTCAATAAAAGTGTAGGGGGAAGCCCCGACAGAGACGGCGGCTAGAACTCGAAGCAGCGGCCGAGGTTGACGTACTTCTTGAGCGCGTAGGGCAGCGGCAGCTGCTTGACGCCGCGCTTCATGAGGATGGACAGGCGCACGCGCCGCGCGTCCTCCGAGCGCCGCACGCGCAGCGCGCGCGCCCCGCCCGCGCGCCGCTTGCGCCGCCGCGCGCCGCCCGCGCCGCCCGCGCCGCCCGCGCCCCCCCGCGCGCCGCCCCCCGACGCGCCCGAGCCGGCGCTGCCCGACGGCGACGTGGAGGCCGACGAGCGCGCGCCCGTGCCGCAGCGGCCGCGCTTCTGGCGTCGCCGAGATCCTAAATGAAAAAAATCAAAATGCATGTACTTATGCACGCGCGTGAGAAGTTATACTTCTTTGGTATCATTAATAAATAAAGTAATTATTAAATTCGTAACTGCAAAACTTATCAATTATGTTTTTAAATACCTTGTTCGATAAAGTAATTAAGTCTTATGTCACTAGATGGCGTTATTAAAATTTTGAAATTTCTTATAAGTCGATGTTAAGAGTGCTCCATGGTAGCGTTAAACGTTTAACGCAACCTTTTGCAGGTCGCATTAGAAGTATAACTTCAATATACTTCTCACCTGCTATATTTGTTTATGACAAACTAACGATTTTTTTAAATAGAAAACTCTCCACTAAGTTTTTCTATATTTTACTCTAATATTTTGTTGTTGAAACTAAACACTGGAAATGACTTTCTCCTCTCCTGTTAAAAAACATTATCTCCATGTTATATAAAAACCGATTGCTGCACACTAAACTCAAAAATGGCTTGACTAATATGAAAAAATATTTTTTTTTTTGTTCACTGTTACAGTTGATTTAAAAAAAATAAAGATGCAGCTTCTTTAGCATTACAATACAGTCATTCCGGGTAACTTTGACAGATTACAGCGATGTTTTCCCAGTATTTTAAATGTTTTAACATTTAAATAAGAGTATCATACTTTGCTAGTGTCCTCAGAATATGTTTTATCCATAGACAACAGTGAAAGACTATAATATCCATTAATTATAGAGAAAAATCTATTTTTGTAGTATGTCAAAAGTTACCACCCACAAAAGTGTAACTTTGACACACATTAAATCCGTCACATAAATGAGGTAATATTTGATTATTGAATTATTTTGGGTAACATTGGTTTATATTATTCCCAAATTAAGGATTTGGTGTGGCGATACAAACATAAAGGAGAATGCCCATCACACATACAAAAAAATGCCTGAAATGTACGCCAAAACGTACTACAAATCCTAGAGAACCCATTATGATATCAATTATTATCAAAAAACTAGGTAGTAATCAGTTCCAAACATTTTTTTAAACATAGGTTAAGTTATGGTAAGGATTTAATGCACCAATAAAACAACAATAGGTAAAAATTTTTGTTGTTTTATCATTAAAAAACGAATATCATCATCATCAACAACAAACTGAGCAGGAGGATAAATATTAATTTAATACCGCGCCGGTGCTAAAAAGTATAATATAAGTAATGCAATTATCTTTTTTTATTTATTCTACTCCTAAAATAATGATAACTGTGGACTAATTCTATCCTACTCAAAAATCAATAAGAATGAATTAGACGGATATCAAGTTTAATATTAAAAAGGGGTTAATGGTCGTTATATTTTTGCCCTAGTCAAACAAACTTGAGAATTATTTCATTATACATATTTTATTCTAAGTAGAATTAAGGACTATTAATAGTTACTGTCCATTTCAGGTATTTTTTCATATTTTCATTATATATATATATGAGGCCGTCAGCGCATAAACGGCCTAACCCTCAATTTTCAATATTCTGACTTAACTACAAAAAGTGATCCAAAACCTGATAAAATATCATGCAAAATCGGCTTATCTTTAATTTATTATCCTCAGTAAAAGATGGCGCTGCAAAACTAGTTTTTGAATTTGTTATTTTTTTATGAATCGTAATGCAAAAGTGGCTTAAACCGCTTAGGCCATTTTTGCATACCGTCATCACACATTTTTGGCGGGATAGGCTGACAGCTGTCAATCAAACGACAAACTTTTCACGACGACCGCGCTGTTTAAAACTATTTTGTTGATTAATAAACATCGTAAGTTTCTGTAAAAGTTTGCTGAATTACTTGTTATATTCTGGGATACCGCAGTTAACCATTGAAAACTGTATAAAATGGAAGATGAAAATGTTGTGGAGGATAACATGCGATGTAAGTACAAAAAGTGAAGCAATATTATAAGTGTTCTTTTTGGTCTTACCCATTTTACAAAAAATGTTACGTTTCAGCACTTCTGATAATGAAGACTCGGGTTCTGAATATTGTCCCTCAGAACAACATTCTTCATCAAATTAGGAAGATATTTTGCAAGAGGGACTGGATGTTGCCTATCATGCCTCTCAATCTCTTCTTTGGTTTCTTAACTCTTCCGTCTATTTCTTTTTCTGAAGTTTCAGGAACATCCAGTCCCTCTTGCAAAATGTCTTCCAAATCTGATGAAGAATGTTGGATTTTACCTATCCATGATATGAAAACAAATGAGGTGTAAGTATTTGTTTACATGGGATGAAGTGTATTTTCTTAGAAATTTTGTAAAATGCAAGCATCTGATTATGTACTCGGACCAATGTGGTGGCCAAAATCGGAATATTAAAATGGCTCTTATCTGCCAATACATTGTTTCCAGTCCTGAGTTTGCTACAAAGAAAATAGATCATAAGTTTCTACTAGGTGGACATTCCTATGACCTGCGACCAAGATTTTGACCTAGTAGAAAAACAAAAACCATATTTTAAAAATATATTTGTACCTAAGGACTGGAACCAAGTGATTTTGGCTTCCAGGAAAGTCAGACCATTCAAAATAATATCTATGAAAACAGACATTTTTTTTTTAACTCTGCCACTTGAAAAATGCATAACTAATAGGAAAGTTTCAGTTAACAAGGGAAAAGTAGAGTGGCTAAAAATGCAATGGTTAATGTTTCGTGAAATGCATCCATTTAAATTTTATTGCAAGTATTCTAACAATAATGGTGTTTTATTTGAGGAAGTTGATTTTAAGAAACGCACCTCTGTTGTCATTAATAAACTAAAATTATTATATCCTGAGGGTCATACCATCAGTGATAAAAAAAAGAAGAAAGAGTTACTGGAGTTGATGGCTTTTATACCTCCTGTTTTATACCGTTTTTATGGAGACTTAAAAATTTCAGTTGCAGAAAGAGATGTAATTTTCAATGATGACCAAATTGATGATTAATTTAAGTTTGTTAAATACAAAGTGAAAAATGTGAAATCGAAAATCGAAATTTTCACTTTGTGTTTAATGTATAGTGCTAAGCATGTCAAATGCTAAAATATATATATAAAAATATCTAAATAATTTAAGTTTGATTTAATTTTTTGTATTAAGTTAGATTTTATTGTTTTTTTTTTTAATAAAACCGGATTTATCCAGTCCTAACTTGTTTTATTAATGGCCTAACCTTGGTTATAGTAGTGAAACGGTAAAAGAACTTTGAATGCAAAAGTAGCCTAAGCCACACAAATAATACAAATATATAGATTTATTTCAAAATAACCAACTTCATTCTAAAGAATTTATGACAGTAATTGCATAAAATATGCACAAGCGCTAAATTCCACTACAATAAATTATATGCAAATTAATGTGAGATTCGTGATTATAGAAAACCTATTATTTTCATACTGTTTGTCTCAAGCTTAGGTCACATTTGCGCTGACAGCCTCATATATGTTCACTCCCGCATACACACGCACACAACACACACACCACATAATACACTAAGAATTAAAATAACATAGAAGTTCTTTTAAAAAATAAATTTAAGTACAATAACTTCAAGTATCTACTTAACTCTCAATTAATCTTATATAACGGTTTGTATGGTAAAAAAATATACTATTTTGAATGTCATGAGAGGACACTGGCTCCTTTAATACAGGTACTCACCTAGCACAGGAGTCAGGGAACCACTATATTTTTTGTAACTATATTGGTCAATAAATTATTATTATTATTATTATTTGGGCATATCCCTTAGAAGTAGTATTATATATATTTGTAAAAAAGGTCCATCAATCAAAATTTAGCAGTTACAAGTATATATTTTTTAATTCGCATCAAAACCTCGTTTAAATCCTAAAAATGAACAAACTGTTAAGAATATTAAAATGAAGACAAACTAAAATAATTAAAACAAACAAAAAATATGTAAACACTTTGGTTTGAAGTATCTATTCGCCCTACTACATATAGAGTAAATTGTCATCTATGCAGTAAATGTATGGAGTGCCATAATTGTATGGCACAAAATACCAAAAAAGTTTTTCACTATTTCACACACTTAAATAAGCGCGCAAATTTCGGAAAAAGTTTTGACATTAACTCTGTTTGACAACTTTGCTTTTATTTTAAGGTTATTTAAAAAATAGAATCTAAAGCTAGCATTAACAAAAAATATTGATTTCATAGGGAAAAAACATTAAAAGATTCTGATAGTCACACTGTCAACGTTACCCGAATTAATCAAAGTTACCCAGATTGACTGTAAGTAGTGAATGCAGACAATTACTTTTTTATAAATGTAGATGACGTTTCTTTACTACTTCCTTTTTCTTTGCTAATGTCCGTCCGGTCGTACTGTATTGCAACCCTTTCATCGTAATAAATAATTTTGTTGTACTTATTTATAGACGTCCCTCTACACGGAGTACAGAAAAATAGCGGAGGTGTTTCAAGGCAAAATCTCTCTAGAACGAAGCGTCGCTAAATGCGGGTGTTCGGGGGACGAGGTACAACAATAGCTCCACCCCTAGATCAAAATCCATCTAGCGGTAAAAAGTATTTTACAGCGTAATAGAGAAAATTTTTCATTAATTTAGTTTATCTATTCACTACTACGGCGTTACAAGCACAACAGTTTGTTCCGAACATTCTATATGCGTTAGTATGGCTGGACCACATTGTTTATACTAACTTACTCATCACCACGCCATCTTCCTTGCGGAGTAGGCAGAGAGAATAGAGTGCCAAAAGGCTCTATTCTTCTATACATCTCTCGCTTCCTCAACATTCATAATTCTCTTCATACACACTCGACGGTTTCGGAGACTTCTGACTCCATCTTTTTTCAATAGATGACGGATATCTAGGTAGGCGAGTCTCAGTCTCCCCCTGTACCTACATCCTTCCACTTTCGCATTGTATATCATCTTAACAGTCGCTCGTCCGGCATTCTTTCCACATGTCCGAACCATCGGAACATTCCCTTTCGCATCTTTACACTAATACTCTCTTTCATACCTACTCGCTTGCTTAAGGAGAGGATTGAAAGTGTGTCGAGTAGGGTAGCGTACCTTATACTCAGAATAACCAAACGGTATTCGTTGAACGTCATACAGGTTTACGCACTGACCTCGACACACTCCGATGACGAGGTGGAGGTCCTATATGAGGACATCTCGAAGGTCATCCACTTGTCTAAAACCTATTTCACGGTGGTTATGGGAGACTTTAACGCGAAACTGGGCAAAAGGATAGATGATGAGCTGAAGGTGGGGCACTATGGATTTGGGCAGAGGAACCACAGGGGCCAGATGCTGGCTGATTTTCTGGAGAAGGAAGGCCTCTTCATGTTGAATTCCTTCTTCAGGAAGCAGCCCCAGCGAAAATGGACCTTGATCAGCCCTGATGGTTCAGTGAAAAACGAGATTGACTTCATCCTGTCGGACAAACGACACATATTCAATGATGTCTCAGTGATCAGCAGGATTAAAACTGGGAGTGATCACCGACTAGTCAGAGGCATCTTGAATATTAGAACAAAAGTCGAGAGGTCGCGATTGATGAAGTCTACGCTCCGACCAACACCTGCCCAATACCAGAACCCCGAGAGCTTTCAGCTCGAACTACAAAATCGCTTCCAATGTCTAGATGAGTGTGAATCAGCGAGCGATATGAACAGCAGGTTCGTGCAAACTGTCCACGCGGTCGGGTCGACTTACTTCAAGGCCCGTCGCGTCAGTAGGAATCGTAAACTCTCGGACCATACTCTCAAACTCATGGAGAGGAGAAAAGAAATGATAGTCCAGTCCTCAGCCGATTGGTCCTGCCTAAGGCGGTTAAACAGACAGATCTCCAAGGCTGTGCGGCACGATATTCGCCAATTTAATACTACCCGTATTAAAGAGACGATAGAGCGGAACCAAGGCTCGAAAGTGTTCGCAAGAGATCTGTCTGTTGGCCAAAGTCAGTTGACTAAACTGAGGACTAACAACGGCACTAACATTTCTTCTCGAGATGAGATCTTGGGAGAGGTCCAGCAGTTCTATGGACAGTTGTACAGATCCCAGAGCCCTGCTGTTGGCTTGGTCCAAGACCCCAGATCCAAGCTGACTCGGCACTTTACCGAAGATATCCCGGACGTCAGCCTGTACGAGATCAGAATGGCTCTCAAACAACTAAAGAACGGAAAGGCACCGGGAGACGACGGAATCACCACAGAGCTTCTGAGAGCAGGCGGAAAGCCGGTCTTAAAAGCTCTTCAGAGGCTGTTCAATTCCGTCGTTCTCGGGGGCGACATTCCAGAGTCGTGGACCAGAAGCGTGGTGGTGCTGTTCTTCAAGAAAGGTGACAGAACCCTCTTGAAGAACTATAGACCCATCTCGCTCTTGAGCCACGTCTATAAGTTGTTTTCGAGGGTCATTACAAATCAACTCACGCGCAGGACTGACGACTTCCAGCCTCCCGAACAAGCCGGTTTCCGAAAAGGCTATAGTACCATAGACCACATTCATACGCTACGCCAGATTATACAGAAAACCGAGGAATACAATCGGCCTCTGTGTCTGGCGTTTGTGGACTATGAGAAAGCCTTCGATTCGATCGAAACTTGGGCGGTGCTGCAGTCCCTTCAGCGGCATGGCAGAATCTCTGGAGGACCTTGGCACCATGCTCAATGATCTCAGCAGGGTTTCCCGACTAGTGGGTCTCAAAATGAACATGGACAAGACGAGTCATGTCTAATGTCCATGTCATTTCAGCACCGGTCCTAGTCGGGAGAGCGCTTCTCGAAGTTGTCGACCATTATGTCTACCTGGGACAAACAGTCCAGTTAGGTAGGCACAACTTCGAGAAAGAGGTTAATCGACGAATCCAACTCGGCTGGGCAGCGTTCGGGAAGCTAAGGAAGATCTTCTCGTTCAATATTCCGCAGTGTCTGAAAACGAAGGTCTACGACCAGTGTGTATTACCAGTGATGACATACGGAACAGAGACGTGGTCTCTGAATGTTGGCCTCATATCAAGGCTCTAAGTCGCTCAGCGGGCCATGGAGCGGGCTATGCTTGGTGTTTCCCTACGTGATCGAATCCGTAATACGGAGATCCGTAGGAGAACGAGAGTGACCGACATAGCCCGCCGGGTTGCCATGCTGAAGTGGCAATGGGCAGGCCACATCAATCGACGAACCGATAACCGTTGGGGACGAAAGGTTCTCGAGTGGCGACCACGTATCGGACGGCGCAGCGTAGGGTCAAAGCTGCGGGGAGCCGTTGGATGCGGTCGGCACAGGACCGCTCGTTGTGGCGTTCTCTTGGGGAGGCCTATGTCCAGCAGTGGACGTTGAAAGGCTGATGGATGGATGGATGATAAACGTGAGAACAGAGCGAACCGATCGCAGTGACGGTTCATTTGATACTACGGTTTTAGGCCCCGCCCACTGTGACGTCGTTGACCTAGTTGAAGGCGACATGACCTAGTTGCCTTGCGGCATCTCCGCTATTTTTCTGTACTCCGTGTCCCTCTATAACTCTGCATAAGATATTGACTGACCACCCAGAAAGATCGCGTTGTGGTAACACTTTTTAAACGTCAGTCAAAAAAGACATATTAGCTTTCCGTTGATATTGTTGTAGTGGTTATTAACGAATTCTTCTTTGATAATGGGTAAAATAATTAAAACTGGTGTTCGAGATATAATGTTCCAGATGATAACTCATATCCTAAATATTAAAACCGAAATGAAGGTTGCTCGTTAACAAAAAAAGCAATGTCTGCATGAAACTGACCTCTACGAGTAAGTCTCCTATAAATTCTTGATACTATTTATTATTTTATTTACCTCTTATATAATTTTTGTGAAATCATTATTTCATATTCATTATGGTAACATTCTGCAATTTTACACTGGCAGTGGCCTCACTGCATTCTAGGTATTGTTGTTGTTCATGAATGGTGAATACTACCTACCATCATATGGACCACTAAGTTGTATGTCAAGGTATATTTTATTATATTGATATTTTCTTCCAAAGTAATTTAACTGAAGCTGTTTGTAATACTATTACAAATTCCATTCCGAGGATTCAAGAACTGGATAAATTGGACATTAGTACAGAGGCGACATACATTCAGAAACTCTCTTCAATGACCAGTAACATGTTATAATAATTTGTATGGCCGATTTCAACCTTGATGGTCTTTCTTGAGTTACCTATAATTACTTACTATTTTTAGGACTGAGTATAAGGACATTATGCCGTGTGGGGCCGGCTTTAGAATTATCCCACCCCTCTCCACCCATGGGAGTCGTAAGAGCCGACTGAGGGAATACCGGGGAAGTGGGTAGCAGCACTCTTTCGAGTATTAACAACATCCACTGCGATCGCCAACCCGCCTGCCAAGCGTGGCGATTACGGCACTATCCCCCATTCTTGGGAAGGCCTATGTCCAGCAGTGGACGTTAAAAGGCTGATGGATGGATAAGGACATTTCGTCAATTCAAACACGAAGGAGCTACACATTCAGGCATATGGAGAACTCTAGGCAAAAAAAGAAAGTGTCGTGCCGCAAAAAGAATGATTGATGACTGATAAAAGTGCCATACATTACGTAATATAAATACAGAAATAAAAATACAATACTGATATAACGGAATACGGAGGAGAAAAGATTGAAAGGGAAAAGTACGAAGGAGTGGAATTTTTAGATTCGGATGTATCATTTAGTGAATAATAAACTAATTAACAATCCTTTTCCTTTTATTACATTATATCAAATTATTTTGCGGCGGCCTTCGTGGCGTAGTCGGTAGTGTAACCGACTTCCGTGCACGACGTCGTGGGTTCGATTCCCACTCAGGACAATTATTTGTGTGATGAACACAGATATTTGTACTGCGTCTGGGTGTTTTCTATCTATTATATGTATGTATTTACAAAAAAAAAGTAGTATATGTATTATATCCGTAATCTGGTACCCATAGCATAAGGGTTAAGCTTAGTTTGGGACCAGAGGACGTTGTGTGAAAATGTCTAAAATATTTATAATTATTATCACTCTTTTTTATAAAGACCGCCCGTCCCGTCTCCTATATCTCCGTTGAGCATGAGCCTCCTCCCCAATAAAACAGATTACTATGCTGTCCGCACGGATTGGCATTACAGCGAATTATCTGCGTAGTAGTATTGTCTACACACTCTACAGTACTCTACACTATGTTTCTTTCTTTAGTCGATTTTCACAGCACCCATAGGGTGAAATAGTTTTTTATTGAAGTTATACTTCTAATGCGACTTGCAAAAGGTTGCTTTAAACATTTAACGCTACCATGGAGGGGGTATGAAAGCACTTAAACTCTTAACATCGACTTATAGAAATTTCAAAAATTTACTAACGCCATCTAGTGACATTAGACATAATTACTTTATCGAACAAGGTATTTAAAAACATAACTGTGACAATTTTTGCAGTTACGAATTTAATAATTACTTTATTTATTAATGATGCCAAAGAAGTATAACTTCACACGCGCGTACACGCATTTTTTTTGCATTTGGTGGCAGACAAGCCACAGCCGACCTGATGGTAAGTGGTAACCGTCGCTTATGGACTCAACTATACCCAGTGTTGTCAAACCACTGCTCACCATTTTATTTTACAGATTTATATGAAATGAAAGAGTTAACGGCTATGCAACCAAATCACCGATGTGCTTCATGACTGATCACACGGGAGAAAGTGGTACCAACCCGGCCCGATAGCAAGTGAATACTCCCACTTGATACCCAGCCCAGTAATGCAATTTGTACCACCAGTAATGCAATGGGTGATAATTGCTTACTTATATAGCCGTCCATTCATTTATTTTCTATTTGCGAAATAAAATGGTAAGCAGTAGCTTTTGACAGTATCTTAGTATTGCTGAGTCCGTGAGCAGCAGTTACTGCTCACAATCAAGTTGGCCGAGATGTGCCTCATCTGCCATCAGTAGTAATAAAACTTAAAAAATAAAAATATTATAACAATTAGGGTTTTTCTGATATAAGTCAGTATTGCCATAATCAAAGTTATAGCTTTTACGGTTGTCACTTCGTTGCAGTTATTGTAGGATGACTATAATTAATGTTCATTTTCGTTTTCAATAAAAAAATTGAGAAATTTAAATAAAAGATTTTTGGAAATCTTATATGAGAATCATCTCTTTGGATTGTGGATCTGAGAGCGGACGACAAAATGGCCGCTACTTTCATTCTTTTTAATTCATTTGAAATACAAGCCAGTTTAATTTAATAACCTATCTAAATTCACACCTTAAAGCGCTATCCACACATTTCCGGATACCCGTCCCTGCCGTGTTCCGTCAGGGACGGGGAAAAAATCCGTTACGTACAAATTGTACGAACTTGTTCACATAGCTCCGTGTCAGGCGCGTCCGGATCGTCAGTGTCCCGGAGCACGCACGGACGCTCTGGCAGTACTATCCGATTTTTTTTCTAGGTACGTTGACGACATACCCTAATATGTTTTGCCTGTTGACAGTCTTCTTGGTGATCTGATTCTTCTTCATCTAGCGCTATTGCAATTATTGCTAATTCTACATTGTTAAATAAGGACATAGGACGGCCCCCCACCAGATGGACCGATGATCTGGTCAAAGCTGCGGGGAGCCGTTGGATGCGGTCGACACAGGACCGGTCGTTGTGGCGTTCTCTTGGAGAGGCCTATGTCCAGCAGTGGACGTTAAAAGGCTGATGGATGGATGGATGGAAATAAGGACATAGTGCTATGTGCGTATCAGCTAAAGAAACAGATTACACTGATACCGATTTCCCTGATATGTGTGAACACGGGTGACGGATGGCACGTCCCTGACGCGAACACTGAAACAAACAACTTGGAACACGGATAGCCCTGACCCGGAAATGTGTGGATAGTGCTTAAATGATAAAGATTGATAAGGATTGATAATCGCTGATAAAATAAATTGTAGGTGATACGAAGTAGATCATCATCTAGTACTACACGTATCTCTTAACTATTAACCATTTTACTGTTTACATAAGTTGCCTGTCTTCGGATAACTTTATAACCGACAATATCAAATGCTTTACTTACGTATCCATCCATCCATCCATCAGCCTTTCGACGTCCACTGCTGGACATAGGCCTCCCCAAATTGGGGGTAAAGTGCCGTAATCGCCACGCTTGGCAGGCGGGTTGGCGATCGCAGTGGATGTTGTTAATACTCGAAGGAGTGCTGCTGCCCACTCCCCGCAGTATCCCCTCAGTCGGCTCTTACAACTCCCATGGGTGGAGAGTGGTGGGACAATTCTAAAGCCCCACACGGCTATCACGTATAGACAAATAATTAACAATTCCAACACGCAAAACGAATTAGCGTTATCAGTTTTATAATGGAAATAACAAGTTCTGTTAAATAGTCTAATCTAGATATATCACTGGTCTACATATCGTGCATAGTGTGGTCATATATCGTATATGATTTATTTCCAATAAAGAAACATAATAAAAATATCTTACCTCCCATATTTTCATCTTCAGACATGGCATGATAGTGTCCGACACCCACATCGGACTCATCTGCTTCATTTGACTCTGACTTGACAGGTGACGAGTCACTAGAGGTCGTTGTGCCCTCTCCGATGCCACTATCCAACTTCTTCCTCTTTTCTTTAGATGATGCCGTGGTATCTTCTTCACTCGAACACTCTTTTTTAGTAGCCACTGGTTCCTCCCAATCCATGTCTGAACGAGAAGTGCTAGCAACTTCCTTGCCTAAATATATTTCCACTTCAGCGGGTACTCCAGTCATATTTGCAGTTCCTTTTTTAATCGTAGTATTGTTGCCAGAGTCATCCGGTTTTTCTGTATCCGTAGAAGTGCTAGGAGCATTACGTCGAGATCCACTAGCACTTGCCATCCCTTCCTGGTACTCAAATGTTATAAGGCCGTGTTGTGTACGAATCGGTCCGAATCGTAGTGACCTAGGATTTTCATCGATAGTAAGCGGGTCTGAGGATGACCTCTCAGATTTGTTAGGTTTATCGGATTTATCTGATTCATCATTGCCATCAGGTTTATTAGGCCGGTCAGGTGGATTGGGTCTATCAGGTCTATCGGGCCGGTCATCACTGCCACCACCGTCGCCACCATCACCTCCGTCGCCCCCACCACCATTGCCCCCGTTGTCCTCCTCGTCAGATGACGAAGATGAAGGAGATTCCAAAGAGTCAAAGCGAAGGGCTCCGGCTACTCGGTTTTGCCCCATGCTGAGTACCAGGCTTAGGAGTGCGTTCATTTCATTGGCACCGTTCACGTTATCGAGATCGTGAAGTGCATTCAAGCCGTCTAAAATATAAAAAAAACAAGATTAAATAATAATTCAACACAAAGTGTGAAAATGTGAATTCGAAAATAACAGTCAGGAGCAAGATTTGAACCTGCATCTCCTGGATACCGTCCAGATGCTTTGCTAATTCAGCCATCATGAAAATTGCTCATGACTACTAATTTCGATAACACATTCATACTTAACGTCTTGGGCGACGATTTATATGGCTAAGCATCAGCAAGCATAAGCAAGTCAAATGCTAAAAATATATATAAAAATATCTAAATATATTAGATCTATTTTTTTAGCGATCGATATGCTCCGCTACTTTTTAAAAATAAAAATATCTAAATATTAATAATAATTAATTGTTTTTGTAATTTTCATTAATTTATATTTTTATTCCATAATATGCTCAAAATGCGAATTCTATATATTATTATTTTCTCTTTTAGCAGTTACATTATTCACAAAGATAGTAAAAATTAACTATGGAGAATGAACTACGTACCAACATCACTGTCATCTTCTATCGGGATACAGATACGCCTCGGGCAGGAGTTGGCAGGTTGGTAGCGACGGGGTGGTGGCTCTCGGAGATGGGCGTGCCGCGACATAAACGTGGCGCGCATGCAGTCGCGTACTATCGCTCGGGAGAGAATCTGCAGGCGAGGCGGGCATTGATCCTCTGTAAGACACATTCAACCAAATTAGACCTAAAACAGTTATTGTACACGAGGTTAACATTATATAAGATGATTTTGATTCAGGATTCTGACAACCTAAAATGGCTACCAGGTTATTTGACCCGGTGCTTAGCGTGACTTCCGAAGCACCGTTCAGTTTGCTAAGACCTCTTTTCTCCATCGTTGCTTCGTATTAAACTGAAGGAACAACAGGCATTTTGGGAGCCATAGGAATTTTGATTTTGAACTTTCTGTAAAGAAAAAAAAGTACTCTCGGCGCGTGCTAGTTACAGCACACTGCGTGTTATCTAATGTTTTCCTTCACCGAGCAGTGATAAATAATACACGCATTATTCCTAAAATTTCTATTACTTAAGAGGTGTGTGCCGTGCGAGAACTATGGACTTCCTTGGTTTTACCGCTAGGCTATTACTGCACATTATCGTACCTTTTTTTCAACTACTTTCAAACTTCCTCTTCATCCATCCATCCATCAGCATTTCGAAGTCCACTGCTGGACATAGGCCTCCCCAAGAGAACGCTACAACATATGTTTCGATCATATGGGGGATAGTGCCGTAATTGCCACGCTTGACAGGCGGGTAGGCGAAATATAAAATTTTTCAAACTTCCTCTTACAAATGTAAATATAGAAAAGCTAATAATCACCAAGTTTCAGCAGATCCTCTGCTTCTTCTTTGCTAGGTATCTTTAGAGTCGCGAAGGAAACGTTGAGCAGGCTCCGTGAAGACCAACCGTCTACACTGACCCGCTTGATCTGCACCAGGTTGTCGTTGAGAGGCATCACCAGCACACCACCGACCTGGACGCAGACCACATGAGAACTGCAACTTATTTTGCCTTTTTTTTTACAAAACCATCCAACAAACTTATAGATTTAGCACCAGAAAAACAAAAAATCTTCTGCAACAAAGGCTGCTATAAGTCAAGGGATAGGGGGTGGAGAGGAAGTAAGGCCACGAGGATTGTGGTGGTGCATCCTTTTACGTCAATCATTTGTCAGAGGGACCTCGGTCTAATCAGGAAACTTTTTCAGCCTCCTTAGAATATAAAACTAAACATTAGTTTCGCTTCACTGTCATTAGTTGCGTGAACGCATCAATATCTCGACCAATAAAACTAACGCAATGGACTTTCTACCAATCACACTGAAGCGAAACGAACGTTCATCAAACGTTTCATTAGGGGAAACAGGATTTTTTTTATGATCTCTACTACGAGTAATAGTCGTTCTGAGTTTAATTGGATACTTATTGTGTCCGTCATATATTGATAAGGACGCAGGGCGTATCTCCTAGAACGTGGTGTTTATATAAATAAATGAAGTCGATTAAAATAGAAGGTTGTTCTTTAAAAAAACGAGACAAAGATCAGAAGATGATGCGAATGATGATATAGATAAATGTAGCACAGGGACTTAGTACACCAATCTGCCAGCGTTGCGGCGCCACTGACGCGTAAACAGTTTTTTTTACATTTTTCCTGTTGTAACGAACGTAATAAACCTGTTTTACTATCTTGATTTAACTTGAATTTCTCAATCACATACTGCCGCCAGAATACCCTTCCCCAAGCTGTTACAAAGTGGTCTTCGAGCCTACTACAAGAGTGGCAAATAAGTATACGGTCCACCAGATCGTAAGCGGTTACCGTAACATATAGATGTTCGCAACACTAGAGGCATCACCCGCGCATCGCCAACTTCAAGGAAAGGACTAGGAGGTAGAGGAAGAATAATAAGAGGATAGGGATGAGGTTTGGGCCTCCAGCTATCTCACTCACCATACGAATCGATCGTGGGTGATACTTTCCCCACCGAGCCGGCCCAATCATGCTGGAATAAGCGTGAATGCCAGTCCTGGACTCTGACCGTCAGTCCTAGACTCAGGACAACCATGCCGCTGTCCATCACAAAGGTCAAATACCAAGCTCAAGAGGAGGGTGGATAAAACAGGCTTTTCATAAAAATAACCTAACAGAAAAAAATATTTAAAATTTATAAACGTTCTTATCAAGTTATAACTCAAAGATAAAGAGAAAAGTTGAGATATTATTGAAAGCCAATCGATTATCGCTTAATTGTCGACACTATCAACAATATATCGCTATGATAGCAAACTAACTATTTTTACTGTATTTGCAGTTCACGTCGCAACGATCATGTATTAAGCTGTGTTTAAAAATGGCGTCCACTTTAGCGCTTGAAGAAACTGATCTAAAAACATTCAAACCACTCTCCGAAATGCTTAAAGGCAAGTTTTTCAAAATTATTTATGAAAACCCTGAAACATGTATCCAATGCGATCATTCAGATTCAATTAAAATCTCACAAGAACAATTTGATAAGTACGTCACTGATTATTTTGTACGAACAATGAGACCGCTGGTAGAAGTTGAGGAGCACTACTTTAAAAATATGTTTTGTGGTCTAAATTTGGATCACTTAGGATTGAACGTTACGATTGAACCGTCTCTACATGATCAAATTGACGATTTACATACAAAGATGAGAACTGATATCAAAACGCAGTTAATGGATGTTAAACACGTTTGTGTAGTTTCTTTCAGTTTTAATACTTATTACACTACAAATTCACGTTGGATAATTACTACATGCCATTGGATAACCTTGGATTTAAAGAGAAAATCATATGTAATAGCGTGCCAGCCATTGCAGCAGTATAGCCCCGTCCCATCTAACGACATCAGGCCCGAATTCATTCAGTTTGCAATCGGTATAGACGCATTAAAAAACATGGAACAATCTGTAGCAGAAGAATCACAAGCAGCAGGAAATTCCACAAATTCCCAGGATACAAAAGCAAAAGAGAAAATCTACCTACATGATGGTATAATTAGAATATCTAATTTTGATAACCCGAAGCCTGAATTCCACTTACATACCTGCGTGATCCGTAGATTAACTTATATCTTTGGAGACGTAATTAAAAATGATTTAGATTCGAGAATACTTTATCAATGTAAACGTTTCTGGGAAAGCACAGAAAACCCAAAATCCGCTCAAATCATGCAAAAACATCTTGGATATAACATGCTTAAGAAGCCCAAACTCTTCTACGAGAACCGTTGTTGGGATTTGTACAGACCTCTTATACAAATATTATCCATACGAGATAAAAGTGCTGAATTACGGGATGTTTGGGGCCCATACGACATGCTTGACGAGGAAGATTTCATATTTATTGCAGAATTTTTAAAATGTTTGAAGCCAATTGCTGAAGCTGTGGAAACGTTACAAAATGATATAGACTTCTTTTACGGACTTGCGTTACCATGTCTATTGTCACTTAGAAAAAAACTAATCAAACTTACAAATGAATACTATAACTATAAATATTGCAGGCATTTACCTGCAAAATATTTAAAAACAATCGATGAAGCTTTTGTCGATACTTTTAAGTTATCAAGAGATAGCGATTTGAACGCGGCGATAGCGGCCATATCTTATCCGAGGTTTAAAGATAAATGGTTGACCTGCTTGGATGCTAAATACCACTACAAGATAAAAGCGGCTTTTGAACAGGCAATAGCTGTGGAAATGTCAGACTCCACTGAAACCGAATTCCAGACATCGAGCGTGAACAATTCTTTCTTCGAGTTTGATGATGATTCAAGTAACGTAGTTTATGACCGGGAATCTAAAGCAGAGTTGTTGATGAATCTTTATCTATCTGATAAAGAGACGGAATTATCTATGCTGGACAGACACAAGGAAGTAAAGAAAGTGTTTATCAAGTACAATACAAGTATATCAGCTACAAATGTTAATGATGAATCGTTCTTACATGAAACGATGTTAGAAACAAGAAGAATTACTGATTCGGCAGACATAATTGGGAAAATCGTTGAACTTAAATACAATAAGTATGTCTAACTAAGAGATGTGATTACTAAGAACAGATATATGATTTATAACACATTTAACGGGTCTATACAAGCATTAAACTTCTCAAAATACTATTATTTTGACTAACCTCGACCTTTCGGCTGATTTACATGCGTTAAATGTGTTATAATGAATAAAAATATTACCTTTCAGATTTATGTTTGTAAGAAATCCTTGTTTTTTTACATTATTATAATTAGTTTCAATAGATGGTATTGATTAATAATACCATACTATTCGAAAGGGGAATGCTCATATATGGTTTATTTTGTATTACACTCAAATTTGTGTCAAAAATTAAGTTTTTATCTGAAGACCCAATTTACACTTCAACAAGTACAGTAGCGAGTTAACTTGCCTCATCTGCAAGTTAAATTTGTTATTGTCGTATGAACGACAAACGCGAATTAAGTAGTATGGTTGATTAAGTTTAGTCGAATAGATCGCGATCCTATTTTTCGGCAAGTGCAGTGCAAAGCAGCTTCTCTCGCCATTCCCGCACCCTGCGGGAATGGCGAGTGAATGCATGAAGACGGGCGAGTTTAGTACATATCTACAGTTGTTATTTCTATTAATATTTCATGTTCAATGTGTTGGACAAGCATTGACACTATTTCTCTTAGTACGCAAATTGGTATTAAGTAATTTGGCATCCCTTTTCTGGATTAAAACAACATGTTAATTTATATGGATAAGCGTGTCAAATGCTTAAAAAATATATGAAATATCAAAATACTAAAAGAGCTGTATAGGAGGATCAGATCACTTTGAGTCGAGTAAAACAACCGCAACGCGAGTAGTCTTTATCTCGGAACGGCAACTTATGGCTACTCACTAGCCTACCTTTGAACGCTACTTACTACTTAACGGACTGATTTCTTAACTCTCTCATTGTATCGATTTACAAACCTGAATATCGCTTTAAAGATTATTATGGTTTTATTGTATAATATATAATATTTTCACACACGCTTTGATTCATTCGGCAAAAGTCGCTGTGTCCTAGGCACTGGATTTAAAAACAACTTTCAATATTTATTTTCTGTAGCACTGACGGCCTCCTACGCCACTGGACCGATTATGTTGAAATTTTTGGCGGTACGCCAATAGGGTTATAAAAATATATTTTTGAATAATTATATTTTATACCAATATCCTAAAAACACAATAACAACAAAATTCCACATCTCGTTCCTTCCTCTCCCACACATTTCTAAGTTAATATAAAATTCCAAAAAGTCAAAATAAACTATGCCATCCAAACGAAACGCCATTTGGAATGAAAATGTTGCGGACAGGACAACCTCTATCGCGTCCGCTACCATAAGGTAACAAAATATATACAACTAGTGCATGACCCACGGCTTCGCTCGCGTCTAATGATATCGTATTATGTGTTTCTATGTCCCATTTTTATGTGTCATACCATTGAACCAACGACAAACGTACAACGTTATAATACATAGACAAAGCTATCCATTTTCATCAAATCAGTACTTTCGAATAGGCACAGATCACAACAACTCTTTAATTAAATATTGTCAATATCATATTGCACTTGTAAAATAATATATACACACACATATCAAGAAAAAACACTACGTATAAGACTCATGATATTTTTGATTATCATGATATTTAGTTAAAAAAACTATTAAAAAAAGTTCTGTCTTGGACGTCCATGTGTCCATATGTGCGGATCCTGTATGTTATCACGATAACGACCGAAATACTATACTAATCGAGTCTTTTTTTTCTCTTACGCTTCAGTTTAATTAGGAATAGAACCTTATCACTTTTCACGGTCTGATTCGATGTGGTTTAATTGTTATTAAATAAACAAAAATAGTTTGAATATGTATGGTCGATTCGATCATACACTAAAACCAGCGCTATCTACCTTATTAAGTGAGAACTACTTCTATAGAACCAATATAGTAGTACTACTTAAAATTAGCGCCATCTATATAAGACATGAGAACCACATTAGTACTTTTTGAAATTAGCGCTATCTATGTGATTTATTGAAAACTAAGTAAGCCCTATTAGCCGTGTGGAGCCGGCTTTAGAATTGTCCCACCCCTCTCCACCCATGGGAGTCTTAAGGGCCGACTGAGGGAATACCGGGGGAGTGGGCAGCAGCACTCCTTCGAGTATTAACAACATCCACTGTGATCGCCAACCCACCTGCCAAGCGTGGCGATTACGGCACTATCCCCCATTCTTGGGGAGGCCTATGTTCAGCAGTGGACATTAAAAGACTGATGGATGGAAGACCTATTAGTTACTTATTCAATTTAAATTACCACCCAATTTAACCCTTTAAGCGTCTCATTTACCCGTTTTTTCTGGATATCGATTTATAAAAACGGCTATATCTCGTCGTTTTTATAATTATATACTATGTTGCGTATATCACAAGATTCCTTGTGAAGTATACTAGCGAATGCAAGTGAAATATGAAGTCTTAAATTTTTTCTAAACTACAAAAAAACAATTTAAATCTAGTACTTACATAATTTCTCACGATCTGCTATTATTTGAAACAGTTTTGTATATTTCCATTGAAATTTTGTAATTTCAATTATTGTATTAGCTAGCACACTTCATTGTCAATCACTTTAATATTTCACTTCACGTACACATTACTATTATCTAAACAAAAACGACATTTTACACTAATATAAACAAATGGCGGCTTTTGCCAAAGCAAACACTGTGCGCTTGGCGGGCGCTTTGTTACTCTCAATTGACTAATCTTGGAGATAACGCTGTGTATAGTACTTACGGTCGAGTAGTCAAAATGAAACTGATTTTTTAGAAATCACATACAATACGAAACTATTATTTTGAAACGTTGTTAAATAATTACTAACAATTTTACAAGCAATAAAACTTTGTTTAAATGTACATTTAGAATTGTATTATATAAACAATTCTACAGAATTCTTAGTATGAACCCGCTCGGAAGGTCTTCAAAAACTTTTATGTTTGCATTTAAAAAATACACAATGAACACATAATAAAACACTTTTAGCACATTCTACAGACATTTGTCTAAAGATTATAACTATTTATTGACCGCTCTTGCTTCTAATGTAATGTACACACGTGACGAATGACAGCACTGAACTGATACATGATACTCAAAATGGCGCGAAACGCTTTTATTCGCTGTAGCGTTGCGCTTCCGAGTCTGTCTTACTCAACAGTTTTGTGTCCACAGTATAAATATTGTGGTAGAAATTTAGTCTGTTACATTGAAAATCGACTAAGTAAATTGATAACGTTACTACGTCCATGCCGATAGAGAAAAAACAAGAAATATATGACAGTGGTCTCTTAGGTACACATCTATGAGCCGCGGGTCGCTCAAGGGGTTAACAGTAGTGACATCTTGAAAGATCTTGAGATTGAGACAGTACAAGAGCTTTGACACATGAGAAAGAGTGTATCTACATATGTACTTATATTATATACACTTTTAGATGTAATCAATTTTATTGTGAAAAATAAAATTATGAGGCTGCACTTTTGGATTTCCCAATGTTTTTTTTATAATTCCTAGGTTATTAAACCCGAGATCTGTTAAAAAAAACAATAATTACTGATAAAATACCAATAAAATAAAAATATATCACCAAACCCAACCCACTCCCTATCCTTTCCTTAATATTTCCCTATCCACCTCCTATCCCTTTACTTGGAGATGGCAACGCGCGAGTGATGACTCTGGTCACCAGAGTCTGGTGTTGCTATGGTCTACAGGCTACGGTAACCGCTTACCATCAGGTGGGCCGTATTCTTGTTTGCCACACACGTCGTATATATATTTTTTTAAATATAACACTTTGTCGTATCAATTTCAGGAACACCCAATCTCAGTCAGTACATCATTTAATTCGATGAGAGCGTTTTGCAAATCTTTTATAGGTTTGAGGATAAGTAAGGTCATCAACTTGTTGAAGGGATTAATGAAAGCAGAAGCGTAGAGAATGGTGACCGACATTTAGGCCAAGCTTCCCGCCGGAAACCACTGAAGGAATGAAACATGGTTCCAGTGGCCCGCCAATACAGGCGAAGACGGCAAAACGGCGGGTATATTTAGTGGGTGAGGGCCCCACACTACCCTGTTCGTTGCCCCGAACGACAGGGTGTGCGGTTAGGAATATTTTTTCCCGCCTTAAAAATTGATTGAGATTCGGCGATATTTAAACGATATATGCCCAAGAGATTCTTGTCCGGTTCTCTCATATTAACAGTCTTATGGTCGGTGATGGTTGTATCTTCACTAGTTTATGAGACTGGATTTGTTTTTGCTACTTTGCTTATAGACACTAGCAACACCAGAGGCATCCATCTACATGGTAAGGTATAGGAGATATATAGGAACGATAACAAGATGATAGGTAGGAAAATGAGGATGGGCCTCCAGCGCTCTCACTCACCATACGAAATAAAACTGTAGGAATAGCTACCGTTGTTACACGCTGATCTTTGTGAGAGGGTGGTACTTCCCTGATCGAGCCGGCCCATTTATGCTGGGATAAGTAAGGCTACCACTAGAATTCATTATTTTTAATTTTACCTTCACTAAATGTTTGAAGTAATTGTGGTATTCTTCTGGACAGCCAGCTCCGCAGTATACGCGGTCGTACGGCGCTTGTAAAGGAGACAGGCACAGGCCATTCCCTACAAAATACTTTCTTATTACTAACTCCAATAGACATACGACGGCCACTTTTTTTTACGGGCCTTGTGGCGTAGTCTGTAGTGTAACCGACTTCCGTGCACGAGGTCGTGGGTTCGATTCCCACTCAGGACAATTATTTGTGTGATGAACACAGGTATTTGTACTACGTCTGGGTGTTTTCTATTTATTATGTATGTATTTACAATAAAATAATAATATACGTATTATATCCGTAATCTAGTACCCATAGCACAAGCATTAAGCTTAGTTTGGGACCAGAGGACGTTGTGTAAAAATGTCCGTGAATATTTTATTTATTTACTTTGTGATAAGTGGAAGCTTAGGTACATGTATAGGCCGCCGGAGGACCACTGAAGTAATATATCACAGTTTCAGTGGTCCGCCAATACAGGCGGAGAGACGCCACATGGCGGATTTATTTAATGGGTGAGGAGGTGAGGACCCTGTTCGTTGCCTCGAACGATGGCGTGTGCGGTTATATACATTTTTTCCCGGCTTAACAAAAATAAAAGGTATTAATTATAGACTAATATGAACTGAGGCAACAAGCTAATCTTCACCGTAAAGATCGATCTAGCTATACGCGATGCTATTTTCATGTATAATCAAACACACATCACCAGTGATTGTACCGGACGCGACGATGGTACTTACATGGCCATGTTTTCTCCTCCTCAATATCTTTACTGGCCTCTAAGGACATTCTTACATGGCAGTGAAATAGCTAATGCGTATTTCACACGAGGGCAGAACAGTGAGGCAGAATAGTAGGACAGAACAATTTGGAAGGACAGTATCGTTTAAATATAGGATTAGGATAGTCGGGACAGTCCAAGTGAACCGATGAAGCGTCGCACAGGACAACGGCAATATTTGCGCCGTTTACTAAAAATAAAATTGCTGCACAAATAGCTCTGTATGACCTCATTGAGTGTGTAAATAATGAAATAAATAAAAAAGTCACAATGTCCTGCTCTTTGGACTGCACTGCCCTTACGTTCACAGGAGTCCAACCACAAGACAGACGAGCGAGAAAGATGGTAGGGGAAGCAAACTGTCCCGAAAAATAGACCGGTGGGCTATTAACTATTCTGTCTTGGTTACTGTCAAGACAGTACTGTACTGTGCGTTCAAACAGTAGCAGTACTGTGCTGGCCACTGTTCTGCCCTCGTGTGAAATACGCATAACGGACATCATTTAGAGGTCCGACAATTATTCGAGTTGTCCACCATTACCGGATTGAATACACACAGTGGGTTATTTTAGAGGTCAAGGGCCCCACACTATCCTGCTCGTTACCCTGACTGACAGGATTGGTTAAAAACATTTTTCCCGCTTCAACAACTAATAAGCGAGCCGCCAATAAGTAAGTAATCTGTATGCAGCAGGTACAAATGAGTCTCCTTCAGCAATAGTACTCATTTTGCCCTTCTTCCTTATTCACGGACATTTCACACAACGTCCTCTAGTCCCAAACTAAGCTGACGCTTGTGCTATGTGTACCAGATTATGGATATAATACATAATATATTAGTTTTTTTTTGTAAATGCATACAATAAATAGAAAACACCCAGCCGCAGTACAAATATCTGTATTCATCACACAAATAATTGTCCTGAGTGGGAATCGAACCCACGACCTCGTGCACGGAAGTCGGTTACACTACCGACTACGCCACGAGGCCCGTCATTTATCCTATGTATATTTATTTTGTCCACAACTTATGACTATTACTGCAGGATCTTCTCACAAATAAAGGAGGTGCACAGTCCAGCACAATAAACTATTGCAGGTTGCTAATATCCCAGGCACGCCCAGGTTTCTTCACCATGTTTTCCAAGGCAATTATAATTTAAGTGATTGTTGTCTAAGCATCTAACTCGTGCTTGAAAATCTATTCAAATACCTGGCTTGAGAGTCTGTCTCTCTTGACACATGTACGGCGTAGCAACTAACTGCAATAGGTTTATAATCGCAAAGTGTAATACATAACAGTACTTACCACCATAAAATTTGGGTACGCTGAAATCAAAGTCATCCAAAATCGGTGAGTTTTCAATGAACTGGCCGAGCCTCTTGACAGCATATTCTAGTACGTAGGGGTGCGCTTCCACGCCGTGGTTGATGCCACTGGAACCGATGATCAGACCAACCATGGTGCTGAAGTAGCCAGTGCCGGAGCCGATGTTTAGGAAAGAGAGGCCCGGCTTCAACTCCAGTCCTTCCAGTACTTCACTGTAGAAAAAATACAGATACACATTTAAAATTGCTTTTTTATTGAAGTATGTAAATCAGAGGTTTACAAGTTGTTATGGACACTAAAGTAACACTTGGGTTTGTATTAGTTTCTACACTGTGTATTGGACAATACAGATTAGGACGGTCCTCCACCAGCCGGACCGATGGGCTCATGGAGGCCGTTGGCTGCAGGCCACATAGAACAGCTCATTTGTGCATGGTGCTCTATAGGCGGAGGCTTATAATACATATAAATAGGTAGGTAGAAGGTTTGTGTGAAACATCTATGTCAAGCAGCATGAACATGATTTAAATTTAGATATGTTATTACTTTTACATATTTTTAAAAACTTGAGATGCTTGGCTATGGAAAAGAATACAAAGTGCGGAAATGTAAACTTGAAAGTGATAGCTACGAGCGGGTTCAAACCTGCACTTTTGAATACTGCTCTGCCAATTGAGTTACCGTGAAATTCACTTGGGGCCATTAATTTCCACATACCTTCTCAATATCTTGGGTGACGCCCGCGCCACCTGTTTTTTTTTAATGGCCAAAAAAATATGTAAATTATAATAACATACTCATAGGGCTGGGTCATCATTTGTTATGATTTTTAACTGTAATAATTAAAGCTTACCTGCCCCCTTAGAAACGAAACGCTAGACGAACTTTCTTTTCGCTTCACTGTGATTGGTCGCCCGAATCACGCGTCGAAATCTCGACTAATCAGGGGCATCCTGGGGGGGTTAGGCAGAATCTCATATCTCACATGTCGATCGTATCGTGAATCGTGATCACTATCATTGGTTGAGAAACCGACGCGTGATGTCACAATAATCCGTTGGCCAATCACGGTGATCTCTCAACCAATCACAGTGATCGCGATACAACCGACACGTGAGATATGAGATTCTGCTTAACCCCCCCAGGAATCAGGCGTCGGACTGTTGATCAATCACAATGACTCAAAACGAAAGTAGACTGGCCATAAATACTGTTACAATTAAAAAAATGGTAATAATATTACATTTGAATTTGGAACCTGTAATACTTAATGAATATTCATTGTGCTTTCTCATTTCGGAGTCAACCTGTGTTAAATATTTTTGTGAATTGTGATATTAAAATAGAGAGGGGTGATGAAGAGAACCGAACTGCTGTTACAGCTTTATACAAAGTAGGTACTGTACCCGCTTGGTGTTATTCAAATGTTGTATGTATTGATGAGTAAAATAAAACATAGTCTGTTTATGATAGAAAAAGGTCTAGTCACCCACATACGCGTGTGTTTGGAAAATTTTTAATCATGATTTATGGTCAGTTTTAGAGAGTATGCCATGCTCTACCCACCATGATAATTTGGGATCCCTAAATCAATTCATAAGATTGGCAGTGAAGAATTTTCCCATGGGGCAAGTGGATGTTTCAATTAATAACTGGCCTCAACATTTAAAGGATTGTATTAGAAAAGATAATTTTTAATGAGCAGCATGTATTAGCTAACGCACACTACAGTATTATGATATAGTACAATAGAAAAAAAAATATCTTTTCCTTGTAACAATATTTATGGCAGGACTAGATCTTGCTTATCTCAGCATGAAAGAGCCAGCTTGATGGGGGACTACCACCCTCTCATAGATGATCAGCGTAATACAACAGTAGAAAGTCCTACTGTTGTTTTTGTATGGTGAGTGATGGTGTTGGAGGCCCAAAACCATATGGTAAACTTGGAAACAGTTGAGGATGCATGAAGTAACTATTCGTTTATTTTATGTTTAAGACAACACCATGCGCTAAAGAATAATCCTTGTATTGCGAGGACTTTACAAACATACAATATCACAGACAAAAAGTACACTCAAGACTCAAAACAACCATTTGTGAACCACACAAAGTGTTGTCCTGTGTGGAAATGAAACCCACAGTTCTCGGACGGAAGGTTGGTATCTAAACCAGTCTACCATCTATCCGCCATTGTTTAATAAAGTTGAGATCTTAATTTGCAAACTTTTTAGGTATTTTGTTAACATTCTTTTTGATTATTTCCTTTGCAGGTGACATTGTTTGTTGTCTCTCTATAATGGCTAATGTTGAGCCCAGAACTTCAATGAAAATAAATACAATCAAGTAAGCAATTCAAAAGGCCAGAATTGACACAAACATCTTAGACAATTCTGTGGTACCCTAGAACAGAAAAACAAATCAAAAATTACAGTACACTTTTGACAGCCCTGATAAAATTTGTACATCTTCCAGGGAACAGTATGTAATTGGTTGTTGTAGTATTTGATGTTATTCTTTAGATTTAGTAGCATTTGATAAATTAAGTTTACATAAAAAAATAAAATTGTCAATTAAGCATCACTGCAATTTTTTCAAGTAGGTAGGTGTGTCCATTCTGTTGCTATTTTAACCTTATGTTTTAAAAACATACCTATAAATGCACGGTGCAGATAAGTGTAAAGGGCCGCTCCGCCAGGCCAAGTCCTTGTATGCCTGGTCTCTGGTGTCAGGCGTCATGTATTCAGCTCTGTCGAGAGCTCTAAACACACGCTCCACCACCCGCGAGCGGATGTAGTTGCCACCCATTAAATTGTCGATCAGCTCATCATTGTCTCGTCCCGAGCTCACGGCGCCACCCATCTTGTTTGTTTTGCTGCACGTATGTCTCTCTTTATTCTTCTTCCACTCACCTCAGCTGATTGAAATTGTGACGTCACAATTGTTTTTCAACATATTTTTTCACAATAGAACTCGCAATTAATAACTCTGAGTAATTGAATATATAAACACAATTTTGGTGCGTTAGAAATTCAATATTTCTACTGAATAAGACACAAAAACGAAATTATTGGATTGGTGTAATTATAATCAATGTTGTCAATACACATCAGTGTTGCCATTAAAAACAAAATTGGTTGCCGTGTTTCCGATGTCAGATTACAGTGTTTTGGGGTAAGGGGTAAAAGTAAAAAAATTGCCACGTCTCAAAAATATTTCATCAAAATGTAGAATTTCGCACCTAATTACATATTGCAGTTAAGAAAATTTTTCTCCGCCTTAAAAAAAATACAAAAGGGGTTATATGGGAGCTATCATTGCCATATTTTAGAATACGGCAACGATTGTTCTGGCGTGTACGGTATCTTTTTTGCTAATCAGCTGCAAACACCAAATAACAAGGCATTTGTCGTGCCAAGGGCAGCGCTGATACACTTGCTTACTTGACATTAGTGTTGGGCGAATAAGAGTGATTCATTCGAATGATCATTTGAATAGGTATCTATTCGAATTATTTGATTGCAAGAAAGAGCTAATCGAATAATTCGAATGAAAAATAATCATTTGAATATTTTTATATCTTTCTAATAAAAATAGCATTTGTTGTCAATATAGGTTGACATCAATGAAAAACCAAATTAGTGCCCATAGCTCAGAAATTAAATAATAAGACATTAATAGTCATCAACTATCTTATTATCACAATAACAACTGCTACCATTACAAAAAAACATGAAATAATAAATATATATTTTTTGTATTTTTTTTTTATAAATAGTAGTGAAGACTTGTGTTTTCAGAAAACTTAAAAGTTTGTATACATATATTATATTGCATGTGACTGATAATTTATCTGCTGATTATACACACTGCTTTGGGTCCATTTTATATCCACATGAACGTTACAAAAATTTCATTTCAAAAATAACGTTGATACACTGCACTGACCACTGTCTTTCACTAGCAGTTTTTCTCTATAAAATACTGTAAACATAAATGTAAATCAATTCTAATAAAAAACAAGGTAAAGTTTAACAACAATAAATCATTTTTTCTGTAATAAATTTTAGGAAAAAACAGTTAATTCTAAGCAAAAACATGAAAATACTTAACAGAAATGAGGAAATTAAATAAATACACCGAAATAATAACTAATTGAATCGTATATTGCCAAAAATATTACAAGAGAAGTGACGAAGCGAATATCTCAAAGTAAAAAGAAGGAGGCGCTGCGATCGGCCAAAAAGGGAACTAATTTGTTTTTTTTTTTAATTTAGGCATGGGTGGTGTTTAACATTATTCCAACAAGAAACCAACAGATATTTTGAATGAAAATGATTAATTATCAGAAGTGTTGTGCCCGTCAAGTAAACAAAATTATTCGAATGATACATTCGCTCTTTTTGATTGATTTAATTTGTTCATACAAAATTCATTTGAATAACGAATGGTTATTCAAATGATAAATAATCATTCGAATAATGAATAGTTATTCAAATAGCACTTATAATAGCATTCGAATAATTCGATTGTGATTTTTTTGAACAATCGCCCATCGTTACTTGACATTCGTTCAGTGTTACCAATTAAAAAAAATCCTAATTCAATTCCCTTGACTCGCTCACTCGATTTCAGTCACTAACTGGTTAAGGGATAGATCTAGCAATTTGTTACAAGAAATATATAATGCAGTGGTTTACCTTTTCTATTAATTGCTATACTATATTAAACTATCGTTGAAATGAGGGTCCTGGAATTTATGAAAACTTCTAGTGGTAGACCCTTGCTATATATACCAAACAACGGTAGGAGTGCCTACAGTTGTTTGGTACCTACCTATAGTAAGTTAGAGCGTCGGAGGCCCAAACCCTCTCCCTTTCGTCAGCTTAATATCCTTCCAATCCTCTCTTTATTATTCTTCCTATCCACTCCTTATCCCCTTCCTAGCCTCTCCTTAGTATCCTTCCTATACTGTCCTAATTATCTTTCCTCTACACTGGGGATCATAATAAAAGTAATTTTGTTGAAAGAACACGTCATCGGACACATGATAGGCTATAATATAAATCTTATAGTCCGAGATCCGATGTCGCCAGACTTTCTTGTTTATTTATTTAAGGAAACTAAAGCTTTTTCGAAGCAGCTAATTGTTTCAAAAAACAATCATACAGTAAGCCAAATACAGAGTTCCATAACAATGCACATTTGGATAGACATCCCACTTATTAATTATTATTATAATATTATAAATGTGAATGTAAGTTTGTTTCTTACGCTTTCAAGCGAAAACTACTTAATCGATCATCATGAAACTTCGTACACATATTCTTGGAGGTATTAGAAGTAACATAGGATACATATTATTAGAAAAAAAAATACCAACGATAAAAAAATTGTTTGTCAAAAAATCTCAAAATACTTCAACACCATCTAAAATATAGTCATCATATTGATACATGTCTATTGTAATGATATCTGATACTTATTTAATGGCTTCAATGCGAGCGAAGCCGCGGGTAAAAGTACTACTAAGTAGTAAAAGTAGTAACGGTCAAAACCATCTTCGGATCTCAACCCGAACCCTGGACCAACGACCAGCTACGATCTATCTGTCTGCTAGTACGCGGGCGTTTAAACTGTGTCATTTTAATTTTGTTTCCGGGACGGTATGCTTTCAGAAAAGGATTAATACATATTCAAATTATAAAACGGGAGGTGTTAAAATTAACGATGAAATTGTGTGTAAGCTTCTAATGATAAAAAAAAATCAGATTCAGGGTTTAAATTTAACTGCTGCTCACCATTTCATTTCACCGATAAACGAATAAACGGCTATCTCCTGCTACAGCCAAAACGCAACGATGTGCTTCATGGCCGGTCACACGGGAGATGGTGGTACCAACCCGCTGGGGCCCGATACCAAATGAGTACTCCCACTTGGTACCCAGCCCCACCACCAGTCATGCAATCGATGATGCTTACTTCCCTTAGTCGCCTCATACGACACCCGTGGGAAAGAATGGGGTGGTGACACTTGTATTCTTAGTCCGTCACCACAAGGACAAAACTTTTTTTTACAACCTGGGTAGCAAGCAAGCTTATCTGATGGTAAGTGGTTGCCGTATCCTATAAACGCTAGCAACACCAGAGGCATCACTCGCGCGTCGTCATCTCCAAGTGATAGGAAGTATATTAAGGAAAGGATAGGTAGGATACCAAGGAGAGGATAGGCAGGGGATTTAGGGCTCCGACACTCACTCACCATACCGGAGCCGGCCCATTCATGGTGGGATAAGGAAGGCTCTGCCACTAGGAACATTTATGGATAGAGATATTATTATGACGTAGAGTTTCTGAAGTCCACGCTGTGTTTATAGACAATAATTAATAGACAGTGTTAAAAATATATCATTTATATTTATCACTTTGGAAAGTTATGACACAAGTTAAATTTAAGTAAAAATTAATTACTTATTTTAGGTTTTCTAGTTGCAGTCGTAATGTTTCAGTTTTCAATTTTTCTTGTTTGAGTTGTTCCTTGAGTATATCCTGTTTTAGCTTGGCCTCAGCCTCTGCCCGTTTTTTCATGATTTCCACCAACTCATATTTGCTCTGCAGCAATTTATCTTGTAGCGAAGGTTTCAGTAACCACGAGAAACCAGGATTGACTTTATTGTTTGTTATGGACTCGTTTTTATTTAGCGCAGGAGAAGACCAGTGCTTAAATGGTCTATTTTCTTTATTCTGAAATAAAATGACAGACGTATAACAGTTATCTAGAAGCATCAAACACATTTTCATATTTAAAGCATTTCCATGTAGATATCCACAACTGCAGGGTAGGCCGTGTGGGACCGGCTTTAGAATTATCCCACCCCTCTCCACCCATGGGAGTCGTAAGAGCCGACTGAGGGATTACCGGGGAGAGTGGGCAGCAGCACTCCCTCGAGTATTAACAACATCCACTGTGATCGCCAACTCGCCTGCCAAGCGTGGCGATTACGGACCTATACCACCAATTTGGGGAGGCCTATGTCCAGTAGTGGACGTCGAAAGGCTGATAGATGGATGGATGAATCCACAACTGTGCCGTGTGGGGCCGGCTTTAGAATTGTCCCACCCCTCTCCACCCATGGGAGTCGTAAGAGCCGACTGAGGGAATGCCGGCGGAGTGGGCAGCAGCACTCCTTCGAGTATTAACAACATCCACTGCGATAGCCAACCCGCCTGCCAAGCGTGGCGATTACGGCACTATCCCCCATTCTTGGGGAGGCCTATGTCCAGCAGCGGACGTTAAAAGGCTGATGGATGGATCCACAACTAATTCATTTCCACACCTATAACAATAAATGGAGAGCCGGTTTTTTTGTTCGCTTATACTGCGAAAACTACTTAACCGATTGGAATAATACTTATACCATAAGATGCAGCGTGTTTCAGAGGTTTTAGTATATGATATATGTTGGTGATTACTTAACCGGAACCTATATTTTTGATGTGAAACATCTAATGCGGAGGGAGCGTAAAGCCGGCTGTTAGCGTGGAGACGCTTATAACTAAATAAATCCTCGCGGACGAAGTTACGGTTATTAACTAATTGATCTATAAATTAGCTTAGCTTTAGCTTCGTAAATAGATAGAACTTGCTTATTCTACAATTACCACTTAAGTTTTGCGAAAATCTCAAAGTGGTAGAGCCATGCTAGTCACAGTAGCATCTCGCATGGCGAGTGAGAGCACCAGAGGTCTCCTCATCTTCTCCTTCTGTAACTTTCCTAGTGTTGGCGACGCGTGATTGATGCCTTTGATGTTATTAGCGTCTATAGACTACGATAACCGTTTACCATTGGGTGGGCCTTGTGCTTGTTTGCCAGCCCCAAGTATAAGAAAATTTTATTTGTACATGGAAGTCATAAGACATGAACAGGTACATAATTCTGTATGAAACTGTATGGTATATACATAATCTACTTACCTCTATTAATGCTTCTGTGGGTGGACCATTTGATGGTGTAAGACCCGATGATGCAGCATTTGTTGATGGAACACTTGTTGACGGGACACCTGTGAGTGAAGTACTTGAAGATGGGAGACTTGTAGGTGGAATACCGGTATTTGGGAGACCTGTGAGTGTCGTACTTGTGGATGGAATGGTTAGTGAATTTGAAAATAGGCTTGTTAATGGTAAACCTGTGAATGGAGAAATCATATATGGGCGACTTGTATTCGGAGTAGTGGTAGACAAGGAGTCTGTAGGTGGAATGCTTGTGGATGGAACACTTGCTGAAGCGCCTGCAGTTAGAACACTTGTGGACGGACCAGCTGTGAGTGGAACACCTGTCCGTGGAACGGCTATGGGTGTAGCGTTCTGAAAACATATAAATTTCATGAATTATGCGAAAATAGCATTGAAAAAACATACGCAAGCAAATTACCTCCGATCCCACTTCTGTAGTTACACTTCCTGTACTTTCAGTTTCAGTCGCCTTAGGCACCGTAAACTTAAATTTATTAACTTTATCTTGCTTCTGAACTCCATGAAGGATCAGCTCGTTTTCTCCTAAGAGTAAAATAATACAATTAAACAAAAAATTAAATACTTTAAGATGAGTTTGTACTGAACTATATTATTAACTCTACCTACTGGACGCCTAGAACAATATTTATTTACTCGCCTAGTACAGACTTCTTGAATACAATATAAAGTTTAAATAAACCAAAGTGCTTAACTGCAGTGATTAACATTCGTTTAATGTAAATTAAAAATAGCTTAAAAAATTAGACTTCTTGTGGCTCATCGGTATCGATTATTATGTTAGATAAACATGCTTGACTACTACTAAAACTTGCATTAATATACTAAAGAAAAAGCAACTACAAAATCAAATATAACATACCACCGTTACTGCCGCCTTCTATTTGGATACTGGTGCGTTTCGAACATTTGTTAGGTTCAAGGATATGATCATAACGTGACAATGACAATAACGATGCTCGGGTGTGTTTGGCTATGACCGCGCGAGACAAAATCTTCAGCGGTGGGGGACATAGGTTTTCTGTAACATAAATTATTAATTAGATCCAAAGTTGTTAGTATCGCCACTTAGAAGCAAAACTAGGTAGAAAACAAGAGTTGCGAAAGGGATTTAAACGACCCGTCTAGTCTATGTAGACAACTTCTCTCCAAAAATGGTGAAGAAGCTTTTCCCCCAACACAATATGACACACAAGATCGTGCGTAATGTACGCATAAGATTTTGGATCTAATTGTTATAATTTATGTTATTAAACACCAAATATTGCTCTGGCGACTTCAATATTTAGTAAAACAATGGCCGCGCATCCGCTTTTTTTCTTATTTTTAGTCAGGAAGCCTTTTATAGGTATCCCCTGCCGGGGCAGACAGGACCGTTATATCGGACTCCGGACGCAGCGATTGCCAAGTGGAGATGCCTAATGCAAAGCCACGCCGCCGACTAAAACCTGCCAGTATTCCTTCAGAGACTACCTGTCCGCGCACCCCTACTCCATAGCCCTAATGACACCAAATTAATGCAAGAGACGCATCCGTATCCCAATAGATGACAGTAACACAGTAAGTTATCTGCTTAGTGACAAACGCCGGCAAACCAACAGCAAGCAAAGTACAGCGTTGTTGGGTTGTGATTGTTGTAATAAGTTAAAGTAGAAAATTCCAAATTTCTACACAGGTTAGCAGACTACTGATATAAGTCATAACACTACTAGTAATATCAGAAATTCCCTTTGTACCCATAACTTAAAGTTAGTTAAGTACCTACTTTAAGTCAAATGTGTAACTCAGTGGGGTCTTTATTTATAAAATAAGCATTTTGCATATTAAATATTTTTTATACTAAGCGAGTTTGCAATTGTTTGCAAACTCGTATGCTTGGTTGCATCTACTTACGGCAACCGTAGGCGTAGCGTATACATGCTAGCTACACCGAGGGTACCCGAAAGGGTAAGCCGCCGGCGGGCCACTGAAGTAATCCAACACAGTTCCAGTGGTCCGTCAACACAGGCGGAGAGACGGCACACGGCGGGTTTCTTTAATGGGTGAAGGCCCCACACTACCCTGTTCGTTGCCCCGAACGACGGGGTATGCGGTTAGGTACATTTTTTCCCGCCTAAACAAAAAAAAAGAGGAGGCATGGCCAACTCCAAGGAAAGGGATGGGAAGTGAGATAAGGAGAGGATGGATTTATCGGAATGAATTTATATTTTATTTATGAACGGTAGCGATCTAATTTTGGAGTTCTAGTTAGAGATAAATCTATCAATGTTGCTCCGGACCGTAAATTCGGCCATGGCGACCAGTGTCAACAAACACTAGCCAAGTATGCAGAACATATATACCTACACGAATGTGCACATACAAGTGCACTCTCTGTTCCCTCACTCTCAAAGTCCGATGGGACGATATCAGGCCCAAGACCAATGGCTTTACGTGCTTTCAGAGGTACGAGACGAGAGTAAAACACCGCCAACATCCTAATTCCAAGCTGCTATTGAGAATTACTTGACATAAAATTCCAATAATGAAATGTTGATGGAGATAGCCAGCAGTTTATTAATTTCAGCAGCGGTTTGGCATTATTCTTGGTATGGTGTCTATGAGCGGTGGTTACCACAAAAAAATATCAAGTGAGCCATGACTTGACTGCCACCTTATAATAAAAAAAGCTGTAGTTTTTTAAAGAAGAGTCCTCTCATTTTTTTCAACCCTTCTGTCCCACTATTGAGCACTCTCCTTTCATGGTGAGAGGTATTAGGCCATAGTCCACCACACTGGCACAGTGCGGATTGGCAGACTTCACAAGCCATCAAGAAAATCTCTCAAGCATGCAGGTTCCCTCACAATATTTTCCTCCACCGAACAGTATAAAATGTAAACCTTATATCCTCTCATGTATGGTTTTCAAAATTAAGATCGTGATATTCATTGAAAAATCGAAGTTGTTGACCACTTCCCGGTAATTCCATCAGTCGAATTTTACGACTCCATCTTCAATCAACAATACCAACTTGTTGATGGAAGGGCTCCAGTGGCAAAGATTGGGTGTCATTATTCTAACAGCTGGGTCCACACGGTCAAAGGTGATTGCTTAAAATTTTGATCTGTATTTTAGCACTTGACATGCTCAGCTACTTTAAAGTACAAATTATTTGCGAATGTGGAAAAAGAGAACTTTAGTGCGAGCGGGATTCGAACCTGCATCCCTTTCAATCCGGGAAGTGCTCTAAGCCGCTAAGCTATCGCACTGACCAACGGCCATACCCAATCTCCAGATCACATTTGTCTTTACGACCCACTTTATTTACTTACATTTACGTGCATCATTCCAATATAGTAAGTTTAATTTTGCAATTAAAATTGATACCATTTGATGGCGCGATTATTTGTCCCCGTTTTTCCTTTTCTATTTAAGTCTATTTTCTACTAGGTCTCTTTTACCAAGGTGGATAAGTCTTACACCTGGGACCAGGACCCTGGGACTGGTGGTCGTCGGTGGTAGGACAAGATTCTGAACGATGATCCAATCTCACTTCCAGCTCTGTGATCTTCCCCTTAGTGTACGAAAGTCATTCGTAGTGACCATATTTGGTTGGCGTTCATTTAATTTAGGAGAAATGTTTTTAAATTGCCTAACTTGGCAGACAGATTGGCCATCTCATTGGGTCATTGTATTTACACACTTTCGGAGACCAAAATATAAAGGAGGCGAGAGTAGTTACAGACACCCGCGCTTCACGGAGGCAACGCTGAACTACACCAGTCAACCCGTGACCACGGCCGATGCAATACGGTCGAAACGTCGGGAATTTAAGCTATTCAACCTCAACATTACGCGATTAAGGCCCGATACGTAAATATTTGTGTATAATGTTTACTCACTTGGCTCTCATGACCCGAAGAACAAAAACTATTCTAACACAGATCAAGAAGAAAAAGATAGTAAAGATAATCGAAAATCCAATAATCACCAATTTTTAGTGGGTTGTCCTTCTCTTCATCGGTGGGTATTTTAAGTCCCGTGAACATCACGTTGATCAAGTTGTGCAAGGTCCAGTTGTCCTCACTAAGGCGCTTGATCTGCACCAGTTTGTCGACGAGAGGCATCACCAACACACCACCGACCTGAACGCAGATCACGTGATAACTGGTACGACATTCATGTGTGCTGTCTTTTTATATTTCTAGTCATAAAGTCCAACAGATGGGTAGTAGCCTCTACTCATAGACTTTGCATACCTGAGCTAAAGTCCATAGCGAAGATGCATTTCATGATTCTCCGAAGAAAGAATCAGTCTCCGATCTGGTCAAAATACGTTCGCCTTGGTCGACCTCTACCAACTTGCCCATTCACAGTCACCTTGTATATCTGTTTCATTAATCTTCTTTCATTCATCCTCTCTACGTGTTCGAACCACCTACGCATTCCTTTCTCTATTTTTGTCACTTCATCTTCTTTCTTTGTGTAATGTAAGACGAATATATTATGAGAACGACAATTGGAACTATTGTTTAACCAACTGCCGGCATTCTTTACTTGAGATGTCGAAACATGAAGAGGCGAACACAACTTGTAGAGCAGGCCGTCGAATGAGGAGAAAATACCTTAGCTTAATTTAACTTAAGAATTCATTGATATGTGGTCATACAATAGAGCCTTCAGGGGTTTTGGACTACTATCTAGATGCCTGATAAGCCTTAGCAACTCCAAAAGCAAACACAACTGCGCGTCGACCAAGTGAATATAGACATAGATATAGCTAGCTGAACCTGCTGATTCGTGTGGAATTCGAGTTATATAACTAATCTTGTCGCGACGATTAATGGTATCTCATTGACAAGGGCTAATTTCGTTTATGCTCGATTCTCACCATGCGGCGCATGCGCATTCAACCCGAACACCGCATAGCGTAACTTCATTTTAGACTTTAGCTCGCCTCTATAATTTTTCGAGAATCGGACAATCAATTGCAAAGAGAATTATTTAAATCTGACTAATAGTTTCAGAGATCAGCGTATTTAAACAAACAAACTCTTCAAGGTTTAAACTAGCTCAAAGCAATTTTATTTTTTTGATGTGTTTGTTAGTATAAGCGTAAGTTCAAGTTTGTGGGGTCGCCACCCTTGTCACACGGCCGACATCTTGGGAAAAGGAGTGCAAAGGGTTTTCGCGCTGTATCTCGTAAACTAGCAAACTTACAGAAAATTCTGTAAACATTATTTGTAGCAAATTAAATTGTCTACTTCTTTACTCTATTACTTTTTATCCTAAAATCGAAAACAAAAAAGTTATAAACAAAAATAACTTAAAATTTTTGAACAACTTTTCTTTTGGCTGTTATAACTTTTTTCCTGGTCATTTTACAATAAAATAACATTTAAGCAATCTTATGGAGAGTTTTTCAACGAATAAATTCCATTATAAATTTGTTTAATTTCATTAATTTACCGCCTGTCACCGCGTCGGAAATGGGGGTTGCTGTATCGCGGTTTCGTTCCAAGAACACCAGCCCGGCTCAGACGGGATAGCCGCACGGGTGCTGGCCCTGGCTCTGGACCACCAGGAGCCCTACCTCAGGGGACTGTTCGACGCATGCCTAGCGTCCAGACGGTTCCCTGACTGCTGAAAGGAGGTGAGGCTGGTAGTCCTGCCGAAGCCGGGGTGAATGCCGGATTTGGTCGGGGCCTTCAGGCCCATCGTGCTGCTGGATGAGGCGGGTAAGCTGCTGGAGAGGATCCTCGCTGCCCGCATCGTCCAGCACCTGCGTGACGTCGGACCCGACTTGTCAGATTCCCGGTTCGGTTTTCGAGCTGGTTGTTTGACGATCGGCGCGATCATGCGCCTGAGGGCCGCGGTAGTCGTCGCTGGCGGTAGAGTGCTGTTGGCGGTGTCGCTTGACATCGCCCATGCATTCAATAGTCTGCCATTCAGCTGCATCAGGGAGGCACTCCGGTATCACGGGGGTACCAACGTACCACCATCTCCTGTGTGATCGGCCATGAAGTACATTGCTGCATTTTGGCTGTAGCAGGAGATAGCCGTTTATTCTTTCATTTCATGTCGGTGAAATGAAATGGTGAGCAGCGGCTTGACAATACTCTCGGTACCTATAGTTAAGTCCATGAATGACGGTTACCATTTACCATCAGATGGGCCGTCGCTCGTCTGCCACTAAATTCAATAAAAAAAAGCATCGCACGGCCATGCTTGCCACCGTTGCAGTACAAAACTGTATGTTTGGCATTTCACAGCAGTTACTTAACCAACCTTTATTAAACGTTTGAAGAAATTAAGGTGCTCACTATGGCAGCCAGCTCCGCAGTACACGCGGTCGTACGGTGGTTGTGAAGGAGACAGGCACAGGCCATTCCCTAAAAATAAATTGTATTTTAAGCAGGTATGTTAAATTATTAGTAAAAAAATTAAAAAATATAGGTATGTTGGGGTAAGAGCGGACGGTTATTTGATATTCTTGAAAGACTTTAAAATATTTTTATGAAAAAAGAAGAGCACAATTTTTGTAAATAAATAATTGAACCCTTTATAGTTAATGTATATTTATCAAAATGAGATCTAACTGAGAAGGTAGTGTTTTTATTTAACTGGGAAAGTGCGGACCATATTGGGGGAAGAGCGGCGTATATCATAAAATCAATTCTATTCCTTGTATTGATAAGGTTCATAAAGAATTTTATTCTCATCTAACCCCCGTCAAATTTTACTTTTGAAACAGTCTTAATTGTTTCGTATCTTAGCCGGCAATAACAATTTTGTTTTTTTAAAGCATAATACGTCCGCTCTTCCCCCTTTCGGCAATGAAACAAAAATGTGATTCTCAAACTTTTTAGGAATTAAATTCATAAACTTAAAAAAAAACTAATCAAATTTTTAAAGTAAATTTTAAGGCAATAAACTGGGCGGTAGCGGTAAGTAGATTTGAATGTACGAGCTAATTCTCATAACGACTATGGCTTAATTTTTAATATACCGCTGTGTCATTCTTGCATGGGAGACTTAATTTTTTTTTCTTTTTATGAACTCAGTAAAATTATCACGAACTTCTCTGGATAAACCAAAGCCCAATTTCTCTAACGTCTTGATATTTTTATATATTTTTTTAGCATTTGAATTGCCATATAAATTAACACAAAGTATGAAAATGTGAAATCGAAAATAACAGTCACGAGCAGGATTTGAATCAGCATCTCCTAGAATACCATCCCAGAGGCTTTGCCAATTTAGCCATCTTGAAAATTGCTTGGGCCTGTAAATTTCGATAACACATTCATTCTCTTGACGCCTTCGGTGATGCCTGAGCCATCTGTCGGAAGTATTAGCATTCATTATACCGACCAGGTAAATTTGATTCATCATCATCCATTCCATTTGATAGGCTAACCAAAAAAATCATTTAAATTAAGTAGAGCTATTCTATAGTTTACTTACATAAAACTTAAAGTTTGAATATCACTATTTTCTTCGGCACTTTTTGTACCGGGAAAGTGTGGATGAAATTTAGTCCGCTCTTCCCCCAAAGGGCAAAGATCGGATTCTAATCTAAAACCTAAACTACACGTTATTAATGATTCTAACCTAGAAAAAATAATTCAAACGAGAGCAATAACCACAAAAAACTCAACAAATTATGAATACTCCTTTTGGATGCTGAGATATACTACCAGGGGAAAGAGCGTATTTTAGAAATCCATCCATCCATCCATCAGCTCTTCAACGTCCACTGCTGGACATAGGCCTCCCCAAGGGAACGCCACAACGAGCGGTCCTGTGCCGACCGCATCCAACGGCTCCCCGCGGCCTTGACCAGATCGTCGGTCCATCTAGTGGGGGGCCGTCCTACGCTGCGCCGTCCGATACGTGGTCGCCACTCGAGAACCTTTCTTCCCCAACGGTTGTCGGTTCGTCGAGCGATGTGGCCTGCCCTTTGCCACTTCAGCATGGCAACCCGGCGGGCTATGTTGGTCACTCTCGTTCTCCTACGGATCTCCGTATTACGGATTCGATCACGTAGGGAAATACCAAGCATATCCCGCTCCATTGCCCGCTGAGCGACTTTGAGCCTTGATACGAGGCCAACATTCAGAGACCACGTCTCTGTTCCGTATGTCATCACTGGTAACACACACTGGTCGTAGAACTTCGTTTTCAGACACTGCGGAATATTGGACGAGAAGATCTTCCTTAGCTTCCCGAACGCTGCCCAGCCGAGTTGGATTCGTCGATTGACCTCTTTCTCAAAGTTGTGCCTACCTAACTGGACTGTTTGTCCCAGGTAGACATAGCGGTCCACAACTTCGAGAAGCGCACCCTGACTAGGACCGGTGCTGAAATGATATGAACATTAGACATGACTTTCATCTTGTCCATGTTCATTTTGAGACCCACTAGTCGGGAAACCCTGCTGAGATCATTGAGCATGGTGCCAAGGTCCTCCAGCGATTCTGCCATGACTACGATGTCGTCGGCATATCGAAGGTGAGTGATGTATTCGCCATTGATGTTAATGCCAAATCCGGTCCAGTCCAAGAGCTTGAAGACATCTTCCAATGCAGCGGTGAAGAGTTTCGAGGACATAACGTCTCCGTCTAACACCTCTCTGCAGTTGGATCGGTTTCGTACTCCTGTCCTGAACACGGACTGACATAGTGGCGTTTCTATACAAGCACTTCAGCACTTCGATGTTCCGATAGTCAATTTGGCACCGCTGAAGGGACTGCAGCACCGCCCAAGTTTCGATCGAATCGAAGGCTTTCTCGTAGTCCCCAAACGCTAGACACAGAGGCCGATTATACTCCTCGGTCTTCTGTATAATCTGACGCAGCGTGTGGATGTGGTCTACGGTACTATAGCCTTTTCGGAAATCGGCTTGTTCGGGAGGCTGGAAGTCGTCAAGACTGCGCGTGAGTCGGTTTATAATGACCCTCGAAAACAACTTATAGACGTGGCTCAAGAGCGAGATGGGTCTATAGTTCTTCAAGAGGGTTCTGTCACCTTTCTTGAAGAACAGCACCACCACGCTTCTGGTCCACGACTCTGGAACGTCGCCCCCGAGAACGACGGAATTGAACACCCTCTGAAGAGCTTTTAAGACCGGCTTTCCACCTGCTCTCAGAAGCTCTGTGGTGATTCCGTCGTCTCCCGGTGCCTTCCCGTTCTTTAGTTGTTTGAGAGCCATTCTGATCTCGTACAGGCTGACGTCCGGGATATCTTCGGCAAAGTGCCGAGTTAGCTTGGATCTGGGATCTTGGACCAAGCCGACAACAGAACTCTGGGATCTGTACAACTGTCCATAGAACTGGTGGACCTCTCTCAAGATCTCATCTCGGGATGAAATGACAGTTCCATCGTTGGTCCTCAGCTTAGTCAACTGGCTTTGGCCGACAGACAGATCTCTTGCGAACACTTTCGAGCCTTGGTTCCACTCTATCGCCTCTTTAATGCGGATAGCATTAAATTGGCGAATATCGTGTCGCACAGCCTTGGAGATCTGTCTGTTTAACCGCCTCAGGCAGGACCAATCGGCTGAAGACTGGACTGTCATTTCTTTTCTCCGTTCCATGAGCTTGAGAGTACGGTCCGAGAGTTCACGAGTCCTACTAACGCGGCGGGTCTTGAAGAAGTCGACCCGACCGCGTGGACAGTTTGCACGAACCTGCTGTTCAAATCGCTCGCTGATTCGCACTCATCTAGGCATTGGAAGCGATTTTGTAGTTCGAGCTGAAAGCTCTCGGGGTTCTGATATTGGGCAGGTGTTGGTCGGAGCGTAGACTTCGTCAAGCGTGACCGCTCGACTTTCGTGCTAATATTCAAGATGCCCCTAACTATTCGGTGATCACTCCCAGTTTTAATCCTGCTGATCACTGAGACATCATTGAATATGTCTCGTTTGTCCGACAAGATGAAGTCAATCTCGTTTTTTACTGAACCATCAGGGCTTATACAGGTCCATTTCCACTGGGGCTGCTTCCTGAAGAAGGAATTCATCATGTAGAGGCCTTCCTACTCCAGAAAATCAGCCAGCATCTGGCCCCTGTGGTTCCTCTGCCCGAAACCATAGTGCCCCACTTTCAGCTCATCGTCTGTCCTTTTGCCTAGTTTCGCGTTAGTCTCCCATAACCACCGTGAAGTAAGTTTTAGACGAGTGGATGGCCTCCGAGATATCCTCATATAGAGCCTCCACCTCGTCGTCGGGGTGTGTCGAGGTCGGTGCGTAAACCTGTATGACCTTTAATGAATACCGTTTGGTTATTCTGAGTATAAGGTACGCCACCCTGCTCGACACACTCAATCCTCTCCACGTTGCCTACGAGAGACCTGCGAACGATAAACCCGACACCTCCTTGGGACTGGTGGTCGCCCTCCCGGTGGAAGAGCAAGTTCCCGGACTGGAGGATGGTCGTGCCCTCACCCTCTCTTCGGACTTCTGACAACCCTATAATGTCCTAGCGGATCTTGCTCAATTCCTCTTCCAGCTAGATGATTCTCTCGTCGGTCCGAAGTGTCCGAACGTTGTGCGTTACCAGGGCCAGAGGTCGTTGTTTATGGTAGCCTATCCGCGACCGGAGATTCTTCGCACCCCCTGCTCCGCCGTTACCGGGCCCGCTACCGTTAGGCCACGGAATAGCGGAGCTGCCGTGACTGGGGGCCATTTTGTATCGTGTGCTCGTCATTGGAGATAATGCCATAATCGCCACGCTTGGCAAGCGGATTGGCGATCGCAGTGCATGTTGTTAATACTCGAGGGAGTGCTGCTGCCCACTCTCCCGGTATTCCCTCAGTCGGCTCTTACGACTCTTACGACGGGTAGAGGGGTGGGACAATTCTAAAGCCGGCCCCACACGGCACATTGTCTGTGTTGCCAGTATTTAAAAAGTCATTGGTTTTGGAGTTAATCCGCTCTTTCCCCGATCCGCTTTTACCCCAACATACCTAATAAAATTTCAGTATGTATATATATGTGTAGGTACCTACATATTTATGTAGGAATAGAAATCTCAATGAACACAAATTGAGCGTCAAATGCTTATTAAAATAATAACATATAATTTATTATAAATTAGAATATATAAAAATACATAAATATATTTATTCTAAATAAATAGAAGAGTAGCAATAGCAAATTAATTTAAGAAAAAAGGAAATTCTGTTCCTTTGGTTCAAAATAAAAATATGTACGTAGGGATTAAAAGGCTATTAAGAAAAACTAGTGTTTTTTTAGATTATTCTACTCTTTGAACTAAAGCACCTATTCTAAAATAAGAGAAATTGATAATAAGTTTCAACATCACATTTCGTGCTACAAACTACACTTCTGATACAAACTTACGCAATATTATAACTCAACACGTCTGTAGTACATGTTTGTCTGACAGAGGCGATATCTGAATACGGAATAAAAGCATAAAGCTTGTTGCTGTTGCTGGCTGTATGGCTATAGCCAGTTTTATATGAAGGTGGTTGTTTTAACATCTGCAATGGAATATAGTAATTTTGAGATACATAATTATAGATACATACTATACATGCATCAACGCTTGTTATCCAGAGGACACACAGACAACCATTTGAGGGACAAATATTACATCACTAGCTGGTGCCAGCATCTTTGCACGCATGCTTCGGACAAAAAAAAAACATTTGAGTATCAATAGACATCATAAATAATTATAATATAACCTAATAAGTTCTTTTTAAAACAACCGATAACTCCATATACAAACATTCATCACACATTATTGTAAGCAATTGGCATGCTCGGATATTTAGGTACCATAACAGATGATAAAGAATTTAAGACAGATAGTGCGGGCGTAAGACATTAAGAAAGAATATGTTATGGAAATTGATAGCCCCAAGTAAATGTCTCAATAGCGCATCAGAGGATCTGGATTAGTCGACTAGTGTTAAGTTTAATTGTGTTTGTTTCGTTTGTTTAAATCACTGAGAAATAGAAAAATAATTCCAGAAGTGGTAGTTGCCGCCACTGTTTTATTATAAAATTTATGTTCTAACTGCTTTTCAGACTAGTATTACTCCATTTTTGATGACTATTATTTTTTTGAAGGATAAATAGATTTTTTTGAAGACAAAGTTATTTTTTGAAATTAGAAAAAAAACCATTTGTCGCATGGTAAGTTATCTGCCTAAATAACTGCCTTTATTACTATATTGAACTGTTATTGTCCCATTATACTCAATTGTACATGTATGGTAGGGTTGCCAACCGCTAATTTCAAAAACAAGGATTTCAAGGTGGAAAAACCAGGACAATTCACTTAAAATCAGGACGCAGTAATAGAGTAGCAATAATCTATACAAATAAATAAAATTGAAGTGTCTTTTGTAAACAACTTTTTACTAAATCTGTACAATTACGCTACCTATAACAAATTAGCAATTTTTTAAGATTTTATCTCTCAGTCAGTCTATTTGTTTGTTCCGGCTAATCTCGGGAACGGCTGAACTGATTTGGACGGGACTGTCACTAGCAGATATCTGTTGTTACAAGGAGTAACTTAGGCTACTTTTATTTTGGAAAAATAATTAGGCTACCGCATAGAAAATAAAACCCATGAAATTGCGAATGAATACCACTCCGGAATGCCTGGACCGATTTGGACGGGACTTTTACTAGCAGATAGTTGTTGTTATAAGAAGTACCTTAGCTTATTTTACTTTTCGAACAACAATAATTAGAGTACCGAGCGAAAAAAATTAAAACCTAGAAGTTGTGAATGAGTACGGATTTAAATAGATATATAAGTACATTAAATATACGCTGGACCGCAAAGAAAATGGGTCGGTTAAAAAAATCTTCAATATCTTCAAAAGTACCTGACCTAGCTTTATGAAATAAAGACTAAATTAAAGAATATTTAATGCCACATAAAATCTATACTAATAAATGGAGAACCGGTATTTTGTTCGGTTATGCTGCGAAAACTACTGAAGCGATCGGAATAATACTTATACCATAAGATGCAACGTGTTTTGGAAAAGGTTTTAGTATATGATATATTAGTGATTACTTATACGGCACTTATATTTTTGATGTGAAACATCTAATGCGGTGGGAGGGTAAAACCGGCTGTTCGTGGCGACGTTTATACCTAATAATAGGAATCCTATCCGAATCAATTTTTCATCGACAATACTATGGCGGGAAGCCGCGGGGAATGTATTAGTAATATATAAAATCTTCTTATCTAGTTTTGATAATTGTATAAAACTGAAAATCAAAAAAAAAAATCATGGTCGTTTTTGAATTTAGTACCAAAAAATTCAAAACAATTGTTTTGCGTTTGTTTTAGTTTTGCAATAAAAAAATTATAAATATGGGGTCTCTGCCTTGTAAATTTTATTATTCTGAAGTCATCATGTCGATGTAGCCCCTGAACAATGTACCAGGATCCTGACAATGCTTGAAGATGAGCACAGTCAGCGAAATACAGCGAGAACTGTTGGTGTGACTTTTTCTACAGTTCAGCGAGTACTCCATCGTTTCCATGAAACTGGATCCAATCTTCGAAGACTAGGAACAGGTCAAACGAGGTGCACGACGGCGCGGGAGGGTCGCTATATGGTGTCAACAATTTTGAGAAATCGCTTTCTTACGGCTGTTAAAGTAAAGAATCATCATTACGAGCTGGTGGAAACAATCTGAGTACGGATACAGTAAGGCTGCGTCTGGTTGAAGCAAATTGAAAGCCATTAAAACCTGTAAATGGCCCAAAACTAGAAAGACACCACAGAAACCCAAGGTTGAGTTATGATAGAGAACACGAGAATTGGACTCTGAATGACTGGTCAAGATTTATGTTTTCAGACGAGTCTAGATTCTACAAGCACGACGGGAGGAAAAGAGTGTACAGAAGACCGGAAGAGCGCTATAACCAAGCCTGTATAGAAGAAAAAGTACCATACAGCGGAGGCTCTGTTCACGTGTGGGCTGGGGTTTCTTCACACACATGGAGACGCCAGCACGCAACCCCGACTTAAACCCCATTGAGCATGCATGGGACGAACTGGGATGACGTGTACGTCAGCGGAATCAGCCGCCAATCACGCTTCGTGAAATGAAAGAAGCTCTAATAGAGGAATGGCAGAATATTCCGCAGCATCGCCTCAAAAACCCTAGTAGAAAGTAAGCAAAATCGGATAACGGCAATATTACGAGCTCGGAAAACAAAGTATTAAAATGCGTGAAAACGGCACATTTATAACCAATTTACATTTACGAAAATACTGGAAAAACTACGCATTATTATTTGTTTTAAATTTATTAAAAATAAAAAGCTTGTATTCATTTTTTTTATTTTCATTTACATATTCTTTAATTTAGTCTTTATTTCATGAAGCTAGGTCAAATACTTTTGAAGATATTGAAGATTTTCTAACTGACCCTTTTTCTTTGCTGTGTACATCTACGCTAATCTATTGAACGGCTGCACTGGTTTGTACGGGACTCACGGGACGGGGATTGCTACTTTTATTTTGGTAAAATAAATAGGATTCTGCACTAAAAAATAAAATAAAGAAATTCCACGCGGGCGAAGTTGGGGTATCAGCTAGATAAATAATATGTTCTGAAAGCCTCTCGCCATGAGAGCAGACCCGTGCCCAATAGTAGGACGGAAAAAGGGTTGCAAGAAATATTCTCAAAACACGTTACCTAAATGAAATTTAAGTAAGTTTTTTAATAAAAATATTCGAAATTTTTCGAAAAATATATAAAAATTAAATATGTTTAAAAGTTACAAAAATATAAAAGAAACGCTAGTTTTTAACAAATTCTTTAAACTTAGGTACATTTTAATATTACAAACAAATTATTTTTATTACCTATATTTTTCAACCCCACCAAATACATGACCTTATCTGAACGTTTTAAAAACCCAGGACGCTGCTTAAAAACTATCCAGGACACCCCAGGACACTCAAAATACCAGGACATGTCCTGGGAAAACAGGACGGTTGGCAACCCTAATGTATGGGATCAGCAGTACACCCAGTATTTACAGGTGGGAGAGTATAGCCGATTTTATTTGCTATAGGGAAAAATGGGACAGCTAAGTCTGGACTAAGCCATATTAGTACCTAACTGGAGTTACGAAAATATTTTGCAGAATCAGTGGAAATAGGTTCGCATTTCTGCCAAGGTACTGCAAAAGTCCAATAACCTGGCAAAGATAGATTAGTATGCACGCCCACAACATAGCCTAAAAACCTGAGAAAAGCAGTGGCAGGAGACTGGATGCAGGCGATGCAGCATGCGGAGAATCAGATGTTGTAACGTAAATTGGCAGAGGTCTATGTTCAGCAGTGGACTGCAATTGGCTAATTGATTGATGGGTTCGAGGCATTATTGAGATCTACACATGAAAAATATAATTGCGTAAATGAGCAGTCCTCTTTTAATAGACATAATATATATAATATAAAGCTTTTGTATTTAGATATATTTTTAGCATTTTACATGCTCAGCACTATACATTAAACACAAAGCAAAAAATGTGAAATCGAAAATAACAGTCACAAGCAGGATTTGAACTTGCATCTCCTGGATACCGTCCAGATGCTTTGCCAATTCAGCCATGGTGACAATTGCTCCTGACTGCTAATTTCGATAACACATTCATACTTAACGTGTTTGGGTGACGCCTGCGCCATTTGTCGGAAGTATTTTCATACATTATACCGACCAGGTAAACTAAGCTAAGCATGTAAAATGCTAAAAATATATCTAAATATTTATAGGGTTTGCGTCATTATTAGGTAAAATCTTAATTGTAAAATTAAGTTTACCTGGTTGGTATAATGTATGAAAATACTACCGACAGATGACGCAGGCGTCACCCAAAGACGTTAAGTATGAATGTGTTATCGAAATTAGCAGTCAGGAGCAATTGTCAGGATGGCTGAATTGGTAAAGCATCTGGACGGTATCCAGGAGATGCAGGTTCAAATCCTGCTCCTGACTGTTATTTTCGATTTAACATTTTTCGCTTTGTGTTTAATGTAAAGCTTCTGATTTGATTTTTTATAAATATTTCAATGAAAAGCTATCAGGAATCTGATCTAACCACCACAATTGCCATGGTAATGTCATAAATGAAAAACAAGCTTCCACGATTTTAAAAGTGAAAATAATGGTAGGTACCTACCACCAAAAAATTTTGGCACACAAAAGTCATAATCATGCAGAAGAGGTGAATTCTTCTTGAACTCGTCAAGCCTTTTCAAGGCATAATCTAACACATCAGGATGGACTTCTACGCCGTGGTTGATGCCACTGGACCCGATGACCAAACCAACCATGGTACTGAAATAGCCAGTACCAGATCCAATGTTGAGGAAGGAGAGCCCTGGCTTCAACTCCAATGCTATCAGTACCTCCCTAGAGATAGGAAATACAGTTAGTTCTTTAAAACTTTCTTCTTTCTAAAGCAGATCATAGAAGTTTGTGCAGAAGGGGAAAGAATAAATAACAAAAATATAAAAACAGCTTTGTATTTTTTATTGTTATTAACATATTCAAACCATGCCCCACCTACTAATAACGGAAGTTCTCAATTACTTTTTTTAGTCTATGGTGGCATAGGAGCAAACAACTCAGCTGATTGTAAATGGCAACAGCCACTGATTTAGGTACAAGCACTAAGTATGGCAGGACCCGTTTTTCTTTCATAGTTCTAGCAGTTTCTATAATTCTAATTAAAATTAAAATTCAAAAATATCTTTATTTCATAGGCTTATAATATAGCACATAAAATCATCAAATTTACTAATAACTAATACCACTAACTGATAAGTGAAGCAGATAACACAACCAACTCATACCATAAATCTATGGAAACAAAATACACCCAGAATCAGTGATAGTCCTGTCGGATTCGTATCCACGACACTTTGTAAGAAAGATCAGTAAATAAACCACTAAAAACCATCTGCTAGAGTTAGCGCAAGGTTGGCATGTAGCTGACGGCATACCTTAATTTTTATAAACATACTTATAAATGCCCGGAGAAGACAAGTGTAAAGGGCCACTCCGCCAAGGTCGGCCGTCATTGGCCTGGTGTCTAGCCTCAGTAGTCATGTAGTGAGCTCTGTCGAGAGCATAAAACACACGTTCCACGTCAATCCGTTCATTTTTATCTCTTTCCAGACTCACGGCACCAAGCATTTTGTTGGGCTTGCTGCTGAAATTCTTCTCACAGAATATTTAGATTTTTTTTTTTTTTTTTTTTTTTTCTTTTTTATGGCAATGGTTAATAAACATTAATGCCAGCTTCACGTTTTAACACTTGAGTCTACAAGTAATTTGAATTTAGATAACATATTATGTACGGTCTTGTAACAATAAGCATTATTAAGAACTACGAGCTAATAATAAGATGATATATCTACAGGTGAATGGTAAAATGACTAGGCTTAGTTAATAATAATTATGTAGGTTTATCTCAGGTGTTAGAGTTTAATATTATTTAAGTCTATAAAAGATGATATGATATTAATTGTTGTCAGATTTAAGTTACCTAAAATGTTGTCTATATGTATAGGGAGAGGGAAATCATGATTTATAAGTGATTCAAATAGTGACTTATGATCAAATTTTGTGCAGGCGAAAAAGATGTGATTTAAATCTCCTATGTCCACGCCGCATTCACAGAGAGAAGTGTCTCTGACTCTGATCTTCCTCAGGTGTACACCAGAACAGCAATGTCCAAATCTCATTCGCGAAATTATCGAGACGATTTTCCTGTTACACTTAAATTTGGAGAACCACGGTTTAAGTACAATTTCCGATTGATATTTAGCAAAATTAGTGCCTGTTCTTTTATTTATAATAGACCATCTTTTTGACCATCTATTCTTTAAGTAACGAATGGGCAGATGAAGGAGGTCTTGAGGATAATTTTTAAAGGGGACTTTATCACCACAAATTATCGGCTCTCTTGCAATTCTATAAACCGTTTCATTGCCCAAGATGCCGCTGTGACTTGGAACCCAGGCTAAGTGGACAGTATAATTTAGCACAGAACATTTTAATAATAATTCTTTCGATTTAAGAGTCAACCAATTTCTGGAAGTAATTTTGAAAGGGTTACTCAATAGAGACTGGAGTGCACTTAATGAATCCGAAAATATTACAGTTTTAACCAGTTTAAATAGGATAATATAGTTAATAGCCTCCATAATTCCTCTACATTCGCCAGTAAAAACTGATGTTTCAGGAGGACATTTAATTTTTTGTATAATATTATAATTTTGGTGGTAAAGACCAACCCCAACACATCCATCTTGATTTAATTTGGATGCATCAGTGAAGATCAGATGCCACCCATGCCAATGTTTATCTAATAAATCAAGAAACTCTTTATTATTGAAGGTGCCATCTTTATTTAAATTTAAGTTAAAATGGATTATAGGTTTAAATATAATAGACTCAAAACTAAAATCGAACAGGGGTAGTTTATCAGTTCTATGAGTTGGGAATTTCAAGTATTGTATTTGCGAGTAACTTGCAACCAAACAGGGATATTTTTTGTGGTTCCAATAGGGTAAAGTCATATAAGAATATAAAAGTTGCAATTTAGGAAGAAGAGGATGTGAGGAGTACTGAAACGTGCGAAATAAGAACATATCGGACAAATATTGTCGCCTTAAATCCAAAGGGGGGTCGGCGCACTCCACTTGCATGGCACTTTTAGGAGTCGACCTCATTGCGCCTAATATTATACGGAGAGCTCTAGTTTGAATGAGGTCGAGGGTGTTAAGAGCTCTTCTATTTGCTGGTTTGAAAAGAAACGACCCATAATCCATAACACTACGAATGATAGCGTTATATAATAATTTTAAATAAAAGGGATGGGCTCCCCACCAAATGCCAGCTAAACATCTTAATATGTTGAGGTTTTTTTCGCATCTAATAACAATATAATTTAAATGAGAGGAGAAGTTTAATTTAGTGTCCAGGATAAGTCCTAAAAATTTTTTTTCATTTTCTACAGGTAATCTCGTTTCATTAAAGTAAATATTAAGTCTGGGTCTTAAGCGTTTTCTTGTAAATAAAACCACAGAACTCTTTAGAGGAGCTATATCAAAACCATTATTATTTATCCAAATATTTAGAGATTGAAGAGATTGTGATATTTTATGAGCAGAATCTATAGGATTACGATCTGCTGTATACAAACACAAGTCATCGGCATATTGTAAAATACGGCAATATGGAGTTACAAATTGATTTAAATCATATGTATAAATGTTAAAAAGAATGGGGCTTAATACTGAGCCTTGGGGAATACCCCTGTATAAAGATCTAGAGGTAACAATTTCATTATCAACCCTGAGATGTACTGTACGATCACTAAATAAATTAATAATAAAGTTTATAATTTTCTTTGGAATGGACATGAATTCCATCTTGTCTTAAGTATGGAGAGGATTACATTGTCATATGCTGAACATAGATCTAGGAATGCCGCGACAGTGGATTCATTTCTGGAAAAGGAGAGCCGAATGTCAGTAATAAGGACAGACAAACTATCCAGAGTTCCTTTACCTTTTCTAAATCCATATTGCGAATTAGGAAGAAGATGCCTACTCTCAATGAACCATTCTAGTCGATTTTTAATAAGGTGTTCCACAACTTTTATCAGAGTGGAGGACAAAGCGATAGGGCGGTAATTAGCTGGGTTTTCAGCGTCTTTACCAGGCTTTAAAATTGGAATGTTAACTTGAGTTTTCAGTGGGGTCCGAACATATCCTAAATTAACCATCAAGTTTATCAGTTCAAGGTCGTAATTTAGAGTTATGTTGTTAGCATTAGACAAGAAAGAATATGGGATGCCATCTAGGTCTAGGGAAGAGTCTTTAAGAGAAGAGAGGACAAGGAGAAGTTCTTGTAAAGAAAAGGGGGCAAAATGGTCATCTTGGATGGATGAATTATTTAAATTTAATAATGTAATAATAGCATCAGGGACAGAAGGGGGAGCCAATCTACCCATAAAAAGATCATAGAATCTTTTGCATTTAGGTAGTGGAGGGGAGGTATCCTTGAAAGATCCCCGAAACCGACGGATTGATTTCCAAACAGAAATAGCATTGGTATTAGGAGAAATAGAAGAGCAAAATTGTTTCCAGCTCTCCACCTTTTTGGAGTGTAAAATACGTTTTGTATCAGACATCATTTTGGAAAGATAAGTGAAGTTTTCATTTGTCATGTTCTTGCGGTATAATGTTTCAGCCATCTTCCTTCTTGTAACAGCAATTTGGCATTCTTTATCCCACCATGGTGGTGATCTATGTTTCTTGTTTATTGTATTCACAGGAAATGACTGCTTAGCAGCAGAATGAATATGATTTATGAGTGCCTGCAGGCAGGATTCTATATTTTGTGGAAGAACTGCAGGAAGCGTAGAAGATGGTTCTAAAATGGAAGAGAATTTAGACCAAGCCTTATTATCCATTATATTAGGAACTTTATAACGTAACAATGATTTATATGGGGAGGATAAAATTTTAGAAAAGGGGAGGTCATAGTTAATAGGAAAATGATCACTGCCGAAAGTTGACGTTAAAGTATCCCATGACATAGCGGGAGCTAGGTTCGGTGATGTAATTAGATAAATACTATGTATGTTCTTCAATACCACACCTATTTTTTACTTGGTTTAGACTTTAGGTATCATCACGTAGGTATCTCATAGAGAAAAGAGAAAAGTAATTTAATCTTATCTTCTTGATGGAGAAAAGTGATCTAAGCATAGATAATTCACTTATATGATCTAAGCCAAAGATTACATTACCCATTTTTTTTTTTGTTTAAGGCATTGGAAGAACCATCAGCCTAACAGTAACTTATAAACATCGTTATTCTCTCATCACACGTAAGTTTAGTTCATAAAACAAGTCATAGTAGAAGTCAGTCATATAACATTAGTCAGTCAAGTCAAAGTCCCACTCCAGTAAGACGATGGCGATCTTACTGAAGATTCTATGGAGTTTTGGAGACAACAGGAAAAAACACGTTATGTCGCATTACATCACTTGCCAACACTTATGCACATACACAAATAGTTAATAAGCCACCACTTTTACACATTAATACTTGAAATAAAACAAGTTTAGGAAAATAATGCAGAGCGACGACATGATCTTCTTTGTGTTCCCGCCAAAACTCTTTTACAATACCCAAAATCTAAGCATAGAGTAAAGTTTTAGTATGATTACTTTACTCTATGATTACTTTACTCCATAGAGTAGTATCATACTAAAAGAAGATCTAAGTTTTGATCTCTCAGACTAAATATGTCCTAGGCAGAGCGAAGAAAATTCTTTGACATGTATGAGCGAGAACGTAAGATACAATTTGCTGGTGCAAAAAACAGACAAAGTCATAGATTTTTGTCTTTGTCGCCGTGGCCAGTTTTTGATATTGTCACGATGTCAAAATGCTTTGTCTGTCACGATTCAACTGACATAATTGAAAATATGTATAAAAATTTAATTAAAATTTAATGTTAATTTGTGTTAGTGTATTCAGAAAAAGACTATGTGATAATAGTGATTGTAAAATAAAAAAAGCTACAGCGAGCGAAAAAATGCAGGTATAACATTTCATTTATAAGTAGTCGAAAATGAAAAAAAATAATGATTGAATGCTATAAAGTGATATAAAATGAGCTTTTTTACTCAAAATTAATAATCGCTACTAAGACACACTCGCAAAACACGTTTTCTAGCTAACTTTCTATTACTGAGAATTGTTTCGGTGTTGCCTTATTGCGAATTTAATTTGCCCAGTTTTCACTTTACTAAAATTTATATGTATGTCATAAATTACTTATGAGAAGATGATAAATATTTACTATTTTAGGTTTCCCTGTAATCCAGATGCGTGATCGAGATGGGTGTATACTACGGGAAAACGAGGCAACCCACGAAATACCCAAAATATGTTCTACAACATTTTGTTGATGTTTCATTATACATAATAAGAAAATAGTAACGTTGGGAGCAAAATCATTGCCAGTGAATATGTTCATGTAAGTATAGCTTTTAAAGTCTTTGTAACTTCAAAAAACATAGCATCACACCTGTATTCCCCGAAGGGGTAGGCAGAGGTGTATTTTACACCAACGACTCGCCAGCTATGTATACCGGGCACATTTACAAACTTCGGGCTGCTACTGAGATTTTTTTTTGTTTTGAAAAATCTCAATAACACTGCCCGACCTGGGGATCGAACCCGAGACATGAGGAGGATCAGCAGTCGCTTACACTACCACTGCACCACAGAGGCAGTTGTAATTTCACCTTTGAAAGTAAATCTCAATTCAATATTATGACTACCTCTGTAGTCATAATCTAGAATTCAGAGAAACTGATTTGCTCTAAGTTCTTGTGTACTATTATTTTATTTAGATATTTTTATATATATTTTTAGCATTTGACATACTTAGCACTATACATTAAACACAAAGTGAAAAATGTGAAATCGAAAATAACAGTCAGGAGCAGGATTTGAACCTGCATCTTCTAGATACCGTCAAGATGCTTTACCAGTTCAGCCATCCTGACAATTGCTCCTGACTGCTAATTTCGATAACACATCATACTTAACGTCTTTGAGTGACGCCTGCGCCATCTGTCGGAAGTATTTTCATACATTATACCGACCAGGTAAACTTAATTTTACAATTAAGATTTTACCTAATAATGACATATCGAACAGAACGGCAATTTATGGAGCAGCAATACTTACCTTGCATCAAGGCTCAGTCTTGGTATTTCACTACGTGATCGAATTATTATTACGGAGATCCGTAGAACGTGAATATCCGACATAGCCTGCCAGGTTTGCATACTGAAGTGACAATGGGCAGGCCATATCGCTTGACGAGCTGACAATCGTTGGGGAAAAAGGTTTTCGAGTTGTGACCACGTATCGGACAGCGCAGCGTAATATGGCTCCCACCAGATGGACCAAACATATGGTCAAAGCTGCAGGGAGCCGTTGGATGCAGTCAGCACAAGCCCGCTAGTTCTGATGCTCCCTTGGGAAGCAAATGTCCAGCAGTGGACATTTAAAGACTGATGGTTGGATGAATAGATGAGGTGGTAGATTAACTTTTAAATACTTATTTTGATAAACGCTGTGATTTTCAATTAAATATTTGTTACGAAGAGTTTCTTATTTACGATTAAGTTACAGACCTCATTCTAACTATCGTTTATTTTGCCCCAATATGGTTTAATATTTGTCAACCTGGCAATATTTAAAAAAAATATTGCTGTTTCATGTACGGCCCCGCCGTGGCTCCGTCTAGTTAGTCTGAGTTTGATCTATTAATTATGGGTGTGTTCCGTTCCATTGAGCTCTAATAAGGAGGAGGTGCCCTAATCTTCATACACCTAGTAAAAGTGACTTACTTCAGCTGTCGTCTGCCATCTTAATAGTTACCATGTTAGCGTAATTTGGGTGTGTTTCGATATACACTGAAAGCACTGTAAGGTGTGATGTCAATTTAGTATACTGTGAAGTCGTTCCTTTATAGTTAGCTATACTGGTTACTGTTTATAACGGAATGCAGTCCAGTATACTGATCTGTCATTACTTTCATTTCATACAAAGTATTGGTTTTACACTGCAATAAACACAAATTCTTTACATTTGCCATGTTTGGGTATCTTTGATTTACAATATTCAATAATAATAATAATATTTCATGGTGCAAATTGTTATATTTATGGAAGCTGTTGATGACGTGATACCACAGTGCTCGCAGTGTATATCGAAACAAAGCCTTTAAATCTGTTGCATGTCAGCTGTCAATTATGGATGCAGAAAGAACCAACAACTATCGATATATCGATGTTTTAAAAAATATTGGTAAATTAAATATCCATTATTTTAAAAATATTTAAATTGTGCTATTTAGGTTCCAACCTAGCATCCACTAATAATTTGTGATTTTTATTCGTCAAATTTTCACATAGTGGGAAGAAGCCGTCCATTTATTAATTTTGTGTGCTCGAAATGAAGTGGTGAGCAGTGGCTTAGTAGCATACCATTAAATAAAATATTTTTTTGTAATTTGTCGAATTGATTAATCATTTGAATTGTATTATTATTGGCCTTCAAAGCATTTACTTAAAAAAGATATTGTGAGTAGAAATAAAATGATTATAACTTTTTTAATGCGTGCTTGTATAATTATGACATGCTTACAATAACGGAAGTGGACATAAATCATCATCATCAGGCCCTAGACATCATCTAGGACCGAAATACTTGTCAAAACGAATCAAATGATTCCAAAGTTGATGGGATTGTGGCTCCATTACCAGATCATGAATATCATCTAGGGCTATTATGGTACTATATGACTATCGAGCCTGTATGACATCAAGCCCGACACTCCCCCTGGATCCTGTTGGTACCCCAGTGACATGCGTAAACTTGCGTTTTCGACCGTGTTAACAAAAAAAAAAAGGACCGCTTATTGTGGCGTTCTCTTAGGCAGACCTATTACAGCAGTAGACGTCGAATGACTGATGGATGGAATAAAATATTATTATATACTTGTTTTTAGTTATCGTAATACTTCACTTTCAAATCTTTTTGTCCTGATGTCACCACATCACATACTTATATAGGTATGTTTGGACTTAGAATGAACGACTATACCCAGGATTAAATTATTATTTATTTCTTTATGCTTTTTACCACCCAAATCTATTCAATAGAGTGTTATGCCCTTAATTTTCTGTTTGTTTAAAAAGAAGGCATGCCTCATTGATCTATAAACCACTAGCTCATAAGACTGAATGGATTGGGTTGCAATTTGACACACATAGATATAATTATAGGTACAGGTAGATAAAGATTTACGCAATTAAAAAAACCTTTGTCCACCCAAAAATTTATAGATCGCTTGAAGGACTGAAGTATCGATATCGATATTTTTTACGTGCTTCCCTAGCGGAAATTCCGCCATTTTTGGATTTCAAAGAATTGGCTCGGTAAATTTGTAGTCATTTCCTCTCCCCCTTATTACGTGCTCGATTATTAAAAAGTACTCTGTGGTTGTCGACCATTTAAAACTTTATAACCTTTAAAAAAATTAGACGTCGCGGGACGTCTACCAGATGTGAAAACATCGAAATTATTGTGTAGAAATAATGAGGAGAAATAAAATGATCATAACTTCATCCATGTGTGCTTGTATAAAATATGTGTATGTGTAAAATAACGGCCATAAATCATCATCATCGAGCTCTGGATATCATCTAGGACTATGGTATATTTCAAGATAACTCATACAAGCCCTAAATCGATGGCTTTCGATGTTTAATTACCGAGTACCCATGGCTACCTTCCAGCTCCATCATCGAACCCTGAATACTATCTATACCATCTAGAGACAAATTACTCCTCAAAACGAATCGTACGAGCCCAAACTACATGTGGTTATGTCGTTTTTTAATGGAGTCCTATAGCCACCTTCCAGCTCTATGATCAGACCTTGGATATCATCTAGGACTGGATTATTGATCAAGACAATTCAAACGAGCCCTAACTAGATGGAGTTGCGCCATTTAATTACAGAGGTCTTATGGCCATCTTCCAAATCCTTCGCCAGAACCTGAATACCGTCTAAAGATCGGATAAGAACTCATTCGAACGAATCAAACGTGTCCTGAAAATGCGCATTCACAGCTGTTGGCTGTTAAGCTGTTATACAGCTAGCTATAATAGTAGAGCTTATGTTTTCACAGTGGACTGTTACTCTGCTGCTGTACAGCACTTTTGTGTTACTTGGGATGTTCCATCCAGATGTTGGCCATCACTGGCGCCACTGGGCTGCCCATGGCCACTCCATTGAACTGGAGGTAATACTATCCCTGGTAGATGAAGTAGTTGCCTTCTAGACAGTTTCTTAGCACATAGAACATTGTACTCACTGGACAGACCATTCACTCTTAGTTTTTTCTCAATGACTTCCAGGCAATTATGAATGGGAACGTTGGTGAACAGTGACTCCAACAAAACTCACCATCACCTCATCTGAGTCCACTTCCATGTTCTTGATGATGTCCACAAAATGTCTAGAATCCTTCACGAACGATGCAGTCCATGATGCAGAACCAATCTAATGGTTGCAGTGTTTAGCTAGATCGTAAATGAGTGAGTCGATTTTCTTATAGCTTGACATCAGGACTATCTCCGATTAACGGGATTATCTATTATGTTAAGATTATTTACGACAGGCCCTGTATATAAACATAAAAACAGATAATTATAGTCATTTTTTTATTTGTATTGCGGCATAAGTTTTGTTTTAGGTTGATGGTTCTGCCAAAGCCGACAAAAAAAAAGAAAAAAGAAAATAAAATATTGACAGATCATCATACCACGGGACTGGGGATGTGTTTTATTTATTTTTTACATTTTTCAGTGTAATCAAACTTGATACAAATTGAAATTTAAGTGTCAGGTGAATTTTACTTGTTAGTACTAAATAAAAAAGGAAGTTAATGTAGTCTAAAGTTTTATCGTGTCACACTGGGAACGTCATTTTCTATTTTAAAGTTTCATGATATGTTTGTCGTGATCTATACCATGTTATCCAATGGTGTTTTTTTAAAACAGTGTGATGGCTGAAACGAGCGAAGCGCGGGCGAGCCCAGGTGGTGATGCTGGCGGTGAAGAGGACAAACATGATGAGCGAATGTTGGAGTGTAACATCTGTTTAGACACGGCTCGCGACGCAGTCGTCAGCATGTGTGGACACCTCTTCTGGTAAGCACCAGACGTCATACACTGTTTAAAAAGTGATTAAAAGTTAAGTTAAACAATGAAAATATGCAAATTATATTTAAAAATTCTAATAGATTGCATTGTTTCATGAATTACTGTGACTGCAAAATAGATTTTACGGCTATGTTATCTATGATTATATGTCTATGAATTGAAAAAAGTATATATTATCCTCATGCACAAAACTAAATTGTTCTTTGCATGATATTTAAATGTAATTTTTTTTATTTTATCAACAAATTTGTGAATGTGGAAACATTGTAATAAAACACAGCTAATCGTGTCAACCAGCCGTGTGGGGCTGGCACCAAGAATAGCTCCAACCCGTCTCTTCCTATGGGAGTCCTAAAAGCCGACTAAGGGATTACCAGGAGACCGGACAGCAGCGTTCCCCTGTGTACTAAAAACATACACTGCAATCGCTAACCGTAAAACCCCCAATTTGGGGAGGCCTATGTCCAGCAGTGGACTATGAAAGGCTGATGGATGGATGGAATAGTGTCAAATGCTAAGTGACAAAATATTATAGTCGGTAATTATTAAGCTGTGCTGCCTATTAAGCTGTGCTGCCTGTTCATTAGAGTGAAAAAGCCATTTTCGGTAGTTTTTGAATTTAATTCTTAGTTATGTATCTGATTTCTACCATCATTGTTTTAATTTACAAGCTTGGATCTCTGGTGTTTGTTACAACGCATGGAAATATTGATATTATCTATAGGCAGGCTATATTTGCAGGCACAACCCACTTTCAATACCTCCTAATGGGTTTTTGAATAGCTTATAGCTTAAGGCAACAGCCTTGGATAATTTACTATTCCATTTCAAGATCCTCTATGGCACTATAGCACTTATTATTGATGTGCCTCCCTTTATGAGTGGGTTTTCCATGTTTTCTGTGATGTGCACTGTCAAGCATTTTACATGATGAATATGGTGTAGTTTCAACAACAATACACTAATGAAAAATCTCCTTATCTCGGAGAAATTATACACTACTTTTTTAAATAATGTGAAAGTATCCAAACAATTTTTATGAGTACACAATAAGAACATAAAAAAAACATAGCATCACGCCTGTATTCCCCGAAGGGGTAGGCAGAGGTGTATTACACACCCACAACTCGGAAACAACAAGGAGTAAAGAATATTATTATATTTACTCTGTCCACCTCCTATCCCTTTTCTCGTAAAGGGCGATGCATGAGTGATACATCTAGTGTTGCTAGTGTCTATAGGCTGTGGTAAACACTTACCATCAGGTGGTCCGTATGGTTGTTTGCTATCCCAAGTAGTATACAACAAAACAATATTATTCATTCTATACCATTCGTTAGCCTTTCATAGTCCACTGCTGGACATAGACCTTCCAAGAGAACACCTCAGCAAACAGTCCTGTGCCGCCTGCATCCAACAACTGCCTATGACTTTGACCATCATCATCAATCCACCTGGTAGGAGGCCCCCTACATTGCGCCGTCCGATACGTGGTTGCCACTCGAGAACCTTTCTTCCCCAACAATTGTTGTTTCGTTAGGCAATGTGAGCTCCCATTGCCATTTCAGATCACGTAGAGAGAATTTAAGCATAATCCGCCCCACGGCACAGTGAAGTCATTCTATACGAAGGTATAATGCTGCAACATATACTTAGAATATAGTCTTTTACAAAATTGTTAAAATATATTTCGTCGTCGAAGGTCTCACCGTCGCTGCCTTCTGTCCCGATCTGAATTGCGTCATTTGTTGTACGCCATACTAATGTGCCCGCCGACTACGTTTCCCTCGCCACATAGCGAATTGCCGCTGAAACCACCTGATACCACCTCACTCATAGCAGTCCCCCGGTCATAGTCGAAAAGTAAAACTCAAAATCAAGGATATTTAAGATGAGCTAGTCTACAGTAACGTGGTTTTATAACCCACAGTTGGCCTTGCTTGCACCAGTGGTTAGAGACGCGGCCGTCTAGGCAGGTGTGTCCGGTGTGCAAGGCAGCCATCAGCAGAGACAAAGTCATCCCGCTGTATGGCAGAGGCAACACTAAACAGGAGGACCCAAGGAATAAGGTGTGCCATATCATAAATCCATCTAATCAACATCGAGCTGTGCTGCATAGAGCAGCACAGCTCGGTGTCGATGTCTGTGACTAGTTATGTCCTCTCTATGTTTTTTCAACAAAATAAGTGGATATGCTATGTGAGCGGGCTAGTAAAGAACAGTACTGCCAATTCATGATTTTAAGGTAGGATATGTACTTTCAATCTTTCTAACTACCATGTCCGTTTTAGTCTTAATTCATATAGTTGTATGTAAAATAAAGAAAACTGATAAAAAAGGTTATATTAAAATACTAGATTCTACTCATTACTGTAGAATGCAGACAACTGCATGGACTTCAGAATATGTGTCACTCTAAAGCACATTATCTTTATGCAAAAATTATTATTACACAGGAGTTCCATTTCACTATTAATTATCTTTATGCAAAAATTATTATTACACAGGAGCTATCCATTTCACTATTAATTATCTTTATGCAAAAATTATTATTACACAGGAGCTATCCATTTCACTATTAATTATCTTTATACAAAAATTATTATTACACAGGAGTTCCATTTCACTATTAATTTTATTATCTTTATACAAAAAATATTACTACACAGGAGCTATCCATTTCACTATTAATTATCTTTATACAAAAATTATTATTACACAGGAGTTCCATTTCACTATTAATTTTATTATCTTTATACAAAAAATATTACTACACAGGAGCTATCCATTTCACTATTAATTATCTTTATACAAAAATTATTATTATACAGGAGCTATCCATTTCACTATAATCTTTATACAAAAATTATTATAACAGGAGTTCCATTTCACTATTAATTATCTTTATAAAAAAATATTATTATACAGGAGCTATCCATTTCACTATTAATTATCATTATACAAAAATTATTATTACACAGGAGTTCCATTTCACTATTAATTTTATTATCTTTTTACAAAAAATATTACTACACAGGAGCTATCCATTTCACTATTAATTATCTTTATACAAAAATTATTATTATACAGGAGCTATCCATTTCACTATTATCTTTATACAAAAATTATTATAACAGGAGTTCCATTTCACTATTAATTATCTTTATAAAAAAAATATTATTATACAGGAGCTATCCATTTCACTATTATCTTTATACAAAAATTATTATAACAGGAGTTCCATTTCACTATTAATTATCTTTATAAAAAAAATATTATTATACAGGAGCTATCCATTTCACTATTAATTATCATTATACAAAAATTATTATTACACAGGAGCTATCCATTTCACTATTAATTATCTTTATACAAATAATTATTATTATACAGGAGCTATCCATTTCACTATTATCTTTATACAAAAATTATTATAACAGGAGTTCCATTTCACTATTAATTATCTTTATACAAAAATTATTATTACACAGGAGTTCAATTTCACTATTAATTTTATTATCTTTTTACAATAAATATTATTACACAGGAGCTATCCATTTCACTATTAATTATCTTTATACAAAAATTATTATTACACAGGAGCTATCCATTTCACTATTAATTATCTTTATACAAAAAATATTATTACACAGGAGTTCCATTTCACTATTAATTGTCTTTATACAAAAATTATTATTATACAGGAGCTATCCATTTCACTATTAATTATCTTTATACAAAGATTATTATTACACAGGAGTTCCATTTCACTATTAATTATCTTTATACAAAAATTATTATAACAGGAGTTCCATTTCACTATTAATTGTCTTTATACAAAAATTATTATTATACAGGAGCTATCCATTTCTCTATGAATTATCTTTATACAAAAATTATTATTACACAGGAGTTCCATTTCACTTTTAATTATCTTTATACAAAAATTATTATTACACAGGAGTTCCATTTCACTATTAATTATCTTTATACAAAAATTATTATTATACAGGAGCTATCCATTTCACTATTAATTATCTTTATACAAAAATTATTATTATACAGGAGCTATCCATTTCACTATTAATTATCTTTATACAAAAATTATTATTACACAGGAGTTCCATTTCACTATTAATTATCTTTATACAAAAATTATTATTACACAGGAGTTCCATTTCACTATTAATTATCTTTATACAAAAATTATTATTATACAGGAGCTATCCATTTCACTATTAATTATCTTTATACAAAAATTATTATTACGCAGGAGTTCCATTTCACTATTAATTATCTTTATACAAAAATTATTATTATACAGGAGCTATCCATTTCACTATTAATTATCTTTATACAAAAATTATTATTACACAGGAGTTCCATTTCACTATTAATTATCTTTATACAAAAATTATTATTATACAGGAGCTATCCATTTCACTATTAATTATCTTTATACAAACATTATTATTATACAGGAGCTATCCATTTCACTATTAATTATCTTTATACAAAAATTATTATTACACAGGAGTTCCATTTCACTATTAATTATCTTTATACAAAAATTATTAATACACAGGAGCTATCCATTTCACTATTAATTACCTTTATACAAAAATTATTATTACACAGGAGTTCCATTTCACTATTAATTATCTTTATACAAAAATTATTATTACACAGGAGTTCCATTTCACTATTAATTATCTTTATACAAAAATTATTATTATACAGGAGCTATCCATTTCACTATTAATTATCTTTATACAAAAATTATTATTACACAGGAGTTCCATTTCACTATTAATTATCTTTATACAAAAATTATTATTATACAGGAGCTATCCATTTCACTATTAATTATCTTTATACAAAAATTATTATTACACAGGAGTTCCATTTCACTATTAATTATCTTTATACAAAAATTATTATTATACAGGAGCTATCCATTTCACTATTAATTATCTTTATACAAACATTATTATTATACAGGAGCTATCCATTTCACTATTAATTATCTTTATACAAAAATTATTATTACACAGGAGTTCCATTTCACTATTAATTATCTTTATACAAAAATTATTAATACACAGGAGTTCCATTTCACTATTAATTATCTTTATACAAAAATTATTATTATACAGGAGCTATCCATTTCACTATTAATTATCTTTATACAAAAATTATTATTACACAGGAGCTATCCATTTCACTATTAATTATCTTTATACAAAAATTATTATTATACAGGAGCTATCCATTTCACTATTAATTATCTTTATACAAAAATTATTATTACACAGGAGTTCCATTTCACTATTAATTATCTTTATACAAAAATTATTATTATACAGGAGCTATCCATTTCACTATTAATTATCTTTATACAAAAATTATTATTATACAGGAGCTATCCATTTCACTATTAATTATCTTTATACAAAAATTATTATTACACAGGAGTTCCATTTCACTATTAATTATCTTTATACAAAAATTATTATTATACAGGAGCTATCCATTTCACTATTAATTATCTTTATACAAAAATTATTATTACACAGGAGTTCCATTTCACTATTAATTATCTTTATACAAAAATTATTATTATACAGGAGCTATCCATTTCACTATTAATTATCTTTATACAATAATTATTATTACACAGGAGCTATCCATTTCACTGATATTAAAAGTAGCCATGTCCTTTTCTGTGTTCCAGACCAAGGATGTTATGGATATGAAATTTCGGATCTGTATACATTTCAGAAATTATTTCGGATTGCCCTCTAGTTTCGGTTATCAAAATTAAAATACGTAATGTAATCTCAAAATCACTAACTAGTTATCACTAAGCAATAGAAATAATAAACAATCCAAGTGACGCGCGCGACCTTTGTGTCGTCTCAGCCGGGCAAAAACAAAATACTCCACCCCTATCCGAAATTATTCGAAACTTTAATTTCGGTTATGTTTACGGATAAATTTTTATTTCGGATATCCGATAGTTTCGGTTAAGGTTACGGAACTAAGCATAAAACCCCTGTTCTATACCATATTATGTAGGCCAAATTTCAAAAAATAAAATCACTTTCGGAATTATAATACTAGATTCTCCCAAATTGTTGGTGACCATATACTAACCAAAAAATACGTCATTTATTATATTCTGAAGTCGGTTACGAAGAATCTAGTTTATAATATTAGTAAGGATACATAAATATATTTATTATCACAATGTTTCTCCAATATAATATATGTAGGTATATGTATTCAGTGGCAGACCCATGCTTCTCGCAACAAGAAAGGGCGGACTCCACTGGCAAAGAGTTACCCTTTTACAGAAGATTGGCGTGCAACAACTACTTTCTACCTTCTTATCTCTTCTCTACTATTCTTTCTCACCACTTTCTATCCATTTTGTTGGTGTTGGCAATGCTGGAGTGATGCCTGTAGTGTTCCTAGCGTACCTATATATGCTACCGTAACCACTTGCAATCAAGCGGGCCCCGCTTATTTGCCAACCTGGTAGTATTTTGAAATAAAACTACGTTTACGAATTCTATCGCGTTTACTTGATTTTCTACTATCCCGACGTTTCGAATTCTTTACAGCATTCATGATCACGGGAGGACATATGTATGTAGTAGTAGTAGAAAATCAAGTAAACGCGATAGATTCCGTGAACGTAGTTTTATTTCAAAACGTGTAACAGTCGCGTAAGTATCAGAAAGTACCCTGGTAGTATAAAACACTGGTTTTTTGCTTATTATATTGCGAGACACGGCCCACCCGATGTTTAGTGATAATCTGCTCTTGTACCCAACAATATTACTGTCAAGCCGCTCCTTACCATTGCACGGAAGGAATATGTTATTGTTTAAATCTTGGTTTAAAAATTATTAATTGTGGGAGTCGTCCCTGACGCCGTTACATTAACTATTGTGTTTCAGTCAATTTGTCAAAATATAATTTTCGTATCAACAACTTTCTGAATATTTGGTTTTTATCATTTTCTTATGAAAATATTTCATTATAGCATATAATTACATTTTCGGTGTTTCACATTTGCCAGACGTCTCATGACGTTTCATTATTAAAAAATGACAGTAATGGCTTTTAAATTAGTAAAAATAACTGGTGTAAGCAGGTACCACCGCGGCCGGCGGGTCAGCGCACTGAGCTGGAGAACAACAGCGGCTTCCCCGGCTTCGGGTTTGGCGAAGGCTTACACATGTCCTTCGGCATAGGTGCTTTTCCCTTCGGAGTATTCACTTCCACATTCAACTTTGGCGACCCTAGGCCCAGTGCTGGTACGTATTTGTCTTGTCGTGGTACTCGGTATACTTAGTGTTGAATGCTTGTTCCAAAAAAATTACACCTAATTTGAGAAACAGCTATAGCTAACAGCGATAGCTCTGTGTCAGCGCCTCGGCCGACATTCCAGGAGAAGCGGGTTCGATCCCCGCTTGGAGTTACTATTTTAATTTCATATTTTCGCACTATTTGTTCAAGTGCAGGTGGCAGAGTGACTTATTTTCTATTGTATAATACATCTACTGTCTGCCGTGGTATCCTAGGTATTTTTATTGCCAACGGTGAACAAAAAGTCCTCTGTGCTCCCATGAGGAGTTCTTATATTTCGTAAGAGTTGAGTTAGGGGTAAAGCAAATATCACTACAAAATGAATAATATCGAAGTAAAACCTATGCCCTATGGCCAGTGTGGTGCCCTAGGATAGTTTCATTGTCATGACATAGACGCCTCATTTTTAACATTAGGAGGTAGATGAGTTGAAAAGGTGGATACTTATGAAGCAATCATTGACTACAGCACCCCGCGGCACGGCCCAGTACGAAGAAGAGCAGTTCCTGTCGAAGATATTTCTGTGGGTGGCCATCTTGTTCGTGCTATGGCTGATCTTTGCATGACCGCGCCCTGACCACTTCACCCGATTTGCCCGCACTGCGCTTCGATATCTTCATATATACTGCCTAGCTACATTACCCATTCATTTACCATTTTATAAGTATTTATGAAACTTCTATGACACCCTCGCAGGAGTACGAAACGTCATTCATCAACCATAGACAAATTGAAACAGTTTATTCCATGGGCGTAGTGCATGGCACGCAATTAAAAAAAAGTGCGTCGAAAGATATGCACTAGTCAAAAGTTAATGAGTTCGCTCGAGGGATGTGGTATGGTGGTAGATTAAACAGGCCGGATGGTAAATAATTATGTATATAATGCATTTTCTGAAAATCTAAAACATACACCTGCGAGCGAGATTACAACCTGCCACTTGTAGATTGCCGGTATAGTGAAAGCATATGGACCAGCTACCCACAAGTTGGGGGTTGAAATCAAGATGGCGCTTGTAGTGTATTTAATTATCTATGTATTTATTCAATTAGGGTTGCCAGCAAAAAAAAATTGTATACATTTAAAATAAAAGTTATGTAATAAATATTTTGATCTGTATTTTAGCACTTGACTCAACTACTTTAAAGAACAAATTATTTGTGAAAGTGAAAAAAGATAGCTTTACTGCGAGTGGGATTCGAACCTGCGTCCCTTCCAATCCGGGGGAGTGCTCTAGGCCGCTAAGCCATTGCAGTCACCAACGATGACGCCCGAACTCCACTTTACAATTGTTTTATGTGTGTGAAGTGATGCAGGTTCGAATCCCGCTCGCAGTAAAGGTCTCTTTTATCCACTCGCAAATAATATGTTCTATGTAATAAAATTAATATATTACAAGCAAAATGCTCAAAATATTAAAATACAAATAACATTAAATATTTGCAGAAATATTTTAAATGACAACGCTCTACAATAAATAAAAATATCAATAAATTTAAACTACAAATAATAGGAAATTATACTAATTGTAAATGACTTGTAAGTGTACTTACCCTGCTCTGCCCTCTGCAGTGCTCTCGGGGTATGCAACACGTAACTTGGCGCATTTGTTAAAGCAGGAAGGGACCAGCTTCTTCGCGTGATTTAATAAAACAATAAGTTTTACGTCGTTTTACTCGAGACACACTGTGATGTACGAAAAATGTATAAAAATCTACGGGGGTTGTTTGTTTTTTGTTTATATCAATCATTATCAGTATCTTCCTAGCTTTATCTTAAACTGTTGGGGACGGCACCCGATTTTAGCTAATCGACCCATATTTACACGGAGTGGCGACATAACTAGTGAACACCTTAGAACTGTGAGTTTCTTGTAATAACCCAGTTATTCTCATGAGTCTTTGCTACGGAATCCGGCCGCCGCTTGTGGCGATTGCAATCGCGGAAAGCGAGCGAAAATAATTTAATTTTATTGATTTCAACGTGTTAATAACATGATTTGATTTTCTCTACTGGTGGTAGGGCTGGGTACCAAGTGAGAGTACTTACTTGCTATTGGGCACGGACGGGTCGGTACCACCGTCTTCTGTGTGAACGGTCATGAAGCACGTCAGTGTGTTTTGGCTGTAGCAGAAGATAGCCGTTTATTCTTTCATTTCATATCTGAGAAATGGAATGGTGCGTAGCGGCTTGACAATACTCTTGGTATAGTTGAGTCTGTGAGCGACGGTTACCACTTACCATCAGGTGGGCCGTGGCTAGACTGCCAACATTAGCAATAAAAAAAAATTAGGCTCCACTGATCGACGTTGCTAAGCGAACGCTATAATACTTCGGGTTTCCATCCATCCATCAGCCTTTTAACGTCCACTGCTGGACATAGACCTCCCCAAGAATGGGGGATAGTGCCGTAGTCGCCACGCTTGGCAGGCGGGTTGGCGATCGCAGTGGATGTTGTTAATACTCGAAGGAGTGCTGCTGCCCACTCCCCCGTATTCCCTTAGTCGGCTCTACCGACTCCCATGGGTGGAGAGGGGTGGGACAATTCTACTTCTTCGGGTTTAAAAATGTAAAATATAATTCGTGAAAATAGCTTAATATTTTAATGTCTATTAATTCACATAACATCAGAAAGCAAACTGAAATTGTGAAGAGTTCCTTTTCCTCTAAAATGAACTCTGTCCCTATATTTTAAATTCTGTATGACTAAATAATGAAATATCACAATTATAAGGTTATTTATTTATATTATAAGTATATATTGAAACTCAACACAATATAACATTAAAGATACGTTAAGTTATACGAGTAAGTTGTTTTAATATTTTTTATCTAAAATACACTGCTATTGTACAATATCATAGTATATTATACTATTTGGCCGCGTCTGCTTTGTTCTGCAGATAATTTAACCAATACTTTTACTAAGATCCAATTTATTGACATTAGATACAAATGTTTTAAGACAACTCTGACGCTAGTAAATTTGAGTTGACAGATAGTTAATAGAGGTTGAGAATTTCACACTGCCACAACAAAAGCCATTAAACAAGAAGATAAGATAAGAGTTTAAGAATAACCTAGTACATCCTACTGTTTACCTACACAAGTAAAACACACTGTACGTTTGGGAAACCTTAGTGACTCTGATTAGTTTCTATTTAGTGTTATAACAAAGATTTTTTTTCGAATTCTGAACAATGCTGACCGCCAATTTTTTTCGCGCCTTTGTTGTAATGCGTTCGGATACACGCATAAAATTGTAATTTTTTTATATATTAGTGCCTTGCTCGAACGTATGCAATTATATTTCTCCTAAGTGTTCAGATGGATTCAGAGTGGTATTGCAAGCGGGGTAGACTCGTACAGATGGCTAACTCTAGAGCAATTTTGATAAGTTTCTTGCATTTTCTGACTAAAAGTTCTTAGTATAAAAATCAACACGGGTTTCTGTGAGATAACGGGGTCGAATCTTAGGTCATGCAAAGTGTTTGGGTTCCATGGAGTGTGGAACTGGGCCCCAATAGGGATAACGATTGAAACCAACTATGTTATATAGGCGAAATATGGATGCTTTTCTCCTACGAAGAATGCACCTATTTACTAATACAGACATTGCATTGAATATAATATTATAGCCTACGAGTCCACCATTGTAAGATGAAATTGTATTTCGTTTCCTTTTAAAGGAAGTTAATTAAATAGATATATCCTAAAAATAATATAGTTGGTATGTCTATTGAATGCCGCAGTAGAAATTCAAATATACGTTATAGATACATACTCTGTGGTTGTATCTATATTTGTGCTACACAAGTCTACGCGCACCTGTTACCATATGTGCCTCTGTTAAATGTGCGTTCACTAGAGATATGCGGTTTCATGCTTCGAATGTGTGTCGTGCCCAGTGAGACTGCTTGATTTTATTTAAAATAACGGCCACAATGCAAGATATATAGATCTTTAGATAAATCCGTATCCATCCATCAGCCTTTCGACGTCCACTGCTGGACATAGGCCAATTGTATATTATATACCCGTATAATATACACAAAAATATTAGTAATATGCTGTAAACTTTTTGGCCGCGGCACCATAGCAGCCCAAAGCTGGTTATTGGGTTATATCTCAGGTTCCGGATATAGTAGTGGTGTAAATGTATACAAGTTTTAAAGTCTAAGCAAGACCATATCAAATAAAAAAGGTTCATCATAATTCGTTCAGTAGTTTTTGCGTGATGCTTGAACAAACAAACGACACAACAAACTCTGTGTTCAGAGACGCCCAAATAGCCTACCTTCCTTTTTCCCAATTATCTTTAAATGTACAGGCGGCTCTGTTACAGCTTTATAAGAGTTCGTTTGTTTGTTACGTTTTTACGCTGTAACTACTGAACCAATCATCATAAAATTTTGCATATCATTATATATGTCTGGAGCCCAGAAGACGACATGGGTAGGTTTTTTTATATCGAAAAAATGACTAGTTCCCGCGGGATACCTAGCTATTTTTACATATAGATTATTAGTGTATTTTCTGAAGTCCACGAGAACGGAGTCGCGGGCGTCTAATGCAAAATATAAAGAAAAACTTTTTTTTTTTAAAAATTGAGCAAAATGCATATTATTGGTGTATTTGACACATATTTTCTACGCAACACCACATGTGTTATGCAGCTGCATGCAAGCGCTGTCGATGCGAGTTATGCTGTACGCATTTTACCTGAATGTCCTGTTGTATAATGATTATTTTTTATCTTTTTAAAATCATTGGAAAAAAATAATTACTGAGGTCGTGAATCAAAGGGGATCCCTGTTAATTGAACTAAAGACTTATAGGTTAGGGCACAACCAAAATTAATGTACCTACAAAATATCATTTCCTTATATTTCGTAGCGGTTATAAATTATTCTATATTTAAAAAAAACGGCATGCGTCCCAGACTTAAAAGAATGTTACAACAATATTTTGATCTGTATTTTAGTACTTGACATACTCAGCTACTAAAAGAATAAATTATTTGTGAATGTAGAATAAGATAATTCTAGTGCGAGCGGGATTCGAACCATCCCCCTTAGAATGAAAAAAGAAACGTTAGAAGAACTTTCGTTTCATTGTGATTGGTCACCTGAATCACGCGTCGAAATTTCGACTAATCAGGAATCGGCCTGTTGATCAATCACGATGACTCAAAACGTTACAACAATTTGTAGAGGGATTTTCAACATTGTTAACTAATTTCTAGAATGATCTTTTTTGATAGAAGGGGTGTACTGAGCGGATACCATATAGTGGTTAGTTCTGATGGTGAGAACAAATCAGTCCTTTACCCTCAGTAATTCTTTTTATCACGTGTATGTTTTTGGGAGTCTGATTTTATTTTACTGACTCGGAAAATGAAGTGTTGTGACAAACTAAGATTACAAGTGTCACCACCCTATTCTATCCCGCGGGTATCGTACGAGGCGACTAAGGGAAATAAACAATTATCACCCATTGCATTACTGGGTTGGGTGCTAAGAGAGAGTACTCGCTTGTTATCGGGCCCTAGCGAGTCGGTACCACCATATGACCAATCGTGAAGAACCTCGATGTGTTTGAATGCTAAATTGCTGTCAATCATTCATTTGCCATCCGCGATTTAAAATTGTGAGGCTGGCTCCTCTGCCAGGTCCATATCACAAGCCGTGGCCAATCTACCACCAGGCAAAAAATATAAAACAAAACATAAATAACCTACGCAGTGCGTCTATGCATTATGATAAAGGAGTATTTTGTCCGTGTAAGATCTTTGAGTGCAGGAAATATAACAATGAGTTGTTGTTTTGAACAAGACGCGTGAAATCGTTTTGGTTCAGTAGGTATGTGAATTTTGTTATATTATGCTGATCAATACGTGAATTTAAAAACAATATATAAGTCAGAGAAGTTCTCGAGAAAGGTCAGGTCAGAAGTACTCTTAACCGACGTGCATGTATGAGGAATATAATGACAAGTGAATGAGGCAAAAAAAGGTGAGCAAGGATCGTGGCAAGTGGAAATCCGTTGTCTCTGCCTACCCCTCTGGGAAAAGGCGTGAGTCTATAAATAAATATGTGAATTATGCGGCTAGAACAGTAGATATGTGGTGGTTTAAATTGGGTTATTATAAATTCAAAAACATATTTTCTGATCTATTTGTTTATATATTTACCATTAGATGACTTATAATCCACATAAATTGTACATATTTTGTTAATAATAATCATTATTCTTCAACATACGAACCGATGTGTTTAGATTTACACGTAAATTAATTAATTTGTTGAGACCAAAAAAGATTTGCAGCTTAATCAGAAACTTTAGCTTAAGTCTCGGCCAAAAACGAATTTAGATATTTTCGCCGAAACTGGCTGAAACCGAACCGTCAGAATACAGTTAAAAGGGGCTTCATTTCAAGCTGGCTTTTAGACGAAACCTTATTTTCGGACAGCCACTAATAATAATAATAATGCGTTTTGAACGCAGTTTCACTTAGATACCTACGTGTAAAATGTTTATTTTAGTCAACACACATAATAATGATTTTTAAGCAATAATAAAGTGCATTTTGAAAAGAGCTCATCTCTAATTTTAGAAAAGCTTTTAATGCAAATGATAAGAAAAGTATCTACAAAAACAGGATTCTGTTGCGCTCTAGACACATACTTTTATCTATTCAATCCGTTTAAACATATAGATGAAATAAGCCCTTGAAACGATACTAATCGTAATTATGATATATCATAAAATTATAGTTTTGTTAGGTCATTATGCGAAACGACTATTTGCGCGCCGATATTTATCGGGTAAAATTTTATAAAAATTGATAGCTTTTACTTTAATATTCCTGTAATGATAAGTGTATATAAATATTGTATATCAAAATAATTACGTTGTGTGATGGGAGGGTTTATTGTAAATTTGAAAATAAACATACGTGATACCAAATTGTCTTTTATTTACGTTTCTTAATAAATTACCCTGGAGCTCGTGTTAGGGCAGGTAGTTCATTCTTGAAAAAAATACCTATAGAAAGAAAATATAAGGGATCTCCTTAACTGAAATTCTAAGTAGGTATTAGTAAGTTGTACCACAACTTCATGAGCATATTCAACCCTCGTGGAAGAAGAATATCAGGGAAATGGGATCATCGATAACTCGAACAACGCGCCTATGTGAGGAGTGAGCTGGCTGATTTCACATTTTTCACTTTGTGTTTAATAAATAGTGCTAAGCATGTCAAATGCTAAAAATATATATAAAAATATCTAAATATTTATAGGGTTTGCGTCATTATTAGGTAAAATCTTAATTGTAAAATTAAGTTTACCTGGTCGGTATAATGTATGAAAATACTTCCGACAGATGGTGCAGGCGTCACCCAAAGACGTTAAGTATGAATGTGTTATCGAAATTAGCAGTCAGGAGCAATTGTCAGGATGGCTGAATTGGTAAAGCATCTGGACGGTATCCAGGAGATGCAGGTTCAAATCCTGCTCCTGACTGTTATTTTCGTTTTCACATTTTTCACTTTGTGTTTAATGTATAGTGCTAAGCATGTCAAATGCTAAATATATATATATAAAAATATCTAGAGATTGACTTCATCCTGTCATCGACACATATTCAATGATGTCTGTGATCAGCAGGATTAAAACTGGGAATGATCACCGACTAGTCAGGGGTATCTTAAATATTAGAACAAAAGTCGGGAGGTCGCGCTTGATACTCTCAAACTCATGGAGAGGAGAAAAGAAATGATAGTCCAGTCCTCAGCCGATTGGTCCTGCCTAAGGCGGTTAAACAGATAGATCTCCAAGGCTGTGCGGCACGATATTCGCCAATTTAATACTACCCGTATTAAAGAGGCGATAGAGCGTAACCAAGGCTCGAAAGTGTTCGCAAGAGATCTGTCTGTTGGCCAAAGTCAGTTGACTAAACTGAGGACTAACAACGGCACTGTCATTTCTTCTCGAGATGAGATCTTGAGAGAGGTCCAGCAGTTCTATGGACAGTTGTACAGATCCCAGAGCCCTGCTGTTGGCTTGGTCCAAGACCCCAGATCCAAGCTAACTCGGCACTTTACCGAAGATATCCCGGACGTCAGCTTGTACGAGATCAGAATGGCTCTCAAACAACTAAAGAACGGAAAGGCACCGGGAGACGACGGAATCACCACAGAGCTTCTGAGAGCAGGCGGCAAGTTAAAAGCTCTTCAGAGGCTGTTCAATTCCGTCGTTCTGGGGGGCGACGTTCCAGAAGCGTTGTGGTGCTGTTCTTCAAGAAAGGTGACAGAACCCTCTTGAAGAACTATAGACCCATCTCGCTCCGACGTGGCTCACGTCTATAAGTTGTTTTCGAGGGTCATTACAAATCGACTCACGCGCAGGCTGGACGACTTCCAGCCTCCCGAACAAGCCGGTTTCCGAAAAGGCTATAGTACCATAGACCACATCCACACGCTACGCCAGATTATACAGAAAACCGAGGAATACAATCGGCCTCTGTGTGTGGCGTTTGTGGACTATGAAAAAGCCTCCGATTCGATCGAAACTTGGGCGGTGCTGCAGTCCCTTCAGCGGTGCCAAATTGACAATCTGTGCATCGAAGTGCTAAAGTGCTTGTATAGAAACGCCATCATGTCAGTCCGTGTTCAGGACAAGAGTACGAAACCGATTCAAATGCAGAGAGGTGTTAGACAGTCCCCGAAACTCTTCACCACTGCATTGGAAGATGTCTTCAAGCTCTTGGACTGGACCGGATTCGGCATCAACAGCAATGGCGAATACATCACTCACTTTCGATATGCCGACGACATCGTAGTCATGGCAGAATCGCTGGAGGACCTTGGCACCATGTTTAATGATCTCAGCAGGGTTTCCAGTGGGTCTCAAAATGAACATGGACAAGACGAAAGTCATGTCTAATGTCCATGTCATTTCAGCACCAGTCCTAGTCGGGAGTGCGCTTCCCGAAGTTGTCGACCATTATGTCTACCTGGGACAAACAGTCCAGTTAGGTAGGCATAACTTCGAGAAAGAGGTCAATCGACGAATCCAACTCGGCTGGGCAGCGTTCGGGAAGCTAAGGAAGATCTTCTCGTCCAATATTCTATATTGTCAATTCAATATTGTCTAAAAACTAAGGTCTACGACCAGTGTGTGTTACCAGTGATGACATATGGAAAAGAGACGTGGTCTCTGAATGTTGGCCTCGTATCAAGGCTCAAAGTCGCTCAGCGGGCCATGGAGCGGGCTATGCTTGGTATTTCCCTACGTGATCGAATCCGTAATACGGAGATCCGTAGGAGAACGAGAGTGACCGACATAGCCCGCCGGGTTGCCATGCTGAAGTGGCAATGGGCAGACCACATCGCTCGACGAACCGATAACCGTTGGGGACGAAAGGTTCTCGAGTGGCGACCACGTATCGGACGTCGCAGCGTAGGACGGCCCCCCACCAGATTGACCGATGATCTGGTCAAAGATGCGGGGAGCCGTTGGATGCGGCACATGACCGCTCGTTGTGGCGTTCTCTTGGGGAGGCCTATGTCCAGCAGTGGACGTTGAAAGGCTGATGGATGGATGAGATAGATACATATTATGTTATGCAAAAAATAAAAACTTCTACAGTTAAAAAATCATGTTTCACAAACCAGTCTTGTGCAATGTATTGAAGCACTTTTCAACCAACCATGACTTACAGTTTAAATTGGTTAGTTGGCATTTCTCTAAAATGTTGATGAATATGGTTGTAAATTTGAATATACATCATTTAATAGTTCCTGAGGTGAAGAGTACTTTTGCACAGCCCATGCTTAAACTATCTCTTCATAAATTTACTACCTTCACTGATTCTGAAAGTAAAGTGTGTATTGTTTTTTTTACAAATATACCAATTTCTAGTATATCAATTAATTTGCCGTGTGGAGCCGGCTTTAGAATTTTCCCACCCCTCCACTCATGGGAGCAAAGAGCATATAACACTACGTTTAAGAGTCGGGAGTCCCATACAAATACCTAATGTATGAAAATTGCAGCCTAGTACCAACTTAACAGATTCATGACGTATAACATACTGCCAACCTCATCGACATATCATCGTAATTAGTGATGCACTCACTAGCGAAAAGTTATCGATACTCGATATGCTTAAGCTTGTATTCCTGGATTTCGTAGTAATATTTTATATATTTTTATACACAAATAAAAGATAAAAAATTAGGGTACAATTATATTGCATAACATTAATGTATAAGTAGGTGTTGAAATATTATCAATTTTGTGTTGGAGGTTATTTATTTGATTCCGAATTGTATTGAGTTATGTAATTAATTTTTGCTTGCGAGGTGATGTTATAATAGCTTTTCCGTCTTGTTGAAATCTTGATGACGATGCTGCTGGTAACAAAGATAAAATAGGCATTAAAATACGTAAGTTACTAGTACTCAAATAAAATGTGCATATTGGAAGAGCCTTGGCCGTGACGGCCGAAATCAGTTTAGTTCTATAAAACTATTACTACTTATAATGAGACCATTTGGTCAAAACTACATAAATAAATACATAATAATGCTTACTTGGACAATAACTTTTTTTTTCAAGTGCAACAGATGTTTCTAAGGTCGATTTTGAAATCTGCAAAAAAGAAATATACCTGTGTACATATAAAATTTTATAATATTAATTATATGTAAAGTCAGTATTGTTAGTATTGTCGATGTCCATAAAATATCGATATCGATAAATCCAGTTGATGGCTACGCACTATTTATTCTTTACATGCAAAACTTATATTATTATTTTATTGTAAAAAAGCACCAAAACGTTTAGAAAATGAGTTACAATTTACTTAGTAACTGAAATAAATATCAAATATTTGCTTACCGATTTTCGTCAAATGGAAGCTTAGCCATTAGAATGCGTTTTTGTGACCAACCCGGCCATAGTTTTCACACATTATATTCCCTATATTCATTCACTTTTACACACATAGTATGTTCAAAGAAACTATTAGAATTTTTACTGACGAATCTCGAAAGTTATAACACTTTTTTGAGAAATAATTAATTTACAAACTACCAACAAATGAGACAGTAGATGTCATAGATGATGACATTGACAGATCAAAATGGCGATGTAATATAATCCGTCTATGTGTCAGAGAGTCTGGGCTGATATAGGTCTAGAGTTCTCAGCGTTCTTTATATTTTGAGTGGGTTATAGGTGCCATTAAAACGGATGCAATTTTCATACATTGGTAGGATTGTATAGAACTTGCGCCAGACTGCATGGGACTAGTAAGAGCCGACTGAGGGAATACTGAGGGAGTGGGCAGCAGCACTCCAAGTATTAACAACATCCACTGCGATCGCCAACCCGCCTGCCAAGCGAGGCGATTACGGTACTATCCCCCATTCTTGGGGAGGCCTATGTCCAGCAGTGTACTTTAAAAGGCTAATGGATGGATGGAGTATATAAATGGATACCAATGACAAATCCTTATTGGTGGCACAGCTTGTTAGTGCGGATGCCCATTTAGTGCCCTTATGTTTTTTTTATGTACTATAATAGCTCTGCTAATGTGTACAGTTAAAAGTATACCATAATATTTTAAAACCGAGCCTACATAGCCATGGTATGCAACAAGTGCGGTATCTTCACTAGCTATATGACGTAATTGTTTTAAAGCATACCCAAATCTATTTAACTTACTTTATATACTATTTAAACAAGAAAGTGCTGTAATGGGCGCCTGCTGTTGTGTATCCAACCATATAGAAAATCATATAAGTTGCTTGTTGTGCCAAAGGATTACATGTATATACATCGTTCTCTTTTGAATGAGCAACTTTTTCCTTCTCTTTCATGTAACGCCTATTGACGCGTCCTTAAATTTTTGTCTCTAAATTCACATCCAATTATCTATTATTCTAAGAAGTTAGATATCAACAATGTACCTTAATAAAGAAACAAATGTGTGAGTCATTCTTTATTTACAAAGAAATGAAAATTCCAACAGTCGTCAGTACTTCGACAATTATCACAAAAATTATATTCATTATCGACTATTTTATAGGATACATTTAAAATAAAAACTTAACCTAATTAACACAAACATTTTTCAAAACTTCATGTTGCGGTAAGTTATAATCAACATAGAGTTCTATTTACATATAGCGTGTTTAAAAAAAAAAGGATGTTTAATGTCTGCTTTCTCTGAATCCAAAATGATATAAGTTGTGCTATGGTCGAAAAATTCGTCAAAAAGGCAAATATTTTGGAGAAATCCCTGGCAACTTGTAATTTCGCCGGAATTAAGTAAGAAAAATTGCAACTTAACGCGTATCAAATACCTTTTTACTCCCGACGTTTTAAGTCCCGTAATAACATTTTAAATACATAGTAATGAAACGCGATAGTTTAAAATCTTATATATAAGAACAATACATACCAGGAATGGAGTTATTTAAACTAATATCTTAAAGTAGAATGATTTGTTAGTTTGGCTATATAGTCTCTATATTATAAAGAGGTAATGTTGGTAAGTTTAGATTTCGGGGGTTTAATTTTTGATTGTCAAATAAAAAAAGTTGAATTAGAAACTTGAAGAAGTACGACTATGTTTAGCAGCAATATTAGTTATCGGATGCAGATCAGAAATTAGAACCCTATCGACGACGGGGCCCTGGGCACCTACCCAGAGTGCCCAGTGGACAAAATAAGCCTCAGCGTAACAGATTAATACGAATGACAAAAAACGCATGGAATTATTATAAAAATGTAACAGAGCTGTATCTGTAGATTATAGATGAAAGTACTGTGTTAGGCTATTCATAAGTGTCAGAACTCTTAAACAATTTTTTTAAAACATACAATACAGTCTGGTTATTACATAGATATAGCATAATATACTGACGTATAGCGCCACCAAAGCGTGTAGCGTGTAGCGTGTGCGAGAAGAAAATCTTATAGGGATAGCAAGATGGAAAAGGAAAGCAAATCTACTGTCATTGTAATCTATTTTGAATGACAGATAGTCAAAAGTTGACAAAGTTGAAACTAGCTTCGCGGTTTTTTTTATTTATTTTTGTGATAAAACCTGTTTATTTTAGTTATTTAGATTATTTTAGTGTTTTTATATTTTGCATAGAAATAAGTCACGTTGTTAAATATTGCAATTATTTTGGTGGACAAGTTTTTCGTACATATACACTAGGGCTTGATTCTTTATCGACTAGGTATATTGTCGATATTTTAATGTTTTCAGACTAATTTTATACGTACCTAATTGTTTAAAAAGTTAAAAAGTTTAAACTTTTTGCCATTTTGTCCAACAGATTTATTTCTGGGTAAATATAGAGATTAATTGGTAGTGTTGGTTGAAACAAGTACTCAACAATTTGCAGAAAACATATTCCTGATAATTATAAAAGAAAAAGCCAAATAAATACAATTTTAGCAAAAGAAGGCCTACTTTATATATTTTTTTAAATAGTGATATTTTTCTGGTAAAATAAATAAAAACGAATTGCTTACTTCCCTTAGAGTGGATTCGACCAAACTTGAATATATACAAATAATCTATTCCACGATTTTATTCTCTTAGATAATCAACAGTCGTTTTTCCACGCCATTTGACGTATCGCTTATACTTGGAATAGCTATTCGCGAATAGCGAAGTGAATGTAAAACCCAGCAAAAAGAAATTGTTCTACAAACGGGACAGTGTATAGCTTAACTCATCTCAACTCTTATTTGTCGTATTATAGCGTGAGAAAGTAGCTGTCACGCGCCCGAAACCGATATTGGTTTCGAAAAATGACAGCACAAAAAAGATAACGGTATTTTTTTAATTCTTGGATTAACTCTTTATTCGATGCTTATCGGTGGTATAGTGACTATTCCCAAATATGCTCGCTATTCTTCGAATTGTTGTTGGTGAAATGTAAAATTGATTTATTCTCAAGTAAGTAGCGATTTATTCTAGGAATAAAATGTATTCTTGTTTGGTCGAATCCGCCCTTAGTCACCTTATAGGGCACCCGCGGCAAAGGATCATCACCCGGTGACACTTGTATTCTTAGTCTGTCACCACACTGAGAGAACTCACATCACTATCCTACGCACACATTGAAAAATCAAAATTGGTGACGCGTAATCGAGCTGTCAGTTGATCTGTACGTCAGTATTTACTATATTTATGGGTTATTCATTCATAACCAAAATATATTTTTTAGCTTATTACTTAAAATCTTATATGCCACATATAGCTTTTGCCTGGGCACACATCATCTAGACTTAAAATACTTATTTTATTAAGAAATTTTCTTCCTCAAGTAAGGCCATCTCGAAACACACATGCGGAAACCCTACCTTTGAACATAATATTTAACTTGATACATAATAAAATATAGACTAGTACTAAACTACTCTATTCCATACAGTTTAAGTGTCCGGTCCATACTGGTAGAAGCAATGTAATGTGCATTCTTTCCAAACCTGACACCCGTAGCAGAAGCGGTGTGATCATTGAACACTTTCAACTCTTGCCACTGCCTACACAAATACACCCTCACATCCGTACCAGCGATGGCCAAATATGTACCGCTTTGATCAAAGCACAATTCCTTGATAGCATAACCTTCTTCTAACTGTATAGTCTTGAAGTTCTTCAGCTTACGTAGATCCCATAACTTCACACAAGCATCCTCGGCGGCTGTGGCTAAGTAGTAACCGTTCTCTGAGAAGGAGATTGAAGTAACCGGTCCAACGTGACCAGGGAAGTTGGCAACGTTACTCTGTTCTTTCAAATCCCAGATCTTGACTTGAGAGTTTTCTGTACCAGTACCAAAGATAAGACCGTCAGGGTGAAACTGAGCTGTGGTGAGGCTAACTCCAGAGAAGTCGCTCACTTTGGTTAGAAGAGTGCCTGTGCGAATGTCGGAGAAGGCCCAGTGCTGATCAGTGGAAGTTGAAAGCACATAGTCACCCGTAGGATGCAGCGACAGACCAGTGACAGGTCCCTCGTGGGAACGGAGTATCACAGTTGTTTGAGACCTATGAATAAATAAGAAACTAATTAGTGAGTTTTAACAAAATAACGAGAGTATATTTTAAGAACTCATTCTGGTTATCGATACGTCTTTCTGTCAAATTCAAATTCCAATTCAAAAATATCTTTAGTTTATAGGCCTACTAGCCTTTGCCAGCGGCTTCGCCGCAGCCAAAAGCTAGTTTTTCGGTTATATCTCAGGTTCCCAATATCGTAGCGGGATGAAATGTCTACCAGGTTTTAAGTCAAATCAAGGCTTTTCAAATAAAAAAAATTTGCATCAAAATCCATCTAGTAGTTCTTTTAAATAAATTCTAAAAAAAATCTAGTTTAAATAATTTTCTAGTTTTTCGGTTATATCTCAGGTTTCCGATATAGTAGCGGGATAAAATGTATACCAGTTTTTAAGCCTAATCAAGGCCTTTCAAATAAAAAAAGTTACATCAAAATGCGTTTGATAGTGTTTGTGTGATGCGCGAACAAACAAACAGATACAACAGAAAAAAAATCCAAAAAAAAATTGTTTTGTGCTTAGACATGCGTATAATAGCCTATTAGTAATTTTTTCTCAAATATCTTAAATGTACAGACACAGCTCTGTTAGAGCTTCATAATAGTATTAAAATCGTCAAGAATACTACTAATAATTAACACGAGCGCCTGAGGCTAGTGCATCCGCAATAACAAAATGTCGATGGCAATCGTCACAACCGGCCGTATACCGTGGTAAGTGCTAAGCATGTCAAATGCTAAAAATATATATAAAAATATCAAAATATTTATAGGGTTTGCGTCATTATTAGGTAAAAATCTTAATTGTAAAATTAAGTTTACCTGGTCGGTATAATGTATGAAAATACTTCCGACAGATGGCGCAGGCGTCACCCAAAGACGTTAGGTATGATGTTTTATCGAAATTAGCAGTCAGGAGCAATTGTCAGGATGGCTGAATTGGCAAAGCATCTGGACGGTATCCAGGAGATGCAGGTTCAAATCCTGCTCCTGACTGTTATTTTCGATTTCACATTTTTCACTTTGTGTTTAACAATTTTGAAAATTAATGAATGAGGAGCAGCTCAATCCCATTTTGTTTTATCCTCAAGATAATTTGAAACAGTGCAATACCTTTATTACAAAGCCAAATTAGGTAAGCCATACCTTAACTTATTTAATGGCATGTTTCGGACATTTCTAGGAATTTTATTGTAGAAGCATATAACATTGCCCCTGTCTGTCTGAAGGAAATAAACACAAAACTACCGAACATAAATTTATGAAGATTTCACCTAGCTGGAATAATTCATGAGGAGTTTAGATGTTTTATTTGACTTTACCGATACACTACAGCGAGCGTGCAGGGCGGTCGATAGTACTAACTTCAAAGTAATAAAATCTACCAACCCAAAAGGACAATTAACTGCAGTGCTTTCACATAAAGTTTTGTTTTACAATAACATGTATATGTGCGCAATATTTGTGTTTATTTAACTTTCACTTCCTACCGCAAGTTTTAGCCTGATCTTCGTCATTTCTCCTCTCACGGAAAGGAAACTGGCTACTAAGTTCATCCCGCTCCTGTTTCGCGGATTACACTGGTGCCCCATCACAAGTGATAAGTAACGTTTCGTTTATTTATTATATATACATCTATTCACAAACTCAACAATGAGCGTCACTCGATCGCCACCACAGGCACCCAATACGTGCAAGGATGGCAATAGAAATTTAATAGCAAGTTGTTCGGATAGAACGGGTGGATCTTAGCCCCATTTAAGGAAACTTGCTGAATTCGATCTAGATTTGGTATCACAACACAAGACAGCATTTCTTATAATTTCATTAATGACGTAATGTCGTAATGAAAACATCCGCATGATGAGTTTATTGCTAAATTTGAATGTTTCCACAACAACATTGAGTCAATGTTAACGAATATGGCCAAAACTAAATCAGAAAACTTAAACAAGATTTCTCATGATCTCTCATCAATAAAGGACCAGATCATCCATATAAAGACTACAACAGAGCATTTAGCAGCAGAACAAGCCCTTGTCAAATTAGAGCTCGCATGCTTCTCAGACTTTAAAATAAACATCGAACACAAAGTAGAAACCCTTGAAACTGAAATTAAAACTATCCAATCAACGATTACAATGGCTCCTGGGCTTACACAATCATTAACCTACGAGGATTTCATATCTGAAAATCAGGAAAGAGTACAGAGGGGAAAAAATCTAATCATAAGAGGAATAAAGGAGATACATTCTACGAGTTCTGAAGCAAGACGCAAGTATGACATGGAAGAAGTAAATAAAATAATTAAAATGGCTGCTACGGGCTGCCCAACACCAGTGAAAACTATCCGACTTGGGAAATATGACCCCAGAAAATCTAGACCTATTAAAGCTATTTTCAATACACCTGAAACACCTGGTGGAGACATTATTACGCAAACACAAGATGTGTTAAGCCGATGGAGTGAATATTTTGGAGATATGTATGCGGATGTTCAGGGTGATGCTGGTGCCACATGTGATCTAACAGATCAGCATTCGGTACCGGCATTCTCTGATGACATTAGTATGGATGAAGTTGAATGGGCGATTAGAAGTTTGAATAATGGTAAGGCAGCGGGTATTGATATGGTGTCTGCTGAGATGATCAAGCTTGGAGGCTCATGTGTCTGGGAATCCTTCCTGATGCTTCTCAATTTATGTTGGAGCTCAGGAATGGTTCCCAAGGACTGGAGAAGCGCAGCCATCGTGCCCTTGTTTAAAAACAAGGGCTCACGTTATGACTGTGCAAACTACAGAGCCATAAGCTTGACCAGTTTGGCAGCCAAAGTGTATGATAAGATTGTTGAAAGGAGAATGAGGATGGTGTCTGATGAATTTTTGTGTGAGGCACAAGGAGGTTTCAAGTGTGGACGAGGATGCATGGATCAAGTGTTTTCTCTGCGCTGTACATTGTGGAGAAGCATCTGGCTGTAGGTCAGAGAGTTTTCTGCAGTTTTGTGGATTTGGAGAAAGCATTTGACACTGTTGTACGAAAGGAAATTTGGGACATTTTGCCGGAGTATGATATTAGCAGTAGACTGCTACAAGCGGTGCAGTCCAAGTACATGGACTGCAGAGCTTGTGTGCGGCTGGATGATGGAATGTCACCCTGGTTTGAGGTCAATATCGGCGTTAAACAGGGCTGCGTTCTATCAAACAGACTGTTTATCATATATCTGGATAAATGTCTACAAAGGTTGAATGAAATGAATGTGGGAGTTCAGATGGGCGACTCAGTGGTTAACTCGCTGCTATATGCAGACGATGCGGTCCTATTAGCGCAGTCTGCGGCTGACCTGCAAACCCTAGTCGACGTAATGGCAGAAGATTGTAAGAAAAGGGGCCTACGTGTGAATGTGAGAAAAACCAAAATAATGGTTTTTGAAAGAGAAGAAGCCAGAACAGATGTTAGAGTAGCAACAGGAAATGGTGTGCTAGAACAAGTGAATGAATTTGTATATCTTGGATCTGGATTCAGTCGGGATGGAAGGTACACCATTGATGTAGAAAGAAGAGTGAATGCGGGAAGAGTGAACGGAGCATTGAGACAACTTCTCGGCAGCCACCACCTCAGCCAGAAGGCACGTGTCGCAATACACAACGCAGTGCTTGTCCTAACGTTATTATATGGAAGCGAGAGTTGGGTATGTAAAAAGGAGCATGAGAGCAAAATCAATGCGGTCGAAATGCGATCTCTGCGGAGAATCTGTGGAGTGAGGCTGGTCAGTCAGCCTTCGTAACAATGACGTAAGAGAACGAGTAGGTATGAAAGAGAGTATGGGTGTAAAGATGCGAAAGGGAATGCTCCGGTGGTACGGACATGTGGAAAGAATGCCGGACGAGCGACTGGCTAAGAAGATATACATTGCGAAAGTGGAAGGATGTAGGTACAGGGAGAGACCAAGACTTACCTACCTAGACCAAATTGGTCATGTATTGAAGGAAGGTGGAGTCAGGAGTCTCCGAAACCGGCGAGCGTGTATGAAGAGAGTTATGAATGTTGAGGAAGCTAGAGATGTTTGCACGAATAGAGCCTCTTGGCACTCTGTTCTCTCTGCCTACCCCGAAAGGGAAATGGCGTGATGATAAGTAAGTAAGTAAGTAAGTGAAACACCAAAGTCCATCCTGCGCAATAAAGAAAAAGATAACTTGAAACAATAAAACTTTACTCCGATGAGACTCCATATCAAAAGAAACGTCGAGAACATTTGAGAGACGAACTAAAACGGCGCCGTTTTAAATGAAGGTGAAAAAGATATTACAATAAAATATATACACGGTATCTAATATCTCAGGTGAGCTATACAAACGAATCCATCCCAAATAAGATTACATACGAAACGACTTACTCTTATGACAACATAACTAAAATACCTAAATCTCTGAAATTTCTATACGCCAAAGTACGCAGTATAATAAAACCGGACAAGCTTGACAAACTTAGGTCTATTATTGAGAGTATAACCGCTCCTGTGCATGTTATTATACTGACAGAGACTTGGGTCAAAACTGAATCAGAAGCCAAAAGCCTTGTTACCTGGCTACACTCACTATTATAATTACAGAGAAAACTATGCAACTAAATACTCTAAGGCATACTTATCTGGAAGACTTATGCAAGTGTGACAGCCATTACTTATGGGTTAATCATAAACAAATACTCATTGGATATTGGTGCCGTTTACAGGCCTCAGAAAACAAGCAACAATGAGTTTTTTGGAGAATATTCACAACAATTATCAAGAAGAAAAAGAGCAATTGTATTTGGAGACTATAACTATGACTTATTGTTCCTCGATAAATCTACAAAGTTTAACGAAATCTGGCCGTTTTAAAGTGGGTCAAAATCGGCGCCCAAAGGAGTCGTTTACAAATATACAAACATACAGGTGAAGCTAAAAAGCGTGTAAAAATATAGGTTCTGGATAAGTAATTACCTACATATCATAGATTAACCCATTCCCTGTCCATTTGTAGACACAATAGAAATTTTTTATTGTTATGTATCTATGATTCATGGGGCAGGGAACCTGTTAAAACCTTCTCCAAAACACGCTGCATCTTATGGTATAAGTATTATTCCGATCGGTTCAGTAGTTTTCACAGTATAACCGAACAAAAAACCGGCTCTCCATTTATTAGTATAGATAGAAGATACACTTATAGTAATTTTTTAGCATTTGACATGCTCCGCTACTTTTTAAAGTACAAATTATTTGTGAATAAGGAAAAAGAGATTTATGTACGAGCGGGAATCGAACCCGCGTCTTTTCCAATCCGGGGAAGTGTTCCCACTGAGCTATCGTACAGGCCTATTTGGTCATCCCAATTTCCTCATCACATTTGTCTTTTACGACCAACGCCATCTATCGGAATGCATTTACATGCATCAATCCAATATAGTAAGTTTCATTTTGCAATTAAAATTCATACTATTTGATGGCGCGGTTTTTTAAACATTTTTGGTCTATATTTTTTAACATTTGACATGCTCAGCTACTTTTTAAAGTACGCATTATTTGTTAATAAGGAAAAAGATATTTTTTGTACGAGCGGGAATCGAACCTGCGTCTTTCCAATCCGGGGAAGTGCTCTAAGCCACTGAGCTATCGTACAGACCTATATGGTCATCCTAATTTTCTCATCACATTTGTCTTTTACGACCAACGCCATCTGGATAAATCACAGCTAACTAAGAAAAGTACTCACGTAGGCACATTCCATACACGGATAGTATGATCAGGAGATGCAGTGATGACAGTATCTTCATCAGGATGGTATATGACCCTTGTGACCTTCTTGGTGTGTCCCTTGAGAATAGCTACAACCTGCTCCGTATCCTTGTTAAACACAGTCGCGTTGCGGTCGTTACCACCCGTCAACAGCTTGCTGTGATCTGATGGGTTGATATCCAGAGCCAAGATTCCAGGCACACTGGCCGAGTGGAGACCCTGAAGAGCAATACAAAGGTTCATATAAGTTGTGCGTTTTATAAGATGCAAGTAGCATATTTTTTCGTTATTCTACGCGGTGGCTGTATGCTAGGTAGACGACCCACTTGATGATAAGCGGTTACCGCAGCCTATAGACGCCAGCAACACCAGAGGCATCACTCGCGCGTTTACAATTCAAGAAAAGGGTTCGGTGCTGGAGACTATGGAGGATAATGAGGGGATTTGGGTCTCCAGCATTCTGACTCACCATACGAAACAACTGTGCTACCGTTGTTTTAAATTGATCTTCTACGAGAGCGTGCTACTACCCTGATCGAGCCAGGGCATTCATGCTAGGGCTTGCAAGCTTCTACCACTTGTAAACAGATGTAGGTAGTACAGACCGGGTGCGAGGCGAGCGTCAGGAAGGCGCGCAGCGTGTCGGGCGCCACGAGCCCGTCGGGCACGGTGCCACTTGTACACTGAGCAGATGTAGGTAGTACAGACCGGGTGCGAGGCGAGCGTCAGGAAGGCGCGCAGCGTGTCGGGCGCCACGAGCCCGTCGGGCACGGTGCCACTTGTACACTGAGCAGATGTAGGTAGTACAGACCGGGTGCGAGGCGAGCGTCAGGAAGGCGCGCAGCGTGTCGGGCGCCACGAGCCCGTCGGGCACGGTGCCACTTGTACACTGAGCAGATGTAGGTAGTACAGACCGGGTGCGAGGCGAGCGTCAGGAAGGCGCGCAGCGTGTCGGGCGCCACGAGCCCGTCGGGCACGGTGCCACTTGTACACTGAGCAGATGTAGGTAGTACAGACCGGGTGCGAGGCGAGCGTCAGGAAGGCGCGCAGCGTGTCGGGCGCCACGAGCCCGTCGGGCACGGTGCCACTTGTACACTGAGCAGATGTAGGTAGTACAGACCGGGTGCGAGGCGAGCGTCAGGAAGGCGCGCAGCGTGTCGGGCGCCACGAGCCCGTCGGGCACGGTGCCACTTGTACACTGAGCAGATGTAGGTAGTACAGACCGGGTGCGAGGCGAGCGTCAGGAAGGCGCGCAGCGTGTCGGGCGCCACGAGCCCGTCGGGCACGGTGCCACTTGTACACTGAGCAGATGTAGGTAGTACAGACCGGGTGCGAGGCGAGCGTCAGGAAGGCGCGCAGCGTGTCGGGCGCCACGAGCCCGTCGGGCACGGTGCCACTTCTACACTGAGCAGATGTAGGTAGTACAGACCGGGTGCGAGGCGAGCGTCAGGAAGGCGCGCAGCGTGTCGGGCGCCACGAGCCCGTCGGGCACGGTGCCACTTGTACACTGAGCAGATGTAGGTAGTACAGACCGGGTGCGAGGCGAGCGTCAGGAAGGCGCGCAGCGTGTCGGGCGCCACGAGCCCGTCGGGCACGGTGCCACTTGTACACTGAGCAGATGTAGGTAGTACAGACCGGGTGCGAGGCGAGCGTCAGGAAGGCGCGCAGCGTGTCGGGCGCCACGAGCCCGTCGGGCACGGTGCCACTTCTACACTGAGCAGATGTAGGTAGTACAGACCGGGTGCGAGGCGAGCGTCAGGAAGGCGCGCAGCGTGTCGGGCGCCACGAGCCCGTCGGGCACGGTGCCACTTGTACACTGAGCAGATGTAGGTAGTACAGACCGGGTGCGAGGCGAGCGTCAGGAAGGCGCGCAGCGTGTCGGGCGCCACGAGCCCGTCGGGCACGGTGCCACTTGTACACTGAGCAGATGTAGGTAGTACAGACCGGGTGCGAAGCGAGCGTCAGGAAGGCGCGCAGCGTGTCGGGCGCCACGAGCCCGTCGGGCACGGTGCCACTTGTACACTGAGCAGATGTAGGTAGTACAGACCGGGTGCGAGGCGAGCGTCAGGAAGGCGCGCAGCGTGTCGGGCGCCACGAGCCCGTCGGGCACGGTGCCACTTGTACACTGAGCAGATGTAGGTAGTACAGACCGGGTGCGAGGCGAGCGTCAGGAAGGCGCGCAGCGTGTCGGGCGCCACGAGCCCGTCGGGCACGGTGCCACTTGTACACTGAGCAGATGTAGGTAGTACAGACCGGGTGCGAGGCGAGCGTCAGGAAGGCGCGCAGCGTGTCGGGCGCCACGAGCCCGTCGGGCACGGTGCCACTTGTACACTGAGCAGATGTAGGTAGTACAGACCGGGTGCGAAGCGAGCGTCAGGAAGGCGCGCAGCGTGTCGGGCGCCACGAGCCCGTCGGGCACGGTGCCACTTCTACACTGAGCAGATGTAGGTAGTACAGACCGGGTGCGAGGCGAGCGTCAGGAAGGCGCGCAGCGTGTCGGGCGCCACGAGCCCGTCGGGCACGGTGCCACTTCTACACTGAGCAGATGTAGGTAGTACAGACCGGGTGCGAGGCGAGCGTCAGGAAGGCGCGCAGCGTGTCGGGCGCCACGAGCCCGTCGGGCACGGTGCCACTTGTACACTGAGCAGATGTAGGTAGTACAGACCGGGTGCGAGGCGAGCGTCAGGAAGGCGCGCAGCGTGTCGGGCGCCACGAGCCCGTCGGGCACGGTGCCACTTGTACACTGAGCAGATGTAGGTAGTACAGACCGGGTGCGAGGCGAGCGTCAGGAAGGCGCGCAGCGTGTCGGGCGCCACGAGCCCGTCGGGCACGGTGCCACTTGTACACTGAGCAGATGTAGGTAGTACAGACCGGGTGCGAGGCGAGCGTCAGGAAGGCGCGCAGCGTGTCGGGCGCCACGAGCCCGTCGGGCACGGTGCCACTTGTACACTGAGCAGATGTAGGTAGTACAGACCGGGTGCGAGGCGAGCGTCAGGAAGGCGCGCAGCGTGTCGGGCGCCACGAGCCCGTCGGGCACGGTGCCACTTGTACACTGAGCAGATGTAGGTAGTACAGACCGGGTGCGAGGCGAGCGTCAGGAAGGCGCGCAGCGTGTCGGGCGCCACGAGCCCGTCGGGCACGGTGCCACTTGTACACTGAGCAGATGTAGGTAGTACAGACCGGGTGCGAGGCGAGCGTCAGGAAGGCGCGCAGCGTGTCGGGCGCCACGAGCCCGTCGGGCACGGTGCCACTTCTACACTGAGCAGATGTAGGTAGTACAGACCGGGTGCGAGGCGAGCGTCAGGAAGGCGCGCAGCGTGTCGGGCGCCACGAGCCCGTCGGGCACGGTGCCACTTGTACACTGAGCAGATGTAGGTAGTACAGACCGGGTGCGAGGCGAGCGTCAGGAAGGCGCGCAGCGTGTCGGGCGCCACGAGCCCGTCGGGCACGGTGCCACTTGTACACTGAGCAGATGTAGGTAGTACAGACCGGGTGCGAGGCGAGCGTCAGGAAGGCGCGCAGCGTGTCGGGCGCCACGAGCCCGTCGGGCACGGTGCCACTTGTACACTGAGCAGATGTAGGTAGTACAGACCGGGTGCGAGGCGAGCGTCAGGAAGGCGCGCAGCGTGTCGGGCGCCACGAGCCCGTCGGGCACGGTGCCACTTGTACACTGAGCAGATGTAGGTAGTACAGACCGGGTGCGAGGCGAGCGTCAGGAAGGCGCGCAGCGTGTCGGGCGCCACGAGCCCGTCGGGCACGGTGCCACTTGTACACTGAGCAGATGTAGGTAGTACAGACCGGGTGCGAGGCGAGCGTCAGGAAGGCGCGCAGCGTGTCGGGCGCCACGAGCCCGTCGGGCACGGTGCCACTTGTACACTGAGCAGATGTAGGTAGTACAGACCGGGTGCGAGGCGAGCGTCAGGAAGGCGCGCAGCGTGTCGGGCGCCACGAGCCCGTCGGGCACGGTGCCACTTGTACACTGAGCAGATGTAGGTAGTACAGACCGGGTGCGAGGCGAGCGTCAGGAAGGCGCGCAGCGTGTCGGGCGCCACGAGCCCGTCGGGCACGGTGCCACTTGTACACTGAGCAGATGTAGGTAGTACAGACCGGGTGCGAGGCGAGCGTCAGGAAGGCGCGCAGCGTGTCGGGCGCCACGAGCCCGTCGGGCACGGTGCCACTTGTACACTGAGCAGATGTAGGTAGTACAGACCGGGTGCGAGGCGAGCGTCAGGAAGGCGCGCAGCGTGTCGGGCGCCACGAGCCCGTCGGGCACGGTGCCACTTGTACACTGAGCAGATGTAGGTAGTACAGACCGGGTGCGAGGCGAGCGTCAGGAAGGCGCGCAGCGTGTCGGGCGCCACGAGCCCGTCGGGCACGGTGCCACTTGTACACTGAGCAGATGTAGGTAGTACAGACCGGGTGCGAGGCGAGCGTCAGGAAGGCGCGCAGCGTGTCGGGCGCCACGAGCCCGTCGGGCACGGTGCCACTTGTACACTGAGCAGATGTAGGTAGTACAGACCGGGTGCGAGGCGAGCGTCAGGAAGGCGCGCAGCGTGTCGGGCGCCACGAGCCCGTCGGGCACGGTGCCACTTGTACACTGAGCAGATGTAGGTAGTACAGACCGGGTGCGAGGCGAGCGTCAGGAAGGCGCGCAGCGTGTCGGGCGCCACGAGCCCGTCGGGCACGGTGCCACTTGTACACTGAGCAGATGTAGGTAGTACAGACCGGGTGCGAGGCGAGCGTCAGGAAGGCGCGCAGCGTGTCGGGCGCCACGAGCCCGTCGGGCACGGTGCCACTTGTACACTGAGCAGATGTAGGTAGTACAGACCGGGTGCGAGGCGAGCGTCAGGAAGGCGCGCAGCGTGTCGGGCGCCACGAGCCCGTCGGGCACGGTGCCACTTGTACACTGAGCAGATGTAGGTAGTACAGACCGGGTGCGAGGCGAGCGTCAGGAAGGCGCGCAGCGTGTCGGGCGCCACGAGCCCGTCGGGCACGGTGCCACTTGTACACTGAGCAGATGTAGGTAGTACAGACCGGGTGCGAGGCGAGCGTCAGGAAGGCGCGCAGCGTGTCGGGCGCCACGAGCCCGTCGGGCACGGTGCCACTTGTACACTGAGCAGATGTAGGTAGTACAGACCGGGTGCGAGGCGAGCGTCAGGAAGGCGCGCAGCGTGTCGGGCGCCACGAGCCCGTCGGGCACGGTGCCACTTGTACACTGAGCAGATGTAGGTAGTACAGACCGGGTGCGAGGCGAGCGTCAGGAAGGCGCGCAGCGTGTCGGGCGCCACGAGCCCGTCGGGCACGGTGCCACTTGTACACTGAGCAGATGTAGGTAGTACAGACCGGGTGCGAGGCGAGCGTCAGGAAGGCGCGCAGCGTGTCGGGCGCCACGAGCCCGTCGGGCACGGTGCCACTTGTACACTGAGCAGATGTAGGTAGTACAGACCGGGTGCGAGGCGAGCGTCAGGAAGGCGCGCAGCGTGTCGGGCGCCACGAGCCCGTCGGGCACGGTGCCACTTGTACACTGAGCAGATGTAGGTAGTACAGACCGGGTGCGAGGCGAGCGTCAGGAAGGCGCGCAGCGTGTCGGGCGCCACGAGCCCGTCGGGCACGGTGCCACTTGTACACTGAGCAGATGTAGGTAGTACAGACCGGGTGCGAGGCGAGCGTCAGGAAGGCGCGCAGCGTGTCGGGCGCCACGAGCCCGTCGGGCACGGTGCCACTTGTACACTGAGCAGATGTAGGTAGTACAGACCGGGTGCGAGGCGAGCGTCAGGAAGGCGCGCAGCGTGTCGGGCGCCACGAGCCCGTCGGGCACGGTGCCACTTGTACACTGAGCAGATGTAGGTAGTACAGACCGGGTGCGAGGCGAGCGTCAGGAAGGCGCGCAGCGTGTCGGGCGCCACGAGCCCGTCGGGCACGGTGCCACTTGTACACTGAGCAGATGTAGGTAGTACAGACCGGGTGCGAGGCGAGCGTCAGGAAGGCGCGCAGCGTGTCGGGCGCCACGAGCCCGTCGGGCACGGTGCCACTTGTACACTGAGCAGATGTAGGTAGTACAGACCGGGTGCGAGGCGAGCGTCAGGAAGGCGCGCAGCGTGTCGGGCGCCACGAGCCCGTCGGGCACGGTGCCACTTGTACACTGAGCAGATGTAGGTAGTACAGACCGGGTGCGAGGCGAGCGTCAGGAAGGCGCGCAGCGTGTCGGGCGCCACGAGCCCGTCGGGCACGGTGCCACTTGTACACTGAGCAGATGTAGGTAGTACAGACCGGGTGCGAGGCGAGCGTCAGGAAGGCGCGCAGCGTGTCGGGCGCCACGAGCCCGTCGGGCACGGTGCCACTTGTACACTGAGCAGATGTAGGTAGTACAGACCGGGTGCGAGGCGAGCGTCAGGAAGGCGCGCAGCGTGTCGGGCGCCACGAGCCCGTCGGGCACGGTGCCACTTGTACACTGAGCAGATGTAGGTAGTACAGACCGGGTGCGAGGCGAGCGTCAGGAAGGCGCGCAGCGTGTCGGGCGCCACGAGCCCGTCGGGCACGGTGCCACTTGTACACTGAGCAGATGTAGGTAGTACAGACCGGGTGCGAGGCGAGCGTCAGGAAGGCGCGCAGCGTGTCGGGCGCCACGAGCCCGTCGGGCACGGTGCCACTTGTACACTGAGCAGATGTAGGTAGTACAGACCGGGTGCGAGGCGAGCGTCAGGAAGGCGCGCAGCGTGTCGGGCGCCACGAGCCCGTCGGGCACGGTGCCACTTGTACACTGAGCAGATGTAGGTAGTACAGACCGGGTGCGAGGCGAGCGTCAGGAAGGCGCGCAGCGTGTCGGGCGCCACGAGCCCGTCGGGCACGGTGCCACTTGTACACTGAGCAGATGTAGGTAGTACAGACCGGGTGCGAGGCGAGCGTCAGGAAGGCGCGCAGCGTGTCGGGCGCCACGAGCCCGTCGGGCACGGTGCCACTTGTACACTGAGCAGATGTAGGTAGTACAGACCGGGTGCGAGGCGAGCGTCAGGAAGGCGCGCAGCGTGTCGGGCGCCACGAGCCCGTCGGGCACGGTGCCACTTGTACACTGAGCAGATGTAGGTAGTACAGACCGGGTGCGAGGCGAGCGTCAGGAAGGCGCGCAGCGTGTCGGGCGCCACGAGCCCGTCGGGCACGGTGCCACTTGTACACTGAGCAGATGTAGGTAGTACAGACCGGGTGCGAGGCGAGCGTCAGGAAGGCGCGCAGCGTGTCGGGCGCCACGAGCCCGTCGGGCACGGTGCCACTTGTACACTGAGCAGATGTAGGTAGTACAGACCGGGTGCGAGGCGAGCGTCAGGAAGGCGCGCAGCGTGTCGGGCGCCACGAGCCCGTCGGGCACGGTGCCACTTGTACACTGAGCAGATGTAGGTAGTACAGACCGGGTGCGAGGCGAGCGTCAGGAAGGCGCGCAGCGTGTCGGGCGCCACGAGCCCGTCGGGCACGGTGCCACTTGTACACTGAGCAGATGTAGGTAGTACAGACCGGGTGCGAGGCGAGCGTCAGGAAGGCGCGCAGCGTGTCGGGCGCCACGAGCCCGTCGGGCACGGTGCCACTTGTACACTGAGCAGATGTAGGTAGTACAGACCGGGTGCGAGGCGAGCGTCAGGAAGGCGCGCAGCGTGTCGGGCGCCACGAGCCCGTCGGGCACGGTGCCACTTGTACACTGAGCAGATGTAGGTAGTACAGACCGGGTGCGAGGCGAGCGTCAGGAAGGCGCGCAGCGTGTCGGGCGCCACGAGCCCGTCGGGCACGGTGCGGCCGCGCCGCTTGCGCTCCTGGGTCAGCGCCGTGGCTCGCTCCTGCAGGCGCGCCACCACGTCGCTCGACATGCCGGCCGCCGTCGCTCCCACCGCGCCCTCCGCCGCCTACATAGAGAGAGACATTTCAGTTTCCGACCACATGGATCGTGCAATTTTTACTTATAATACACTTGTGCTTGGAATCACCCTTTCTCCCAATATGTAATAATCTAGTAACATTGCAGAAGAGGTGTAATAATAATGAATGCCGTTTTAACGCAATGGCCATCCATCCATCAGCCTTTCGACGTCCACTGCTGGACATAGGCCTCCCCAAATTGGGGCTATAGTGCCGTAATCGCCACGCTTGGCAGGCGGGTTGGCGATCGCAGTGGATGTTGTTAATACTCGAGCGAGTGCTGCTGCCCACTGCCCCCTATATTCCCTCAGTCGGCACTTACGACTCCCATGGGTGGAGAGGGGTGGGACAATTCTAAAGCCGGCCCCACACGGCCTGCACGCATTGGTCACTGAATAAAAAATCTGGAAAACGCTTGACCCTAAAGGCCATCACTGCAACTTCCCGCTAATTTTATACTTAAGCGCTCAAAAGTGCAACTCTTCGAGCTCAAAAACGACTATTGAGCTCGGAGAGCTCAAAATGACACGAAAATTATACTTATAAAAGAGATAACTGTTCTATGCTTTTGAGCTCTTCGAACTCAGAAGTCTGATAGAGATTTAATAAAGCACTATTCGTTGATTTTTCAAATCGCAATAACTTTTGAATTAATGAACAGATTTTCTCGTAGTTTACGGCATTCAACGCAGCTTTTTGAGCTCTTTGAAGAATCTTAAAGCTCGAACTGGTCAGACTGAAAATGTCATAGAAATTCTGAAAAAAGAAACATTTTTTTCAATTTTTTCGGCAACGATATCTCACGAACGAATTGACCGGACTGGCGGCGATCGACGTGGTTTTTTTTATGTTAAAAGCTGATTAGATTTTGGAATCGATCGATAAAACCGTTTAAAAGTTATTTAAAAAAACACATAAAAAAAAATGTTTTGTAGTTTTTTTGAGATTTCTCAAGATCTACCGGTTCGAATCGGTCCTAATTGTATTCAAAATCTAAGTTTGGTCAAGTCCTTTCGAATCACGCCAACCCCGAAGAAATCGGTCAAGCCGTTCAAAAGTTTACATATGGCCACAGACACACACAAGATACATACAAACATCATCGCTAAAACAATCGGGGAAGCTTCCTAGAACTATTAGTGCTAGAACCTCAAAATGTCAACATCCGATGAAAAATCGATTTTCGAAAAACGGGGTAAAACCAATATCTTCCCAACTTTTGAAAATTTTCAATTTTCTTAGCGGGAACTTAAAAAAAACTAAAACTGCATAGTATTCAGAAAAAATTTTTCAAACTGTGACAATTTAAATTTAAAAAAGACGGGTATTGTTTTTTTTTTATATTTGGTATTCTAATTTCAATTCTTTTCATCCATCCATCAGCCTTTCATCGTCCACTGATGGACATAGGCCTCCCCAAAGTGGGGGTTTTACCATAATCGCCACGCTTGGCAGGCGGGTTGGCGATCGCAGTGGATGTTTTTAGTACACAGGGGACCGCTGCTGCCCGGTCCCCCGGTAATCCCTTAGTCGGCTTTTACGACTCCCATAGGAAGAGACGGGGTGAAGCTATTCTTGGTGCCGGCCCCACACGGCAATTCTTTTCATATTCAGCTTTTAACGTGAGATACAATAAAAATCTGAGTAATAATCGAAATTAAATGAGTTAACACGTTCGCGGACGCTCGGGCTGATTTTGCAATGCCACTTTGACACTTAATTTTGTATGGAATGCTATAGCCGCACCGTCACTGGTAAACACATTACCATATTTTCGGCATAAGGACGAGTAGTGACACGTTTGGTGTCAAATGAGATGTTATATGACACCTAGCGATTTGGAAATTTCTGTATGGGGACACTTAATGATAATATATACTTTGACAGTATAGAAAATAGTCTGCTAAAGCCGTTGTGCACCTGGAGAGGCAAAAAAATATAAGGCTATAGCCGGTGTGTCACCCTGAGTAAATCACAGATGACTGCTATAAACGTCGCGTCCGCGAACGTGTTAACACAGTAGAAACTTCTCGGAATGTCAATGCTTTATTTGGACAGGATACGGCTAGCGAACGTTACTGGTTTGACCGCTTTCGTAGTGGAAACTTCTACTTGGAGAATAAAATTACAAATCCTTGAAAAGTGTGTGCCCATGATTTGTCTGATATGCAAAGAGCAGTGCGCGTTAAAGCTTGCTTTAGAAAGGGATTTTGGAGAGAAACATGTGACAAAAAGTTTATCCTTTACGATAATCGCAAAGGAACAACGTGAAACGCCAATATAAAGCGACGTACAGAAAAGTGATGGTGATTGTTTGGTGCTCACTTAGAGTGCATAATTAACTACAGCTTCCTCAGATCTGATCAAGCAATAACAAAAGATGTCTATTGACCAAATTCCAAACAATTATGCGAAACTGGCAGCAAAACAGCCCGGTCTTCACCATTACTGCTTCATGCTAACGCCAGACTGTTCGAAAAACAATTTCGAACACTACAAGAACTGCACTTTGACACCATCCGTCATTTTCCATACTCGCCAGATTTTGCCCAAACTAACTACCAATTTTTCCACAGTTTAATTTTTTCCACAAATGTGTGGAGTCCATAATTTTTCAGAAAGGTTTATTTGATTTTTCTATTATAATAGATGGCAGAAATGTATAAAAACACAGGGTAGATAGTTAGATACTTTTGATTGTTGAAATTTTATGGTAGATATTAGGTAGGTACTAAAAAGATTAATGATAAAATAAATGGGATAATTACGCAGTTTAAACTCTTATAATACCAGTAGAATCATATTACCAATAACTTTAGTATGTAGTTTTTTTATCAACAACACCACACGCTATCACTACATAAAAACCACATTTCTTGCAATAATAAATCAGCGGCCGCCATCCATGCTAGTAGCGCGCCGTCGAAAGTTGCTTTGAACTACGAACTAGTCACGCAACTGACTTGAACAAAACTAACTTCATAGCGGTGTGTATTACATACGGTCATGCATAACTTATTTAGAAGAAATGTTTTAAAATAAATCACATAAAATAGTAAACAATTAATAGTAGTTTTTATATAACAATTTTTCATGCAATTACGTTGTTTCAATCTACACTTCGAATATATGTACACAATTCTTGACATGAACCGACTTGGGAGGTCTTCAAAACATTTTAAGTTTGCATTTAATCAGTACACAACGAACACATAATATAACGACTGACACCGCTACTACAAAATGGCTCAAACGAGTTGCATTATACATTTTTGGTTTTTTTTTTCAGGTCCGAGTCTTGTATACACAATATAAATATTTTGGTACAAATTGAGTCTGTTACATTGACTATCGATTAAGTAAATCGATAAAGTTACTACGTCCATAGCAATAGAGAAATATAAGTCACTTCCGTTTAAAATCGTTACTTCCGTCCGAAAAAAGATCTGCTACTTTCAAGTAGCGGCTAAAGAAGTTTTACTTCAAAAACACATTATTAATATTTTAGATCTATTTTTTAGCAATTGACATGCTCCGCTACTTTTTAAAGTATACATTATTTGTGAATAAGGAAAAAGAGATTTTTAGTAGGAGCGGGAATCGAACCCGCGTCTTTTATAATCCGGGGAAGTGCTCTAAGCCACTAAGCTATCCTACTGATCTTTCGATCATCTCAATTTCCTAATCACATTTATCTTACGACCAACGCTATCTATCGGCAAGCATTACATGCAAAAAATCTCTTTTTCCTTATTCACAAATAATTTATTCATTATTAATATTTGAATGTCTGGTAATGAGTCTTGTAACGACACTCAGACTCAAATCAGTATAACCAACTCGGAATATAGAAATATTGTAATGAAAAATTGCATCAGTTAACTGTCTACTATGTAGCCCCTTTTTTTAATGAAAAACGAAACGTTAGACGAACTTTCGTTTTATTTCATTGTGATTGGTCGCCTGAATCACGCATCGAAATCTCGACTAATCAGGTATCACGCGTCGGACTGTGGATCAATTACAATGACTCGAAACGAAAGTTCGTCTGATGTTTCGTTTTTCATTCTAAGGGGGCAGAATATATAAACTCGATCGTTTATTTCTTAAAACGATTGTAATTATAGCTGCACAAACCTGGTGTGTGGGCTGAGGAGCTACAATGCCAGCTTGAGGCTTCAGTGTGGCCAGCGCCTCTCTCGCAGCCGTCACCTCCTTAGTCAAGCGGGCGATCACGCGACACGCAGCGTCATGCTGATACAAGGCGTGACTCAGCTCCTGTCCAATAATAATAATTAAAATTTTAACTTAACTTTCATGCTTCAATATTGATCAAGATCATCAATATTGAAGCATGAAAAGTTAAGCTAGTGTGGAGACATACTTGCAGAAGTCCATTGTTTGACACCTCAATGACTCTCGTCAGAGCTTGCACACAAACCTATCCCTGTGACGGGTGAATTAACACTTTGAGCACTGAGATTCTCAACTGTCAATTTCGTACGGTTCATATTTTAGACACACCGGGCCTCAAGAAACTTAAAAAAAAAATGTCTTAATTTCAGATAAACGCCTATAACTAAATATCTAGACCACATATTCTAGTTTTGTAAACAATATTAGCTTTGTGAATTGTTCCTTTATATAAAGGAATAAAGTATAGAGGCTAATATCAACAATAAGCTACATATTAACTGAAATAATTTCAATAAAAAATCAGTGATCGCGATATTTTGAGTATTTTTATAAGAAATCTATGTTTTATGTTATTGAAATTCAACACGGCTTATTTCTATGCTCACAAAGGTTAAGAAAGGTCCTATATGCCTTATTAGGATGCCTGTTTACTCAACACTAAATTGCATTAAGTTTCTTGAAAGTTAGGTTAGGTTGCTTGCTGTGTAGGTAACAGAGGCAGTTTTGTTATTAAATAAATAGGCAAAAAACTAAACAAATACCCTGTTCTACTTCTGTTATGTGTTAAGACTGTACATAAAAACTTAATATATTGTATGACAATCAAACAAATACAAAGCACAAATGTATTTTACTTTAAAAAGTAGCGGAGCATGTCAAATGCTAAAAAATATAGATCAAAAATGTTTAAAAAATCGTGCCATCAAATAGTATGAATTTTAATTGCAAAATTAAACTTACTATATTGGATTGATGCATGTAAATGCATTTCGATAGATGGCGTTGGTCGTAAAGACAAATGTGATGAGGAAATTGGGATGACCATATAGGTCTGTACGATAGCTCAGTGGCTTAGAGCACTTCCCCGGATTGGAAAATTTTTTCGAATCTGGTTCGATTCCCGCTCGTACAAAAAATCTCTTTTTCCTTATTCACAAATCATTTGTACTTTAAAAAGTAGTGGAGCATGTCAAATGCTAAAAAATATAGATCAAAAATACAAAGTACAGTCATTCTGGGTAACTTTGAAGAATTATAAGGATATTTTTCACAGTATTTTTAATGTTTTAACATTTAAATGACAATATTATACTTCGTTTGTGTTCTCAGAACGTGTTTTATCCATAGACAAACGAGAAAGACTATAATATCCATTAATTATAGAGAAAAATCTATTTTTGTAGTATGTCAAAGTTACCACCCACAAAAGTGTAGCTTTGACACACATTAAATCCGTCACATAAATGAGATAATATTTGATTATTAAATAACTTGGGGTAGCATTGGTTTATATTATTCCCAAATTAGGGATGTGGCGGCTGTGGCGGTACAAACATAAATTTGTAGTAGTATCATATATATTTGTAAAAAAGGTCCATCAATCAAAATTTAGCAGTTACAAGTATATATATTTTTAATTAGCATCAAAACCTCGTTTAAATTCTAAAAATGAACAAACCGTTAGGCATATTAAAATGAAGACTAACTAAAATAATTAAAACAAGCAAAAAAAAATATGTAAACACTTAGGTTTGAAGTATCTATTCGCCCTACTACATATAGAGTAAATTGCCATCTATAAAGTAAGTGTATGGAGTGCCATACAATCACAAAATATTAAAAAAGTTATTCACTGTTTCACACACCCAAATTCACGCGCTAATTTCACAAAGAGTTTTGACATTAACTCTGTTTGACAACTTCGCTTTTATTTTAAGGAGTGTATACGGAGCTTGTTTAAAAAATATAATCTAAAGCAAGCATTAACAAAAAATATTGATTTCATAGGGAAAAAACATTAAAACATTCTCATAGTCACACTGTCAATTTTACCCTAAAGAATCAAAGTTACCCAGATTGACTGTACAAAGATTTTAGGCATAATTTGAACTTGCAAGGAACATAAGATATTCTTTGTAGAATATAAATGTATGTTTTTGCTTGAGAAAAATAATTGATGTGACTTCTCAAAGAATAAAGAATATTTTGGATGGTGTATCATGCATATGTATGTTCCATAATTCGGTCTAGCATCCTGGTCAGGGGTTAATCACCCCAAATTTCAGGTTTTCTTAGTACAAAAACAGTGCATTCAAGCTATTTACAACTTTCAATGGTCAGAATCTAAGTTTTTAGTAGTAGCAACATTTTTAATTGTACTTAATTTTGAATTATTTGAAGGTAAAGACACAAATAAAAGTAAAATTAATCACAAAAGCCTTTAAAATGACTAGTACCTTGTCTGGAAGGGTTTTGTACCTACCACATTATATGCATATAAATCTTCGAACAAAAATGCAATTGCCTTCGGGTCGACCCGAAAAATACGTCTCGGTAAATAAGAGCGCATTTGAGAAGTGAGCTCTTATTTTGATTTGTTAAAATGTACTTTATTTGTTGCTATTTAAGCTTTTACTTTCAAATGGCAGTAATAAAATATTGCTTTGCTCATTTTTTGTGAAGTATGACCGTAAATGTAAGATAATATTATAATATATAATACTAGCTGACCCGGCAAACGTTGTTTTGCCATGTATATTATTTCTAGGAAACATTTTTTTAGTTCAATAAAAATAACTATCTACTATAAGTGTGCGGGGATATACTTATAATCGAAAGCGTTGTAGACAATGAAAGTATGCTTTATTTAGGATGTACTTTATTCCCAAATAAATTTTTATTGGATGTAAGAAAAATATTTATTAAAATTGTCTTGAAATAAATTAAATTATTAATAATTAATAAATCCTTCTATCAGTGTATTGGTGAAAAACAGTGAATTAATATTGTATTCGTTTGCTTATTATTTGAATTAATTTTATATTTATATTTATTAAACACATACAGGTTTTCGTTTTGATTTAAAACTATTTCCAAAAAATGTTAAGTACAATATATACAGGTACGGTAATGGCCGTTGTTGGCGGGAGCTCACAAAAAAATAGATGTTGCCCGATTCTCAGACCTACCCAATATGCACACAAAATTTCATGAGAATCGGTTAGGCAGTTTCGGAGGAGTTCAACCACAAACACCACGACAAGAATTTTATATATTAGATGTAATTATATAAGATTTGTGACTTTATTACTAATTGCCATGATTGTAGTTAGGTTGAACTTAAAACTCTTTTAACCTTTGTGTCAGTTCATTAGTAAGCAGATGTAGGTGTATAAGTATATATTCACACGGACAGTTTTAACTTGATTTTGTTTGGGACACATATCTTGTTAGTATTGATGATCGAAGATATAAATGATTAAATTATTACTACAGGTTTCAGTATTGCTGATACATAAGATCCAGAAATATTAACTGAAATAGATACAAATATCTTGCACATCACTTATGTGCATAACAAATCTATTTTAATAATATTTATTTTAGTTTTTTGTCCTAGTTACTGTATGTTTGATACTAGCTTAGCTCTTAATTTTAGTGTTGGTTAGGCCACAACTTCGGCCATAGCGATTATGGTTATCTGAAAAACCTGCAGTATCACACACCTGCCTTGCCGTTTGCAGTTGCTGGCGCTGAGTGAATGCATGCAACATCAGTGCATCCCACTCATCCTGCATGCTCTTCAGTGTTGCAGGTATAGAGGTGGCACTGGGAGGCTTGGGCTTCACTATAGGGGGTGCTGAAATGGTTTTGTTTTATTGTATTATCGGAAGTAATATATAAAATCTAAAATGTTTAACATAATGTCACATATATATTAGGGTACAATTTACAACTTAGGAGGGGGATTTGTGGTTTAACCCACCCCACTGGAGCTATTGCGACTCAAAAGATATTATTTGACATAAATCTTAAAAAAAATAATTTTAAAAACCATTTCAAGTCTAAAGCTTAATCATGTACAATAAATAGAATGAGGTATATCCCCAAATTTGTCATCTTAACTACAAGCTTATGTAAATTTATCACTACCATTACCACTCCTAAGGCTCTCACTCATCTACACATATTTTACATAGGCAACTTATTTAAAGTTAACACTACTGGTGATAAAAGATGGGTTAATACCAATATTTGTCAATATTAGCTAATATTGAATATATTCTTCAAGTAATATCATAATATTTTTACTAATATATGAATATCACTAATATTTAATACGGAGGATATAGAGAAATGCTGCATATCAATAAATTTGGGCTATTCATTTCAGAATAATATCTAACTATCATTATATTCACATTAATATCTGTTTAATATTGTTACTTGTTTTAATAATGGTATTTTATAGCATTATTAAAACAAGTAACAACATAAAAAATACAATTATTAAAACAAATAACAATATTAAACAGATATTAATGTGAATATAATGATAGTTAATTCATTATTTCTTTTAGAAATTTATTTATTGAAATTAAACTTTTTTTATTGTGATGATATAGAGCATTGTTATCCATGTCAGCCCATACATACAATGTTCTCACTGATGTTAAGCATTGACAGGTACCACCATTTCTAAACTCAATGATACATACAATATTTTTACAGATATGCGATTCTAGCTAATCTATGCATATAGCAACATACAACCCACTCATGTTCAGTGGTCACTGTTCATGTTCACAATATAGTGAATATGGCATATTAGTAATACAACCATATTAGCATATCAGATTTAGTCGGATTACTGATACATGAATACATGCAATATCACTAACATCTTAATGCATATGAATATATCGGTTCCATCTTTTCTGGTGATTACCTACATAATAAGGTAAAACTATAGTCAAGTAGGCTTACTTTTAATCTCAATAAGGTCTTCTACCCGTAGT